>OY970829.1:48941053-49661053 GCA_963853835.1 Calendula officinalis | reverse complement strand
ACCCATCCTGTATATTGTCCTTTTTGTTCCGTATTGTAATCGAAACTTAACTTATTGTTAGTTATTAGACGAGATTTTACGAAAAAATTGTTCGTAGGAGAGAACAAATCCTTTTTTTTCAACACTCACACTCCTTATTAGTTAATAATCCTATTGATTGTATTTATATGTTTATTTTGATAGAAAATACAATATTCAAATAAATGATTTTTCGTCGAATGACTATTCATCTATTGTATTTTCATGCAAATATGGAGCAAGAAAACTCTATGAAAAGATGGTGGTTTAATTCGATGTTATTTAAGAAGTAGTTCGAACACGGATGTAAGCTAAGTAAATCAAAGGGCAGTCATTTAGGGAAAATGATTGGGCGTAAAGCGTGGAAGCAAGACAAAAATAGGATCATCAACTTGAAACTATAAATTTTGAACAACAAAAGGCCAGTAATCAAGTCCGACAACGGGTTTTCCAACAAGCCTTACAAGGAGCTCTAGGAACTCTGAATAGTTGTTTAAACAACGAGTTACATTTACGTACTATCAGTACAAATATTGGGATATTGGGGGCGATGAAACAAATAACGGATTAGTCCTTCTACCTTAGGCATTATTTTTTATTTATTTTTTTTTTTCAAAAAAGAATTAAGAAATACTCATGGTAACCATTCAAGCCGACGAAATTAGTAATATTATCCGTGAACGTATTGAACAATATAATAGAGAAGTAAAGATTGTAAATACCGGTACCGTACTTCAAGTCGGTGATGGCATTGCTCGTATTCATGGTCTTGATGAAGTAATGGCGGGTGAATTAGTAGAATTTCAAGAGGGTACAATAGGCATTGCTCTTAATTTGGAATCGACTAATGTTGGTGTTGTATTAATGGGTGATGGTTTGCTGATACAAGAAGGGAGTTCTGTAAAAGCAACAGGAAGAATTACTTTTCACTCTTTCATATACTAGGGGATTTCACTTGGAAAAGAAAATGTTCCATACTAATGGATTTAGGTCCATAACCATGGGTTCCAATGCACGAGATCTTGTAGCACTTACCAATGAGGCCCTATCTATTAGTATTACACAGAAGAAATCAATTATAGATACTAATACAATTAGATCCGCTCTTCATAGACAAATTTGGGATTTGCGATCCCAGGTAAGATCGATCCAGGATCATGGGATCCTTTTCTATCAGATAGGAAGGGCTGTAGCACAAAATGTACTTTTAAGTAATTGCCCCATAGATCCTATATCTATCTATATGAAAAAGAAATCATGTAACGAAGTGGATTATTATTTGTACAATTGGTACTTCGAACTTGGAACGAGCATGAAGAAATTAACGGTACTTCTATAATTTGATTTCAGATAGTTTTTGCTCAAAATCGGATATTCGAATTATTTGTGTAATTCTACCACCAAATGATAAGTTCGTGAAGTGGTGGTGATTAACTTGTAAGGTAAGCAAAATAAAAGTAAAGGTGGAATGGCTTTACTTGTTGAGATAAAAAGTTGCATGTTACATTCCTTTGGTGATACAAGTAACATGATTTAACAAAGTGTCTAGCTTAAAATGATGGTGGCAGACGGTGGCGTTTGTGGTGGTCCTCCAAACACACCACCAAATAGAATCTTTTACTAGACCCACCTTCCTATTCGCCATTCTCACATCTACTCCACAACTTGTCGATTACTTCTTCTTTTTGCTATTTCTCATCAAGTTAGTAAAAATTACACTTAAAATAAAACCAATATTAAGTGGAAATGTTATTTGTAAGTGCAATAGCACGTGTTACTACTCAAGTTTTATTAAAGTTTTAAAATTTTTCTTTGCTGTTATGGTTCGATTAAAAAAATTAACCAATTGTTTAAACGTCAATAGTCTTAACTAAAGCTCAACCCAAAATTTATAAAAAAAAAAGACACATAAAGCGTGTAGGTTTTTTAGTTTTTAAATTTATGAAATTATTAGTTATCTTGTAAGTTTAAAATTAGTTCTTGGACACTTGTTGCTTTATACTCCATCCGTCTCATAAAAAAGTTTACATTTCATTTGGACGCAATTTTTTAGACAAATAGTTAGTGGTGGGGTCATTTGTAATGCTTTTAATTAATATATAAGGTTAGATTGGAGAGAGAGCAAATTTTTTGTTTGTGAAATGATTGGTAATAATATTATTTTGGGTAAATTACAGAAATTGTCCCTGAGGTTTTTCAGATTCTGGGTTTTTGTCCCTAAACTTTTTTTTCCGTTTTTTTGTCCTTGACGTTTTTAAAATTCCGCATTTTTGTCCTTCCGTCCAAAATCTTCCGTTAACTGACGAAATTTTTGTCAATTTTCCCAAATTACCCCTATCATCATCATCAAAGATAATAAAAAAGATATTATTTTCAAACTCATTTTTTTCCTTCGCCTCCACCTTGAACCACCATCTTCTCCGGCCAAAATTGAAGCTCCGACCAGAACCGGCGCCCGCCGCCACACCTTCCTGGTCGTCTTCTCAATCTCAAATTCTTGCAAAATCTTAAGGAACCCAAACCCAAATCAAATATATAAAGGATAGGCGGAAACCCAGATCTATAACTCCAAATCGAAACCCAGATCTATGAACCCTAACCGAAACCCAGATCTATAAATCGCATTATGGGATCGAAACTCAGATCTGTAACCCAAATCAGAGAAGAAAATGAATGACGCCAGCGGAGAATCACCGCCTGAAGATGATGATGACAAGCGGAGCTGAAGACGATGATGATCGAAACTCAGAAAAACGATCTATAAAGATGCGCCGCAGAAAAGCGATCGAAACTCAGAAACTCAGAAAAACGACAAGCTGAAGATGCGCCAGCGACCCACCAGATCTGTAACCCAAATCTGAAAAACGAGATCTGCGCCGGCGACCCACCACTTGAAATCTATTTTTGGTTTTGATTCCGGCGACCCACCACTGCCTGAAATTAAGGACCTGTATGAGAAAACGAGATCAACGCTTTCTCATTCCGGCGACCCACCAGATTCTGGGTTTGCAAAAAAAGAAAAAGGGAAGAACAAGGATGAGTTTGGGGAAGAAGAGGGAAAAAAGACTAAAATGTCCTCATATCTTTTGCATTTGAGGTCACTTAACGGCCAAAATTGGACGGGGGGGACAAAAATGCGGAATTTAAAAAACGTCAAGGACAAAAAACGGAAAAAAAAAAGTTTAGGGACAAAAACCCAGAATCTGGAAAACCTCAGGGACAATTTCTATAATTTACCTTATTATTTTATTAGGTGGGTCCTCTAAATTTGAGAAATGTAAATTTTTTTGTGGGATAAAATTTTAAGGAGAAATGTAAACTTTTTGGTGGGACGGAGGGAGTATATAATAAAATATGATGTTTCTGTAATATAGTCTCTTATTTTAAATTCATTTTTGTTTCCGGGCACTGCTGGAGCCCCCACGAGGGCGTCCTCCTTGACATCGCCTGCTTAGCGATCAACGCACACATTTCTATACCTACAAGGGTGCTACTACTCGTGAGAATTTCTAGTTTCGCTCCTGACTACCGCCATCACCATCCACCAGATCACCACCCATCACTATTATATCGTTAGAAAAAAACAATTGTGTTCGCATTATGCGAGAATCATTCTAGTAATATTAATGAAGTCAAAATTTATTATTTTAAAGTAATTTATTAAATACATTGTATAATTTAATTGGAAAGTAAATAATTTATCGTAGTTAAATTAAGTAACGTCAAATACATTAATGCTGCGCGCATTTAAGCATTCGAAACGTATTCCAGTTTAAAATTATATCTTATGTTAAAAAAAATAAGAGTAAATTACACGGATAGTCCCTGTGGTTGAATCTAAGTTTTGGATTTGGTCCCTAAGTTCCAGAAATTACATCAATGGTCACTAAATATAGGATTTCGTATCGGTTTTAGTCCCTAAGGTATAGACGTGGCAAATGGGTCGTGTCGTGTCGGGTTCGTGTCGTGTCGAGACGTTAAACGTGTTGAGACCCCTAAACCCAAACCCGACACGTTTAATAAACGGGTTCAAAATGTTAACCCAAACCCGACATGGTTAATTTCGTGTCAACCCAACCCAACCCGATTAACCCGTTTAAGCCATGAAAATCTGCATATAGCAATTAAACATAATAAAGATTCAACAAAAATATAATACAAATCCAACAAAAAACATAATAAAAACCCAACAAAAACTTAATAAAATTGATCCTATAAAATTAGGGAAAAATATAATAACAATTTTAAAATCTAATAAGATTAAGCCCAATATATTATAAGAATCTAGTCGTTTCTACCACAAGTCCACAACTACTAAGATATAATATTTACATGTAATAGATTTAAAAATATAAAATTTATTAGAATATATACGTACTTAAACGGGTTATTCGGGTTATCTTCGAGTTGAAAATGTTGACACTAACCCAACCCGTTTAACTTACGTGTCGTGTCGTGTCAACCCGTTTACTTAAACGTGTCGAAACCTCTAACCCAAACCCACTAATTTCGTGTCGGGTTCGTGTCGAGTTCTCGTGTCGTGTATGATTTTGCCAGGTCTACTAAGGTAGATGTCTGTTAAAAAAACTGTTAACTTATATTAAATGCCTAAAATACCCTTTTTAACATTTAATTTATTATTATTAATTAATTGTCTCTCCTCTCTCTACACCGCCATTTCTATCTCTGAAAATCACCATCTTTACTTCACATCTTCACCATCATAGAATCACCATCTTTACTTCACTAATTACAGTTAAAGAAGAAAATGTGTCTTTTTACTGAACTCAACAAAAACTCAATGCTCTATGTTTTGGAGCACATCCTCGGAGCTTTTCGAAAATGTGCCGGTTCTGTCGTTTCTTTTGTGAAAGTTTCTTCTTTTCTACATTTTCACCATTTCACGATTTGGGTTTTGTATTAGGGTTCGATTTCACAGATCTAGAGTTCGATTTCACCACCTCCGGCTCGATTTCACCAACTCCGGTTCAATCTCACCATCTCCGGTTCGATTTCTGTACGGGAACAACACTGTCCGTTGGTGAATCTTACCTCCGAAGGATCTGATTTGGTTTTTTATCCGGTGTGTTCAGATCTATATCCACGTAACAATCGATCTCGTTAAACAACTGTTCTGATTCTGATTCTGTACCACCGTGCACCACCGACAGGCGACATGGTCGTCTTCTCCGGCGATGTACTGAACTTGAACGTGAATAAATTTCTGGGTCTTTTGTATTTGCAGGTTTAAAGGGTAAATAGTGGCACATGAACTTGAATTGCTTTTTATGGATCTTTTTATGTCATTATGTGTTTTGATAACACGTGAACTTGAATTAGGTACTAGTTTCCATCAATGTTTCAAACTGAGATTTTGATTTTTTGTTAGGAGTTTTGTTAGGATGATAAGAGAGAAGAAGAAGGAAAGAAAGAAAGAAAGAAAGAAAAATAAAAATAAAATATAAAGGGTAAAATTGTCATTTGTGAAAATTTAACAGCAAATTTTGACGTCTGTTTGGCTTAGGGACTAAAACTGATACGAAGTCTAATACTTAGTGACCATCAATGTAATTTCTGGAACTTAAGGATCAAATTCAAAACTTAAGTTAAACCACGGGGACGTAATTTACTCAAAAAATAATTAGAAACTAATGCTCTTCACGCTTTTATTCATTTAAAGTTTCAAACGACATCAATAAACAATATAAAATCAAAATCCCTACTTTTTTCTCTTCATTCAATTCAAAAGAAGAAAAGGGAAACCACGCGCCATTACATTACAGAAGAAAGCGCTCTCTCTATTTCCACTCTTCCCCTGCTAAAATCTTAAATTTTCAAACGCGCCACTGCCAATCGCCGTGCGCCACCGTCATCGTCATCCACAAATCAGACAAAACAACCTACTTTTCTTTGCATATCT
Source organism: Calendula officinalis (assembly GCA_963853835.1). Lineage (NCBI taxonomy): Eukaryota > Viridiplantae > Streptophyta > Magnoliopsida > Asterales > Asteraceae > Calendula > Calendula officinalis. Next base: position 49,655,115 of record OY970829.1, on the reverse strand, counting down.
ACTGATTCCGTCTTCAGCTTTTTATTCTTCTGGTAATAATCACTTTCTCAGTTTCTCTTATCCGGACGTTACAATTGAACACAATGTAGTCCAGTTAGCAATTGCATAATGCGTATTGCTACTTCTACATGTACATTTGAAAGTCTATTTTAGCTGCTTATTGATTTGAAACGTTTCTGTTTTGTTGCGATGAAATTGCTTTTTTGGCGTTCGGTGAGCTGAGATTTCTATTGTGTTAAATTAGGGGTTTTGTATCGCTAGATCTAGTCTGTAATGGTAGGTGGAGTTCTACAGTATGATCTATGATCACCTTTGAATTTTTTTCCCGCCGATAACTTTTAGCTAATACTCGTAATTGCGATTCTCGATATTTGAAAATTCCAAAATTTGTGATGCTTTACCTTTTGTGTCTAATAGAAATATATTTGCATTTTTTGAAATATACTTCTATAATGGGGAATATTATAGCTGAATTTTTATTGTGGATTGAGAGTAGGCAAGAGTTATTTATGAGCATTGGGATGTAAATTAGGGTTTACTTCAGGTTGATGGAGATGGAGGGAGGAATTGATCCTGATGCGCCACTTGATTATGTTGAACTCCAGATATTTCCAAGCAAGAACAGGTATTTTCCTTATTAAACTTATTGATGAAACTATCCTCGAAATTTGTTTTTGCCCTATGAAAATTCTTACTTTTTCATATATATATATGGCGAGAAATGATATTTGTGCCTACAATTTGTGCCTACACATAGGCCTACTCACTTCTAAACTTGACATGTGTCATCCACTAATTCTCTCTCTTCATATCATCCCTTGATTTTGACACTTGTCATGATCAAATTGGTAGGCACCATGAGTAAGCATATTTGGCTGGTATTGTTAAGGGATATCTGGAAAACATTCTGACATAGGCACATAGGTTTAATTATAAGAAAAGGGAATTCATTTCTGCACCACAACTTTTACTTCCTATACCACACAGTATAAGTTTTACTGCTAATTGTACAAGCATGTTAAGCAATAATTGTGGTAGATGAGATACAAATTGTGGTGTATAAATCATTCCCTATAAGAAAACTAAGATGAATTACATTTTATAGGTACGAGGCAATCATATGTAATAGCAAGAGGTCAGAAAAAGTAGCATCTGGAGCCTTGGAACAGTTATTACTGCTTTCACCTCAAGTAAAAGATTTATCCTGCAAAGGCTCAAACACAAATCTCAAGATTTTACCACCTGATAATGTCAACTGGTTTACAACAACCACATTGACAAGGTCCATATCTCCCTTCTTGAGTATATAGATTTATCATTTATATATATTATAAGGCCATTTTCCTCTTTCTGTTTGCTGTACATTATTATAAATTTTCAGATTTCTATATGTTCTTGGTTCGCCAGACATCTTTAGTATTGGAAATGAAATCACTCAATTAGAGGAAACCAGAAAATTCCAACTTTCATTGTCTGTCAAGGTATTTCTTCTACTTTATCCTCTTGATGTTTGTGCATTTGTATTAAAGGTGGCAAAATGGGCGGGTCGGGTAATGGGTCGAAATGGTTAGTTTCTATGGCACATGATTGGGTTGGCTAGAAAAACTTTTTCCCGAAGTTTTTACGTGTTTATAAACAATTGGTGCGTTAAATACGATTACCACATTATATTAATTCAGTAATATTCTTTTTTTTTTGGGAATAAAACGATTTAGGAGTTTTGATTGATTAAATATGCACTTTTGGTAATCAGCAGGATGTTATATATAATTATATAATAATAATAATAATAATAATAATAATAATAATAATAATAATAATCATAATAATAATATTATGTAGATGTAAATGAGTTGTGGTTTGTGTTGTTACAGGCTGAAGTTGATATTACATCATCAATTGATTCAAAGTATGTGTTCTCCATCATTTTATTCTTATGAATTTTCTGAAATATGAATTTACTTATTATATGGCTTGTGTTAGGAATGAACTACTGAGAGCAGTTGACTTAAGGATCACAGCATTAAAAGACGAATTAGTTGCTGCCTTTGACCAAGTTATTGGGCAAAGATGCTCAACTAAAGACATATCTGATTTAGAAAACTTTGCTCATCATTTTCGAGCTAAAGATATAAGGTATTTTCTCCAGAATTAAGATATAAAATTCTCCACTAATGTTTTTTTTTTTTTTCTTAAAATATTATTATCTGAGTTCTTGGTTGTGAAATTGTAATTAGGCTATTCCAATACAATAAGGTGGCAACTTTGACCCATTTGCTCCTAAACCGGTTTATTTGGGTTATGTTTTATCTCAATTGTGTCAAATCAAAAAGTTTAACTAACTAACTGACTAACAAGGTCATGTTTTTAATGCATCAAAAGCGTGTTTTCTAATGCAAATTAATCAAAATTTTAGATTATTATTTTATCTATATTGTTTTTCTCATCTTTATCAGGAATTCATTACAGAAGTTTGTAGAAATGGGCCTTTTCCAGACAGTTGAAGACTCAAAGTCAGACCAACTCATAAAAGATTCTCAAATTGATGATGACAATTCTTGTTTTTCAAGTGAGGAAAAGGACCAACCAACTGTTGACAGGTGTCGTGCTCCTACAAGATCTTCAACACCAAAAAGATCATCATCTCCAATGCGGAGAGTAAAAATCGGACGGTCAGGATCGCACAGGGCAACTGCATTAACTATCAAAAGCCTCAATTATTTCCCAGTTAGGGAAAAAGTATTATTTTCAAAAAATCCAGCTGGCAAAAGTAGTGATGATGAAGATGAAGAAAACCCTGAAAAGAAAAATGTGTTGAGAATGAGTGTACAAGATAAAATCAGTCTTTTTGAAAGCAAACAAAGAGACCAAAAAGTCGATGTTATAAAGACAAAAAAAGTGTTGAATACAAATTTTGGTCGAGATAAAGCTGTACTCAGAAGATGGAGTTCAGGAATGGGTGAAAATAGTACAAAAATATCTGATGTTAATACCGACAATTCTCAAACTGTCGCTAATAATGAACCACCGGAAACAGAATCTGATAGTTTTGTTATTGATAATCAGGTTTCTGTTGAAACTGAAACTGTAGAAAACATTAAAACTGAGGAAATCTGTGAAAAGCATCCGGCATCTATTGAATGGAGTCAACAAAAGGAAGCAGAACTCAATGATTTGTTTATAAAAATGATGGAAAATACAAATAAACCCGTTCGAATTACGAAAAGTAATAAATCCTTGGTTTTAAAAGAGAAAAAAGGTGGATCTTTTGATGAAAAGGTTAAAATGGAAGCTTCCGGAAAGAAAAAAACCAAAATTGTTCTAACTGATGTGAATAACAAACCCCAGAAATCAAACCCGTTAACCAATTCCAAAAAAGAAGATTTAAAACCGTCTTTTTCTAAGAAAAATACATCTAATCTGCCTGCTACACGCAAATCTTGGCCATCAACACCATCACCAAAACCTCAGTCTGCATCATCAACTGTTCGGTTAACCAACAAAAGTAGTGAAAAAACAGAATCCCAATACAAGACTTCAAAGTCAAAGTCAAAGTCAACTCAACCAGAAGTCAATAGTATTCTCAAAACTACCAATGAGAAGAAACAACTGACAACATTGAGCAAAACCACAAAGCCAAATAAACCAAAAGTTGACACTCCTGAAGCTAAAAAACCAAGCTTTTATAACAAAGTTACTAAAAAAGGTAGTGTGGTCCCGTTAGAAACTAATCCGTTTCTCCGTAAAGGGTCTGGGATCAAGAAAAAAGCAGTGGGTCAGCTTCTAGAAGCTTCTAGAAGCTCTGGAACCCCGATTCCTGCTCAGGAGAATGACATAGCCACAACCACAACTAGTGATATGGGCCAAAATCAGGAGTTATTTGAACCTGAAGTGGTTAGCCCGATCAAATATGAGGAATCAGTGAGCCTGAATGAGTTCAATATCAATAGTGATGAAAATAAAAATGTAAACGAAGAATTGATGATTTCTCCAAATGCATGGGTGGAAAGAGAAGATGGTGATATTATTAGTCCATGTAAGGAAAGTCAAAGCCCGGTTGTGTGTCCGGTCAAAGTTGGTGTGCCACGAGTTCGTCATTCTTTATCTGAAATGCTTTTAGAGGAGAGTAGTGAAGAAGCTGAAACTGGCGAGTGGGGAAATGCTGAAAATCCGCCTGCTTTGATTTACCAGAAAGAGTCACCAAAAGGGCTTAAACGGTTATTGAAGTTTGCTAGAAAAAACAAACATGATTTACACTCGGTTAGTTGGTCCAGCCCGTCTGCTGTTTCTGAAGGAGATGATGATACTACTCAAGAGTCTAAAGGTAATAAACATGATTTAAAACAGGCTGGTCGGGCAGGTAAATTAATTTCCTTAGTTTTTAGGAGGTTTTATGCATTAAAAACACACTTTGGGCCACCTTGGACCAATTTATTTATACGTTAAATCGAATTGACCCGTTGATAAGTAAACGGGCCAAGTTTGGTACATCTAGTCTGCTGATTATCTTTTGAAATCACCACTTGCTGCAGGTATCGGTAGATTTGCATCCCATAATTATGATAAGGAGCCAGAAGGGCATGTCAAGACCACAACTAAAGGTACAGTTTCTATAAAACTAAAGTAAATTACACAAATGGTCCTTTAGGTTTGTACCATATTACATATTTGGTCATTTAGTTTAATAAATTACACTAGTAGTCCTTATTTCTGAAACTATTGACACGTTTGGTCCTTTCCCTAAATAGACGTTAACTTTTCCCGTCAAACAGACTGGTTTTTATGGGTTTCAAATTAGTGAAGGGAAAGGGAAAATGACGGATTTACCCCCTCGTGCATCACACGTGACCATACTTGACCGGAAAAATAAACGTCTGTTTAGGTAAAGGACCAAACGTGTCAATAGTTTCAGAATTAAAGACTACCTGTGTAATTTATGAAACTAAATGACCAATTATGTAACATGGTACAAACCTAAAGGACCATTTGTGTAATTTACTCTATAAAATATTTGCTAGCTAATTTCTTATACTCTTAAAAATGCACATACTAATTTTCATAAAAATGTATATACATCGAATACATTTTTGTTATATATCTCTTCAAGTATTTGTTTCCAATGCCCAACTTTAGTTTTTTCTATATACTTAACAAATTTCAATGTTTTTTTCAGCAACAAGGTCATTCTTCTCTCTTTCAGCATTTAGGGGCAGCAAGACCAATGAGACAAACTTCCTTAACACTAAGGGCCGTTAACGACAAATGGCTGAGTTGTAAAATATACAGCATTCGGTTTATAGGCTATGATTGTATGTGCTCATATTTGCCACAAGTGACAATTATAACTATTAGAATTGGTATGTTAGTTTTGCCTGATGACATTTTTCATTGTTTGCTGTATATTATACGATACTTACAGTTTTGTTTGAAGGCTGGATTGATTTAAAATGTTTGATTGATTTATCTTTTTTGTTGTTTTACTTATATTTTACAAAGCACACAATTTGAGATCTTTTTAAGTTTTCAATTTATGCAATTAAAATTATAATGCACGTGGAGCCTTAAAAAGTAATATTATGATTAATTAAGCTCTAAAGAATTCGTGAATAGTAGAAATAAAAAAAACCAAAAAAAGTTTGTAGATTAATATCATAATTAGTAGGTTTTACCATATGTGATATTGCAAGTATGCTTTTATTAGAATATGAATGTATTTGTTTAATTACCAAAAAGAGTAAGGATGTTAAAAATACCGTTGGATGTGTTATTTTTTATTGTTATTTTTCAAATTTAAATAGCCTGAGTCATTCCAAATAAAGAGCACAACATATAATAAAGCATTCCAAGCTATGCAGCCCGGCTCAGAACGTGTGAATTGAAGGAAGGTCAAAAAAAGTCGGCAAATTTATTTTTTAATAAAAAATGACTAGACAACCTACCACTGTTTACGCGATGTAAAATGTAGTAAGTACAATATGTTCTCTTGCGTGATTGACTAATGGTAATATTTAGAGGTAATCACTAATTTACTCTAATTATAAACCCCAATTAATCAAAATCACCATCCAACTTCCTAATTCCCAAATTCCCCCTCCGCATACTATTGCATGGAAAACCTGCAACATATCGAAGTGTTGCATGTCAACATTGTTATAGAAGTTGTTGGAGCAGATCACAGTTCAACTTATTACTGATGCTGCAGTTAGTAATGATTATGGTTGTTACTGATGGGGCAGAACCATTTACTACTGATGAGTTGATACTGGTGAAGTCTATAACTACAGTTACTACTGATCATGCACATATTGAAGATACTACTGATCTTAGTAGTTACTACTGACGTTGGTTTTGGACTTACTACTGATCACCAGAGTTACTACTGACGATGCATATTTACTACTGGTGGTTGCAGTTACTACTGGTACGCGTTTTGGAAGCATATCAAGTCCGAGATCTTCGCAGAGTTAGTTATAGAATGTATTTCAATGTATATCTTTTAATATTCGATGTAAATCAAGTCCTAGAATAACTAGGGTAAATAGTTAGGCTTCAAGGACTATTATATATAGTTCCTTACGAATTGTAAACGTACGTGTGTATTGTTAATCAATAATATACATTGAAGCTTTTTGTGAAACTGTGTTCTTAGTATTTTCGCATATTGTTCTTACAGTTCATTGTTCTTAATTATATTGATATAGTGTTAATCCGCTGCAACTTCTATAATCAATTAGATCTAAAGGTGTTTATTAACTTTTCATAGTTAATCGATCCTGACAAGTGGTATCAGAGCTTATTGGTTCTAGATCTACGATTTTTAAGAACAACAAAAAGTTTTAATCTTTAAAACACACAGATTGTTAATCATGACTGATAACAATGAAAGTACTCAAGCTAATAAAATCCCTATACTCACTCCCAATAACTTTGGGATGTGGAAGAATCGTATTAAGCAATACATGCTTATTATTGATTATTCCATGTGGGAAGTTGTTGTTGAAGGAAAGAAAACCGTTCCTGGACAAGCAACAAGTTCTGCAACTGAAGCAGACAAGCTCAAGTGTGAAAAGGAGAAGAAAGACAGAGGAATCGAACTCAAAGCTCTAAGCACTCTTCTACTGGCCATTCCTAATGACTATCAACATCTCTTTGTTGAATATGATGATGCAAAGGTGTTGTGGCAAGCACTGGAAAAGAGATTTGTTGGCACTAAAAGCACCAAAAGAAACATGAAGTCTGTACTGAAACAGGACTTTGAAAATTTCAAAGGCCAAAAGAATGAATCTCTATCTCAAACCTTTGATAGGTTCAATAAACTCATTGGTGAATTGAATCAAGTTGGTGTGAAACCTGACAATGATGATGTCAATAGAAAGTTTCTCAGATCTCTTGGAGAAGAATGGTCTATGTACACAGTCATATATAGACAAGGAGATGCTTTAGAAGAAAAGGAGCTGGATGAATTGTACAATGAGCTTAGGGTGTTTGAATCTGAGGTAAGTTCTAAAACTCCTAATCTATTTTCAAACAATGCTGCTTTTGTGTCTAGTACAGGAACATGTCAAGAAACTGCAAAGGCTGCAGAGTGTGAAGATACTGCAAGAGAATCCTTCTTCACTAGTCATGTGCATTCTGCACTAATTAGTGATGATTTGGAACAATTAAATCCAGATGATCTTGAGGAGATGGATCTAAAATGACAGATGGCTATGTTGAGCCTGAGAACCAAAAAGTTCTTGAAGAGGACTGGAAGAACAAACCTTACTTTCAACAAAGGTGACAAGGCTGGATTTGACAAGACTAAAGTCAAATGTTACAACTGTAACAACCTTGGTCACTTTGCTAAAGAATGTCCTCAGCCAGATAAAAGATCAAACTCAACTGCTCTTGTTTCAAAACAAGGACAAGGTTATGACTGGAGTTTTCAAGCAGAGGAGCATGCCCAGAATCAAGCTCTCATGGCCTTCACTGACTCTCCTACTAAGGTACCTTCTAAATCTTGCACTCCTGAATGCATTAAAGCTTATAAAGATTTAGAAAAACTAAATAAAGAAAAGGATGGAAAACCTCAAAGCCAATGTACCTGTTAGTGAGCCCGATGATCTTGCTAGATGGAGTGAGGGCAGTATTAAACCCAACCAATTGACGGATAGGATGGAAAACCTTGAAACCATTGTACAAGACTGTCTTAAATATCTCACAAATCAAGGAAAAACCATGTCCTATATGAAGAGGCATATGAACACAATCAACAAAAGAATGAGATTCTATGAGCACAGGCTTCATCAACAAACAAAGCTCATAAGGAAGTTGAAAAGGAAGATTGAAAATAGTGAGGCTCCACCAGTTGAGCTCACTAAGGGGGAGAAGGACAACATTCAAACTATGATTGATGAATCAATTGCAGCAGCAGCAACCTCTCTCCTCAATCTCAAAGAAACAAAAGTTGATGAAGGCCAGGTAAATGTTAAAGGCCCAGAAGACATGGATACTACTGTTGAGCCTACTACTGATGAACATATAGAAGAACAAGTAGTAATTCCTACTACTGATATTATACCAGTAGTAAATCAAGAAAATGAAACTATTGCACCAAACACTACTGATGCCCTATCAGTAGTAACTCATGAAGTCACACCAGTAGTAACTACCTTGGTTACTACTGAAGAGGAAGAACTAGTTTTACCAGAGCTAATTGAAAGAGAACGTTTTGAAATCATCACCAAACCACCAACACCTGATCAACCACTTATCATACCTGACATTGATGATAATGTGAACTGGTTTGAAGTTGATGAATGCACACTCCCTCAACATCCAAAAATTCTTCAACAAAATGAACTCATATTATTTTCTCCATCAATAATAATAAGAGGTGTTTCTGATATGAAATATATTCCACCTCCACCTTCAGCTTGCATTGGAAAGGGAAAAGAAGTGTATGATGAAGATTACCCGAACAGAGCACTAGGTCACTACATGGTGAACAAAATCAATCTTGTCAGAGCTGACAAACAATCAAGATGGAAGGTGAAACACAAGAGATATTTAGAGAAAGTAGCTATGTATCAAGCTCTGGAAGAGAATAAAAAGAAGGATAAAAATGAAATACCTGTTCAAATACCTGTTCAAATAACAGATATGCAGTTAGAAGCTCAAAAGGCAGAATTTAGAAGACTGAGAAAAGTTGAAGAAGAACATATTAACTGTCTTGAAGATCTGGTATCTGAATGCAAAAGAACAAAAAGTGAATTAACAGATGATGTGTTTGAACAGAAGACTAATATGATTGAATATTTGAAAACAAAAGGGCACAGTGCAAAGTCCTTTGGCAAAATGAAGATGATCACTATTATTGAAAAGAACAAAAAGTGAATTAACAGATGATGTGTTTGAACAGAAGACTATTATTGAAAAATATTGTGCTGCCAAGAAGAAAGAATTGACTGAACTAGAAGCTGAAGAAGAGAAGAAATCAAAAGCTTTAATCCCAATAAATCCAAAGTCAATTAAAACTGGTAGTATATCAACTACTGGTGAATCCTCAACTCCCCATTCAAAGAAAAGAAAGGCTCTTACTCAAGAACAGAGTACTCAAAAGAAGTCAAAAACTGAACAAATTATTCCTGTTCTTGAAGTACCCGTTGCTCCCTTGCAAAACAATCCAATCATCAATTGGAGAGTTATGCCAAATAATGTTACAGAAATTATAAGGGAAGACAAAGCAGTTCAAAAATTTACTGGATGGTTACCATTGATTAGATCCTGTTCAAGAAGTGATGTAATCAAACTTCTGATCATTGGTAAACCAAGGATGTCAAAGAAATCATGGAAAGAGTCTGGTGCTGGATATTTAACAAGAATGATTGATGCTGTATTTTATCCAGATAACTACCCAGAACTATTTACAAATCCAGAAAATGTATATGCTTGGAATGTGATCCCAACTGCAAATATGTACTTCTTTGAAAGATCAAGCAAAAGATGTGAGATATACTTGTATGAAAAAGAATATCCACATTCTGAGAAGGTTATGTATCAGATATTCACTAACACAATGATGAAGCCATATGATGCTGTAATGTTCCAGAACAAATTGACCTACTTTACAAAGAAAAACAGCAGATACATCATTGAATAACGAAAGCAACAAAATCAAAGAACCTTAGAGAAAAGAAAGAGGGAACAAGAAGAACAAAAGAAACTTAATTGATTGAAAGATGATCAATAAGTTTAGGGGGAGATTGTTGGAGCAGATCACAGTTCAACTTATTACTGATGCTGCAGTTAGTAATGATTATGGTTGTTACTGATGGGGCAGAACCATTTACTACTGATGAGTTGATACTGGTGAAGTCTATAACCACAGTTACTACTGATCATGCACATATTGAAGATACTACTGATCTTAGTAGTTACTACTGACGTTGGTTTTGATCACCAGAGTTACTACTGACGATGCATATTTACTACTGGTGATTGCAGTTACTACTGGTACGCGTTTTGGAAGCATATCAAGTCCGAGATCTTCGCAGAGTTAGTTATAGAATGTATTTCAATGTATATCTTTTAATATTCGATGTAAATCAAGTCCTAGAATAACTAGGGTAAATAGTTAGGCTTCAAGGACTATTATATATAGTTCCTTACGAATTGTAAACGTACGTGTGTATTGTTAATCAATAATATACATTGAAGCTTTTTGTGAAACTGTGTTCTTAATATTTTCGCATATTGTTCTTACAGTTCATTGTTCTTAATTATATTGATATAGTGTTAATCCGCTGTAACTTCTATAATCAATTAGATCTAAAGGTGTTTATTAACTCTTCATAGTTAATCGATCCTGACAGAAGTCCTCTGCACTGTTAGCCCATACAAGCCTTGAGTTCATTGCATTGTCGTTTTTAGGCTTAAGCCATGTTTGGGAAAGCTTATTTAAGGGGCTTTTAAGCTTATTAGCTTATTAAGCTCGAAAATCAAAGCAATATTCAAGCTTAAAAGCCCCTTAAATAAGATTTCCCAAACATGCCCTCTGCCCTAGATCCCAACCCCCTCCTGTTGAAGGGTGTCATATTCTCATTGCACCGCCTTAATTACATTTTCGATAAAATAAAAGGATCTGATTGGTTAATAGAACAAACAGTGATGACATATACTCCCTCCGTCCCTAAATAAAGTTCTCATTTCACCTTCAAGTTTTGTCCCTAAATAAAGTTCTCATTTCTAAAACTTAAGGGACCCACTTAATATAATAATATTATTACCAATACTTTCACCACTAACTATCTCTTAAAACACTTTCTCTCTCCAATCAAACCTTATATTTTATTCAAAAGTAATACCAAATACCCACTACTAACTATCTCCTAAAATATTGTGCCCAACACAAATGGGAACTTTATTTAGGGACGGATGGAGTATGATATACCTAATCTTTTATTAGTTACTAAGATTATGGGAAGCTAGAGAGTTGGACATGATTTTGAGCCAACTATGGATTGGTGCAAAATATCGGTTGCGAATAGTGTATCTTATTAATATATTATATTAAAAAAATTTATTGATACAATACTTTTGTGGAATATATGAGAGGAGAATGAGATTTTAATTCCTTATTTCCATTATCAGGTACAAACAAACAAGAGAATAAATCTCCATTCTATTTCCCTCTTTCCCTTTTCAACGTACGAAACATCACCTTAACTACTAATTTGATGTATATAATCATGATGAGACTACTAAACTTGTTGGTTTAATAGTATGTGGACTAAACTTGTAACTTAAAATGTTGAACGCCTAAAATAGATACTTAAAATATAGTCAAGGGACCATTAATGCAACTTCTCTAAACTGCAAAAACCTTTTGTTGATAATCTACACTCTACAGTATATTGCAATTGCGTTCGTAAAAAAGAGATTTTAGGGTTTCTCTGTACGTCCAAAATCCGAATTACCTAACCTTGTCACTCACAATTTGAAGCCCCAAACTTCAGATTGTCGCTAAAGGTAAGCTAAGATCCAGAACCTCTGTTACTTTTGTTAATTTTAGCTTCATTTTTAGTGTCCTAAGATTAAAAACTGTGTACATTATCTCCATCATTTCCCTAAACTTATTTTTGATGTCAGTTCTAGTCGAATTACGTGTCAAATACTCAAATTTTAAGTTACGAAGTAGCCAGCTACGTTATTATTTTGAAACTAGGGGACTAATCTTCAAAATTTTGATGCGTAGACTTTCGTTTGATGAAAATTATATGGAATTGCTTGTTTATTATGTTATATTTATGTTAATGAATGTGATTTTGTTTCAGAATTCTAGTAAACATTGGATTAAATAATAAGTCAATTGTGTTTTTGATTTTTCAGGTTCAATGGCCCGTGAATGGAGTGGTATTCAGCAGTTTCCTCTTGCTACTCAGACCAAGTTGCTGGAACTACTTGGAAGACTAAAGGAGCAGGTCTAAATTAATCCCTAATTGTTTTATATACTTCTGTTTCATCAGACAAATAACAAAATTATTCCTTAAATTGTGTGGCAAATCATAGGTAGCAATTTGCCAATTTCATGTACAATTTTCAGTTATTGAATTGTATGTTTATGCAAATTTACAGGAGAGAGACAGTTTGACAGTTCTTGTAATGGGAAAAGGTGGTGTTGGGAAATCTTCAACTGTAAACTCCATTCTTGGGGAACGAGCAGTTACAGTCACTGCCTTCCAGGTATTTCTTATACTAATGATTTCATTCTAAAAGTTGGATGATTATTAAAAATTATATAATTTTCATAATCATGACACTAATAATTCCTAAAAAAGTTATTTATAAGTTTTGATTTATTTATTTAATTTAATTTAATTTTGCAGTCAGATGTACCACGACCTGTGATGGTGTCCCGTGAGCGGTCAGGGTTTACATTGAACATCATTGACACACCTGGCATTGTTGAAGGAGGATATGTTAATGATCAAGCCCTAAACCTAATCAAAAGGTCTTTATAAAAACTACATTGATTATTATTAACTGTATTATCAAATCAAAATCTACATACGCCAACATGCATTTTTTTTAAATTTTTATGATTTTTGTGGTTATACGAGCAGGTTTCTGTTGAACAAAACAATAGATGTTTTGTTATATGTGGACCGTTTGGATTCGTATAGAGTGGATAATCTGGATAAGCAAATTGTGAAGGCAATAACAGAGGCGTTTGGTAAAGAAATATGGCGAAAAGGGATTTTAGTGTTAACACATGCTCAACTCACACCTCCAGATTGTCTTAGTTATGAAGATTTTTTTGAAAGAAGATCAGAAGCTCTCCTTAAAGTTCTAGACTCTAGATCTTGGTTCAAGAAACATGAAATTAAGGTATTATTATTATTATTATATAAACTTCAATTTTTTCATAATTAAGTTGAAATGGAACGAACTGGATTAATGTTATTGGTGCTTGTTATAGGAGCATAAAGTTCCTGTGGTGTTGGTTGAGAACAGCAGCAGGTGTAATAAAAATGACAATGAAGAAAAGGTTAGTAATCATAAAATATTGTCAATTAAAATGTTATTATTATTCTGAAACTTATGTGTATTATTTCTGCATTAGATTCTTCCAAATGGGACTGTTTGGATTCCCAAGATTGTTGAAGTTATGACAGAAGTTGCTACAAATGGAAGTCAAAGCATCGAGGTTGACCAGAAGTTGATTGATGGCCCGAATGCAAATGCAAGAGGAAAAGCTTTCATCCCTCTCATCTTAGCCTTCCAAGTAAGCTATTGAACTTTTTTTTTTTTTAATTAATCAATTAGTTTATTAAGATTTTATGTGTTGAATATGATTGCAAAATCTAGCATTTGTAATGTTGTTTTTATGTTTTTACAGTACTTTTTTGTGATTAACCGAGTTCAGAAATGGATCAAGGATGATATTGCTAATGCACCCAAGTCTTCATGGGAATGAGATCTTATTGTTTGTGTTGGTGAGTTAGAAAACGGTTGGTTTTTGCAGGTTTTGAATCTTGTGTAATAAATATAAAATCTATGTTATATTATTAGGCGTTTTTGTTGATTCACTGAGATTGCTATAAATACAATTGCATTTAACCCGACAACTCACTTATGTTCCATGTGTCGAAGTCGTTAAAAAGGTACAACTAATAATAGGAGTACCAGAAGAGAATTAGAAGTTGTCTAGGATTTTCTTGTTTGAACACAGCAAATCAACCAATATTGCTAATTAAGTATATATCCTAAATAAGTGCGAAAGAAACTTGAGCTAAGCTAAAAAAAATATCGATAAAAATAATATTAAAATATTTTTTAGTAACTCCCTCCTTACGGTTGGATTATTATTTAATAGTGACCATCTCATTTTTATTTTGTTCCTTTTATTTAGAGAACGAGAGATATAATAGTAAACCATATGAAGGGGTGATCAATAATCAAACACAAGAAACATAAAAATATCAATTTACCACAAACGCCACCAATATTCAATTGGCCATATCCTATCTCTTTGTCACCCTTCAAACATTCCCTCTTTCTCTCTCTCTCTCCAAATATATATACACACATGCATATCTAGATAGATTTTTTTCTTTCAAATTTAACTATCTAGATATACAAAGAATTAGGGAAATGGTAGGATATTTGTTGCTTATAGTTTTAAGCACATTCTTGATATTCATTATTCATCCAACCATTTCCAACGATAGCGTACCAATTCCACAAGACAAAGCACAAGTGCAAAAGTGGTTTAAAGACAATGTAAAACCTTTAAATGCCCGAAAAGGGACTCTTGACCCGGACCTAGAGGCGGCAGAAGCCGACCCACGGGTCATAAAAGTCATGAAGAAAGGTGGTGGTGATTTTACAACCATTAGTGAAGCTATAAGAACCATCCCGCCAAAAAATGACAAAAGGATTATTGTTTATATCGGGCCAGGAGAATATCATGAGAAGATTAAGATGGAGAGAGATAAAAAGTTTGTTACGTTTTTGGGAGATCAAGATGATATGCCTACTTTGGTTTTTAATGGAAATGCAGCAAAGTATACAACGGTTGAAAGTGGAACATTAACGGTTGATGGTGATTATTTTGTTGCTGCTAATTTGCATATTAAGGTTAGGATAATGTTTAACATTCTTGTTGGTTAAGAAATCGCATTCATACATGCATATTAGAGTGTTAATTTATCTATAACGGGTAAAAGTTTTTAAATAATAATAGGAGAATGAAACAAATTTTCATTTCTATGGTGGTTTTATTATGTCTTTTAATAATATGGTACCCGGGATTTGGAAACCCGGATACTCCCCCACAATGCGCCACATGTCGATCGTTTGTCCCTCCTGTGTCCAATAAATTAACCACTTTCCGGGATTTGGAATCTTGGATTCTGCCTTTACTCACAAGTGGCGGTACAAATGATTGACACGTGGCGCATTGTGGGAAGTATATAATACTTTTGAAAAAAAACTTCTAACGAGTAAAATATATATATTTTTTTATAATGACAGCCTTATGAACTGTCAATAAAAACATTATAGTTTGTACATAAATCAATAATCACCCTTGCATGTTAGATGTCACTTACCCATTAATGAAAATACATTTTTCTAATGCATGTAATAATTGTTATTATCAAAACCCAATAAAAATACCCACTAGACCTGTTTTTAGCATGTATAAATATATTTGTTGGTCTTTTAGCTAACAATTTGAAACGTATAGAATTCGAGCCCGCGACCTGATGGTAAAATAAAAGGAGCTCAAGCAGCAGCAATGAGAATAGGTGGCGACATTCTTCAACGTTAGATTTTACGGGTATCAAGATACTTTTTGTGATGATCGCGGTCGCCATTTTCTCAAAGATTGTTACATTGAAGGCACTGCTGACTTCATCTTCGGTAACGCAAAATCTATCTATTTGGTAAGTCACCAAATCTATAAAATACGAGTATATAAAGTTGGTTGCATATATTTTAGGATAAAATACATTTTAGAACCTTGAATTTGGCTGAACTTGGTCGATTTAGTACCATAACTCATTAATTTAATCGCAATTTCGTACTTGACTTACTTTTGTTGGAGCTTTTGACGGATTAAAAAATATATATTCATCTCATTATATAGATATTACAATCAAATCACGTGAGAAAACAAAACCAAATTAGTGAGCCAAATCGACCATTTTGTCAAGTTCAGAGTATCATATTGCACCTGGGGACTCAGTCAACCAAATTCAGGATACATTTTTAGCCTGATTCAAAAATTTAAGTTTGATGTAGAACACGGAGATCCATTGCGTATCGGGAGAAACGCAAACATGGATAACCGCACATGCTCGGGAAATGGAGGAATCAGAAACAGGGTATGTTTTTGTGCACTGCCCGGTTACGGGAGTGGGGCAGGGATGGTATTTAGGAAGAGCATGGAAGAAGTTTTCAAAGGTGGTGTTTGCGTATTCGCAATTGGGCCCACTTGTTGACCCGAAAGGATGGAGCTCCAACAATCAACCCGCACCAGATAAGTAAGTTTACATAATTAATTTAATTAGTTGTAAATTTGTTGATTTGGGACATGATGATTTTGTGTAGGAACCTGTTCTTTGCGGAATATAGGAACACGGGACAAGGTTCGGATGTAGTTGGGAGAGAGAAATTTGCTTACGGATGAAGAAGCAAACACCTTTCTCACCCTTGAGGCTTGCAAATGGCTTCTTCCACCTCCAAAACTACCTCAAGATCGATTAGGTTGAAGGTTTAGTTGTATATATATTGTAGAAGAGAGTGTATATATGTACAATTGGTTTTTTGTTTTTATTTGTAAGCAAATGTATGAATAAAGAAAAAGGTATAGACACTTTACATTTGTTTCGTCGAGCTTTTATCAAGCAACTGCTTAGCTTGATTGCGTCAAGTTTTTATCAAGTTCAAACTGTAGCCAAAACAATGAGTTTAATGGCTTGAGCTTTTTTCAAGCATAATGTGAGTACATGTATGGATAATAACATTCGAGTATTTTTCATTCGGGGCTCAAGTTTTTGTTAAACCTTGATATATGCGTGTAAACAAAAAAGGGGGTAATTTTTACACCACATTTTTTAATGTGCACACCACAATAAATGCTTTATATACTTGTACAGTATACAGTAATATTTATACGTTGTGGTGTAGACATAAAAAAAGGTGGTACCAAAACTAATTCCCAAACAAAAATGTTATTCAAGCAAAGCTCGAGCATGATTTGAGCCACTCAATCCGAGCAAGAACCTATATGTTGGAAGCTCTTCGAGCTAAACACTTTAAAACACAATATTGGCTTTGGCTGTTTTCTTGACAACTTTAATTGTTATTTTCAAGAAAATATTGAAAACTAAAAATTAGAGGAAAATAGTTTGAAGGTAGAATTTTTAGAGTATGAGTTTGTGGGTTTAAAAGCATGTTAAAGTGTAGAGATGTTGAAAAACAAAGCTAGAGAAGAATTTTCGGGTACATAATGATACATGATCTAAAAGTAAAACTGCATAAAAACGTCTATTAGTCCCAATATGAGCAATTTTGCTTCTTTCTGCCACTTGGAAACTTGATTGGTTAATATGGTCTGTATCGCATTGGTCTCCTACCCCTTGGAATCCTTCTGCACAGTAACAGTAACAATAGCATTAACATTAATATCTAGTCACTACCAAATAAAAATTAGTGTCACTACCAAATAAAAATGACATTAATATCTTAAGATATCTAATAGTCAAAATGTCCACTTTTTAATATATATAAGGGAATGTGCATTTTGAAACAGATTACGTGACATTGAATAACCAGCTGTGATACAACAGGCTGCTGAAAATGGTATCAAATTCTCAGTTTTGACAAATTTGAGTGAATAACAGAAAAGGGGCATTTTTAACGTACAAATTTCAAATATTACAATTAATTTTAAATCAACTAGAATAATAATTTTATAAATTATTGATTATTAAATTAATATTTAAATAAGAAATTATCATTTGAAAATTAAACAATTATATTTTACGCAACTACTAACAATTATAGATTCTGATACATACCCATAACCATATGGAGAGTACATTGGTGGGCCCGCCATGTAAGGCCTTCGTGAATACGGGTTGGCCCGTCTGCCTCTAAATTGTTTCATCCCAGGAACATTGGTTCGTTTTGCAGCAACCTACACAATAAATTCACAATGAAACTGATATTTAGTAATATCTTAATTTTAATTAAATATTTAAATTAATATAATTAGGTTAGGTAGGACCTTGAGTTGACGACCATGCAACTCTGATTCATTCAAAAGGACAGCATTTTGAACAGCTTCAAGTTCCACAAATTCCACATATGCAAAACCTTTTGGTTGACCAAATTTGTCTGTTAATATTGTTACCCTGTTTACAGTTCCACATGACTGAAAATGCTGTTGAACTTCTTCAGGTGTACACGCATAGTCTACCTGAAATTCAGAATATGTCAAATAAATGTTACACCAGTTATCTACAATAATGAAAAATAATCAATAATGGAATCTATTAAAATGATTAAAGAACTATTTTCACATCAAGTATAATATCACTCTTTATATAAACAAGAAGTTATATTGCATTGCATATTACTATTAATTGTGAAATGAAGATTATTAATCAAACAATGGTAAAGCATAAATTAACCATATATAAAGAACATACTACTATTTTTAGTTTTCAAATAAAGTGCAAAATACATTTAAATAACTCAAAGTGAAAGGTAATAAATCTCACATTACCAACATAAATTGAACGAGCATCTGCCTCCTCTTTTTCAGCCTGAGTAGCAGAAGCATCAGTAGAATCATCTGAACATGCACATAACAAAAAGAATAATAATGTTAGGTTTACAAGATACATTTTCTAACTAAAACATTATTATGCAAATTTTACAAACTACAACAAAGAAAAAACAGAAAGTGGCACAATAGAATGAATATAAGATGATTTATATTAGCTAATAGAACATACCAGATTGTTAGCATCATTATGAGTATCCAGATAATAAATATAATTGCTTCTGAATGATATTAGAGCTAACATTTTGCTGTTATATATACTTTAATGACTCATTCAATCCTAATATCAATGTCACAACTATAAGTATCGATAACATTTAGCATTATATTCACTCTTACCAATATCTACTATATTCTGCACTACTATTGGGGATAACAAGAACTAATTACTAACCAAAACTACAACCAGATATGATTCTATGATCTATATAGTGGTATTACATATTTACATTCACCAAAGTTTATTTTAGGTAAAACATAGTTCTTTTTATAAACATGGGCCCTATTCTCAAACATGAACTGATGTAATTTCCATGAAAACTAAGGTACATCGTACATATAACAAAATCAATACAGAATATACAAAATCTCGAAAGCAGGATAAGGCATAAATAGTAAAAATTGAAAAAGACCTTGAGCCGAGCCCATCTCCTTCTCAACTTTTGCTTGCATTTCTCGAAGAGCTCCTGCTTCTTCTTCAATCTCCTTCAGTCTCTTCTTCATATCCTCTAAATCCTAAATTCACAAACAAAAAACAAACAAAATCTGAAATTAACTTAGGGCTTTTACTCACTTATTCAATCAACAAACAACAAATATCAAAACACCAACATTGAAAAAACCTAATACGGACCTTTGAGTTATTGTTTTCATCGCCTTCCGTTTCGTTCCTCGACATCTCGACATCGGCATCCATTTCTCCTTCATCTGGTATATCTCCGCCGTAAACTTCGTGCTCCTGATCTTGCTCCGCCGTGTGATCCATAACTTTAACGTCGATCTGTCTTTGCAAAAACACGCAGTAGTTTGATTTTGAGAGATGGGGCTGTTGATCGATGATTGAAAAACGAGATGATGAAGGGTAATATTGTTGTTATTTTTATTCCTGGGGGTATTGTTGTAAATTTATTTATTGGTCAATCGTTTTTAGTTGACCTATTTTATATTGGGCCTATAGCTCCAGCAAAACCACAGTCGCACTTTCATAGTCGACGGGAAGACTTGATACGGTGATCACTGGTAGATTCTCCGGCGACGGCTACATCACCGGACGGCAACTCCAACGGCAACTAGCGCATCTTGACTCAAAATCGGTAGTTTATATATCCCTGTTAGCTCAATTTTCTTGAATTATGTTTGTTACTTGTGAATGGATTCGAAGAATATGAATTTGATTTTGATTTATTGTTAGCGTTAAGTTTTTGAAGGTCAAATTAGAATTTGGATACTGAAACTCTAGCTTTCGAGGTAAAACCGTAAATTGAAATCGTGAATTGTGCCCTAAATTAAAATCGTGGATTATGGTACTATACATATGTGCAAGTGGAATTTGACATCGTGGAATATGATGGGAATTAGGAAGTATGATTAATTTAGTTTATTAATAATTCTTCAAGTTATACCGTTAATTAATCCGTTGCAAGAAGCCATTTTTGTTTTAAAATTTATTGAGGAAATTGCTATTACATTACTCGTCACGATAAGCATTTTTTAGTTTAGTAAATAATTTTATCTGAGTTGTACTCCATAATTTGAAATGTGACACATATTTTTGAAGCAATTAGGTAAAGGTAGTAGTTTCTCTTCTTTTATTTACCGCAATATTGTAAATAGTTTGACTTCAATTTGCTGATGTTCTAGATGCCACTATCTTGAAATTGTAGGCCTGACAACTGCATGGCTTCAGGTGAAGAAACTGATGACTCAAATAATCACACCTCGTAAGCTTCTGTTTTTCTTTTTCCATGTATTCTTGATATGTATGTGCACTCTATTTATTCCATTTGCATAAATTAGCATATGAGATAACATGTTTCAGACCTAAAAAAGTATACAAGGATCCAGATGATGGGCGACAAAGATTTTTGCTTGAACTCGAATTTGTGCAATGTCTTGCAAATCCAACTTATATTCATTGTAAGTTTAAATTACATTTTAATCATTATTGGAAAATTTGATTGTTTATGGAATTAATAGTTAAAAGTTGTAATGCAGATTTAGCTCAGAACCGTTATTTTGAAGATGAAGCTTTCATTGGCTATTTGAAGTACCTTCAATACTGGCAACGACCAGAATACATCAAATATATTATGTAAGTTCTTTTTATATCAATACTCATTATTCTTTATTTTAATAATTTATTAGTATCTGTTTATTGCTGGAATATTACAGGTATCCACATTGTCTCTATTTTCTGGAACTCTTACAAAACGCAAGTTTCCGTAATGCAATGGCACATCCAGCAAATAAGGTTCCATTTAATTTTTAATTTTAATTTTATTTTATTAATGAGAGTGTATGAATTAATACTTTTTTAAAATGTCATTAATTTTTTTAGGAGTTGACACACAGGCAGCAGTTTTATTTTTGGAAAAACTACAGAAATAATCGGTTGAAACATATATTACCAAGACCCCTTCCTGAGCCTACAGTTGCACCACCATCTAATGCACTTCCACCACCACCTATGCCGCCAACAACCACCACCACCACCACCATGGCTGCTACTTCTGCACCACCTCCGGTACACTCACCCATGCAATACGGGGGCCCACCCATACCAAAAAACGACCCGAGAAGTGGGCTCGATAGAAGAAAGAGAAAGTAAAAATTCTTTTTTTTTTTTTTTGTATATGAATAAACAATTTTTTAGTTTAATAGTTTCATCTTTTATATCTGAATTTGTGTTAAATAGCCAATGACCAATCTCTTCTCATCTTACAGGAAAGACGGATAAATATGTGGTATACTCACTCAGACTGGCTGTTATTTTCAAGTTCATGGAATATCACAATTGGTAAAAACTCAACCACCAAGTAATTTGAGAATATCACAACTATTGTTGCATAATTGATGAATTTGTAGCCTAATTTGATAGATTATGTGAAATTTATAGATAATTTGATAAGTTATGTGGCATACTCAGACTTGCTGTTAGTTTATACTGACATTTGAGACTTTATTTCTAGTGTCGTTGTCTATTAATGCTGTTAATTGGTAATTAAACATTGGTTCGTGAAATGAACTTCAACTTTTTTTTAGGGTAGTGATTAATCAAGCATAATTCGTTACCTAAATGAAAACGCTTCACTAAAAGCTTTAAAAAATCCGATTCATATACGAGGTATTTAAGTAAAAACCGGACACAATCTCAATATGACGGTACCGGTTTAGTCTGCACAATTATGGACTTGGTTTTAAGGTTATGTAAAATTGAAGCCACTTCTAAAATAGGTTTCATTTGTGTGTTAGGCTTGATCCGGATTTTAATTCGGGTCTTGTTCGTAATCATTACTACATAAAAATATAGGTACTAATCGATCTAAGACTACCGTGTGCCTTCCAACTTTAGTTTTGTACGTCTTATTAATTGTTACAATAATATTTACATAATTAGTTTTAACCATGAGTGTATTTCTGTTATAAGGGCTCATCGGGTGATCGAGTTTATGCTCGTGATATATGCGGTTTAACTGTTGCTGTGATTGTTTTTGAACTTTTTCATGACCATCTAGTACATATTTACAGAGCGTGGAATTGAATATGTGGCCTCTAGGAAATCATAAATCATCTGAGAGTTCTTACTGTGAGTATAGGAACAATCAAGACCATGAGTGACATGGTTAACAAGTTTTATACAATTGTTCCATATAAATTTTTAATTCCTCACATTGTTATACAAGTTTTTCTTATGAAAAGTGGGAACTCAAATTCCCCACGATCACTACATGATTACAATAAAAGGCCCGTACGTATAATATGTTGTTAGGTAGTGGAATAAGTATCTAATACTATGTATCATTAATTTTTGAATAGACATAATTAATTTTCATAAGTTTCTATATTAAAATTTAATAACCATCTTTACAGCGACGGAGAAGAAAGGTAAATATGAAATAAGATAAAGGTTGTGTGAAAAGGTAGAAATATTCTTACGTGTTTGGAACGTGAGTGACTTAATAGGACAAAAAAGCATGTACAATTTCTGTAATTTACTCTAAGATGGTTTGACAAATATTGAAACCACATGGGTTTAGCAGCAAAAATAAAAAATAAAAAATTAATCACTTGTGATTGGGCAAAAACTCTCATTATCTTGTACAGTTTTTCGATTCCCATAATTAGTCGTTAGCTTTGTGTTATAACACAGCGTTAAAATATGTATGATTTAGAGTTAGACAATGTTTTTGTTGGGTTTTCTATGCATCTAGTCACACTTTACTTGAGGCGGAAATCTCAAGTAACTTGATTAGAACACCGACCCGATTAAAACTTTTGGACCGTTAGGTTTACAATTCTAACGCAACTAGATAATTTAATAAACTAATTAAATTATAAATTCAAAACTTACATTGTTATGGTTTGGCGAAGGAGGCAAACCTCGCGATCTTGTACGAGCCAGATTATCACTGCACTAGGATTCAAGAAAGAATCCATCTATCGTTTCACACCCAAGGTTGATCACGAACAGGACAATGTACCACAGTGTAGTACAAAGCACCTTGAGAAAACGAGAACCCCAAAACCGAAAACTATTTCGGTAGTGGCAGCGGCGCACGGTGGCAGCGGCGGGACATCAGCGGCGGTCGGCGGCTGGGCGGCGGTGGCTCGGTCGTCGGCGGTGGTGCTCGGCCGAATGGGTACAAGGGGCAAGCAAGTCTCTTCAAGTGTGTTTAGGTTAATACCCTTAACCTCTATATATAGTGCACCAATCCTAATTAGAGTCAAACTCTAATTAGGTCAAAGCCCGTCACCACCAAGCCCGGTCCGAACCCTATGCCTAGCCCGAAACCATTTAATTAATTAATACCCATTAACTAATTAAATACGTCAAGCCCAATAGTCTATTTAATTAAACAATTAATTAAACACTACGTTTTTCTCGTGTTCGTTGATTCCTCGAGGGCAACCCGAATAGGACTCTAAAATACCCGAACCGTAATACCGGTTTATTTGATGTGTTGGACACCAATCCCAACAGTTTTCACAAGAAGTTAACACTGGCTCGATTAAGTTACCCTGATACATTTAAATTAGAAATATATTAATTGTTAGAGAACTCGGTGTCGGGCTTCACCATGTCCTCATGGTCACGTGATGCCCACACTAGCTTCTTTGTGGTGTACACCATGCGAGATTTTGTGAGGGAATTTTTTTCTATTTACTTAAAAAATTGGATAGTGTGGCCGGTGGATGTGATCCTAATAAGGTATTTGTGATGGTTAGTAGTATTGAATAAAAAATCTAATATGATACTGATGTGGGACTCCGTGATGGTGATGGTGTTGGAACTTTGTTTAACTATGTGGGACTTGTCCCACATAGGAAGAAGAACAAAAGTGAGGATGCCTTATAGGGTCATGCTCACTTAGTCTTCTAAATAGATTGTGTTGGTGAACTAGTCAATTTGTGCTTGGACTAGGCTAAAATAGGCTTGTATATAATATATTTAATGGTCAAAGATAGGGTCTTGGGCCTTGTGGTCTTCTTGATTAATTAAAATATTTTATATATTTTTATACTTAATCCGAAAATTAATTTTTATATAATTAATTACTGAATTTCGGATTTGTTCAAATGACAGGTTTTTTACAGTTATTTTCGGTTTTTTGACAGTTATTAACTGTCAATTTCGAAGCCTATATATGTGTGTTTTTGGTCAAAATTCGAGACACACAATACACATACCATTACACTGCAGATTTCGATTTTACACATGGAAGCATACTGTTGATTCGCCAGAATCAAGAATCGTTCTTGATTGATTGTTGTATCCTCAAGGCAGACCCGTACCAGGGCAATTTCTGTCTTAGGACACTGCATCCGCAGGCCTCAATCTATTGAAATCGAATTTTCAATATAAAGTACGTTTTATGTTTGTAATTTGTTTCTTAAATTCGTTTGTATTTAAATAATTTATTGGATTTATATAATTTGTATACTTTTGCAATAACAGATGGTTGTGGTGGGCTTTACCATACCGTGTACTCTTTTGTTTTTGAACAACTAAATTATATTATTAACTAGCAAAAGCATAAACAATTAAAAAAAACAGTTAAGTAAAGGGTTAAAATACAATTAAATCAAGAAACCTTACAATTTCTGTTTTAGAAGAATACCATAAAAACAAAACATCAACAATTTGATCTAGTAAATCCTTTTGCAGTATCTTCTTGTCTGCGTGAATTTTATTGTTACGACACTGCCATAACATTCAAACCACTACATCCAAAAATAGAATGCAAAATTAATTTAGAGGTTGAATTTAAACGTGTGTCGTTGACGAGAAGTCATCATTCATGTTGTTGAGAACATCAATGATCTATCCATTTGAAAAGAAAGGGCCAAACAGAGGTAGTCAGATTTCAAGACTAAAAAGATGTGAGGAGGTTTCAGGAGTGTTGTTGCGAAATGGACAAAGAATAGATGAAACCTTAAAATGTTTCATGCTTAAATTCCAAATAGTATAGATTCGTTCTCATAGGATATGGCATACCAGAATATTAGGCTCCGTTTAGTTTCGGAAAACGGTTTTCGTTTTCTGTGAAAAGTTTTCTAGTGAAAAGAAATGGTTTTCATTTACGGTTTTTCATGAAATTTTTTGAAAACGTGTTTGGTTCAAAATATTGAGTTTTCATTTTCCAATTTTAGAAAATTAGAAAACTTGTTTGGTTGTATATTTTCCACATGTTTTCATTTTCTATTTTTAGTTATTTTAAACAATACAATATACTTTAAAATACAATATACAACATATTTGCTCTTTCATCAACCCACCTTCCACATCTGCACCCACCCACCCACCCCACACCCTACAACTGACACCCACCAACCCCCAACCCACCCGCCCCCAACCCCCCCTCCCCCAACCCATACCACCACCCCTAACCACCATATTTATCGTCGGGCTACATTGTTATTTCAACTAAATAACATCAACTAAAATAGACAATCTTCTGTATACTTGCAACACGTTACCTGTTTCCATTAGCAATTTTAAAATAAAAACGTATGTGATATTGGCATATTTATACATATATATGTATGCCAATATTGGTCTTTTTGTGTATGTTTATTGTTAAATTATGGTGTTATCACTCAAATATATCGTTTCTCGTATACTTCAGGCCTTAATTAATAAACGTGTCAATACAAGTCGAAAACTGCACGAAAAATGAAAAATTTGCTTCCTGGAAATATTAGCAAAGCTAGCCAAGAAGTTAGCATCACGAGTCAAGCTTTGGAAGTTTAGCAAAGCAAATCTACTTACTCGAGATCTCTAAATATCTCTGTTCATTTTGGGGAAAAAAAGGTTTAGCAATGCTAACCTTCAAGTTAGCAACGCGAGTTTACAAGGGAGCGGATTTTAGCAAAGCTAACTTCAGGATTAGCAACGCCAATTTACACAGAATCAGGCTTTAGCAACGCGAATCTCATGTTTAGCAACGCGAATACGCACGGATCTGAGGGGTATTTAAGCTAAAGTTGACCTAATTAACACATATTCTGAAGTGGCAGCAGATCTAGACGAATTGGAGAGGAACCAAGCATCAAGAATCATCATCTTTCAAACATTAGTTGATTTATAATCATATCTTTTGAAACTATGTTTGGTATTTTGATTATTTACTTTTGTTTGTCGATTACTAGCATGTCTATGTGCTAGTCGTTTATTATTCACTGTGATTAGATGAAATCTAGGATTTAGGTTTGATATTTTTTGGATCTTAATATTGGTTTTGAATATTTGTTTTTTATATCAAAGATCATTTTGATTGAACCTTAAATATTTGATTGTTTGATCTGTTAATTATTGATTGTTTTGCTGAGTGACCACTAGCAAATTTACTTAATAATTACTTTAACTTTTCATCTCGGTGACGTAGTTGGCAATCCACTAGGTCTAGGGATTCGAGTTTAAACATCAATAACTTAGGTAAAACCAGAAGTCTAATCTTAGTTATGACCCAATTCTAGATTAGAAGGCGACGAAAATCCAAGCCTAGACATATTTAACAAACCGAAGTGTGACCATAGTATGATTCTTTAGGAAAATATTTCTTAGGAATGATAGTACGGCCATTGTAGATAGTTAGAGAACACTACTACCCTAACTTCTAGAATATCAGTTAAATCGGGACTTAACCAACCAAACCTAGACTTAGACGAAATCGATCATAGTGAATATCCCTCTCTTATTTGAACACAGTTTTACTACTTTGTCAGTCTGTTTCAGTTTTCAAAAGCTCAGAGTTACTTTTAATCAATTTCTTCAGTTAATTAGTTTAAAAATCAAAAACCCTACTTTATGCATTCATTTAGATTAAATTATTAGTATTAAGTTATTTAGTCAGCTTAACTGTTCCCTGTGGAAACAAACACCCGAAGTACTTACCTGAACTATATTGCTCACGATTACGTCATACTTGCCTAAAAGTGTGGTAATCTAGAGAAAGCGTATTTAGGTTATTATTTTATAACTAGTTTTCACACATCAGTATGTAATAAGATTCGATCCAAATTACAGTGAATATATGCCAATATGCAATCTTTTTGTTGTCAACTTCTCCATTCCTTAATATGCTTGAACATATCCAACTCATGTGTTTGCATTTGATAGTTTGTTATATTCGTATCCAATTGCATGACATATTAGTATAATATTTTTGTGTTGGTATATGAAAGCAACAAAGTAAAAATGTAGATAACCACTTGCAAGTAATTTTAAGTTCATGAAGCCTATTGTATTGGCTATTTTGATTTTGATGGGACAACCTTTTTTGCGTTTGTTGATATATATATTGACTTGTTTGGAGAACAAGTTAGTGAGTTATAAGTTTTAGCGAAATCTGTATTTACAATAAAAAGAAATCTCGTTATAATGAGATTTCTTGGTTGCATTTACAGAACATTTTGTAGAAACGTAATGATAATAAAATGTCTAGCTATTGATATAATATTGTAGTATTATGTAACATTACTTTCGCCTTGGTGCAGTTTCAGAGATCCGTTCGTCTTCAAGAAGTGCATATGGATCCACATATTGAGGTAGGTATACTTGTCTTGTGGTAGCACCGTGAACAAATTTTGGTCCATAATACTGCAAATGATCAAAACTTACGGTGAATAAATTAGAATGAAACATATATAAGAGTAAGTTAATCCAAATAATCATATAATTGATTTTCTCCTAAATAATTCTACCATTACAATTATTCAAGTTCAACGAGTGCTATGTTAATACTACCTTCGTATCAAAATAAGTGATACATTTAAATAAACACGGTTTTTGAGACAAAAGATTAAAAATTGTTTAAAATAGATTAAAGTTGATAGTTAGTGGAGAATGAGTCTCACTTCGTTTGAATAAAATGATAATAATGATGTTTAAAAGTAAAAATAAGGGTAAAAGGGTAATTTCATTTTATTAAAGTAATAATTAGTGGAGAAATGATCCAATTTTTTTTACCAAATAAGGTAAAATTTAGAAGTGTATCAATTATTTTGATTCACCCCTAAATACAAAGTGTATCATTTATTTTGATACGGAGGTAGTAATATTTTATAATATGTTGTTAACATAGTATACAAGTATTCAGGTCTAAGTTATATCCAAAATATGCATCAATTAAAAAGCAGTTTAAAAAACTAATTTAATTCTAAATATTTCAGTCAACGATTAAGATAATATAATATACAATTTTAGAAAACCTTATGATTTAAATCATTAAATTAATATGTTTACTTAAATCAAAGAAGTTATATTTGAGTATATAATTATTTGAGTGTGTGTTGGGGGATTGGGTGGGTAGAGTGAAGTGGAGAGTGGGTATGTGTATATTTTAGAAAAACATTAGAAATAGAAAAGTATAGAAAACAATAAAAATCATTTTTTAAAAATTTTCAAAATCCTTCACAAATTTGAAAAACAGAAAATTTTCATTTTCTTGGAAAAATTTGAAAAACTTATGGAACCAAACGCGTTTTCCGAACTTTTTGTTTTCCTGGAAAATTTTCCGGGAAAAGTAAAAAATTATCCGTAACCAAATGGAGCCTTAATATTTTTAGGAATGCAACAACACCATCTAGTCTTTGTCGGGTAGTCTGGGAAAGAAATGGAGTCAATATGAAGCCGAATATCTTTAACCATGAAGGGATCAGAACATGATAAGTTCCATTGCCACTTGCTCTTATCTTGAAGAACGAACTTGAGGATCAATTCGAACTTATCAAAAGTGGAAGATTGAGGAAAACAATCTCAGGAAGATCAAGACTCAACAAGAACATTCATATAGGTTTGACATAATCATGTCATTTAGATTTCATTTAGTTAACTACATTATGACAATCGATCAATTTAACATGAGGGTCAATCAGTTTAAATCGACTTAAAGTCAAATTAGTTTGGTCATTCAAAGGTTTTTAAGGAAGGTAAGGACCACCAATGTAACAAACTACTTATGATATAAGAGCATCTCTAATGGAAGCTTTTTGTAAAGCTTATTACTAATAAGCTTTTGGATGATTTTTTCCTATCGGAGTGAATAGCTTTTTTAAAAGCTATTTCAATGACTTATTCTTCCATAACCTCTTAATTAACTTTTAATGTTTGATTTATTTAGTCCCTATATTTACTAATTTTACATTTTAAACCCTACATAAATTTATATGTGAATCCTTTATTATTTTCTATAACTATAAATGATAAATTTGTCATATTTCAATATTTTTTTTATAAAGAACAAGCATGATAAATAGTTTTGTTTTTTTGTGGTATGTTAAATTTTATAAAATGGTATAAAAAATGTCAAATTATATATATGAGGAGTATTTATAAAACATTTGAGATATATAAAGGTAAACTAGTAATATTAATAAGAAAAAGTTTTTTGAAAGGTTAGCCATTGGAGATGCTTTTTATAAACAGGTTTTTTGTTAATGGAAAATTGATGTGGTAAAAATAATAAGTCATTGTGAGATTAACCATTGAGGATGCTTTATAATAAACGAATTAAGGTTGTAATAAGTGACCAACTAGAATACAACTTAAATGTAATTTACTAATTTACTCTATATATTTTTGAAACTAAAAATATGAAAACTTGGAATAATAATAAATTCTCTATATTTTTCATAATAACGCAGCGCGTGACTATCCAACCAACTAGGAACCTAGTCATACCAAATAAATTCCCAATTAAAAAAGAAAAATAATTTATCATGAAAATCAGTAGCGTATACATATGCGTTCAAAACTTCAAATGCAGCGATCGCTGAAACTTCTCCGTTTGTTCCATTTCTTCAACGATCGTCATCGATAACAGCATTACGCATTCATTCTGATCCATTTTGTATATTCGTTTTATCATGAATGCTCTAGCCGCAACGAATCGGAACTTCCGTTGTGCTGCTCGTCTTCTTAACTTAGATTCTAAGCTTGAAAAAAGTCTGTTGATTCCGTTTAGAGAAATCAAGGTTCGTAGAAATGAATGCTTACTGGTTGATCGTTAATGCTATTATGTATTAGTTTAATTTTTGTATATTCAACCAGGTGGAGTGCACGATTCCGAAGGATGATGGAACTTTGGCTACTTATGTTGGATTTAGAGTTCAACATGATAATTCTCGTGGTCCGATGAAAGGAGGAATCCGATATCATCCTGAGGTACATTCGTGTTTTATGATAATGGCGATCTAGGGTATATGGTTTTAGTGTTTTGATCATCTGCGTAATTGATACGCAATTTTAGCGTTGTTAGTTAATCGATATATGTTAGAATCTGTGTTTTTGATTTTATACTTGTTAGGGCTTACAATAGTTTTCAATTGAGATCATAATCGCATTATGAAAATTGGGATTCTCTCTTGTACATCTTTGTCAACGATGTGGTTGATCTGAATCAAAAGTGCTTTTACTTTCTCTTATCTTTAATTTATTAGGAAGCATCGTGAGTCCATGACTAATAAATGCAAGCTTTTATTATATTAGTTTGTCAACTGTATCACTTATTTTATTTTTTGTTTTAATAACCACCTTCAAAATTTATTAATAATATTATATTCTTACAAGGTTGACCTTGATGAGGTCAACGCGTTGGCTCAACTAATGACATGGAAAACTGCTGTGGTGAATGTTCCTTATGGTGGGGCCAAGGGTGGAATCGGGTGTTCACCAAAGGAGTTAAGTATGAGTGAGCTTGAACGACTTACTCGAATCTTCACACAAAAGATTCATGATCTTATTGGAGCACAAACTGATGTTCCTGCACCAGATATGGGCACCAATTCTCAGGTTTGTACTTTCAAGATCAACAATCACACACAATAATAATTACAATAAATAAATTATTTTACTTTTTATTAATATTGAGTTATTTACAGACCATGGCTTGGATTTTGGACGAGTACTCGAAATTCCATGGTTACTCACCAGCTGTTGTCACTGGAAAACCATTAGTGAATATTACTATTACTATTTATGATTAAAAAAAATACCTAAAAGAGCATATAAAAGAACATAATTTATAACATTTCCTTAAATACTAGGATCTTGGTGGATCATTAGGAAGAGAGGCTGCAACGGGTCGTGGTGCTGTTTTTGCAACAGAAGCCTTACTTTCTGAACATGGGAAATCAGTCAAAGGTTTGACTTTTGCTATTCAGGTATGTTTTTTTGTTTTTGCAATCTATTTATCAGCCAACATTGACTTTAATTGAGTTGACTTTTTTTTTGGTCAGGGTTTGGGAAATGTTGGATCTTGGGTAGCTAGGCTGATTCATGAAAGGGGTGGGAAGGTGATTGCAGTAAGTGATGTTACTGGAGCTGTAAGAAACCCTAATGGAATTGATGTACCAGCATTGCTTATGCATAAAGAAAAAACTGGGAGTTTAAGTAGTTTTGATGGAGGAGATAGCATGAATGCAGATGAACTGTTGGTTCATGAATGTGATGTACTTGTACCTTGTGCCTTAGGTGGTGTACTCAACAGGTAATGCCTATTTCTCAATATTATGTACCTTTATCTCAATGCGCTAATCTTAAAATTAATTTCAAGTTATAAATTATTTAGATGGTGAAATAAGAAAGAGGGTTAAAACTTAAAACACCATATTTGTGTATTCAGAATTCCATATCAAATATCAAGAAGTTGTCAAGTTTTTTATTCCATTTGTAAGAGATCCCGTATGAATATCGAATTTGCTAAGTTTTAGGGCTGACCCCAAAACTCAGAAAGTAGTCATTTTTATTTGATAACAGGAACCTTTTTTATAGTTTATGAAAACAGATTATATCTGTGTAATAAATGTGGTGATTTAGCAAAAGATCTTAAATACAAAATCTTTCTAAATTTATCCAGTAGTGATTACAGGATTTTTCTAGTTTAATATTGAGTTCTTTAAGCTCCCCTTTGACATGAAACATGCATGTTTTACTGTTTGTCAAGTAAACTCCAAGAATAAAATGAAGAAAAAAAAAGGAATTTATTGTCCAAAAATCAACAGTGTCAATATGTATACATGGTTAAAATTGTAAATTGATTAGTTGAAATTTGGCATGAAAGGGAAAATGCAGGAGATGTAAAAGCCAAGTTCATAGTAGAAGCTGCAAATCATCCTACTGATCCTGAAGCAGATGAGGTACCATTTTCTTTCAAATTCTTAAAGTTATAATTTTGTATACATTATTTAGTTTTTATAATAAGATTTGGTACAGATTCTTTCAAAGAAAGGAGTTGTAATACTTCCTGATATATATGCAAATGCTGGAGGAGTAACCGTTAGCTACTTTGAGTGGGTTCAGGTAATAAATAATAATAAAAAAAAAAAACATCTAATGTCATCCGTTGATTTGTGTTGTTATAATCTTTACATATAAATAATAATATTTATGTGAATATTTGAATGAACAGAATATTCAAGCGTTTATGTGGGATGAGGAGAAAGTGAACAAAGAACTGAAGAAATACATGACACGTGCTTTCCATAACATAAAAGAGAAATGCAGAACGCACGAGTGCAACCTTCGCATGGGCGCCTTCACTTTGGGAGTCAACCGTGTTGCACGTGCCACTGTTTTAAGAGGATGGGAGGGATAAATTACTCTTTATCATTCATTTTTACATACTTTTTATACATTCTTTGCTTTTAATTCATTCTCACTCTTGCTCATAACATTGCTTTCATTACTTACGTTTGATTAAAAAACATTTGAGGAATATATTTGGTTACCGTTATTTCATGTTTTTTTTTACTGACTCGCTTTCCAAGCCGACTAATCTCAGGGCGACCACCCGCTTTGCGTGCAACCCGGAGTTGGCGCAAGTGAACTTCCGTGGCCACAAACGGTATTTTTTTTACTCATAAGGATTGAAACCTCATGAGAATTTCATCCTTACGAAGATCAAATTCAACCATTAAGTCACCACCCTTGTGGTTTATCATGGTGTTTTTAGGTTATGCCATCGGAAGTATTTTGGAAATGAAATATCTTGAAACTCATATTTTATTCTTTTTAATATAAAAAATGTTTTGAGTAATATGTGAACATTAGTAAACAATCTTTTGAGTATCATATGAAAGCATCCTGCACCATCACACAAGGTGAAAACCTACTAGTTTTACAATAATTAGCAATTTCCCAAACCAGAATTACTCATTTAGTGACGATGAAAGTTATACTAATTTAAGTAGTACATGTTAATGTGTTTGAGACCTGAAAGTTACACTAATTTACACTTGTAAAATTCAAGCTAAAACACATTATATCAAGCAGTTCTAATCCATATTACGAGTTATGAGCTGTGCATATAGATTCATCAAAATATGATACAATTTGTATAGACAAGAAACCAAAAATGGCAAGTAGAAAATAAACTCTCTACACTTGGTTTTGAACATTGAAATTGAAATTGAAATGCTGATTAGCCTTGAGAGCCACATATATTATAAGTTTTATTGCCAACTTTACACAAAACGTTACTAAATTTGCATGTAAACATACATCTTTTTGATAATCCACCAACATTAATGTATTTCCTCATTTCTCCTTCCACTGCTTTCTTTAAACATTCACTAATGTCCCCTACTGCCCATGCTATCGATATATGAGGTCGAGGATCCTGTTACAAAACCATTTTTTATTAACAAATCATCTGAAATATTATATAAAAAATACAGCACTAAGCAACCATTAAAAACACTAACTGATACGGATCATACCATATCTGAAGAACCCGAACCGGCGACAACATCACCACCCGAACCAATTCGTGGCTAGTTGGTTCGGCCAAGCTTATCATCACGCATCCAACCAAATTCAAGTTTATCTTTTATTAGGACTTATCTTATTGTTTTCCTTTTCCTAGTTTAGCTCGTATTTATCTTTCTAGGTTTATTATTTATAGGGATTGTAATCTTGGTTGGATGGTAGATTATTATTTTGAAAATACAAGTTATTCTTGAAAACGTCTTGTGCACGTTTGTTATTTCGGTCGACCGAAATAAGTATAGCTAGGGTTCTAGCTCCACTTATACGAATCCGTATCAAGTGGTATCAGAGCACGGTTTTTTTTTTTTTTTCTCAAGCATGTCGGGACGTGAGGAAGATCGTCGTCACCACCGTAGATTCGCCGCCGGAGGCAACGGTTTTGAACAGCGTGACCCACTAGATGTTGCTGAGATCGAACGCCTGCAACAACGGATTCGCGAGCTTGAACTCAACCAGTTTGATCACGACGATTCCGCCACCGAGTCCGTCAACCATTACAACGGTGACGACCACAACGTTTTTGGACGGCACTACCGTCGCCGTCCATCACCGCCACCTCCTGATCCGTTAAGAGCCCTTGGAATTCGACCACAAATTCCGGAGTTCGAAGGAAAGATGCTACCCGACGACTTCATCGATTGGCTTCAGACCGTCGAACGCATCTTCGATCTACAACGTATACCCGAAGACTTAAAGGTAAAAATTGTTGCTATACGTTTACGTAAATATGCATCTTTGTGGTGGGAACACGTACAAAATCAACGTTATCGACAAGGGAAACGCAAGGTCGAAACGTGGGACAAGATGAAAAGATTGATGCAGTCCAAATTTCTTCCGATCAATCACAAACAAGACTCGTTTTTAGATTACCACAATCTAAAACAAAACCAACTTACCGTCGAAGAATTTATCGTCGAGTTCGAACGGCTACGCATGAGGTGTGGCGTAGAAGAAGATGACGAACAAATCATAGCACGTTTTTTGGGTGCAATCCGATCCGACATATCGGATATTGTCATGCTACAACAGTATTGGTCGTTTTCTGATGTGTGCAGATTAGCTCAACGTGTGGAAAAGCAGTTAACAAACAAAACCCGGACCGCACCACCACGGTTCCCTAACCGACCCCCTGGCAACCCGAGCACTTCGAACCGAACGGGTCCCGTCAAACCCGCACAACCAACCCCCACTACCTCCGTCGGGTCTAACACCAATACCCCTCGTTGTTACAAATGTCAAGGACTAGGTCATCTCAAACGTGACTGCCCGAACACACAAGTAGTCGCATTTGTTGATGACACCGAACCCACTTATGACACAGACGCAGAGGAAAACCCGGACACTGATTCGGAAATAATTTTTCCCGATCGGGGCGAAGCCCTTGTTGTCCAACGTATTCTCAATACGGCCGTCCATACCCCGACCGAAGACACCCAATGGCTACGTAACAACATCTTCCGGACCAAATGCACTTCTAAGGGCAAAGTGTGCACAGTTGTTATTGATGGCGGTAGTTGTGAAAATATCGTCGCTACTTCCATGGTCGAGAAATTAAACCTAACCCTACACCCACACCCCGAACCGTACCAACTTACGTGGTTAAAAAAGGGTAACATTATTAAGGTCACACATCGGTGCTTGGTACAATTCTCTATCAGGAATAAATACGCGGATGAACTTTGGTGTGAAGTCCTCCCAATGGATGCGTGCCACCTCTTACTCGGGCGCCCGTGGCAATATGACCGCCGGGCGAAACACGATGGCTTCCGAAATACTTATTCGTTCAAAAAAGACGGTCTAAATATTACCCTCGCACCGCTCGACCCACGTGACCAAGGGGCCGAATCAATGCTTGTGTCGGGTCCCGTCTTTAACCAGCTCGCTAAAACCCCGCCCACACAGCCGGGACACATCATCTTCGGCCTCCTAATTACCGAGGAAAACCTCGCGATACCGCATATTCCGTCAGATATACAACCTTTACTTGCTGAGTTCTGTGATATATTCCCCGAGGACATTCCCGCCGGGTTACCCCTCGAAAGGGAAATACAACATTGCATCGATTTCCTCCCGGGCGCAAGCATACCCAATAAGCCCGCCTACCGTATGAACCCTAAGGAGTTCACGGAGCTTCACCGCCAGGTGACCGAGTTGCTCGAAAAAGGCCTTATCCGAGAGAGCATGAGCCCGTGCGCCGTACCCGCTCTTCTCGTACCAAAGCCTGGGGGTAAATATCGCATGTGCATCGATAGTAGAGCTGTTAACAATATCACGATCAAATATCGTTTCCCGATACCACGTTTTGATGATTTACTCGGCCACCTATACGGCGCATCCATTTTTTCAAAAATTGACTTACGTAGCGGATACCACCAAATACGCATGCGACCCGGTGATGAGTGGAAAACCGCGTTTAAAACGCGTGACGGTCTATATGAGTGGATGGTTATGCCTTTCGGCTTATCAAATGCCCCGAGTACTTTCATGCGGTTAATGAATCATATTTTTAAACCGTTTATCGGTCAGTGTGTCGTCGTTTATTTCGACGACATTTTGGTGTTTAGCAAAGATGCCACACAACACCTCAACCACCTCCGCGATATTTTCACGGTACTACGCCAACAAAAACTATATGCCAATGCCACCAAATGTCATTTTCTCACCACCGAGGTCATCTTTTTAGGCTACCTAGTCTCGGGAAGCGGCATTCGCATGGATGAATCCAAGGTTTCGGCAATTACCACGTGGCCGACCCCAACGAACCTACATGACATCCGAAGCTTTCACGGCCTTGCTTCCTTTTACCGGCGTTTCATCCGCAACTTTAGTACAATTGTTGCACCACTCACCGAGAGCCTCAAACGGCCCAAGTTCGCATGGTCCGATTCCGCACAACAATCCTTCGACACCTTAAAGGTGGCGGTCACTAAAGCACCGGTTCTAGCACTTCCGAATTTCAACCTTGTTTTCCAAGTAGAATGTGATGCATCGGGTGTCGGTATTGGCGGCGTTTTGAGCCAACAACAACGTCCCATTGCCTTCTTCGGTGAAAAATTAAGCGACACCCGCCGCCGGTACAGCACATACGATAAAGAGTTCTATGCAATTGTGCGAAGCCTTGAATATTGGCGCCACTATCTCCTACCCAGTGAATTTATTTTATATTCAGATCATCAGGCTCTCAAATTCATTCAAGGTCAGGCGAAACTCAACCCGCGGCATGCGAAATGGGTCGAGTTGTTACAAGATTTTAACTTCGTTATTCGACATAAAGTGGGCACCGCGAACTCCGTCGCCGATGCATTAAGCCGACGGCCCGCACTACACACGGCGGTCGCTTTTGAGGTCCTTGGGTTTCAATCTTTTACTAATTTGTACCGAGACGATCCCGATTTCTCCACCATTTGGACAAATAGCACAACTAGTCCATACCGCGAGTTTGTTCAAAAGGAAGGGTTACTTTATAAAGGTAGTCGGTTGTGCGTGCCTCTTTCCTCTTTTCGTGATGCTATCATCCTTGAGTGCCATCAAGGTGCCCTAGCCGGCCACTTTGGCCGCGAAAAGACGATCGCTTTAGTACAAGACCGGTTCTTTTGGCCTCGTTTGTCTCGAGATGTGTCCAAAGTCCTTAAGAGATGTCGCGTGTGTCACATTGCCAAAACACATCACACGAATCAAGGACTTTACACTCCCCTACCTACGCCCGAGCGACCGTGGGAAGACGTTAGTATTGATTTTGTACTGGGCTTACCATCCACACAACGCAAGAAGGACTCGATCATGGTCGTCGTTGATCGTTTTTCAAAAATGGCACATTTTGTCCCTTGCTCAAAAACGTACGATGCATCCCAAATCACACGACTCTATTTCGATGAAATTGTACGTTTACACGGAGTCCCAAAAACCATCACTTCCGATCGTGATGTTAAATTTGTCAGTCACTTTTGGCGAACCCTTTGGAAGCGTTTGGGGGCAGACTACAATTTAGCAGTTCACACCATCCACAGACAGACGGCCAAACCGAAGTCACAAACCGCAGCTTGGGAAATTTACTCCGCAGTTTGGTGGGTTCTAATCCTAAGAAGTGGGACTCTGTTCTTCCCCAAGCCGAGTTCGCTTACAACCGTTCAAACCATAGCTCTACGGGACGAAGCCCATTCTTCGTCGTCTACGGGCGAAACCCGTTTACCCCTCTTGATTTATCCCCGGCGATTGAAACACAACATTTTAGCTCCGCGGGCGATGAACAAGCTACACAAATTAAACTTTTGCATGAACAAGTGCGTGAACAAATCATTAAGCACAATTTGCAGTACCAAGCTCGCGCAAATAAACATCGTAAGAAAGTAGTGTTTAATGAAGGCGATCTAGTGTGGATTTATTTACGTCGGGAACGTTTTCCACAAGGGCGGTTTGGGAAACTTCAACCCAGGGCCGATGGACCATTTCGAGTGCTACAACGCATTAATGATAACGCGTATAAAATCGACCTTCCCGGCCATTACAAAGTGTCTGCCACCTTTAAAGTCGCCGACTTGTCTCCTTATGAGCCGACTAATGGTGATGATGACTCGAGGACGAGTCCTTTTTTAGAAGGGGAGGATGATACGGATCATACCATATCTGAAGAACCCGAACCGGCGACAACATCACCACCCGAACCAATTCGTGGCTAGTTGGTTCGGCCAAGCTTATCATCACGCATCCAACCAAATTCAAGTTTATCTTTTATTAGGACTTATCTTATTGTTTTCCTTTTCCTAGTTTAGCTCGTATTTATCTTTCTAGGTTTATTATTTATAGGGATTGTAATCTTGGTTGGATGGTAGATTATTATTTTGAAAATACAAGTTATTCTTGAAAACGTCTTGTGCACGTTTGTTATTTCGGTCGACCGAAATAAGTATAGCTAGGGTTCTAGCTCCACTTATACGAATCCGTATCACTAACCTTGTAAAATTCAGGAAGATTGTGCAACTTATAAACCTCATTAACAGCTTCAATCTGTCTCGTTACCTGATACAACAGTCAAATAAACGTAACAACGACGTTTTAAAGCAGAGTAGTCTAAAAAGAAAGAGTAGATTACACAAATGGTCCTTTAGGTTAGTACCATATTACATATTTGGTCCTCTAGTTTCATAAATTACAGTGGTAGTCGTTATTTCTCAAACTATCGACATGTTTGGTCCTTTACGTAAATAGACATTAACTTTTCTCATCAAACAAACGGGGTTTTATGGGTTTTAACTTTTAAATTGGTGAAGGGGAAGGGAAAAGGACAGATTTAACCCCTCGTGCATCACACGTGAGTCATGACCATACTTGATGGAAAAAATAAACGTCTGCTTAGGTAAAGGACCAAACGTGTCAATAGTTTCAGAAATAACGACTACCAGTATAATTATGGAACTAAATGACCAAATATGTAATATGGTACAAACCTAAAGGACCATTTGTGTAATTTACTCTAGATAAAAAAAAACATACTTCAATTAGGCCTCCTGTTGTATTTTCAACTGAAAGAAACGTACGTGTCTGATCATCATTCACAAAAACCTCCCACTTATTAAAATCAATCAAATACCTGTTTTCAACATCATCAAGCACAATAACTAAGAAAAAATTAAAAACTTATCCCAACTTAAAGAAAGCATGATATTAAATGGCTTATTTTTCAGACCGTTTCTGAAACTGAAGCTTCTGACGCAGCATTGCAACCACCGAATCGATTTGATGCACACGAATTGGAACAGTTCTTCCAAGACTTATGTGGAATTCTCTCCCTAATGCAGATTGTATCAACTTTTGTTCATCTTTAAGCAGCATAGATAATGGAACATCAATATCTACAACATGAAGATCTGGTACAAGTGATGTGGCTTTCTTCAGAAATTGGGCCAGCTCATTCTTTCTTTCAGATGGTATAAATACTGTTGGTTAAGAAGAATATATCAGCCAATTAGACAGAATGATATAATTTCTGCAAAACCATAATGTCATACTCTAATAGATTACAAATAATTGGATTTATCAATTTTTTGGTTGACCAAAATTTACTTATCAATTTTAATTTTTTAACAGTAAAAGTAACTAATCTTACAAATAATATGATGCTAATGTTTTCATCCACAAGATTCACACTGGTTTGTTACAGAATTTTAACGATTTTAGTCAAATGATCACAATATGCGATTTTAAAATGCAGAGGTGTAACAGGTTGTAAACAGTGAAGCAAAAACATAGAAAAACAAAATTGGAAATTAAACCTGGGATGTAAACATGTAAAGCATAATTGCCTTCAATGTGAGGGAAGCTTCGAATTCTACTAGCTGTATTGCGCTCCAAGTAATCAAACGTTCCTGAAAACAGCCCCAAAAATGGAACATAAATTCAGAAATTACAATAGGGTTTTTGGCATAAGTGTGTTCTAGGGTTTATGTAGTAGAGTAAGTAGTGGCATTTGTAGGAATTACCGAGTGAATTGGGAGGGTTGAGAAGATGGATTGGAGGTGGAGGAAGAGCAAGTGGCGGAGGTTCATCGGAGGCGGCAATCGGCGGTTGAGAATCTGATTCCGAATCAGAGGAAGTATCTCCATACGACGCGATTAGTGCCTCCATTGTATCTCGTTGAATTGATGACACCAAATGACCAAACGAGCTGTTTCATAAAGATAGAAACCATTTAAAATTTAAAATTTAGGGGGTGTTTGGGAGAGCTTATTAGAGGGATTTATTAGCTTATTTAAGCTTAATAAGCTACATTAAGTGTTTAGATAAGCTTATAAGTTTGTGTTTATGAGCTTATTAAGGGGCTCTTAAAAAAGCTATTTTGTTAGGGATTATTAAAGCTTATTTAAGAAATGAAATGGTCTTACATTATTATCCCCCACCTAACTTTATCCATTTTTCTTTTCTTCACAACATTTTTACTCATTAAACCATTTTTTGTAATTTTACAATAAGCTTAAATAAATTCTTCCAAACACTTTATTTTAAAAAAGCTTATAAGCTAATAAGCTAATAAGCTTAAGCTATTTTAAAAAGCTTTCCCAACACCCCCTTAAAATCTGAAAGATATAATAGAAGCATCGGTTAACCTCTCCAATGACTTATTATTTTTACCACATCATCTAATAATCTGTTAGTTAAAAACCTCTCCAATAGTTAACATTTTCAAAGACTTT
The DNA here is from genome assembly GCA_963853835.1 of Calendula officinalis. Lineage (NCBI taxonomy): Eukaryota > Viridiplantae > Streptophyta > Magnoliopsida > Asterales > Asteraceae > Calendula > Calendula officinalis. Next base: position 49,613,603 of record OY970829.1, on the reverse strand, counting down.
TTCTTATAAATATTATTAATTTACCTTTAACTAACTGTATCCCATATCTCCCCATATCGTATTTAACTAGACCTCATCCCTCGCTTTCAAAGGCGCAGGTTGATCTCTCTGGTTGAGGCTGCAATTCATTTTGACACGGGGCCTCAGCAAGTTCGAGGCGGAGGTCAGACCAATACTGATCCGCATCCCGATAAAGGGAGTCACCCGTGGTTCGATAGTTCCCGAGGTGGGGGCTGTCGCCACCTGATAGAGACAGAAGCGGGGGCCACCGGATTTATCTGCGTCGAGTGTGTCGATTGAAAGAAGTGCCTTCACTTGTGAACAACAGGGACCCATTCTGTTGATTGCTTCTCTGCCCCAGCTCTAACAAACTGGCCAATCCCATTCATCCTGGTCTGATCCGAACGGATCTTGTTGGGTACGGCACCAGTCCTCCTTTTACTTAGCTTCCTAGTTCTTAAGCTCGGGATTGAATACGGCTTGTTAAATTTTATGTAATTTAATAATTTTTATAACATTACAAAACTTAACATACCACATATAAACAAAATTAATCATCATGTGTGATATTTCTTAATAAGTATTGAAATATGATAAAGTTATAATTTATAGTTATAGAAATAATAAATGATTCACGTATAAATATATACATGGGTTTAAAATGTAAAATTGTTAAATATAGGGACCAAAAGAATCAAATATTAAAAGATGTTCAAGTGGTTGAAGTGGTTGGAGTTACCTCTTAAAAAAGTCATTCATTCCAATGGTAAAAAGTCATTTGAGAGGTTATTCAAATAGGGTAGTGATTTTGGGACCACACAAATTACTTCACCTACCACAATGTACAACATTTAAAGCATATTGTACAATTACTCTAAAGCAGTGGTTGTGGTAGGTGAAGTAATTTATGTGGTCCCAAATTCATTACACATTCAAATAATATCAAACTCTTAGAAAACCTCTCATTAAATACGCTCTTAGAAAGAATCGAAGAATAATCTATTAATCTCACTTGCGGGTTGGATTCACTAACCACAAACACAAACAAAGTTTTTATTCTAAATTTTCAATTAACACAACCAAAGTTCACAAATTAACATTTATCCTCAAGAGAGAGAAGAATCCAAATTAGGGTATGTTTGTGAAAGCTTAATACAATAGCTTATTAACTTATTAGCTTAATAAGTCCGAAATTTCAAGCTTTTTTTAAATTTATTAAGCTAATAAGCTAATAAACCCCTTAATAAGTTTTTCCAAACACCCCCTTAACAGTTACAATTCCAACATTACTAATACATGTACTCATGTTTAAAAAACATTTTACCAATATTTTAATATAACTAAAAATATAGTTTTTTACATAGAGAAAAAAGACAAACGGACAAAAAGATGCGCATCTATCTCCTTTTGAACTGCAAAACTAATTCTTTTAAAAAATAAAATTTGTAGATTTAGGTATCATGATATTGCTATGCATAATACGTTGGACTCTTTTAAGAAGTTCCACCGGCTCATACGCAAGGAAACTGAAAGTATCAAATGTAAAAGGAATAAACCCATTGTTAATTTTCAATGCATGCTTTGTCACTTTACACGATACTGCTTTCAAACCAGTTTATCTCACTATAACACCCCGACTACTCAAACCCACGAGATGTTCACAAACCTCGAACGCTCCAAAAGTTAGAAAACAAACTAGAAATTAGATGGAAATTCGAACTTGATTGTTGTATTCACCTACTCACGTTCTTAATCTACTCGACTTGGGAACCGATTAGGAAACCTCACACTCGGTCTGCTGGATTCAGAAACCTCGAAGAGAAAAATGGTGAATTCGATTTAATTACTAGATGTTGAGTCGGAGAATTGAATTCCACTGCGTGATTTTGAGTCTCAAATACTAAATTAATAATGATTAAAACCAACAGAATTTGTATCAAATTAGTGTAGATAATACTGTAAGAAACAAAAATATGGGCCTCACTCTAGATTTGTAAAACATGTTTGATCACGGTTTGGTTTGAAAAAACAAATTATAATATGAAGCTGATGTAAAATCCAAGTGTTTTAAAACATGGGTTTGACTGGCTGGTCCGACCGGGAATTGAAAATATGCCGGGCCGAATCGACCGGTTTAAAGTTCATTTATGAACCGCTTCAAAGCGGCCGGGTTTACTATGAACCCCGGTCGGACCAGCCGGTTGAACCCGGGTTTTTGTAATTTTTGTAATATTTTTTTTTTGTAAAATTTTAGGATTTTTTTGTATTTATATACCTTTTACATAACTAATTTAATATAAATATTCAATAGCGTTGTAATCCGGTTGAACCAGTTCGACCATTTTTAGATTAGTCGGCTTGCAAAGCGATTAGAATCCAGATAAAAAAAAAAAGAAAAAAACATCAATTATCAAAGTTTTTATAAATATTTTAATTACCAGCCAAGCACTCAAATAGATGTTACAAGTTTTAATACCAAATATTTTATAAATATTTTAATTACAAGCCAGGCAGGCACTCAAATAGATGAATCACCTCCGGCGTATTTAGCCACGAATATAAGCTATAGAGGTAAGGTGGCAAGTCTAGTCTAATCTACTAGCTTTGTGACTAAGCACTATTAGAGGCTCTTTCATATTTGGTTTTTCATTTCTATATAACAGATAAACGATGCTGCTATTATTTCCCATCAAATTTACAAATCTCTCTCTCTCTCTCTCTCTCTCTTTCTCTCTAATTTGTGTTTTTATTTCCTACCTCATCCAAAAATCATGAATGATTCGGAACTCAGCGATACAAAATAACATGGTTAATTTACGAGGTTTTTAAGGTATATATTATCATGATTGGGGGCATTTGAGAATAATTATTTAATAAGTTTATTATCTTATATATTTTATATAAGATTAAATTAGTTATATTTATTTTTCTAAACTCCTAGTATATATTTTCAAAAGATGTATATATTTGCTACTTATGTTTTTATATGATTAGTCTATGATTATTATCATATTATGTACTAATCTTTTAAGTTCTATGTAAAAGATATTACGTCATTTATCTTGTGTATTAAATTTAAAAACTAAAATGAAAGTATAAAATCAGAAGGAAGTTAACAATTTTAAGGATTATTGGTTTTGGAAAAGTTTATTAAATAGCTTATTAGTAAGTTTAATAAACTTATAAGCTTTCCCAAACAACCTCTTAATAGCTATATCTATGAGGACAAACATGCACGGGAATTAACCAAATAAGCAATTGAATGTTTTGATTACATTCAACTAGAGACAAAGAGAACTATTGATAAAAATTAGTTGCAAATGCTGTAGGATATAAGTACTCACGTGATGATTAATTTAATAACGAAAATCTATGTACCAGCTATTGTATTTATGGATTTATAAAAGTATACATCATTTAAATATTCATATTGTATTTCACAAAATAAATAAAAATATTAATGAAAAAAAATATTCATAAACAATTGATAAATTAATGGATATTCGAATACTTGTAGGTGATAACATAGAGTATAAATTAAACATATTAACTAATGAATACTTAAATAGATGTGTATTTTTTATATTATAAGAATAGAAAAGATGATTGTAATGTTGGTAAATTTGTATTTCATAAAAAACATTTATGGTAATTTTTTATATTTTAATAAATATTTAGTGTAAATAAAATACAACAAAACCGCCATTTAGAAACTTGTCCTACAAGGGGCTAAGCCCACTACCCGACCCCACCACCCCACCATTTCCCCTCTCTTCGATCCTCACTCACTGCACTTAAATTAGTTAATGCCGTTTAAAAAAATAAAACCTTAAATTAGTTAATAACCGTTGTGTTTTCATGAACCCAGTGCACTTAATTAGTTAATAACCGTTGTGTATTCATGCAACAATTTTCATTTCAAGTAAGTTTTCTTCTCCAATCCGTTGTTTTGTTAATTTATTTCATATTTTGAAGTGTATATCTTTGTAAAACTTAAAATTTCTTCACCAATATTCATGGAGGGATTTCACTAATAATTTGATACATGTTGTAAGTTTGCGTTTGCATGTTGAAATCCCTCCATAACATGGCGTATGTAATTTTGTTATTGAAGCGACGCAAAACGTTTAGTTTTGTGTATGAATGCGGTTTTTGTTGTTTTTAAAAGTATTTATGACAAGTTTATTGCGTTAATCGTGGCTAAAATTAGGAATAAGTAGTTCATAATGATAATTTGTTCATCCGAGTGATGATTAGTAACTGACTACTCGTAATAATTAATTCGCTGTCTTAGTTGTATATATTTGAGAAGTTTGAAGTTATTTACACAAACTTATATTCATTTTCTTTTCTTAGGATTAGGAACTTGTTAATCTCAAATTAAAGCTTCAGAAATAAAAATGGAGAAGAAATGTGAGCAAGTCATTCCTAGAAAGCGAGCATTTGGTATTTTTAATGATTGCAAACTTGAAGAATCCGGAAAGTGTGGAACAACGGCGCGAGAAAATGTTAAAGAAATTGGGAGGAAAAAACCTTGTTTTGGCTCAAGATTACCAAGTGGTAAAGTTAAATTTTTGGGACCCCACTTGTTGAAACAAGGGTTATGCCCAAAACCAAAAGTCACCACCACTATTGTAAGAACCAAGAAGCCTTTGAGGAATTTCGGTAATGTAGGATCAAATGTTCGGAAAATAACTCCCAATTGTAACGATAAGTTGGTGGATTCTCGGCATTTAGAGCCTAAGAAACTAAGAAGCAATGGTAATGGCCAAAAACCGAATGTTGAGAATGAAAAACTCAAAACATTTAGACCCAAAGATTTGGGTAAAAACCGAACTTATTTAGGTTCAACGCGAATGCGTGAACCCAAATATTGGGATCCCATTTGTTCAAAGGAAGTTGATGCCCGAAAACTACAAGAAGCAATTACCGCGGGTGTATCTCATAAGGAACAAATACAACGCGAAAAGATTAAAAAAGCAATGATTGCTTTTTATCAAGTTTACGAAAAGTTACACCAAGATAACGCATCGAATGAAAAAGGAAAAAATATTGGATCTTGGAGGGTTCCTTTTGAGGCTGCAAAAATAGTGAGAAAAAATCTTAAATGGATCGATCCTGAAAAAACATTAGGCCCGATTTGCGGTGTTCAAGTTGGCGACACGTTTAAATATCGTGCACAACTTCAAATGGTTGGTCTTCATAGCCAACCATTATCGGGTATAGATTATACCAAAATTGATGGGAAGAATTTGGCTATAAGTATCGTTGATTCTCATCGTTACTCGAATGAAAGTGGATCTTCGGGTATGTTAAGTTACTGTGGTCACGGTGGGTGTTTCTTGGGGAGCAAGTTACCACCCGAAGATCAAAAACTCGAACGAGGTAATTTGGCTTTGAAGAACAGTATGGTTGAGAAAACTCCGGTTCGGTTTATTAGAAAAGTTGAAGGAATTGGGAAAAACGAGGTGTTTGTGTATGATGGATTGTATATCGTGAAATGTTCTAAACGAGAAAGAAGTACACAAGGCAAAATTGTGTTCAAGTTTGAGTTAGATCGAGTTCTTGGGCAGCCACAACTTCACTCATGCGCCGTCTTTTGACCTAAATTCGGATGCTTGCATTTGGATTTTAACAATATCGTACTTGTATTTTGTTTTGAACTAGAATAACCTTACTTATGTTGTTTCATTAACTAGAGTTTGTTAGTTATTTTATAGTTTTAGTTGGTGAATACTTACATTAAGGGGTGCCCAACGGGTCAACCCGACCCGACCCGGCTCTTATCGGGTCGGGTCCGTCGGGTTTGAGGATAAAAAATTCTAACCCGAAACCCGACCCGATAAGGATTCGGGTTGGTCGGTTCGGGTTGGTCGGGTTTCGGGTTTGTCGGGTTGACCCGATCGGGTTGGTCGGGTTACACTTGAGTTAGGAATTTTTGGTAAAAACTATAGAAATTATTTAATATATTGAATTTTATGAGTATTTGTTTAACACTTTTAATTGTTAATTGATTTTTATTGAATACTTTATCATATAATTTGATAATTAATTGATTTAATAGTAAAAATATGTTAATTTTTATAGGAAATAAAATACTTAAACTTTAATCGGGTCTAATCGGGTCAACCCGAACCCGACAAAGGTAAGAAATTCTAACCCGAAACCCGACCCGATAACGAATCGGGTTGGTCGGGTCGGGTTTAAAAAACCCGATAATAACATGGAACCCGAATAGACCCGACCCGATAAGCGTAATCGGGTTCGGGTTAGGGTCGGGTCGGGTCAACCCTTTGGGCACCCCTACTTACATAGGTATCTAACTAATGGTAGTTTGACTCCTTATTAATAAATAAAGTCAATGTTGTTATCTTCCTCCTGTTTAATGATCTTTTTTACGTATGACTATATGTTTTGATAAATCTGTAAGATATGATTGTAGCCAGTAATTGTCTTTGATAGTTTGTAGTTCATGATCTTTAGTTGTTTTGTGCTTCACTTATAGATGTTAACGGCACCATCTTGATGCCAAATGCTTGGTCGTCTGTTAAAAAAAGTTTTTTTTTTTCTTGAATAATGATTGATATGGGTATATTTGTAGGTCATGAATGTTATATGAATGTTAAGAGAGAGAATAATTTTGAATAGGATGTTACTGTTTCAAGTTTTTCTTGCCAAAAAAAGGTAGGAGGGAAAAGTAAAACAAATCAAAATCTTGTAAGATAGCTTTAAAAACCTACCAATTATAATCCCTTTAAACATATTTAACAACATGTGCTAAATAGCAAAGTAATTAATAACTTGTTCTAGGACAACAACCAAATCCATTTACACCAACATATCAACAACCCAAGAAGCATTAACCTAACAACCATTAAATTACACATTATATATAACTCCAAATACACACACATATATGTATAGATATTAGCCATAACAACGAATAGGTTTTTCAGTAGATTGCCTAAACCCAAACCGACCCCCTTTTGCAAGATACTGCTGATGATATTCTTCTGCCCTATAAAACTTCTTTGCTGGCAGTATTTCTGTCACAATTGTTCTGTTCAGTTTCTTCTGGTGTTTTTCCTTTGATTCTATTGATGCTTTCTCCTGTTCCTCTGTGTACAAGTATATCCCTGATCTATATTGTGTTCCAACATCGTTCCCCTGCCCAAATCAAAACCAAATTTTTTAAAAAGAATTAAGCACACACAAAAGTAGGTAAACGTAAATCTTTTGATAATAATACATATTGTGTTTGAGTATGCTTTATCTGTCTTAATAAGAACATGATTTGCTTATATAATTTAAGAGCCCTAAAATAGAGCTTCTTGAATATAAATTCAGAGAAACTTGCACAAATTTGATGTAATTCCTTAATTAACTTCTATTTTTCTTCCCAATTTACTGTTAATTTGATGTAATAACTAATAAACCGTGTCCTTAAACACCTTTCCATCCGTTTGGATATGCAATTGAAAAACTACAGAAATCCAGTTGTTGGTTTGCAATTGCATATCTAAACATTAGTTTTGTATAATTTTAGTACAAATTAAGAAACATAAATTGGGAAAACGGCATTAATTCTAACCATTTACGTTCAATTGGATTAAATTTAACAATTAATAGTAAAAACTTAAGAGGCTTTAGCTAACTGACATTCAACTATAAACAACCTAACAACGAATTGACATGATTGTGAAAACATAATTATAGAATAGATAATGCAAAGTAAAAAACCCTATAGTTCATCGATAGTTTAACCTAATTTTACCTGGCGATTAAGTGTGGTCGGATCATGCCTCTCCCAAAAGCAATCAAGCAAATTCTCAAAGCTACAGGCTTTCGGGTCGTACTGAACCCGAACAACCTCCGAATGATTAGTAGTGCCCGAACAGATATCATTATAAGTCGGATTATGAGTAAGCCCTTGGGTATACCCGACTTCAGTCTTCGTAACACCGGGAACCCTCTGGAACGCTAACTCCACTCCCCAAAAACAACCGGCACCAAATTGGGCGAATTGTTGACCGGGGGCCGGAAGGTCGTCGTCGGGCCCCTGAGCGATTGAGGATTGGTCCATTGAAGCGTCGGGGGTGCGTGTACCGAACCCTAGCCGGCCTAACCAACTCATGATTTTGGGGGTGGTTGAGGAGTGGCGGAGGGAGTAGGGTTTGGTGGTTAGAGGGAAGGATGTGCGTTTAGAGGAAGAAAGGCGGGAGGAGATAGTGAGGAGAGGGAGAGAGACGGAGGAGATGGCGGTGGCGGAGGAGGTGGTTGTTTTGAGGAGGAGCATTTTTATTGAGGGGAGTGACGTGTTTGGTTTGAAGGCTTATCACTTTATGTGAATTGAGAAGTTTCTCTCAAATTCAAGTGTTGTAGACCAAATCTACTACTACTCCTATTTTCCCAATGATAATGATAGTCTTTAAGGGCTTTCACTAAGACTTTAAGACATGCATAAAAAACTTGTATAATAATCAATAATTGTCCCCTGCATTTTATAAAATCAACTCCTACTACTGAAAGTACAAACGATTTATGCACGTAACCACCTCTTAATGACAGCCCTAAGGGCTATCATTAACAAAATCATTTTCAGAATAACCTAATATAATTTTTCTTACTTAAATTAAAATGAGTGGTAGAGTACTTAGAAGTATGGTTTTAAAAGGCTTGACCCACACGTTGGAAGCATGTGTTTATCCCACAACTTTGAGATTAGATGTTCAAGTTTCATTAATAATATATGTGGTAATTAAGAGTGGATTTAAAATTACCGTTAAAAAATAAAAAGATAAAATGATATAAAGCGCATCTTAAATCACTGAGCCAAATAGCATATTAAATCACTGAGCCAAATAGAATGTGACGCATCAAATGGATAAAAAATCACGGAAATTATAAAATCCAAGTCAGCATGCTCGACAAGGTTCTGAGTAATTTTCTCTTTGTGAAATCAATAAGAATGGAATATATGATTAACAAATAACAAAGACACTTAGATATGATCCAATTTGGTTTTAAAATTTCGTATATTTGCGACAATTTGTATTAAATTAAACTAGTTAATTAAGCTTAATATGTTTAAACATGAAATGTAGCTCAAGTCAAACTGAAGTGTAATTTATTCGGATGTAAAGTAGATAAATATTATAGGGAATGTGTGAAGAAAAAGGCTAATACGTGGACATGAAGGGGGTGAAGATATCTTGCGAGACGTGTTGCATGTAATTTCCAGGTAATTTGGATCTTCAACCCAACTTTCACTTTCTGGAATAAAAACTCATGTAGAAACGCGGTACGGGCTTACCTCACCCAATGATTTAAAAACCTGGTGAATTATAGCCGGTCGGACAAATTGAATTGGGAATTGGAAGTTAGGTGGTAGAAATGAGCTGGTTAGATTGGTGGTTATAACTCGATTAGAACAAAAAATCTGGTTGAACCTGATGATCGAACATGCAAAATTGGTTTTTGAAAATTAAATAAATAAAATAGTCATTTGAATTTTGTATACGAAGTACTCCCTCCGTCCCTAAATAAAGTTCCCATTTCTCTTAGGCACAAGTTTTAAGGAGAAAATTAGTAGTGGGGTAATTAGTAATAAATTTGATTAAAATATAAAGTTAGTTTGGAGAGAGAAAGATAGTTAGTGGATAGTAAGTAGAAGGGTCCTTGGTAATTATAATATTTAATTAAGCGGACCCCATCAACTTGTGAAATGAGAACTTTTTTAGGGACGGAGGGAGTATATAGGTTTTGGAACTCAAAAATATTAAATTAAACTGGAAAAAAAGGTTTTTGATTTTTTATGGATATTTTGTAATTTTATTGTGTTTCTTTTTTGAATTTGTACACCGGTACATAATATTGCATTATAATTAGACTATGTGTAAGGGGTAACTAAACATAGTTTGGTCACTTCTACTATATCAGTGTCACATCAGTTTTATCACTCCTGACCAAACAAATGTCCAAACTATGACCAAACCCACGTAATGGGAGACCGGTCTTTTTTTAGCTCATTAATAAAAAATACTGTTTTCACTAAACCTAACCTTCCCTCACGCGCCCTGAATGAAGCAGAGAAAGAAACCAGAGAAAGAAAGGAGAGGGAAGAAGGAGGAAGAATAAGAGGAAATAAGTAAGACCGTCAACGGTCGCCTAGGCGACCAAACGCCTTAGATGACACGTCGCAGGTTTTTTACGTGAGGGGGGCGGGACGCGTCGCGTATGGTGACGGAAGGCGACCGGAGAGGTGCGACACCTGTTACGCGCAGTCTTAGCCTCACCAACATTGGACAAATTAATTAATTAGTCATGGCCTCTAGGGGTGTCAAAAGGGCGACCCAAGCCCAATCATGATTACACTATTTGGGTCGGGTGTAATCAGGGTCGGCCCTGGCTTCGTCAAGGTTCCTAGGCAAACACTGACTTAGGGCCGTTATTGCAATTATAAAAATTAATATCAATGCAAAAAGTATAAAAATAGTTGTTGAATAAGTTGCTCATTTAAATGTGACGCGGCTACCGTAAAGTACAAATCAATATGAACAGTCTGACTTTTTTGGCGTTCACGAATTATGAACTTGGGGTTGAGAAATTTGACAATGAATATTGAAGATTATTTGGTGTTTAAGAATTTTGGTTCTGTAGTTCTTCACTTTGCACGACGGTTGTGAAGAATAAGGGTAAAAAATTTGTGGCTTAAAAAACAATTTAAGGGTTTGAAAATTTATGGGCCCCTTTAAAAATTTTTGGTATAGGTTTGGGCCTACAACAACTCCTTCCAGGGCCAGTACTGGGTGTAATCGATTTTTTTTTAATATCGGGTTATTTTAACCCGATCCGTCAAACCCGACGTTAGCATCGGGCTGGGTATCGGGTATAGATTACTTACCTTTGTCGGGTTTCGGGTTGACCCGATTAGACCCGACTAAATTTCAAAATAAATTTCCTTTAAAATTTAAATGTTTATTTAGTATGACAAGTTCAAAATTCTCTATTTAGTATTTAGTTTTGATATATTAAATAATAGAAGAGTTTAAATGTAAATTTATTAATGTTTAAAATTTAGAAGTTATTAAGGTTTTAACCTAATTCGTAGCAGGCTAACAGGAGTCAGGAGGATTAACATTAATTTAAAATTTTAATGTTTTGTTTCTCTCATAAAATCTATATCTATATATATATATCTATATATATATATATATATAAATTGAGTTTCATGTTGATGTTGCCATTAATTACAAATCATATTAAATTTTACACTCAAATAAGTTCCAAATAACCATGCATCATAGGTGAAGAGTCCATGTTAATATTAGAATTAATTATATCTTAATATCATGTTGTTATAACTCATGTGTCTATATAATTGCTCATATTTATGTATATTTAATCATTGACTCTTCACTTACAACCATTGCCCTATATAAAAGGGTTGTAATATGCATTTCTTAGTTAGTTAATCTTATTGTTGTAACACACATATATATGAATCTATATTCTATATATCATAGTTGAGTTTCAAGTTTGATGTAGTTTTAATTACCATGTTGTTGTAACTCATTTGTCTATATGATTGGTCATATTCATTCACATATATAAGAGGGTTGTAATATACATTTCTTAGTGAGTCGATTTTTGTAACGACCCGAAATTTGGTAATAAATAAATTTATAAAAATTATGATAAATAAGGATAAATCGTTTAAAGAACGTAGGAATTGGTTTCGTGTCGTTTGGACACCGTACGAGAAAGTTATGGGCGAAACCGGGTCGAGACAAGGACGAAAAAGTGCAGCCCTGGCTGCACACCAAGTTCGCGCCGCGAAGTAGGACTTCCCGATCGGGAAGTCATAGCAGGGAAAGAGACCGGTGGACGCGATGTAGTTCACGATTTGGTTAACGAACGCGAAGTGGAAGAAACGCATAGTTCGCGACGCGAAGTTCTAGTTCGCGACGCGAAGTCTGTTCGACAGACATTAAAATCGGGTTTTCAGCCATTTGTGCTATCTTCAAACCCTAGTTCTTCCCTTTGGCGATTTTGGAGCTCAAGTACAGATTTTGGTTGATTTCTTCTCAAATCTTTGATAGATTTCGCTCCTAGTTGAAGATTAAAGGTATATCTTCACTCCTTGATATTTGTAGCTTTAGATCCATGTATTTTGATGTATGAGTTTGAAACCCTAAGTTCGTGGGTTTCGGGATATGGTGATGTTGATGATGTATACACCTGGTAGATGGTATGTTATTAAAGGAAACAAGGGTATGATTATGATTTGTAAGAATCTTAAGGATTTGGTTAAACCTAGGGTTTGGTAAATCACCATAATTGGGGGAAATGTGTTAATAAGTGTTATCTAGAGATAGATGGACACACTGGTAGTAGAATGTGATGTTGATAATCTTGTGATTATTGTATTAGGCATTTGGTGAGGTCTTGGAAGTTGACCGAATTGTGAAGCAAGGAAACTGACGTGAAGAATACGGTTGGAGCACTTATTTGCTAAGGTGAGTACATGAGACTTTTAAACTGGGTACATAGCAAATAGTCTTGAAAGTACATATGATATTGTATCGGTCTTTATTAACAAATATTTGATAAAGATAGTAATTGAAAATGTGTGAGAGTATGTAGAATGTGATACTAGAATGTGTCTAGTATGATTGATGAATTTGAAGTAATTATGATAGATCCAAGTAATTATGGAATCTATATTAATGAACAATAAATATGTAGTAAGTGATTAAAAGAATGTATACGGAGCCTTTATTAATAAATATGTATTAGTAAAGCAATTGGGAATGATTTTGTAGTAATGAGTACCTATTGGTAAGATATACTAATAAGAGTAAAGAACGAATACATATGAGAAAAATATGATGTGACTAGTAATAATTGTCTATTATAGTCAAGGGAGAGATAAAAGTATTATGTAATCGATAAATAAGAAATGTATCTTATGTATAAAGTAAGTATGGACCTCATAGGGTTCATAGAGGTAGAAGTAACTGTGGTTGCTTATGATCGGGTCCATGGGACCATACAGGTACGTTCACACTGTGGTGGACCAATTATATGTCGTTAGCAATAGATGACTAACTTGTTTGATGTTGGATGTGATAGCCGAAGGCTTTGACTGTCATAACTGTTAGGTTATGGTAAGAGAAAGATGGTGGTGACGCGGGGGACCCCTGGTCGCTGGGCGGTGGTATATATGTTTATACACCGAGTGTATATATGTTTATACACTAAGCACACGGGTGCTTCTAGTACGCATATGTTTGGTACTAGGTATGTTAGGATCTAATACATATATGTTTATGTATTAGATATGTTGATTGGACGGTGGTATATATGTTTATACACCGAGTGTATATATGTTTATACACTAAGCACACGGATGCTTCTAGTACGCATATGTTTGGTACTAGGTATGTTAGGTTCTAATACATATATGTTTATGTATTAGACATGATTGGGCTTCTGGTACATATATGTTTATGTACTAGATATGATTGGGCTTCTGGCACCTATACGTTTAGGTACTAGATATCTTTGCTAGGAAAGCAAAGTAGTTAGAGTCACAAAAGGGTGACTAGACGGTATTTATGTAGTATATATATATGTTTACATATTTATGAAATGTCTAATATTGGGGTCTAAAACCCATGTATCTCACGAGACTATTTTGTCTCACGTACTACGTTTGTTTTGTGGCTATGTACTCAGGTACAGGTTTGAAGTGATAGAAGGTTGCACTAGAAGTGGCCTAGAGATACTTAGTTCGGGAGCTCATAGGTAGATCCCGTTTGCCTATGGTTTTGATATACTTGGTGACACCGTATTTTTGTAAACTCTGATAAAGGTTTTAAAGTTTTTTTGATAAACTGTATTTTGGACAATGTGTCAAATGTTGGGAAATTGTATTTTAAATGATTTAAACGATGTTATAAAAAATACGGGTGTTATAACTTGGTATCAGAGCTATAGTTTAAGTGAATTAGGTTGGATGTCCATCCTAGTCTTAGACTGTAGCATTAGGAATGTAAGATTCCTTGAGATCATTAGGTTGACCTTGAGACTTTATGTTAAGTTTAGGGTTGAACCTAGGGGACCTATGAAAGTGATGTGATTATGGATAATCAGTGTTATGAGACTCATGACAAGTACACGAGGTACTAATTGTTTAATGTCTTTCGTATAGTCAAGATCGAAAGAAATGGTTAACACTCGAAGAAGTGGGAAAGCCCCGGAGGGCCGGGAGGAGGATACACCTCATGTTGAGGCTGGGGTTGAACAGGAAAGTCAACCGTCGATGCGCCTGGTGGGTGAATCGGAGGTCGGAGCTAATAGAACTCCGGTGACCATGGCGGACCTCCAAACTATTATTGATCAACTCAAGGGAGTGGTGGCCGATGAGGTGCACCGCATAATTGGGGACCGTGAGAGGTCGGATGGAGATGGTGTATCCGAGGCTAGATCGGATGAGAAAACCAGGGGTGGTGGCACTCGAGTGGAGAAATCCTCCACAGGTGGTTGTAGTGATGCAAGGGCGAGGCCCGATGAAAATTATGGTTGTTCTTTTAAGACATTCATGGCTTGTAAGCCAAACATATATACGGGTAGTTCGGACCCAAAGGTAACTATGAGGTGGATCCGAGAGACCGAGCGGGTCATCGGAAGTAGCAAGTGCAAGAAAACCGATATGGTGTTGTATGCATCTCAATTGCTAAAAGAGGATGCTATGGTCTGGTGGGACATAGTTTATGAGACCCTCGGGAGGGTGGTGATAGAGAGAATGTCATGGGATGAGTTTACCATGAGGTTGAGGAAGAAATTTTGTCCCGACCGGGATTTGGAGAAAATGCATGAGAAGTTTGTGACCCTAAGGAAGGGTGAGATGTCGATCGAGGAGTACACGAGGGAATTCACGGGATTACTTCCGTTTGTTGCTAAGACCTACTCCGAGGAGAGGTTGAGGGTAGTTAGGTATGCTAGTGGGCTACCTTGGGATTATCAGTTGGAGGTAAAGAGAGCGGTCACGCTAGATGAGGCCATTAGTGCCGCCCGAGGTGTGGAAGAGGTGAACGTGGCAAAAGTTGCCGAGAGGGCGTATGTGGGAGATAAGAGGAATGCCGAGAGTGGATCGGGTACGGTTAAGAAGGGAAAGTTCACGTCGAACTTCTCTAGGCAAGGAAGTGTAGTCTCGTGCAAGAGGTGTGGGAAGAATCATACCGGTGAATGCCGTGGGGAACCAAAAATTTGCCATGATTGTGGAAAGACGGGACATTTGGCCCGAGATTGTAGATCCAAACCTATGGCCGAGGTTGAATGTTACTCGTGCCATGAGAAAGGGCATTATAGCCACGTGTGCCCGAAGAAGAAAACCGGAACGCTTGTGTCAGCGGCTCAAAAGAAGGCGGAGCCGGCAAAGGTGAGAGGACGATCCTTCCTACTCGCATGGGAGGAGGCGCGCGATGGGGCGTCAGGTTCGGGAGCTAAGGATTAAGCGGCCCGTAATTGTAGCATTGGATAATTAGGCCGGTGTGCCATTTGTTTCCCTAAGATTTTAGTTTTGGGTATTATTGTAATCCTTCCGAATGCTTTGGTTAAAAAAAAAAAAAACATATTTTGAATGTTATGAATTTTATTGTTAATTTGTTTACTTGAAAGATTTGAATTAGCAAGGTTGAATAATTGTCGATGAGAGTAGTGGCATTTGGTAGGACCATTGAGATGGATTGGATGATTATGCACCAAGCCAGTTTGTTGTGTGAGTATAGCCATATTGTTAGATTGTTGCCCAATTTGGTGTTTACGGGAAATAGTGGATGAGTTGTATGACGTGAATAGTCATCGTGGGAATAATCTTCCGGGTTGAATGAATTCGTATTTTTTTTTTAGAATCATAGACCGGAGTCGGTTGGTTGACTCAAAGATGACCGGGATGACCGGTGAAATTATGGTTAATAGAATTGAGTGATAGTTACTTCGGTAGCGACAAAAGATTTGGAAATATGGTAATAAAGAGATGAACCGATTAATGACGGTTAATGTGTAAGTGGAATGGTAAATAACGAATAGAGAATGTTATTAGTTACCCGCGGGGTACGATGCATGTGCATCATGTGATGACCTTGGAAAGCATATAATTGTGGAAAGATAATATTATGTCATATGAATTGTGCTAAGTAATATGTCATATGGGAGACATACGAATGGGAAGGAAAACAATGAGGCGTCTCGTGGGAGAGGTGCTAGAATGCACGATAAATGATTTGATGATGTTTGTATGATATTGGCGTGACATATACATATGTTAGTATATGTGCATGATGATGATGTTTATTTGATATTGGTGCGATATATACATATGTTTGTATATGTGCACAATAGAGATGTAATGATGGTATTGGTGACATATACATATGTTTGTATATGTGCACAATGGAGGTAGTTAGATGGAATTGGCGTGATATACGTGTGTATATCTATATGTGTATATATGTTTATGTGTTTATATGATGAATGTAGAACCATGTGGTTAATGATTATCACTATTATGTTATGATAAATGAGAATTTGGCTTGAAATGCGGGTTGCATTTAGGTCATGTAAAGGTAGGGGATGCCTACGATTTATAGAATAGAAGGGAAGAGAAACTCCTAGTGAGCAAATTACCATGTGGTAACCCAGACTTAGTACACCGTATAAAGGTGTGGGATGTATTACGGTAGCGGGCCTAGTACCGATAATTTAAGTTGATCAATGTGATACAAAGATGGTTGAAAGAATACTAAGTGGTAGTATGAGTGACCAAGTGAAGGTCAAGAAACGGTAAATGTTATTGTGACCTTATGTTAAGGTGTGACCCTTGAATTAACGGGGACGATTGTTGAGAAAGTAATAATGGATAGAACTGAGAGTGATGGGTTGGTAATGATACGCCGCGTGTACGGAAATTGCTAGTTTGGAAAAGGTATGGTTGACTTTATGTAAAAGTCAACGTTAGTCAACCCGTGATTGGTTGAATTGGTCTAAGATGAACTTTGATTCTCGTTTTGATTTACTAATGAATATTGATAGCATAATGTGTCGATTATGTGTTTGTGAAAAAGTTGATGAGATGGTTGATTGAATTGTAGTCAGTTTATACGACTTGACCCGTTTGGGTGATTTCGATGTTGAAATTGGGAATCAAGTGTAAGACTGTAGTTGAATCATAAATTAAAAGTAAATTGTAAAGGAAAGGAGGATTTATGAAACTTTTAACGAGAAGGGAAAGTGTTAAGGTATAGTTGACTTTGTGCTTAAGTCAAAGGGTAGACAATGTGGGGATATACCAATGTCGGGATATATCGGCTTGGTCAAGGCTAGAGTTTGACATTCGTTTTAATCAATTAGTTAATGGTATGATTGTGTCATACCATTGTTATGAGAATGAAAGGATTGGTCGAGAAAATGTCGGTGTTAGGGTCAAATTGTGAAATTTTGACCCGTTTGAGTATTATGAGTTTTTAAAGTTGGGTCTTGACCGTTCGGACTTAACGAAATTAAGTGAATGTTTGAATATGTAATGTTGAAGGAATAGGAATGAGGAAAGTCTGGTGGTAATGACCACAAGGAAATGAGGGCGTAATGCTCGGGTGAATATAGGTTGGAGATTTTAGTGATTCCGAGGACGGAATCCTTTTAAGGGGTGGATAGTTGTAACGACCCGAAATTTGGTAATAAATAAATTTATAAAAATTATGATAAATAAGGATAAATCGTTTAAAGAACGTAGGAATTGGTTTCGTGTCGTTTGGACACCGTACGAGAAAGTTATGGGCGAAACCGGGTCGAGACAAGGACGAAAAAGTGCAGCCCTGGCTGCACACCAAGTTCGCGCCGCGAAGTAGGACTTCCCGATCGGGAAGTCATAGCAGGGAAAGAGACCGGTGGACGCGATGTAGTTCACGATTTGGTTAACGAACGCGAAGTGGAAGAAACGCATAGTTCGCGACGCGAAGTTCTAGTTCGCGACGCGAAGTCTGTTCGACAGACATTAAAATCGGGTTTTCAGCCATTTGTGCTATCTTCAAACCCTAGTTCTTCCCTTTGGCGATTTTGGAGCTCAAGTACAGATTTTGGTTGATTTCTTCTCAAATCTTTGATAGATTTCGCTCCTAGTTGAAGATTAAAGGTATATCTTCACTCCTTGATA
Source organism: Calendula officinalis (assembly GCA_963853835.1). Lineage (NCBI taxonomy): Eukaryota > Viridiplantae > Streptophyta > Magnoliopsida > Asterales > Asteraceae > Calendula > Calendula officinalis. Next base: position 49,595,386 of record OY970829.1, on the reverse strand, counting down.
TTTGTAGCTTTAGATCCATGTATTTTGATGTATGAGTTTGAAACCCTAAGTTCGTGGGTTTCGGGATATGGTGATGTTGATGATGTATACACCTGGTAGATGGTATGTTATTAAAGGAAACAAGGGTATGATTATGATTTGTAAGAATCTTAAGGATTTGGTTAAACCTAGGGTTTGGTAAATCACCATAATTGGGGGAAATGTGTTAATAAGTGTTATCTAGAGATAGATGGACACACTGGTAGTAGAATGTGATGTTGATAATCTTGTGATTATTGTATTAGGCATTTGGTGAGGTCTTGGAAGTTGACCGAATTGTGAAGCAAGGAAACTGACGTGAAGAATACGGTTGGAGCACTTATTTGCTAAGGTGAGTACATGAGACTTTTAAACTGGGTACATAGCAAATAGTCTTGAAAGTACATATGATATTGTATCGGTCTTTATTAACAAATATTTGATAAAGATAGTAATTGAAAATGTGTGAGAGTATGTAGAATGTGATACTAGAATGTGTCTAGTATGATTGATGAATTTGAAGTAATTATGATAGATCCAAGTAATTATGGAATCTATATTAATGAACAATAAATATGTAGTAAGTGATTAAAAGAATGTATACGGAGCCTTTATTAATAAATATGTATTAGTAAAGCAATTGGGAATGATTTTGTAGTAATGAGTACCTATTGGTAAGATATACTAATAAGAGTAAAGAACGAATACATATGAGAAAAATATGATGTGACTAGTAATAATTGTCTATTATAGTCAAGGGAGAGATAAAAGTATTATGTAATCGATAAATAAGAAATGTATCTTATGTATAAAGTAAGTATGGACCTCATAGGGTTCATAGAGGTAGAAGTAACTGTGGTTGCTTATGATCGGGTCCATGGGACCATACAGGTACGTTCACACTGTGGTGGACCAATTATATGTCGTTAGCAATAGATGACTAACTTGTTTGATGTTGGATGTGATAGCCGAAGGCTTTGACTGTCATAACTGTTAGGTTATGGTAAGAGAAAGATGGTGGTGACGCGGGGGACCCCTGGTCGCTGGGCGGTGGTATATATGTTTATACACCGAGTGTATATATGTTTATACACTAAGCACACGGGTGCTTCTAGTACGCATATGTTTGGTACTAGGTATGTTAGGATCTAATACATATATGTTTATGTATTAGATATGTTGATTGGACGGTGGTATATATGTTTATACACCGAGTGTATATATGTTTATACACTAAGCACACGGATGCTTCTAGTACGCATATGTTTGGTACTAGGTATGTTAGGTTCTAATACATATATGTTTATGTATTAGACATGATTGGGCTTCTGGTACATATATGTTTATGTACTAGATATGATTGGGCTTCTGGCACCTATACGTTTAGGTACTAGATATCTTTGCTAGGAAAGCAAAGTAGTTAGAGTCACAAAAGGGTGACTAGACGGTATTTATGTAGTATATATATATGTTTACATATTTATGAAATGTCTAATATTGGGGTCTAAAACCCATGTATCTCACGAGACTATTTTGTCTCACGTACTACGTTTGTTTTGTGGCTATGTACTCAGGTACAGGTTTGAAGTGATAGAAGGTTGCACTAGAAGTGGCCTAGAGATACTTAGTTCGGGAGCTCATAGGTAGATCCCGTTTGCCTATGGTTTTGATATACTTGGTGACACCGTATTTTTGTAAACTCTGATAAAGGTTTTAAAGTTTTTTTGATAAACTGTATTTTGGACAATGTGTCAAATGTTGGGAAATTGTATTTTAAATGATTTAAACGATGTTATAAAAATACGGGTGTTACAATTTTATTGTTGTAACACACATATATATGAATGAGAGTTTGGATTCATTCTATAAGTTTGAGTTAATTAATTTTATTTTGCTCATATTCGATCCATGTTCCTCACTTGGGAAGTAACAAAACCAAAAAGTTTAAGATCATTCTTACCACACGTTACAATGTAAGTTCTTCTTGAATTGAAATGGTGTAACTCATTTGTCTATATAACTGCTCATATTTATTCATCTCTTTACCTAGATAAGAGGGTTGTAATATACATTTCTTAGTGAGTTGATTTCATTGTTGTAACACACACATATATCTATATCTATATCTATATAAAAATTGAGTTTCATGTTTAAAGTTGCATCTATTACCTTGCATTTAATATTAATAATAATAATCTAATAAATCCATTTATAAAAAATAATAATAAATTAATCAATTGATATATATTATCTATATCTATATCTATATCTATCTATATCTATATAAAAAATGAGTTTCATGGATGAAGTAGCATTTATTACCATCCATAAAAAATTGAGTTCCATTTTTAAATAAATCATGTTAATAAAAATTAAGAAACTCAAAAGTTGTAAAATCAAGAGTTATAAATTATAATGATTAATTCATTTTAATAACAATTTGAGAAACTCATAAATTGTAAGACCAAGAGTTTTGAAATAAATAATGATAATGATAATAATAAAAGTTCATTAAAATATGACTTTTCAAGTGTTTTACACATTACAATCTATAAATACTCATTTGCATGTAGCAAAAATTTGAACTCTCTAAAGGTGTATGCAAAAGATACATTTTTGCTTACAATGGATTGAGACGTTCATCTAATAAAGTTGTAAGCTTATGTATTATCGTTATTATTTAAGTTTATGTTTTATCTCTAAATATTTTTTATATTGTAATCAAGTTTATGATAGGAGCTCATGGTTTTATGATAGGAGGTGAAATTTAGGAAGGTGCATCCAAGAGAAACATCTAACAAATGGAGTCAACAAAAAAGAGCTTTAAAGATTTCGTTATTTATCCTCGCTAGTAATTGTCAATCCAACATAATCTTTATATTTGTATTTTTCGAAGTAAAAAAAAGTCATGTTTAAATTTATGTTTTATCTCTAAATATTTTTTATATTGTAACCAAGTTTATGATAGGAGCTCATGGTTTTATGATAGGAGGTGAAATTTAGGAAGGTGCATCCAAGAGAAACATTTAACAAGTGGAGTCAACAAAAAAGAGCTTTAGAGATTTCGTTATTTATCCTCGCTATTAATTGTCAATCCAACATAATCTTTATATTTGTATTTTTTGAAGTAAAAAAAAAAGTCATATGGCTTTGTTGTATAGAGAGTATGTTGTTTTTATCTAAAATTACACAACCTCTTTTGTATATGTATAAAATTGTTATTTATTGTTTATGTATATTTTGTATAAAAATGACATTATATTATGATCTAATATCATTATATTATATGAGATTGTGTGTAATACACAACCTCTTTTGTATATGTATAAAATAGTTATTCGTTGTTTATGTACATTTTGTATAAAAATGATATTATATAATGATCTAATATCATTATAGCATATGAGAGTGTGTGTAATATTATCACACATTATTTAAGATGGATGTCTTATCATGTTAATGGTTACAATAAAAAAAGTAAATTCTATGTTAAATAATAGTAGTAAATTCAATTAAATAATAACTTAAATAATAATAGTAAATTCAATTAAATAATAGTTTTTTCATTTAAGTAGAAGTTAAATATTATAAACTATAAAAAAAATTATAAAATATATAGTAGTAATTCTATGTTAAATAATAGTAGTAAATTCAATTAAATAATAATAGTAAATTCAATTAAATAATAGACTTTTCATTTAACTAGAAGTTATATCTTAGAAACTATAAATAACACACTATCAACAGAACATCCGCATAAAAAAAGAGTGTGATGATAACGCTCAACTTCAAGGATATTATTATTGATATATGATTGTGTTATACACGAGAGAGTTTTCTTATTGTTTTTGTTAAGATAAAGATTTTGTTAGTATTTTTATTAGAGAGACACATTTTTTGTGTACAATTAGAAGTCATGTTTGCATTAGCTGGCATTAGTTGACGATTTATCGTCGTTGATTCATAGGTTTGCTTATAAAAGACAAACCATGAAATTTTCATAATATCACTTATATGTTATAAACCATGAAGTTTTTCATATTATCACTTATATGTTATGAATAACATGTTTTGCGTTGCGCTAATAATAAAATGATAATGGTTTTGTTACTTTGCATTTTCTGACATCAAACTTTGCTTATTTAGTAGAAAACTCGCAATCAACCTCAACATGTTAGCGGTCCTACTTTTAGTACTTTTAGTACTTTTATCATGTTAATGGTTACAATAAAAAAAGTAAATTCTATGTTTAATAATAGTAGTAAATTCAATTAAATAATAACATAAATATTAATAGTAAATTCAGTTAAATAATAGTTTTTTCATTTAAGTAGAAATTAAAAATTATAAACTATAAAAAAAATTATAAAATATATAGTAGTAATTCTATGTTAAATAATAGTAGTAAATTCAAATAATAATAATAATAGTAAATTCAATTAAATAATAGACTTTTCATTTAACTAGAAGTTATATCTTATAAACTATAAACAACACACTATCAACAGAACATCCGCATAAAAAAAAGAGTGTGATGATAACGCTCAACTTCAAGGATATTATTATTGATATTTGATTTTGTTACACACGAGAGAGTTTTCTTATTGTTTTTGTTAAGATTTTGTTAGTATTTTTATTAGAGAGACACATTTTTTGTGTACAATTAGAAGTCATGTTTGCATTAGCTGGCATTAGTTGACGATTTATGGTCGTTGATTCATAGGTTTGCTTATAAAAGACAAACCATGAAATTCTTCATAATATCACTTATATGTTATAAACCATGAAGTTTTTCATATTATCACTTATATGTTATGAATACTATGTTTTGTGTTGCGCTAATAAAAAAATGATAATGGTTTTGTTACTTTTCATTTTCTGACATCAAACTTTGCTTATTTAGTAGAAACTTTGCAATCAACCTCAACATGTTAGCGGTCATACTTTTAGTACTTTGTCCGTTACCCAATACAATGTATACGATTTACCTTCAAATAATATTTTATCATGAACAAAGCTCGTGCATCGCACGGGCCATGTTGCCTCGTATAACAATAAGAATTGAGTTTCAATATTGATGTTGTATTTAATAACATAGATTTAATATTTTAAGGATTTAATATTTCAAGGTTCATGTATTTAATTACATGGTAAGAAAAAAAACTTAAAAAAACGTATAAGCATTAACATCTTCTATTCATTTATTCATGCCCTTTCAACTAACCCACAAAAAACTGCCCAGCCCTTTCAGTACCCAAAAAAACTGCATTTCAGTTCTATTCCCAGCCCTTTCAACAACCCAACATCCACAAGAACACTTGTATTTAAATGTACGTCTTTACATGAACTAAAAAATGAAAACAATCCCATCTGATCATCAAATGTAGAGAGACAAAAATTGAAAAGTTGATTTTATTGTTGAGGGTTTTATTTAAACTACGGATGCTCATCACGGCCACTCATCCGTTCTTTCCTTTGGATGTCTCTGAAGTAGGGTCCACCGCTTCTGTCGGATAGATCATGTCCTCAAAAAAGTTACCTTTTGAACTCAAGGAGTGCCTGTTTGTCTAAATCGTTGCCGGAAACAACGTCGAAACAATAAAAAGTGAAGAAGACACAATGATGTAACAAGAGCTTTAAGGGTTTCTGATGACGACCCATTGGTGGAACCCTAACAAGAGTTCAGTAAAATAAAGTCTTGAATTATAGGTTGATTTAGTGATCGGTGTTTTATGTTGAACATGTTTTTGTTCAAACCCTAATTTTGTAGTTTGCAAATGACAATAGGAGAGCCCTCGAGTTTTGATTATTTTGCTTCTATGTTAAGAGAGTCAAATGTTTAGAAATCTATAATTTTAGATTTGACCCTTCAACTTTGATTTACATTACTAACGTCACACAAAAGTTTTCATTAACGCCGCATCGTGTAGGTTATGCTATATCGTGTAGGTTATGATTTACATTACATATTATAAAAATAAATTTGAATTTCATGTTTGATGTATATTTTATTCCATTTAAACAGTTAATTAGAATTTAATCATTTAATTGTTACTCATATTGGGTATCTATAATATTATAATGGCATGGGTATGTGGCCTTCCTTCCTAATGGCTACACTCTACAAATTTAATTTATATTTATTTGATGTTTTTATACATTTAATTATTTGTTATAATATCAAATTTGTCAAATAAAAGTGGTTTGCCGGTTCCCATGCATTTAGAAACGTACGCTTAATTAAATGCATGAATTATGTCTTATAATTTTAAAATCCATAATAATTTATATAAGTACATTTAAAAACATATTTACAATAGAAACTCATAATGGCAATTAAAAAACCGTCACCAAATTCATGTATTTAGTTTAAACACCAAACATGTTATAATTTCAAAACCATTCACGAACTTTGTTGCTTCGGATGAAAAATGTGACAGTAACGATAACCATTGATATGTTTTGTGTTATGCTAATTTAAGAACTCATGTTTATTTACTTTACATTTTCCTCTGACACAGGTTGCTTTGTTCGTACTTTACGCTTTACACCAACAACTGTTTATTATGAACAAAGCCCGTGCATCGCACGGGCCATGCTGCCTCGTTTATAATTAAATTTTGATGTTCTCATCTCAAAAGTTTAATGTTCTCAAAACTTTAAATTTTATAGTTTATTCTCAAACATTTTAAAGTAATGCACATATATGATTTGTTTAAAATTTAATCTTATAAATTAGACACATAACCCGATCGACCCGATCGGGTCAATCCAACAAACTTGAAACTCGACAAAATCGAACCCGACTAACCCGATTTCTTATAGGGTTGGGTTAGAATTTTTTACCTTAGGACCCGACGGGCCCAACCTGATACGAGCCAAGTCCGACCCAACAAACATGATTGACACCCCTAATGGCATCTTATGAAAATGGACCAAACCAGACCAGACCAACTAGAACCCAGAACTGAAAAAATGGTTTTTGCCGGACCGAGGACAAAATTGATGATGCTCGAAACCGAACATAGAAATGAGGTAATTTCTTCGATTTTTTTCGGTTTTTATCGGTTTTGGACCGAACAGAACCGGTCGGAACTGTACCGATTGGAACCGAGAACCGATCTAAAAATTAGAACTGAGAATCGAACTGATTTAGCTCGGTTCGATCCGGTTCAGTCCAGTCCGGTTCTGCAATTCCGGTTAGTTTTCAATTCAATTTGCACAGGCCTAGTAGGGAGGAATTATTCAATATACATATCAACTAGACAAATAATTAAATTTGTATTATTCGATTTCCAACAACATACTTAAAAGTTAAATCTCAAAGCCATTTTTGTAATCAGCTTTTATAATCATTAATAATTATTCAACTATTTATTTTCAAAAATATTACTTCCTCCGATTCAAAATAAGTGATACACTTTCCTTTTTAAGGTGATTCAAAATAAGTGATACATTTTGAAAAATTACCTTATTTGGTAAAAAATTGTAGGACACACACCCACTAAGAGTATCCACAATGGTTAACCTCTCCAATGACTTATTATTTTTGTCACATCATCTAATAATCTCTTAGTTGAAAACCTCTCCAATGGTTAACCTTTCCAAAGACTTTTTCACTAATATTATTAATTTACCTTTATCTATATCAAATGTTTTATAAATGCCCCTCACTTATATAATTTAACAACTTTTATAACATTACAAAACTTAACATTATTATAAAATTTCTCTTACAAAAATATTATAATGCTTGACCTTAAAAAGTATTAAAATATGATAAATTATAATTTATAATTATAGAAATATTAAATTATTCACATATATAAATATATACATGTGTTTAAAATGTAAAATAGTTAAATATAGAGACTAAAAAAATCAAACATTGAAAGTTGTTCAAGTGGTTGGGGAACAAGTGGTTGGAGTGACCTCTTAAAAAAGTCATTCATTCCAACGGTAAAAATGCATTTTAGAGGTTATTCAAATAGTATCAACATCTTGTTCAACCTCCCATTGGAATTGCTCTAACTATCTACTTTAATAAAGTGAAATACTTCATTAACATCATTTACCCTTACTTTTTACTTTTAAACATAATTAACACCACTTTTTTCAAAATATGTGGGGCCCATTCCCCACTAACCATCCACTTAATATAATTTAAGCATCATTATAATATTTTACCTTAAAAACCGTGAAACTCAAAGTGTATACCTTATTTTGAATAGGAGGAAGTATATTTTTAATAAGTAATTTCAAATCGATTAAGCCGGCTAAATATCGACCACGTGCACAAGATCTCGAAATAAATAAAAATATCCTTCAGTTGATCTGAAAAAATAGTTTCGTTTAAAACAATGAGAAATTACAAGTCGAAATTCACACACACACACACACACCTCGCTTTATTCAGGTTCACTCACTTCGATACTCCCCATAATCACCACACATTCCCCCTCTCTCCTGCAAAATCTCGCGAACACCTGGAGAACACTGAAATCGCAACTCATTCCTTGATATTTGCAGGTAATTCTAAACAACTCTTTTCTCTTCTGCATCGATCCTTTATCCAACAATTAGTTTTATCGATGTGATTGTATCTGTAAATTACAACTTATTGATTGATTGTTGTAGTCTTACAATACAGTTACTTGATTTCCGATCGCTTTCTTATGAAGCTTTTGCTTTTTAAATCATGTGTCCTCAAAACAATTTTGATGTTGTTGGAGGTGATCATCCGTTGTTTATTCATCGTAGTGTTGAAATAGGCGCACTGATTGTTTAATTGGTGATTCAAGTTCAGTGCCGGCTTAATCTAACGTAAATCACCTATAGAACTCAGAATATAACGATCGTTTGCTTCTTCTTTAATGGTAGGATTGGAGGAGCAGTGCTAGTTTAATTGGTGATTTAACGTTTGAACTTGTTTTCTCCTTCGCAATCTTGTGTAAATTACCAGTTATTGCTTGCATATAGCTACTATTTAATCAGTAGTTACCTAATTAGGTTAGTTATATGAATTTATAGCCTAAAAATTGGAGCAAATTTACCTTCATTTGAAATTACATGAGATAGTATGATAAATTCAACTCTCGGATACAGTCATTCAATCATGACAGCAGAATTGGAGCTCATGTAGTTCAAATGTGTAACTGAATATGATTCAAATTCGACTTACCCAAATACTCCCTCCGTCCCACAAAAAATTTCCCATTTCCCCTCTAAATTTTGTCCCACAAAAAAGTTCCCATTTCTCAAATGGTGAGGGACCACTTAATAAAATAATATTAAAACTATGGACCCCACCACTAATTATCTTCTAAAAGCACTTTCTCTCTCCAGAAAACCTTATATTTTAATCAAAATATAACCATGGACCCCACCACTAACTCTCTCCTAAATACTTGTGCCCATTAGAAATGGGAACTTTTTTGTGGGACGGAGGGAGTATATCTTAAAATGTTATTTAAGTACCACAAGTTATACCTTTCCATTTGTCTTTTGATTCGTATTTTAGTGATTTCACACTTGTAAGGGGAATATCATTACTATTAGTCTATAATATTAGTCAAAGATATAAAATAAAATGTAATTATTGTAATTAACTAGTTTCCTATTGTACTTTTGTAACTGTAATATTCTTCCTCAATATAAGGATATTATGCCCTCTCAATAGGGCAAGGTTTTGACCATATTCAATCTCTCATGGTATCAGCCTAATCAATATTCTTTCCCTCTTCCAAAAATATTCGTCCCCTTTCCCTGGAACCCATCTTCTGTTCGCAACCTCCTGCTCCATCTTCACCATGTCCACTAATGCTTCCTCTTATTCAAACAATGAAACCACCTTTACTATGAACACACTGCTTCATATGTTAACAATTAAACACACTTCATCCAACTATCTTCTATGGCGCAATAACATGGTTCCTATTCTCACATATCAAAAGATGCTAGGCCATGTCGACGGTACCACTCCTTCTCCTCCGGCGATGGTCACCATTGACGACAAAACAGTGCCGAATCCGGCAGCCCTTACGTGGGCAGAGACGGATCAAAAAGCCGTCATCTTGCTTCAATCTTCCCCCACCGAAGAATCGGCGGCGGAAGTTCTTGGTCTTACATCTTCGAATCAGATATGGATTGCTCTCGAGGCAGCGTATAGTAATGCCTCGGTTGAAAGAGTTCATTCGTTGCGGGATGCTCTTCGTCATCTCTCTAAAGGGACCTCCACTGTCTCCGATTTTTCCCGCAAATTCAAAACGATATGTGACCAACTCTCGGCTATCGGACATCCCGTTGTCGAGATTGACAAGGTTCATTGGTTCCTCTGTGGCTTAGGTCCGTCGTACGAGACTTTCTCTATCGCTATACGGGCTACAAAACCCACCCCGAAATTCCGTGATCTTATCTCGCAATCGGAAAGCCATGAGCTTTTTTTATTACCATTGCATGGCACCCAAACACCCTCTGTTGCCTTTCATGCGCAGCAAACCTCCACCCAAAATTATCCACAAAAAATCAATAATTATCGTGGGAACCATTCCAATTATCGTGGGAACAGTAATCGTGGTCGAGGTCGTGCTTTAAATCGTCGGCCACCCCATTGTCAATTATGTCGTACAAATGGGCATTATGCTTCATCATGTCCAAATCTTGCTAATTATGCCACTCAAATTCCGACCACCGATGCCGCGTTAGCAACGGCATTTCATGCTCAATGTCACGTTAATACAAATGCACCCGATTGGCACGTTGATTCGGGAGCAACGGATCACATGACTAACACATGTGATAATCTACATCAAACGGGTCCTTATAAAGGTAACTCCCAAGTGTTATTTGGAGACGGTAAATCTCTACCTATAACACATACGGGTCTCTCTCATATTAATAAGAATATCTCTTTACGTAATGTTCTCGTTATTCCTAATCTCACCAAGAAATTACTTTCGGTGAGCAAACTAACCACTGATCATCCTGTTGATGTGTTATTTTCTCAACCATTTTTTAATATTCAGGATCGGAAAACCAAAAAGGTCCTTGCTAGTGGTAGATGTGAGAATGGACTCTATGTGCTTCAAGATGAACACAAAGCTTTTGTTGCTATCAAAAACATTAAAAAGGAGTCCTATGAGTTGTGGCATACTCGTTTAGGCCATGTTTCGTTTGATGTTATTTCCGTTTTAAATAAATTAGGATTTTTATCTATTCCATCTTTGTTACCAAAACCGGTTTTATGCACTTCATGTCAACTTGCAAAAAGTTCACGTTTACCTTTTGCTAATAATGATTCACGATCATCCAATCCTTTAGATTTAATTCATTGTGATTTATGGGGCCCTTCACCAATTTGTTCTAATGATGGATATCGTTATTATGTTATATTTGTTGATGATTATTCGAGGTTTACGTGGTTTTATCCTTTAAAAACAAAGAACGGTTTTTATTCGGTTTTAACAACCTTTATTAACCTTGCTCAAACCATGTGTTCAAGGAAGATAAAATTTTTTCAAAGTGATGGTGGCACGGAATTTGTTAATCATACGGTTCAGAAAATTTCTGATGATAACGAAACCTTACACCGATTCTCTTGTCCATATACTCCACAACAAAATGGACGAGTTGAACGCAAGCATCGTCATATTGTTGAAACCGGCTTAGCTATGCTTTTTAACGCAAGTATTCCGGCATCTTATTGGGTGGATGCATTTTCATCGGCAACATATATTATTAATAGGGTTCCAACACCCTTGTTGGATCAAAAATCCCCATTTCAACTTATTTTTGATAAACCACCAAACTATGCTAATTTCCGGGCATATGGTTGTCAAGTTTTTCCGTACTTACGTGATTACTCACAACACAAACTTGCACCAAGAAGTATCTCATGTGGATTTATTGGTTATAGTACTCAACACAAGGGATATAAATGTCTTGATCCAACATCTTCTCGCATTTTCATCACTCGTCATGCTCGATTTAATGAAGAGGTATTTCCTTTCAAAGGCGATAATTATAGATCTAATATTCGGAATTTAGAACTATCAACTTTTTTAATTGATACCTCATCTAATATAGTTCAAAATCAAAATACTACCAATACTAGCCAAACCCAAAATCATCACCACCAAAATAACACCCACTGTCCACTTTGTCAAACCACTACCATTTCTCCTTCAGCCCAACCACATAATTCCCATATCACTTCAAATATTAATCAACCAATTAACAATAGCCCAACACTCGAGAATTCCACACCAAACAATAACCCAAATACTACCCAAATACCCGAACCCCAATCTGACCCCACCACTGAAATCCCTTTAAATCCTCACCAACCAGAAAATCCTCAAACCACATCCATCGAAACCCATATCATCGAGCCCAATACCACCGAATATAATACCACCAAGCCCAATACCACCAGATCCAATACCACCGAACATAATATTACTGACCCAATTTTACCACAACATCAACAAACCTCTAGCCCCACATCCACCCATCCCATGCAAACCCGGTCAAAATCGGGTATTGTAAAACCCAAACATATCGCAAATTTTGCCTCACTTGCTCATAATCCTCTTCATATTTCCTTATATGCCGAGATTGAACCAAGAAATTTTAAAGTTGCCTCCAAAGACTCAAAATGGGTAGATGCAATGAATGAAGAGCTTCAAGCTCTTGCTCACAATCAAACATGGACTTTAGTTCCACGTCCAACATCGACAAATATAATTGGATCTAAATGGGTATATCGTATCAAATATAAAGCGGATGGTACAATTGAACGTTATAAAGCTCGTTTAGTTGCTCAAGGATACACACAAATTCCGGGACTCGATTTTTCTCACACTTTTAGTCCCGTTGTGAAAGCCACTACGGTACTTATTGTATTATCTATTGCGGTTCTCCAAAATTGGAAATTGCATCAACTTGATGTTAAGAATGCATTTCTCAATGGCAATTTAAAAGAAACCGTCTACATTGAGCAACCACGGGGATTTGTTGATTCTCGTTATCCCACACATGTTTGCAAACTTTCAAAAGCTCTTTATGGACTTAAACAAGCACCACGAGCTTGGTTTCACCGGTTGAGTACGTTTCTCCAATCTTACGGTTTTCAATGTAGCCGTGCCGATACTTCATTGTTTATCTATTCCGGTGACTCATGGATCATGTATTTGTTGGTCTATGTCGATGATCTCATTCTCACCGGCAACAATGAAGCAAAAATAACATCATTTATATCGGCCCTTAATACCGAATTTGCCATCAAGGACCTTGGTGATTTAAATTATTTTTTGGGCTTAGAAGTTGTCAATATTAAAGATGGTCTATTTCTTACTCAATCAAAATATGCGGCCGATATTCTTCAAAGGGCTAAACTTTATGATGCTAAACCGGAATCTACCCCTTTGTCTCCGCATGTCTCGTTCACTAAAGACGAGGTACCATTTTTTGATCCAACTATGTATCGTTCACTTGTTGGCGCTCTTCAATATTTAACGATCACTAGACCGGATTTATCATATGCGGTAAACCAAGTCTCTCAATTTTTACAAGCCCCAACCAATGATCATTTTCAAGCGGTTAAAAGAATTCTCCGGTATGTTAAAGGCACTATATCATACGGTCTTACCTATAAACGTCCAACAAACAACAAAATCATTGGCTACTCCGATGCCGATTGGGCACGATGCTTAGATACTCGTCGATCAACTTATGGTTATTCTATTTATTTAGGCGGTAATCTTGTTTCTTGGAGCGCCAAGAAACAACCCACTATTTCTCGCTCGAGTTGTGAATCCGAATATCGTGCAATGGCAAACACGGCGGCAGAATTAGTTTGGATCACACACTTATTACGTGAGTTACACGCCTTACCTCCGGATCGACCAACACTTCTATGTGACAACAAAAGTGCACTTTTCATGACACAAAATCCAGTCGCACACAAACGAGCAAAACATATAGATTTGGATTATCACTTTATCAGAGAATTAGTCAACTCAAATAAACTAGTTACAAAATTCATTCCAACCAATCTTCAAGTGGCGGACATCTTTACTAAAAGTCTCCCTCGAGCTCAATTTGAGACTTTTCGCAACATGCTACGCTTGGGACCGCCACCTTTTCGATTGAAGGGGGATATCAGTCTATAATATTAGTCAAAGATATAAAATAAATGTAATTATTGTAATTAACTAGTTTCCTATTGTACTTTTGTAACTGTAATATTCTTCCTCAATATAAGGATATTATGCCCTCTCAATAGGGTAAGGTTTTGAACATATTCAATCTCTCAATTACACTTGTATCTTTAATCTGTATTGATAAACATCTATGTTATAACATACATTGGTTTGGTGAAAGACCTTTTCTGTTTTGGTAGTCATTTTAATTATCTCTTGTCTTTTTCCCTTTGCTAGGAATTTAAGGGTAGTGATCTGCAAGAAACCAGAAGAGCTATTCAAACAATAATATCATTTAGTAATCTTAAGAAAAAGTGTTATGGTTTTATTACATATGTGATGCTAATTCTTGCCAGAAAAGAAAGCTAGATGATGGCTACAAATGCAGTAGTTGGATTAAAGGCAGGGGAAAGGCTATTGGGTTCATCCTCTTACTACTCTGATGTCAATGAAAAACTCTCATGCAGTAGTGATCTAGGGTTCATATTTGCACCAACTAAGAATGTAATTACTGCAAAAAAATCCTCCAATTATGGTCATGGTTTCATATCCAACCGAAATAATCAAGATAATCATTACATTAGAGCTCTAAAAGAACATGTGGATACTGCTTCATATCCTTCAAGTATTGACCAATGGGTTCAGGGATTTGAGCATTTGGAAGAAGAAGAAGAAGGATATAATTCTAAGCAAGGATTTTCAGTTGAAGCCTTACTTCTGTTACAAAAATCATTGTTGGAAAAACAGTGGAATCTTTCAACTGAAAAAACGTTGACTATAGTTGACCCAACAGAAAAAAGCAGCAAAAAGATTTATGTCGGTAGTTCTGGGAAATCAGCTCGTAGGCGTAGAATAGATGCTCAGAGAAAAACAACAAACAGAAGATTATCTACTGATGAAATTGTTGCAGAAAAGCAGTTGAAATTTGTAATCGATCCAGAATTACTCCAAAATCGTGCAAGAAATGATACATTGTTAACTCATGCAGAGGTTGTGGTTTTATCAAAAAGGATTAAAATTGGTCAACATTTAGAAGAGCTAAAATCAAGGTAATTAATTGAATTATATCAGTCTGTTTTTATAATTTATGTTCTTGATGGTCCTTTTTTATATGATTATTTTAGATTGAAGGAAAGATTGGGATGTGAACCATCAGAAATACAACTTGCAGCATCTTTAAGGATTTCAAGAAGTGAATTGCAAATTAAACAGATTGAGTGTAAATTAGCAAGAGAAAAGCTGGCAATGAGTAATGTTCGTCTAGTAATGTCAGTTGCACAAAAATATGCCAATATGGGAGCTGAAATTGGTGACCTAATTCAGGTGGCTGTTATTTGTATCTTTTTTAGCAAATAAAACAGTAATTTATAACTTCAATTTTTTTTTTTATTTTTTTTTTTTTTCTGTAGGGAGGTTTAATTGGACTACTTCGTGGGATAGAGAAATATGATTCATCAAGGGGGTTCAAGATTTCAACTTATGTTTATTGGTGGATACGTCAGGTCAGGACAATAAATCTATAAATTCATATTTTAATATTTACTGACAATTTTTAAAATTAGGGATTATCTGTGTAATATAAAAAGGTTGAGGGACGAAATCCGTAAATTCATACAAACCACAGGGACGATTTGTGTAATTTAAACTTAGAAGGATGACTTGTTTTGTGTTTAATTTCAGGGTGTTTCAAAAGCATTGATTGAAAACTCTAGAACCCTAAGATTACCTATCCATATGCATGAAAGACTGAGTGCAATACGACATGCAAAAGCTAAGCTTGAGGAAAAAGGAATAACACCATCAATTGAAGTAAGTTAAATAACTGTTTATAAATTTACCTGAAATTAAATGTTTAAAGTTTAGCTAATGAGTTATATTATATGATACTGGTGATATAGAAAATTGCAGAAAGCCTGAACATGTCCACAAAGAAAGTATTGAATGCTACTGAGGTACTTGAAGTGTTACAAACTTATGTTTATGCATCGAATTTTGCATCATTTAATATTATTATTATAAATTATTTATTGTAGGCAAAATGCAAAGTGTTCTCAATTGATAGGCCAGCATACTCTTCTTTAAATGGTCTCCCAGGGGATACCATACACAGTGTAAGTCTACTAAATCGTATTATTAAAATGAAAAAAGATTAGTATTGTAGTTATATGTTTTTTTTTTTGTAATATTTAACACACAAATTAAAATTACTTTAAATAAATACTTGGTAGTTATAGTTGTAGCTACTTAATGTTGTATTTTATTTCATTATTGTTGCAGTACATGGCAGATGACCACCCAGAGAACGACCCTTGGCATGGAGTAGATCACGGGGCCCTTAAGGTAATGTTTCATCCTATTAATTTTATTTGTTTCTTTATTTCTTTATTATATTTTTACTCATATAGGTGACCTATTGAATCATGAATAGGCCGATTCAGGCTATATTATATCACTAAATAGTCAAACTGGTAAAATAAATAATAGCTTAAAAGGGGGCGGGTCAAAAGGGTCGAAAGTCACCCAAGCTGCATTAATTAATGCAACTAACCTTTTTCATTCTGTAAAAGTTGCAACTTTTTTATTGGAAAATTTTGCAAGGTATAATTGTCTATCAGCTAATTTTCATCATTACAATTTACAACTTACTGGTGCTATTTTGTGGTATTTTGTTTTGTTAGTTTAAGGATATCTAATCTAAGACATTTAACACTAAAATAATAGCAGTTAATGAGTATTATTAATTAATGTAGTTTTGATTTTGCAGGATGAAGTGAACAAGTTGATGACCACAACTTTGAGGGAACGGGAGAGAGAGATAATCCGTTTATACTATGGTCTTGATAATGAATTTCTTACTTGGGAAGATATTAGTCGAAGGTACCAATTCTATATTTTTTCCTAATCGGGTCATTTTTTAATTACAAAGACTACAAATACAATAATATTACACTAATAATCTAAATCTTCTAGAAAAATCGAACAATATAGGAGGTTTTATCCATAAAATTAAACCTTTGACGACTTTTCATTCGACCCTCTTTTAGCAAAATTCTTGATTTGACCCGTTTGAGATGTAAAACAACCCAACCCAACCCAACTCAACTCAACTCAACGTATTATTAGTAAATTGATCAAAATTATATTATTATTTATATCTTAATCTACCCTTGTACGTACTCCTTAGAGTGAATTGAGTTTTCAAACCACCGAATTTTATCGCAAACAGGTCATTGTTCTTGCAAAAACTTAAAAAAGAAAAAAAAAGCATTTTGCATCTATATATACACAATCCACATTATATATTGGTGAAATTACTTCTATTAAAGTATTTTTGCATTTATATATATGGTTTGAGATGATATTGTGTTGCAGGATGGGGTTGTCTCGAGAACGAGTTAGGCAAGTGGGGCTTGTTGCACTGGAGAAACTAAAACATGCTGCACGCAAGACAAATCTTGATGCTATGTTAGTGGAGTATTGATCTGGTGACTAGGCAAATTCCATGTATATACAAACGAGAGATACATACATATATGTAATAGTTTGATATTTTACAATAAAACTTTATGATATTTATACAAAATGAAAAATAATGAATTCTGTAATTAAACTGTGTTGTATTGTTAATTTTTAGGTCTCGTAAATGTACTTTTTTTTACTGCAATAAAATTTATAAGAAATACAATAAACTTTTTTAACTAATTTAAGTTATCGGCCTAAATAATAATGAGCTCTTAATACTACTACACCAAAATTATTGTATATTAACTAAGCCACATCATAAAATTTTGAAGGAAATACTCACCATACCACCACACTCACCCAAATGTATAGGGACCCCCACCAAGTTAGAACTCTTGCTCTCACAACCACCATGTGAAGGCTTGTGGTCGTGGCCACATCCCTCCACAATTTTGGACCACATCGTAGGGTGGGGGTTTATTCCCATGTAAACCACACCAGGATAGGTTGCCACCTAGGACCACACCATAACATTTGTTGCTGATACTCAACATCCTAAACTACCTAAAGTACAAGCGATATTCCAAGGTTTGTTGGATTGCTCTTCACATGCTATCTTTATCTTTCAACAAAGCCCTTCGATTCTACTTCTATACAATCTCGGTTCCTTACTATCATTTCTAGTGATTGCAAAAATCTGCAAAATACTGCTTTTTTTCTTTTATTTGTTCTCTTCTTTCTATTTGTTAGGTAGAAACTAATCCAATCCGAACCTACTTTCTTCTCGTGACTCAGTTCACACAAAAACTTAGAGGTGAAGCAGTCCGATTTTTGTTAGTTGTTCCCACGATGTGGTTCCAGGAGCCGAATAGGAACTTTAATTAAGAGGAAAAAATTGGATATACGGGTGCAATCGAAGTGGATACTTGTTCTTGATGGTTAGGCTAAGAAGTAATGTAACATTAGTTGGAGAGGGGAACAAAGCATGCTTTATAAGGGTGTGGATACATCTCCTAGCATGAGACCTTTTGGGTGGAGCGATCCATACCAAGAACAAAATTGTGCGCAAGTGGGCAAAGCGGACAATATCGTGTATTCACACCCTTATAAGGCATGTTTCGTCCCCTCTCCAACCGATGTGGGACAGATGTTACAAGAAGCGCACCGAAATAATGGTTCCATTTAGGTCCGGTTATTTCAGGTTTAGTTGGAACCGGAAACTACATTATCAACCTCAACTACCATGTTTTGAGAAGATATGTTAAACTCGAAATTGTCAAATTCCAGTTATAGAACCTAACAAAATGGGAACCGAACCAAAACCGCAAAAAACCATAACCGTAAAAATAGAAAAAAGATAAGTAAGAACTGAAAACCGTCCTGAAACTATAAACAGGACCCTACCAATCCCGATTCCAATTCAATTTCAGTTCCACTTCGATAAAAAAAACTCATCCCAACATCTCACTAGTTATGTTCTGAAATTGTGATTACCATATAAACTAAGAAGCTGTTTTTATAAGTGGAAAAATCATAACTAACACCCCCTTAAATAATGATAATGATAATGATATGATTAGAAATAATATTTTTATTCGAATAAAATAAGAGTTCCGTAGATTTCAAAGCTTATTTCACATTCTGTGTGTCGGCTCTTCACCGTCCTTTCTCTGTACGGTCATATTAGCGGCCGTCGGAAGGACTCTCCTTCCACCGTTGGATCAATCGGCTCAGTTTTTATACACGACTCTCTTTTTTCGTCATGAATCCCGAGTAGTAAGTCTTTAATTGCAAATTTTAATTTCCTTACGATTACCGATTCAAACTTATCATCAGTCTATTCAATTTTGTTCTTTCTGAGATTATTGTTTGGATCTGTTTGAAGTCTTAATATGTAGAAAATGATAATGATTTTGTTATGGATTAGTTTGTCGTTGTGATGGTTTTGAATGATCTAACTAGATCTCGGAACTTTTATCAATTTTTTAATTTCAAAATATGCTAAACGTGTAAATTTGTGTAAAATCATTATTTAGGTGTGTAACGAAAATATAAGTGGATTAAATGTGCTATTAATTGACTAATTGTTGAATTGTGAATTAAGAAGCTTTGGCGTCAGTTGAGAATGATGAAGATTATGATAATAAATAGTATTGTTTGGATTATGATGTTTAATAGCAGTATGAGTCCTTGAGTGCATTTTGCAGTGGCATGAGCTTAATATATAAATGGTAATTAGGAAGCAGGTGATCATTTGTGAAGAATCCTGTGATTATATAATTATCATAATGTAGCTCAGTAGCTGCTATAGAAGCAAAAATATGTTGTATGGTCAAATTGAAGGATTCTATTTTATAGCAGCTATCCTTCAAATAATGCAGTCATTCTCTAAGTCTATTGTCACATAAATTGTTTGAGGCAGTTTTGTTAATGGTTCTTTTTAATCTATAACTTAGTCAACTTTGTCCATGGATATAAATCATATAATATCTGACAAGGAATACTTGCTATATATGTTATGCAGTGACTACTTGTTCAAGCTTTTGCTGATTGGAGATTCAGGAGTTGGAAAATCTTGTCTTCTGCTTAGATTTGCTGTAAGAATATATTATCATATTTCGTCATTAAAAGAAATTTTTGAAAATCGTTGTAGCTTGATATATGAATATACCATACAGTGTTCTTATTTTTGAAATTTACCATCTCTTTTGTACAGGATGACTCATATCTTGACAGCTATATCAGCACAATTGGTGTTGACTTTGTAAGAATTTCCACTAATCACATATATTAATTAAACATACAACATTTTATTAGGATTATAGTTTTTGCTTCTTGTTTCTACAGAAAATTCGCACTGTGGATCAAGATGGAAAGACTATTAAGCTTCAAATTGTGAGTGTTATAAAATAAATTTTTGTCTTATATATTTTTCCTAAAATAATCATGTTATTTATGGAACATGTAGTGGGACACTGCTGGACAAGAAAGGTTCAGGACAATTACTAGTAGCTACTATCGTGGAGCTCATGGCATTATAGTACGTTTCTTCTAATCCTTACTTTTCAAAATAATAATAAATAAATAATAAAATAAATAAAACAGTTTTGATGTGTTTGTATTTAAATTGATGCAGATAGTTTATGATGTAACTGACTCAGAAAGTTTCAACAATGTTAAGCAATGGTTAAGTGAAATTGATCGGTATGCAAGTGAAAATGTAAACAAACTTCTAGTTGGTAACAAATGTGATCTTGTGGAGAGCAGGGCTGTTTCATTTGATAGTGCAAAGGTACAAATTAAATGTTATGATTGTAATTAGTAGTTATTAATAGTAAGATAAAATTATTTTGGTGATTAGGAATTTGCTGATGAAATTGGTATCCCATTTATGGAAACAAGTGCTAAAGATGCTACCAATGTAGAACAAGCTTTCATGGCTATGTCTGCTGATATCAAGAACAGGTCAAATAACATCTTGCCACCTCACCTAAACAGATTTATTATTTTTATTTATATTTTTAAAGTTTGAAAATTTTGTTGTGCAGGATGGCAAGTCAGCCTTCATCAAACAAGAGGCCACCTACTGTGCAGATCAAAGGTCAACCAATTAGTGAAAAGAGTGGCTGCTGCTCATCTTAGGTTTAACTCATTTCAAGTCTTTAATTTTTATTTTTTTATTATTATATTATATTATATTTGCATTAAATTTTAAGGATTGTATGCTGCTAGTGTTTATTTGCCTGCAGTTCCAATCTCTTGCAACTAGAATCCAAATTTATTTAAATTGTTTAGATGGGTAAGCACTTTAATAGCTTTTTGAATAATATACAAAAGGAATTTAGATAACATCTTCTTACAAGTGCACTTGAAGCACGATTAAAAGGGGTCAAAATAGTATGTGTTCAATAATGTTGTGCCTAGACTAACACTACGTGTAAGGTGAAAATACATGAGCTTGATTAGGTTGAGCTCAGCTCATTTATTTTTGATTAGGTCATTTAATTTTAAAGAGCTCAAGCTTAAGATCAAGTTATTTCGAGTTTAAACTCAGGCTATCAACAATACAAATTAGTGTGTATATTATAGAAATTATCCATGTGGTTTTGAATTTTACGATTTTGTCATTAAACTTTTCTTTTAGTGATTTTTGTCTCTTAAGTTGTATAGTTTTTAGATTTCTTTTTTTCTGTCATTTAACGTCAAAGGGCTAAAATACCTAATGCATATTTTTAAAAATTTTAATTATTTTTTCTTTTTTCATCGTGACCCCCTCCTCCCCCTCTCGTCTGCTATCTCTCCATCCGATTAGGGTTTGTTTGGATGAAGAAGGAGGAAGTGGCCATAGAAGGAGAAACGATGAAGATCTGCTCTGTTTGTGTGTGATCTAGGGTTTGTTTCGATGACAGAAGCGTCAATGACGGTGGCTTTAGGTGGTGGTTTCTAGGGATCTAGGGTTTCGTTAAGAACCTTTAACCACAGATCTGATTAGATCTATTTGGGACTTGGAACTTACCCAAAAATAGAAATAAAATTATAGAACTTGGAACAATGTCTTAATTTACCCAAAAATAGATAATTCCTGAGTATAAAATTAAAATCAAATAGCTGGTGGCCTTGATTGGTCCCATGTATGTATAACTTGTTTACAAGGACATGCAAGATCTTGTTGCTACACTTTTGGATGGAAAAGAATAAATATCTCCATTTCTATTAAAAAATGTTACCATTACACAAATTGCCTCCGAGTAATAAATATATCTGTATATAAACTAACACAAATATGAACTATAAATTAATTTTGTGACACATGATTATAAATTAATACTTTAAGACCTATCAACTTCAGTTTCTTCCCTCCCCGCGAGTCATAAGCAGAGGCGTAAATGCAAAGGATCGGGCCGCGAGACCTCAGCTCCATCTGCCTTTGAGAAATTAATTCGGTCCTGCTTCATTAAACTCATCTGTGGAAAAAAAGTAGCAACATCCTCCTTCCTGTTCTCATAACCCTGCAAAATTTTAAATATTGTGGTTTCTTTTTAATTTTTGATAAAATACGATTATAATTTTCTTACCTTTTGCATGTAAGAGTAATCTGGAACACTGTAAGTGAAGCGCGTGCGTGGAATCAGGGGTTGTGTGGAGGTGCTAGGAGGTGCAACTGCTGCTGTTGACTGCAAAATTATCAACAACAATTAAGCATTAGTAATTAGTACTAATCCCTAAATTGATTATGGTTTTACTTTTGGAGGGAAAAATTTCATAACTTTTTTGAGAAAAAAATAACTAAACCGAAGTTTTCAAATAATCACAAATTGAATACAAAGAACGACACTTTAAGATGAAATAAAGGATAGTTAATTACAGGTTCATTGAATGAGATATCGAATAGGCTTGATCTGCGTTTTCCTTTGTCATGTGTTGTTGTATTTGTATTCACTCTTATAAAATACTTTTGGGCATGGCTAGCTACTTGTGTTGGAGTTTTTGATGGCACATAATTTTTTGAAATTGCTCTCCAGTTACCTTTTCCAAATTCTTCTAGACCCAACAAGAATGATTTGTGTTCATCTTCTGTCCATGGTACTCCTGCAGATCGATCAAAATAGGTTAATTAATTAATCAATCAAAACACAATACTTATTTTAAATAAACCCTAGAAAGTTTGAAAACCCCTAAAACGACTAACATTATACCTAGTTTTGTTAAAACTTAAATAAGATATGACAAACCTTTTTTTCTCTGATCAGGATGCTGTTCATTTGAAAGATGATCGCTATCCACGGAACTGCTTACATTTATGACCTCCATACTTTTGCTCGGAATCGAATTAACAATTTGATTATGATTTTGATTTTGATTATGATTTTGATCATGATTATGATCGTGTTCTTTTCCTCTCCTACGACTTTCATATGTTTTTGAATCAATTTTGGGATCAATCAGCACGCCAAAAAGCATAATAGTCCCAACTCTTCCGTTCCTGCATTCTGCTGGAGTATGAGCAGTCTGTCCACATTCCGTACACTTTTTCATGGTTGAATTCCTACACTTTTTTCGATTCGATCTCTTTAATTTAATTACTGTAGGAATTCAAACACGCGTGTAAATTGTACAGCAAATAGTACGTATACTAGCTATATATATATAGTGCTAAAGGGTGAGATAAGATGGCAAGTGAATCTGACCTTAATTGAGTCAAGATACCAATAAACGGAATTAGATGTCGATGTTAATGACCGGATTTCTACGATTTTTTGTGTTTTTATATGTTTCCTAATATGATAGAATTTAGTCTTATATACACGCAAAAAGTATTTTTGTCAAAATCCAATTCGTATTAAAATTAGGAAAATAATAAGGATAACAATTAAAGCTGTCATTTAAAATATTATGATATGTATTAAAAATTTATACATTAATCGACAATCACTTTTACGTAGTGTTTGGTAGAGGTGGATCAAAGAAAGAATTGAATCAACTATTCCAATTTAATATAAAAAAATTGCTTCTTACATGTTTGGTAATGCAATGATTAATTACATTGACTATCCCATTACATTACAATTATGCCCCTTAAAACATGATTAGTATTTATACGAGTTGTATTCTAGGAAGTCCAAGGGATTCGCATAGTCCCAAGGGACAAATCCTAGCCATTGGATCAAGATGGTCAAGATCAAATCCCCCACCTACAGCCACCTACAGCCACCCGCCGGCCGCCGTCCGCCGCCGGTGGCCGGTGGCGGTGGTGGTGGCTGACAGTGAAGGTGCTGGTGGTACTGGAGGGTGGTGGTGGTATTGATGTATTGAAACACATGTGCTTTCACTAAAACACAGCATATTACTTCGAAGCACATGTGCTTCAGGTCACGAAACACATGTGTTTCAAGTCACTAAAAACATGAGTTTCTAAACACACAGGGGAGCATACGAAGCACATGTGCTTGATGTAACGAAACACATGTGCTTCAGTAACAAGAAAAAAAATCAAAGCAAGTGACGAACATATCATTATGAAACAAATGTGCTTCATAAAGTCAAGCACATGTGTTTTTGTTCCTGAACACATGTAACTTACAAGCAAGTCATTTGTGTTTGAATCACGAAGCACATGTGTTTGACGTTATGAAACACATGTGCTTCACTAATAAGAAAAAAAAATTAAAACAAGTGACGAACATATCATTATGAAGCACATGTGCTTCATAAAGTCAAGCACATGTGTTTTTGTTCCTTAACACATTTAACTTACAAGCAAGTCGTTTGTGTTTGAATCACGAAGCACATGTGCTTGACGTTATGAAACACATGTGCTTCACTAACAGTAAAAAAAATCAAAACAAGTGACGAACATATCATTATGAAGCACATGTACTTCATAAAGCCAAGCACATGTGTTTTTGTTCCTGAACACATGTAACTTACAAGCAAGTCATTTGTCTTTTGATCATGAAGCACATGTGCTTGACGTTCACATGTGCTTGGCTGTACATATACACTCAATTATTTTCAAAACACATGTGTCTCAAACACATGTGTTTCCAGTCACGACCACCACCACCGTCACCACCGCCGGCGACCGCCGCCGTCGGCCGCCGCCCATCGCCGCCGTCCGCCGTCGTCCGCCGCCGCCGGCCGCCGTCTCCGGCGGCCGGAGGTGGGTGGGGTATTGATGTATTGAAGCACATGTGCTTGTATGGTTTGAATCTTGATCTTGACCTTTGACTTTTTCTTGATCCAATGGCTATTAATTGTCCCTTGGGACTAACTAAAATTCTTAGACTACCTTGAACATTTCTCTATAAAGATATTTTAGTATT
This sequence comes from Calendula officinalis, assembly GCA_963853835.1. NCBI lineage: Eukaryota > Viridiplantae > Streptophyta > Magnoliopsida > Asterales > Asteraceae > Calendula > Calendula officinalis. The sequence continues at coordinate 49,569,882 of OY970829.1, read as the reverse complement.
TTTAATGTAATTTCATTCCTCTGTTATGTTTCTTTTTACATACCAAATAAAAAGACATTAATCATTCATTACATTTCAGCATAGCTATCAAATATAACAATGTAATCATAATTAATCAATCTATTACTTAACTGATTTGATTACAGTCAGCCCAACTAAACATACCCTTATGTTTAATGTGTCACTTCATCATTGATGAAATATTATTTTCTAATGTACATAATAATGTTTAAAAACGACCTTAAACTGTAATTAATAAAAGTCTTAAAGACAAGTTAAAAAAGTAATGCTATAGGTTTACTTGTTGTCTTATAATCTTCTTTTAGGAAATAATATTGATTACAGAACATAGATCACTACAAATTTCCCCCACAAATAAACTCAATTAGATAAGACTTATGATACCTCGTACTAAGCAATAGGGTGTTCAAAAATAAATGAAAAAATGGGTACCTGAAAAAATATCCGATACCTGAAATCTGGATACCCGAAAATATGGGTACCTAAAAATCCGGGTACCCGGATTTTGGGTAACCGGTTTCCGGGTAGTATTTTTTTGAAAACCCGTGTAATCGGGTACCCGGTATCCGAATTTTATTTTTCCAACTTTTTTATATATATATTTTTTATATTATTATCAGATATTAATTATCATTAGATATGTGTATATGTTTGGCTCCTTTAGACAAATGCCCAAAATCTAAAACTCTATCTCAATTCTCACGTACAAACCATCTCATTCTCGCCTCCGTCATTGAACCATGGTTTTGAATCATTAGATATCTTTAAAAATTTGGTCAGATTCATTACTATTGATGATTTCTTTTAAAGAAAATCATAACGTGAATTTTTAATAACAAAGTTAGTAATAAGATTTAATCAATTTAAATATATAAACAATGTCGACTTCCATTTATGTTAATTTTTATGATAAAGAAATTATATTTTCGGGTATCTGGTACCCGGTTTTCGGGTACCCGGAATCCAGGTACGGGTATCGGGTACCTAAATTTACTATCCGAATTTTCCGGCACCCGGATTTTCAGGTACCTGGTTTTGAACACCCCTACTAGTTACGCCTTAATCATCTAGCTTTTTTTTGAACGACACTAAGCTAGCTAGTTACGCCTCAATCATCTAGTCGAGCTCAATCAATTATTTTGAGACAACTTCATTGAATTACTAATTTTACTCTATATTTTGTTCAACTTTCCTTTTAAAATTATAATTATCCGAAATTTTTTAATAATTAAAATAATCATTTAAATAATTTTTTTTTTAATATTAATACATATATTTTATTGTAAAGTGTTATTAAAATTTTATCCTAAGTATTATTATACAAGGTCTAACCTAAATTCTATAAGTCTCTAAATCCATTTACTTATGGTAAAAGCTTGTAACCCCCCTTTTAAAATGTGACCACTTAATTTGTAACCTTAATTTTTAACTGCATTTACTCTATTTTTGTAACCACCACCTAATTTTCTTTCTTATAGATAATCATCATCTAACATACTTTTTCAATTGTACAAAACAAAGAAAAAACTTATCCAAACTTTTTCATTTTTCTCCTAAATCCATATAAGTTTTTCTGAAAGCCATCAAGAGATCCTCGTTTAGAGGTCAAACATACCACACGTGAGAATATCAGTTTTTGTAGAAACAAATTAACCTATGGCAATATTTACTCTTGGCATTTAAGTCATGACAAAATATATTTGAACATGATGTTATCTTCGGTTCAATATGAAAGACATCTTGTTATTCGAAGAAGATATGACCATATGAAATAGCGCAGATTGTACCAACTTTCCTGCCTGATATGATCTTACATTCAATTATATTAATTCTCATTCGCAATATTTGTAGCCTAATTCTGTTGCATAAACTTTTTTTCTGATCAATATTTCGCATACACATTACAGAAGCACATATCTTTAACTTTAACATATGATGCGGGACACCTGACGTTTGTATAGTATTAAAAAATTATGTGGTGTAAAGATCCATGATAAAAATAGTATCTTCAACATCCGCTTCAGAAATAGAATCCGTAGACTCGCATATATTCTCGTCTTCAGATTTTAAAGAAAGCATTCGTTCATTGATCATGTCAATCATTTTGTGTGTGGGTGCCGCCGTCCGCCGCCGCCCGTCGCAGGCGGTGGTGGTTGGTATTGATGTATTGAATCATATGTGATGGTAGTGGTGGTGGTGTTTTGAGTGTTGATATTGACTTTTGACTTATTCTCGATCCAATGGCCAATAATTGTCTCTTGGGACTTTATAAATTGGACTACCTAGAATTAACCACTGATTAGATTATAACATTTTTGGATCATAATATTTTTTAATCATTGATTATAATAACTTTAAATCATAATAAAATTAGATCGTAATAAATTTTGATCATTACATTTTGGATCATAACATTTATTTTTAATAATAAATTTGGATCATTATATTTTTAAATTGTTAAACTTATTTATAAAAAATTTTGTTTGTAAAGAAAACTAAAATTATGTCTGAAAAACGAACCGGGAGAAAACATGAATCGTCATCCAACAAACAGAATGCAAGACGACTTTGTTGATATTTAAAAGACGAAAAGCAAATGATGCATCTATGGAATTCGTTTGTGGGAAAGCAACGGTAATTTATATGAACATGACCACCACCAAACACATAGAAACGATTATGTTTTTGAATAATCTCCAAATTAATTTGTTTGTTTATGGTGCTAGCGGATGCCCATATCTCATGGGCATTTGAGGCGTTTTCTAAGTCACATGGGCAAGACCTTGTTCAAGCCCCATCACTGCTTTGGTACCCATTTTCTCTTCCGTTAATTATAATTTATCTAACGATTTCGTGTTACAAATCTACCAATTATTTAAATACAACATACAAGACAATCTTAGAAGTATTTTCTGATTAATTAACTATGTGAAACGTACTTTTGGTTTAATGGCAGGTGTTGGAGATTGTAACACCGCATTTTTTTTTTTTTAAAGGCAATTAAGTTTTAGTTCAAGTACGGAAGCATCAAGTAGTTAAGTTTACAAAACGTGGTCCCACAAAATATTACAAATAAAGTTATTTAAAAGACGGTATTACTAAACACGGCTCATTTTACAAAACATAAATTAAGCATGGTCAAACTTCCCGTCCAAGCCCGACCCGTTCAAGCCATCCAACCTGAAATGTGTCAATAAGGGAGGGATTAGCACAAAAGCTAAGTGAATGAATTCCTAAGCCTACCAACTACACTAAACACTATAACACGGAAGTTAAAGAACATCTCCGGTTTGGTAGTCACTTAAACGCGGAAGTTATAAAAACATCTCCGGTTTGGTAGTCACTTAAACGCGGAAGTTATAAAAACATCTCCGGTTTGGGTAATCACTTATTTGAGAGGATCGGCGGCTTTGCGGGCCTTAAACCATGGTCGGCCAAAACCACGGTAACCGATAGCGTTTTGCATCCAACACCCAGGGCAACTCCCTCCCCTTAACACTGTAACATATACAGGTAAGGTCGGATACCCTATTAGTCGATACACTGTGCCCAGCCGTTATCCATCCGACACTGACCTCATCCCGATGGTGCACCTAGTCATGTATGGTATTCCCTAACACTAGGAATACATAACAAGTCATCTAGCTACGAAAAACACCGCGAAAAACGTCAAAACTGAGTTCCCAATCGTGAACTCTAGTTCGCGATCGCGAACTAGGGTTCGCGTCGGGAACTCAGTCGTGAACAACTTCGCGACGATCAACCCTTTTCTCTGGACCGACTTCGCGATCGCGAACTAAGTTCGCGTCGCGAACTCTCTTCATCTGGCGATTTTCTGCATTTTTTCACCAACAAGACAATACCAAATGAAATAACCGAAACCCGAGTTGTAGGTCGAATCCACTCACCTTTCAACCTTCGATTCCTTAACTCAGTGAGCTAGTATCACTGAGTATCCTTCCCGGTTCCTGTCAACAACATACCGAGTTAGTGATAATCCACCGAATCGTCAAAATCATCAATTTCAACCACTAACTACATAAGACTCATAAAATACACATTTTATGACATTTACAACTCGCACAAGTCCTTCATCAATACAATTGACCATTTTGACCATTTAGCAAGTATTCACAACTAGTTGACCCAAACGGGCCAAAAACTCGAACATGATCCTAACACTTCCACATTTCCCTCAACTAGCAATTAATCTTTCACTAGCAATTCACAATCATTTACAATTTCACCAAGTTGACACTATCAAAATTCCAAGTAGCATACTTGCAAAATCACTAGATCACCTTTTTGACAAAATCATCCAAACACTAGTTAAATTACTTCACCATTTAATTAATACTATGTTTTCAACATCCATAACTTAACAAACATGATTTCACAACCTAATAAACAATGCTATCCAACCAAAACTCAAGAAATCCAAGATTTGTCAAAACCCACCTTCAACTTCCACCATTAATGGAGGTTGAAGGTGTTTTTCACCAAATCTTGTCTTCCTACTATAAACAACCATACATTTCATGTAAAAGCTTGCATAAACATAAACTACAACATCCATAACAAGATTCATCCATAAAACCCAACAATCACAACCCTAGTTCATAACCAAGTTCAAGAACACCACAAACAAGTCAAAGAGAAGGTGTAGCTTACTTTTAGACTTCTTCTCTACCAACACTAGGGTAGATTTCGGATCTTAGCATAGAGATTTACCAAGAACAAGCTCAAAACAAGCACAAAGGGTGGAGAGAAATTTGAGCAATGAAATAGTAGAGTTATGGATAATGTTCAAGTGAGGGGGAAAAGGAAAAGAGAGAGGGTTTCCCTCTCTCTCTCGTGGCCGGTCCAAACAAGAGGGGGTGGGACCCCTCTTGGTCTTTATTTTAAAAAAACAGTATATGTCTGAAAGTCCCTTTCGAAATTAATTTATTTAAAATAGCAAACGGACTCCAATTTTAAAAACGAAAGCATTTCTGGAGACGATATTTAACAAGGAATCCAAATATATAAAAATCATGTTTTCATTCCAAATAATTCACAAGTCGGGTATTTTAACCCCTTGGTTAAAATACCGCAAAGGACAGCAGGCTAATTAAATTAACTAAGCATTTAATCAGGTAATCATTTAATAAGATACCTTAAGGTCAATAAACTATTAGGCCGGGTTTCGGGATGTTACAGAGATTGTCATGTTAAAGTTTGGAATTATGGTCTTCTGTCGAGTAGTGATCTAAATATTATTTTTCCAATAATGGTCGGTCATATATGTACGTAGGTACCACTAACCTTGTCTTCTTGTATAATATAACAATGTATAAGATCTAAAGCGATATATTATATTTTCATGAGTAAATTACAGCTTTTATCTCTGTGGTTTTCCCGATTCTGCGTTTTGTCTCTGTACTTTTTTTTCATTTTTTTTGTGTTAAGGCAAAAAGCCTTACCCCTTTGGATCTTAAGATAACAAGACAGCCTAGACTAGCTTAGAATAGTATGTAGAATAAATTAGCTAAGTCTCGGGCCAATACTGAGTAGACAGTCTAGGTCACTCAGTGTTGAAACTCAGTATTGACATCCAATACTGAGCACAAGGACTGAGTAAACATTTCCATGTTTACTTGGCCAGATCAAATCCCTTTGATCTCGGCCACTTTCCTTATTCAGTCCTTAAGCTACTCCTTGCCCCTTTTGTAAGATCTCTATATCATTATAAATAGAGATCACTTGGCAAAGGAGTACTCACCAATTCACTTTACACTTTCATATCTTATTGTAATTGATCAGTGGTCTTGTTATTCCGCAACAAGCCATACTTAGTGGAATTATACATTTGACTCTAATATTGTGTTAATCACTCTAATTGTCTTAAGTTTAATTTATCTAACAATTATACAAGTAATCCAGGATTGTTGTGACCTAACAACTGGTATCAGAGCAGGCTAAATTAACTTTTATTTGGTCGATCTATTACCCTGGCAGCCATTCCATATACTTACCCTTCCCAAAAATCAAAATCCAGAATGTCTTCAATTACTGCACCAGTGATGCCAGGAAAGGGAGTGCCAATCTTTAATGGCAAAGATTTCTATCAATGGAAATTAAAAGCTCAGTGGTATCTTGAATCTATTCACGATGAAATGCTCACTGTGCTGACTGATAGTCCCATTATTCCTTTAACCACTGAACCCATTGCTGCTACAGACAATGCCCCTGCATCAACAAGAACCATTCCTAAGTTGAAACATACTTGGACTGATACAGATCGTCAGTTGTTCAGTCTAGACTCAAAGGCCAAGAGTGTGATTGGTAATGCAATCACAAAAGAAGTTCTTAGTGCAATCATGAAGTTACCAACTGCAAAAGCTATGTGGGATAGCTTGATAGTTACTTATGAAGGCACACCACAGGTGAAGTTGCAAAGAAAGAGCAACATGAGAAGAAAATATGAAAACTTCATTGCTAATCCAACTGAAGATCTCACTGCTCTTTACAACAAATTCAACACCGTTGTTCATGATCTGATCAGTGTTGGAATTGAAAAAGATGAAGGAGAACTCTGTCAAAAATTTCTGGACAGTCTTCCTCAACAATTCCTTGATATGACAAATTCTGTCAATGCTGCTAACAACATTGAGTCTTACACTCTTCAAACCTTGTATGGCTTAATGTTAAATCATGAAGAGAACAATGCTTCTAAACTGATTAACTGGAAGAAGACTGACAAGACTTCTACTGGCATGGCTTTAATTGTTAAACAAGCCTATACTGTCACTGAGCCAGATGAGCCAGAAGAGAGTCTTGAAGATGCAGAGGCAGAAGAACTGGAAACTCAAATGGCTCTAATGTCCATGAAGTTGGATCAGTTAAAGAAGAAGAGGCTTGGTGTTAGCTCTTCCACTACTGACCCCAGATCTGGCCTATGCTACAGGTGTGGAAAGCCTGGTCACATTGCAGCCAACTGTCACACAAAGTCTTCAGAAAATGATCAGAATGACAAGATTGCATACCGTGCTAAACGGTATAGGGATAAATATGTGAAGTTGAAGGCACGAAGCAAGGGAAAGGGAGCTAGTGGAAGTGGAACTCCTCATCAAGCACTTTACTCTGAGGCTTGGATGGATGAAGACCACAGTGATGATGAGGAAGAGGTTGAAAACAAGGCCTTCATGGCTTTTACTGAGGAAGATTTGAAGAGTACGTTTGAGAGAGATCTCAAAGAAGTTGAGAAAATGAGCATCCATATTGATTGGGATTCTACTCAATTGTACAAGGTGAGTGCCTTTCAAAATTACTCTTTGAATGAAAAAGAAATTTTTTTTGAGTATATGATTGTTGATCTTAAAACTTTAGTACATAAAGAAAAAGCTTTAAAACTTACAATCTTACAACTAGAAAAGGTAAATAATGAAAATTTAGATAAACTAGCAAGATTAAAAGATTTGGAACTTGATTTTTTAAACTTACAAGATATGAATCAAAGATTAGCTGATAAAGCACATTTACATAAATTAGAAAAAGAAAAATTTGAAAATCAATGTAAACCATGGGGAAATGCTTCTAGCAAGCTAAATAAATGTTTAAATCAACAATTTCCTGAAAATGTGAGGGCTGCACTTGGTGTAAATCCTCAGTTAAAAAATAGAAATAATTTTGATGATTTATTTGAAGAATTTAATTACTTAAATCCTGTTAATTTTGTAAAATCCAAAACCTTTTGTGAAACTAGTTGTCAAACTGATTCAGATGATGAGGATAAAAATATTTCTGACCAAGTTCAACCTATTGGTCCCTCTATCTGCTCTAAGTGCTATACTGAATTACAAGAGCTCAGTATTGAGTTTTCTAGTATAGAAAATTCTGATACTGAGATTCATGTAGCTCAGCATGACACTTCAATAGTTCCACCTTTTGAAGTATTATTTAATATCATTCCTTACTCTGAAAATAATATTTTAAAAAACTTGGAAACAACTTCTATCTCTTCAAACAAGACTGATACTGAAGTTGTAAGTACATCTGAATTACATACTCAAAAATGTCAAGAACCTGTTAAAGTGTTAACATTATAAAATAAGGTTAAATCTTCAACACTTTCAACAGGTTTCAAGACTGGTAAAGGAACTCAGTCTAAGAAAAAGCAAAATCAGCCTCCTTTAACAGACGAAAAGAAAAATTCATCTTCTAAAAAGACTGATAAAATGGAAGTTCAACCTCCTATTAAAAATGATAAAAACAGTCTTTTGAAATCTATTGGTAATCAAATTAAATTTCTGAGTCAGAAGTTTGCAAAACTGACACATACTGATCAACCAAAACATAAACAGTTTTCCAAAATTCCTTATGAAAACATGTTTAGGAATAGACCTAGAAAATGTTGCAGGTGTCACCATACAGGTCATAAAGGAGATGAATGTCGAACTAATCTCTCTAATCCTAGGTACTCAGTACCAAAGAAAAAGGGGGGGTCTAAAGTCAGTGTCACAAAAGACTACCAATACTGGTTCATCTAAAGTGACACTGACTCCCTCTAAAACAGAGATTAAAAAGGATAAAAATGTTAACCCTTCCAAAGGTCCCATTTTTAAATGGGTTCCTAAAAGGAACTAATCCTTATTTTGTGTCTTGTGCAGGGTGATAGAAAATGGTACCTTTATAGTGGCTGCTCAAGACACATGACTGGCAGTATGGAGTACCTTCAACATTACACACCAGAGAAGGGTCCTTCTGTCAGGTTTGGGGATGATTCCATAGGGAAGACAAGAGGTTATGGGGAAATTAAAGCTGGCAACATTACTTTTAAAAGAGTTGCTTATGTAGAAGGTCTTAAACACAATCTGCTCAGTATCAGTCAGATGTGTGATGATGACAAGGAAGCCAGATTCAGAAAGATTGATGGCATCATATATAATGAAAGAGGACAGCCTGTTCTCATTGCCAGAAGAGAAAAAGATGTCTATGTAGTCAATCTTTCAGAAATTGACCCCATCATCCGTGTGTGTCTGCTGTCTAAAGTCAATCCAGAACTGAACTGGATGTGGCACAAGAAACTTTCTCACATCAACTTCAGGAACATTAATGAACTCAGTATTAAGAAGTTGGTGAGAGGGTTGCCCACAATTACTTATTCAAAAGATAAGTTATGCTCATCATGTGAAATGGGCCAGCAGAAGAAGAGTTCATTTAAATCAAAAGTAAATCATTCTATTAATGAACCCTTAGCAATGATACATATGGATATTTTTGGCCCTATCAGTACACCATCTCTGGGCAAAAAGGTCTATACCTTGGTTTTGGTTGATGAATTCTCAAGATATACTTGGGTCATCTTTCTCAAGACAAAATCAGATGCTACCACAGAAATCATTGCTTTCATCAAAAGAGAAGAACTGCAAAAGGGAACCAAGGTCAAACAACTTAGAAGTGACCATGGTACTGAATTTAAAAATTCAGTATTAGCAAATTTCTGTGAAAGAAAAAGGAATTGTTCAAAATTACTCTGCAGCCTACACACCACAACAAAATGGTGTTGTAGAAAGAAAGAATATAACATTAATTAAAGCTGCAAGAACCTTGTTATGCCATGCTGGACTGGCACTGAGCTTCTGGGCTGAAGCTATAAACTGTGCCAACTTTACTCAAAATAGAGCCACCATAGTCCAGAGACATCTAAAGACTCCCTATGACCTTTATCATGGCAGAATTCCTAATGTGGAGTATTTCCACATCTTTGGGAGCAAATGCTTCATTCTCAGTACTAAGCAAAATATCAACAAGTTTGCTCCCAAAGCAAATGAAGGTATTTTTATGGGCTACTCACCACACTCCAAAGCCTTCAGAGTGTATATTCTTTCAACAAAGGTGATTGATGAATCTATTCATGTTACTTTTGATGAACACATGGATGAGCATTCTAATTCAGCAAAAGAGGACATAAGTGAAATTGAAACCTTATGTAATCCAGAAAACTCCAATGACGAACAGCCCAATAGTCACTTATATCCTGGCACACATGATATGAGTGATGATGATCATGATTTCACTCAATATGCTAAAAATTCATCAAATATTGAAGTTCCCAACTCTGAAAACTTCAACACTGAGTCTACAAATCTTGATCTAAATCATTCCAATATGAAGGTGGAGAATCTTCAAATCCTTCAATGGAACCTCACTTAAATCTGCAGGATGAAGAAACCAACAATCCTGAGCAGTCCAATACTGAATCACACTCCAACCAGTATGAGACTGGCAACCCCTCAGTCCAACAAGAAGTTATTGACCCTACTTCAAATGCAACTTTAAGATCAAATCTAAGGGAGCACAGAGACCATCCTCATACTAATATCATTGGTCCTATTGAAGAAGGAGTTCAAATAAGAAGAAAACTGACTTTTGAATCTCAGGCTACTGTAAAATTTTGTCTCTTTTCAAGTTTCTTATCTACCATTGAACCAAAGAAGGCTGATGAAGCCTTACTAGATGAAGACTGGGTGGAAGCTATGCAAGATGAACTTACAGAATTTGAAAGAAACAAAGTTTGGAATTTAGTACCACCTCCAACTGGCAAAACTATTATTGGTACTAAGTGGGTGTTCAGAAATAAAATGGACAAAGATGGTGTTGTAATCAGAAATAAAGCAAGACTGGTTGCTCAGGGATACAGGCAAGAAGAAGGTATTGACTATGATGAAACATTTGCACCAGTTGCAAGAATTGAAGCAATTAGGCTATATCTTGCATATGCAGCCTTTAAGAACTTCAAGGTTTATCAAATGGATGTCAAAAGTGCCTTTCTCAATGGAAAACTACAAGAAGAAGTTTATGTCAAACAACCACCAGGTTTTGTTGATCCTAAATTTCCTAATTATGTTTTCAAGCTTGATAAAGCTTTGTATGGGCTCAAACAAGCTCCAAGAGCCTGGTATGATACCCTGTCTGAGTACTTAATTGAAAATAAATTTACACGTGGTAAAATTGATAAAACACTATTTTCAAAAAGAAAAGGGTCTGACATCTTACTCATTCAGATATATGTGGATGATATTATCTTTGGCTCCACTGACAAGTCAATGTGTGAATGGTTTTCAAAGATTATGTCATCTCAGTATCAAATGAGTATGATGGGAGAACTTACCTACTTTCTAGGTTTACAAGTTGATCAAAAGCCAGATGGCACCTTTATAAACCAAAGTAAGTATGTGCATGATATGTTAAAGAAATATAAATTTGAAAGCTTATCTTCTATGCACACCCCTATGAGTACTCAGGATAAGATAAGTAAGGATGAAACTGGTAAACCAGTATGTCAATCCACATACTGAGGTATGATTGGTTCCTTACTTTACTTAACAGCTAGCAGGCCTGATATCATGTTTGAAACATGCTTGTGTGCAAGGTATCAGGCTGATCCCAAAGAATCACATCTAAAGGCTGTTAAGAGAATTTTTAGATATTTATCTGGTACTCCTAATATGGGTCTTTGGTATCCTAAAGATTCAAACTTTGATCTTGAAGGGTACACAGATGCAGATTATGCAGGGTGCAGGTTAGATAGAAAAAGCACAAGTGGAGGATGCCAATTCCTTGGTGGAAGATTAGTTGGTTGGTCATCCAAGAAACAAAATTCAGTAGCAACTTCAACTGCAGAAGCTGAATACGTGGCTGCAGGAAGTTGTTGTGCTCAACTTTTATGGATGCAGTATCAACTTATGGACTATGGATTCAATTTTGAAAAGACACCTATTCATTGTGATAACAAGAGTGCTATTGCTATCACTGAAAACCCAGTCCATCACTCAAGAACAAAGCACATTGATATCAGACACCACTTTATCCGAGATAATGTTGAAAAGGGTAAGGTTCAGGTAGATTATGTCCCAACAGAAGACCAATTGGCTGATGTATTTACTAAACCTCTCTCAGAAGAAAGGTTTATGTACTTACTCGGACAATTGGGCATGCTGAACCCTTGAAATTATTTTTTCTTACAAAAATTCTTTCCTATACTGATTTTTCAGTATTGATCCAATACTGATCCTTTCAGTATAGCACGTCTGGTATTTTATTTTTAACTTTTATAAATTTTTTATTAATCTACACATTAAATTAAATGTTTTTATTATTTTTAAAATTATTTTTATTTAACTTTTTTTAACTATAATTCAGTATTGGAAGTCGTGGATTTCAAAACTGATTTCAAAACTTCATACTCCCCAACGGTTACTTTCCTTAATAGAAAAGTTACCGTTGGATTAGGATAAGGCTGTCATTTCGCCGTTTTTACTTCCCAATACTGCAATGATTATCAATTAAGAGTATAAATAATCGTTTTCTTCAAATTTAAATCATTTACTCTTTTATTTACTCTCTTACTCTCAAATTTCTCTCTGCGATTAACGTTTCTACTCTCCATTTGCAAGCAAATTTCAAATCTTAATCACATCTTCAATGGCGAACTTTCAATTCATTGCTCCAGACTTCACCAGCTAAAGATTTCCAACGAGATGAACTTCCCAAATTCACAAGGAACAATATAACTGCCAATTTCGAGATTCCTCATGGTTGGATATGCCCTCAATTTCGACAAATGATCTCATATCTCAGGCATTGCCTAATTGCGTATGCTCTTCAAGCCTCACCCAGAGCAATTTATCCCTCAATGCTGTGTGAATTTTGGTACTCTGCTATTTTGGATTCACCAGATATGATTGCGGGATGGGTAATTAGAGATCAACGAAGAGCCTTCGTCTCCACTGAAATCATCCGAAGGGATCTTCAACTGCCTGCACATGTACAATATGATGAATTTGTTGATCGTGATACTGCACGATCAGTATTGCCGCTACTAGGAAGACAAAGGACAACAGGAACAATCAAAAGGCACGAATTTGGTCCTATGTGGGGAATTATGATTTCAACAATCATACGGTGTATGACCCACAAAACAGGGGCACTTGATCAAATTAATGATTTTGGGATGCAGATGGTACATGCTATGTATCACAACAGGCAGATTGATTATGCAAGATGGATATTTACTGAACTTGCATCTCAAGTTCAAGCAAGACAAAGGAATCCCAATGTTCCTTTTTGCAGGTTTCTATCTATCATCTTCCAAAACGCCATGCCAGAGGATATGTATAATAATTTTGATGGAGTTAGAGCTGATCTTCCCCCAATTCATGAAAAAATATTCTTTCATCAGCCTAGGGAAGATGAACCACCTCTCAGTGCCACAATGTTAGCCATAGCAGAGGCTCACATGAATGATGATGAAGATGAAGATGATAATGATGCAGATGATGATAATGATGATGATGATGCAAATGAAAATGATGATGTTGAGATGGAGGATGTTCCATCCCCTCCAGCCCAAGAACCAGAACCTGATGTTCCCAATACTGCATCAGCTTCTGATACTGAAGAACATCCATTAATAATAAGAAGAAGGGTTAGGAGAAGATTGAGTCCAGTCATCATGGCTGCACTGTCCACAGACTCAGTGTTGCACAGTTTACATCCAACACTGACTCCTTCCCTTGAAGAACAACATCAAATAGCATCTCATGCTGAACTTCCAGAACCAGTACAAGAAAACATTGCTCAACAACTACCAATCATGGAACCACATGTTCCACTTGATGCTGAAATCGAATATGAGCAACAACAAAATTGGGAAGCCGCAGCACAACCAACAGAACAACAAAATATGGAAGGTGTTGGAGGATCAAATCAACATACAAATGATCCAGCACCTATCTCTGTTGAAGCAATAAGGGAATCTGACAAAGCCTCAGGTATGAATCTCTAATAAAGCCTTCAAACTCATATATATATTATTTTTTTTCAAAACTGGAGACTAAGTATTGGCCTGTACCAACTCAATACTGACCAAAGTCTCAAACGATTTTTTTTTAAAATATATATTCTCTTAAGGCCAACATAGTTAGCCCACTGCTACTATGAAAATTTCCTACACTGAGCACAAAAGATCATTGCCAGTCTACAGTTGTCTTAACATATAAAAAGACAATGGTGGTTGATGTCACACTGACACCCACTGGTACTGCTTTTATCATACCCAATTTATGTTAAATTGGACACCATGATTTAAGAGATGATCACAAACCCTAAAGCTACACTATCCAAATAACATTCATGGGGTTTTAGCCACATTCCTGTTATCACTCTAACACCGAGTGATAAACATTGAAAAACAAAGAAGCATATCCCAGGCTTCGTTTTCCCAAACCCAAACCTTTTTCAGACAAATTGACTTATCCTACACTGAGCTACTAAACATCACAGTCACCTATACTGAAAATCTTCTTACACATGCTATGCACAAGTCCACAATATTTCATCAAATACCAGATGAAATACAGACTTTCAAAACTCTGTTTAAATGATTTTAGAATTTAACAACACCACAATTCTATCTGATAAGCCATTCCATACTAACCAGTTACTGTTTTGTTTCTTTAGCACCATCTGTGCAAGGTACTCATGTCCAGCAGGCTCAAATGGAAGAGGTTTCTCTGCAAACAATCATGCAGCAAATCCTGGCAATACAACAAACACAGTCTACCATACTGGCCAGGATGGAAGCTATGAGTAGTGACATTGATTCATTAAAAGAATCTGTTACATTACTCCAACAACAACATCAACAACCTCCACTGACTCCACAATCTCAACACACTGGAGGTCATGAAGATCAAGGTGGAGATAATGCTGATACTGAGCCAAGACAATCACCCACAAATGAAGATCAAGGGGGTGATACTGATGCTGCCACTGAGCCTATGCCATCTCCTACTCATGATGACACTCAAGGAGATGCAGGCGGTGATACTGAACCTCTTCCCTCCCCATCCAATGATAACAATAAGGGGGAGAAGAGAAAAAGAGAAGATGAGGTTGATCAACCTGAGCCATCTGCTCAGAGGGAGAAAAGAAGAAAACTAAATGAAGATCAACCTCCACAACAACAACAATCACAGCAAGTCATCAATACTGAACCTATTAGGTTGCAGTATGAAAGAAGAAGAGAAAGAGGAAGGTCATTTCTAGAACAACATGAAGAAAACCAACCTGAGCCATCTGCTCAGGGGGAGGACCAACCTCTGCAGGCTCATACTGTGCCATCTGCTCAGTATGAGAACAACCTGCAAATAATTGTGTATAGGCTTTTGTATGGCCAATTGCTGATGATGATGAAGAACCAAATCCAGTGCCAACTCAAAACTTGATACAATTTGCACTGGATATGGCTGTTGAATCAAGCTCCTCATCATCATCCTCAGATGATGAAGAGGCTCCGGAACAACAAGAGCTTCAACCAAGAGCACCACGAAGGCCTATAACAAGAAGACTGTCAAGAGTGGTTATGTCTTCTGAATCAAGTGAGGAATCTGCTCCAGTCCCTCTAATCACTAGACCAAGAAGATCTGTTCATGAGGCTGAGGAGATTCCAAGGAAGACTGCACAACAGATAGAAGATGAAGCAGAAAAGTTCTTCTATCTACATGCTCTTGGTATCAAAGAAGAACCATAAACTGATACTGAGACTGATGTTCCCTCAACATCACAAAGAAGAAGGTTGAGAGGAGCAGACCTTAGAGAACTATATTGGAACTCAGCTGCTCAAAGGACTATGTACAGGGAGACAAGAATGAATACACTGAGGAATAAAGAATTTCTCATTGTAAGGGACATATACTGGTTGAACATTGATGTTAACAAGATCAAGGTAAAAATGATTGAAGGATTAATTGTTGCCACCTGTACTGGACCAGTCAGTCCTCCAATGAAGATTTTACTCCATGACATACAAAATATGGGTCTCCAAGACTGGATCAAAATCACAAGACTGATTAAGGAGTTGCCTTCAAGATCTTCTCAAGCCCAAGTAATATTAGATGAAATCTGGGTTGTTGCTGCTATATGCTTTGAAAAAGGCATACTATATCCAGGGGAATACAGGGCACTCAGTGTCTTGACTGAAGCTTACAAAGACAACAAACCTGAATGTCTCAACACATTCAGATTTGTAAATAAATATCCAGTACCTCCTAATCTTATCTTTCAGGACCAGAAGAGCACTATATATCCAACATCTGGATATATGTACATTGACTCAGATGACAAGGAATGCTTCATTACAGAAGAAGATCTCCCAAAAGCAAACATCAGTCATCTGGTAGGGTTGAAGTGGATGATCACCAAGAAATAAGACTCTTGGTTCAGAAAGAAGATTGTTGCAGTGCTATGGAATAGAAGAGAAGAGCTTAAAAAGAAAGATGAGTATATCCACATTAAGCAAGAAGTATTCTATGAGAATGAAGCTATAAGCAGAGGTTGAGGAAGAAGACTCTGCAGTTGTTGTTTTTCTTTCTCTTTTTGTAATACTGTCTTGTTATCATTAGATAGGGGGAGATTGTTAAGGCTAAAAGCCTTACCCCTTTGGATCTTAAGATAACAAGACAGCCTAGACTAGCTTAGAATAGTATGTAGAATAAATTAGCTAAGTCTCGGGCCAATACTGAGTAGACAGTCTAGGTCACTCAGTGTTGAAACTCAGTATTGACATCCAATACTGAGCACAAGGACTGAGTAAACATTTCCATGTTTACTTGGCCAGATCAAATCCCTTTGATCTCGGCCACTTTCCTTATTCAGTCCTTAAGCTACTCCTTGCCCCTTTTGTAAGATCTCTATATCATTATAAATAGAGATCACTTGGCAAAGGAGTACTCACCAATTCACTTTACACTTTCATATCTTATTGTAATTGATCAGTGGTCTTGTTATTCCGCAACAAGCCACAATTAGTGGAATTATACATTTGACTCTAATATTGTGTTAATCACTCTAATTGTCTTAAGTTTAATTTATCTAACAATTATACAAGTAATCCAGGGTTGTTGTGACCTAACATTTTGTACCTGTGCTTTTCAAAATTCTACGATTTTGTTCTTCTGTCCATTTTCTGCCGTTAACTTACCGCATATGCCAAACATGTGAGGGTATTTCTGTCTTTTTCCAAAAATTAGTTGTACCTAAAGCTTTAAAACTTGTAAATTTAGAAAATATCTTTTCCCCAAAATGCTCTTTCTTCTTTCCTCATCGATGCCCAGATCTTCATCTTCCTAAACACTTAGAGCATCTACAACCAACCTCTATCACCCCCTCTATCTTCATATTTGAAGGCTTTTCTCCTTCAACCCACCTCTATCTCTCACTCTAAATATAGAGTGAGAGAAAAGCTCACTCTATATTTAGAGTGAGAGAAATCCACTCTATCCATGGACCCCACACTTTGTTTGTAAGTGTAATTGTAGATGTAATATGGGTCCCACTAATTATAAAGAGTTTTGAAGAGATGGATAGAGTTTATGGTTGGAGTTGAGAGGATGTTTAGAGTGAATGGACCCACCAATTTATAGAGATAGAGTGATTTTATAGAGTTTATGGTTGGAGATGCTCTTATAACCTCCACTCTCTTCTCTGTCAGCTCTCCTTAGCCAAATCAAACCAAAATCAAATTAAACTAGACCAGACCTAAATCAAACAAAATCAAAGAAACCTAAACCTAGAAATCGATTAAGTTTCTACTTCTTCGTCTCTGACCGGTGCTCATCTTCTTATTCGAGTTCAGGGCGGTGGCACAGAAGAAGAAGCGAAGAAAGAAGGTTGTTTGTAGTTAACAACGATTGTCCTACTTGTTTTTTGAGATCCCGCCGCCACCGAAGTTGCCGGAGATTTCTCCTCCCGGTGGTCGCTTGCAAACACTTCATTCCGTTAGGTCGACTCCGCCACTGAAGCTGCCGGAGATTTCTCCTCTCCCCAACATCTTCTTCATTGATCTCCCAGATTTCCCCTCAACAAGAGAACCACCGTCTCCGGCGGTGGTGGTGGAGAAGGTTAGTGAATGGTTCTTTATTAATTTTTTAAATCACCGAACTTTTGATTTTAAGGCCATTTTTTAATTTTCCAGAAAAAGAGTTTCTTTTGATTTTGTGGGTATTTTTTTCTATCATGTTGTTGATTATTTTCTAAAAAAGTTTGGAGATGAACACATTGAGGTAAGAACTGGAGATTAGGGTTGGTGTTGAAGTTGAAGTTTTAGGTGAAGAAGAAGAAGGTTGGGGAAATGACCAAGTTACCCTCACATGTTTGGCATGTGCGGTAAGTTAACGGTAGAAAATGGACGGAAGGATAAAATCGCTAAATTTTGAAAACAAAAACGCAGAATCGGGAAAATCACAGGGACAAAAACTGTAATTTACTCTATTTTCAGCCTTTTGTTAGTTTTGATGTAGAATGAAGTTAGTACATCAAGGATACACGGTAGGAAAATGTTCTCATAAACTGTATGTTTACAGAATGAAAATAAGTTTTTGGCTTATGTTGTTTGTTTCATGATACATTATTGTTTGCAATGTGAATTGAATGTAATTGACCAGTGCCAACGGCTCTCCGTTGGGCAATCTAAGGTGTCGGTTCTTCTCCAACCATTGACACCCGTCTGTTTTTCAAGTTGCCTTGCCGAAGTGAACGGACACGGGGTTAGTGGGACCCATGGCTATTTTAATAGACTACTTTGTGTATGTTTTATAATGGTCCAAAAATATAAAGAAAATGATATAGATATGTTAATAGACTGTCAGTTAATTAAAATATCAGCTAACGTGGTACTGATGGATGTGGTAAAAATTGATTGAAGATTTCAATTGTTTCAAGATGGACACCAGTATTAGATTGCCATACTCCAACACCTAATCCCACGGATCAAGTAAGGCTGACTATATGTGCCGAGTTCAATGTGGCCCGGGTTAATTCTAACATAATTTACTTAGTTAATTTTATTAAAAAGTTAAATCTTAACACGTACGAGAAATAAATGGAGATAAAAGAATGGACATTTGAGACTTAGGGGGCATTTTAGTTTTGTCAAATATACGTCAACTTTTCCAACCGTGACCATCACTGGCATTTCATTTTCCTTGCCAAATTTACGTCAAGCCAACAAACACTCCTACATACATTAAACTCACACATTCATGCCGATAATATTCATTCAATACATAAAATACACACACAAAGTATCAATACATACAAAAATACCCCTAACTCTCTCTCCTTTTCCGCTTCAAACCGAACAAAACAATGGCCAAATGCTATGACGTGCCAAAGCGAAGACCAACAGAAATTAAGCTTACTAAAGCATGGCACTGCTCAACATAGACCATATGGGGATATTGGAACAGTGAATAATTTTCAGGGAAATTAGACTATGGTGCTGTTTGTTTTTTTGCTAAAGGTCTTCCTGGAGTCTTTTGTCTTCGCGGCGCAGATCACGCGCATAAAATGCCTCCAGCAGATATTTGTTTTTTGGAAGACAAAAGACCTTATTATAACTGCCCAAAGTCTTCCCCAATAAGCTTTGGGCAATAGCTTTTCCACCCACAGACATTTCCCAAAACCCCCAAAACATAAAATAAACCCCCCAACAGATCAAAGTTCGTCACCCTCCTCCCCAATCACCATCTCACCCTCCCGTCTCCTTCTCTGCCGCCACCTTCTCCGGCGCCTCCTTCTCCGCCGACTACTCATCTTCTCCGGCGAAGCTCCAAGAAGAGGAGATCGACATTTTTTGCCCGGTGTTCATCTTCATCGGCTGTGCATCTTCGTCGGCGGTGTTCATCTTCATCGATTGTTCATCTTTGCCGGCGGTGTTCATCTTGTCCACCTTCACCGCCGGCGTTGTTCATCTCCGGCATTGATCTTCTTCGATTGTTGTCTTTGTTGCTTGGGTTGCCGGCGTGCTGTTCATCTTCATCATACATGTCCATTTCAATTTTGAATTTGTGAGAGATCAAGAAGAAGAGGAAATTGACGATTTGTTGCAGATTGCTTGGGAAGTTTACTGGGTTTTTTGGTGCTTGCTTTTGAAGCATCGCACTCTCTCTCTATAATAGTGTGCTTTAATTGTGCTAAAAACAAATTTAATTGATTTTTTTAATTGTGCTAAAAACGATACTAATTAGTTGGATTCGTAAAGTTGATGTTCCAGGAAAAAATTAGTTGGAGTTGTAATGCTTCATGTTTATATTTATTTGCTTCATAATTCAATTAAATTTAGTTGGTTATTTGTAATGGTTCAAGCCTGCAGATGTTAAAAAACAAACAACAGTTTTCCTGCATACTGCAGACCTTTGGTCCGCCTCAGAAGCTGCATCAGTTGGCAGATGTGGTCCGCAGACAGCAGATCTTCTTGCTCAGAAAAAACAAACAGCACCTATATCTGCCAATTAAGTGTTTTACGACATTCAAAGTTCAAACCACCTCTTTCTTTGGGTTAATTTCCAAGAAAACAAGTCAACTATATCAGGGGCGGTATTAGAAAAATATTTAAGGGGGATAAAGTTTAAGGGCGTAAGTTGCAACTTCGGTGACTTCTTACTTTAAACCGGAAAACGAATTTAAGTTTGAATGTTCGTCATTACTAAATTGTAATTCAAAGTCTTATATAAAATCAATTAGTTTATCTTAAGTTATACTACATTACAAGGAAAAATGTTAATTTAGAATATAATGTTTAATTCAAATTTTGTATGAAATATAAGCAGACTAGGTTATAATCCGTGAAAAATCACGGGTTATCATAATTTTACTGAGAGTAAATATTATAGAAATACAAATATGATTCGGTAATTCTATGATTACTAATTATGTAATAAGAAATCATATAATGCTTCTATAACATAATAATGAAATTAAACTGATACCAATGATATATACATAAGGATTTACAATTACAGAATACATAAATATTGAATGTAACATTGATAGAATACAAATAGATAAAATCTATGCTTAAACATTGCAAGTAAGAATAACACATATCATAAAAAGCTTCCATAATGTAACAACATCAACAGAAGAAGAATATAAACTCTAGTATTGATCATTATTGTTTTCAATTCTCCATTCAATTGGAAACTCTGCATATACATAAACTCTAGTATAACTTTTACATCTAACTTTGTTTATTAAAAAGTTTCGTATCTATTAACGTACTTATTTAGTTGTAGTTAATAGAAGATCTAACACAACATAAATGTATATCATTCAATAATTTGAAGATTGAACAATATTTAAATCAAATAAAACCATAACAACTAAAAAAACTAAAATTATTGACCAAGATTATAATTATTAAGTTTTGGTATCTGTAGTTAATAAGTAGAACGATGGTGAAAGAAAATAAAGTTTTTATATTCAAGTATTTGATATACACTAATATACATATATCATTTATAAAGTTTGAAAGAAAATCTTGGTTTTTAAAATATAAAAATTTCAATCCCGGACGAAGCTGGGTATATTAAACCTCGTTACATACAATTACATGTTATTAAAATTCTTTGAACTTTTCAGTTTTTATCGACCATTTATTAGGTTATGTGACTTCTTTATTTGCAAGTTCCCATGTGAGTGCTTGAACTTATACAATCTTTTGATTCTCATGTAAAAATCAAACAAACTGTTGTTTCTCATGTAAATATCAAACATTGTTTTTGGTTTTGTATAAAACAATCTTTTGCATATGATGTGAAATACCCGCGGCAACGCGTGGGTACCCTCAACTAGTTTGAACTAAGGAAGTAAACATTATTAATTTCCTTAGTGGAAATCCACAAATCAGTACCGCCATTGAACTATATAATGGATAACAATATTGGTATTTAGTCATATTATTTAGTTCTACTCTTTAGATGAAAACATATGTCAAAATCAAATGATAATATTAGGACTTAGGAAAGAGAATCAGTGGATTACATATATATTCCTATCAAGTGGGTAGAACTATAAGTAGGATTAGGATTAAATATCATTTCTCAATGGATAAAAATGATGTCGTGATCCAAAACCGTGTTCTCACCCAAATCAACACGCCCGAGCTGTTGTCCAAAATAATTAGTCAGCTATGCAACGGATAAAATCCAAAACCGTCTCGTGATCCAAAAATCGATATTGCTAGATTTTGAGCCGGTTGCTTCAATTAACTTTAGTTTTTAATCTTTTAACTCTATGAAGATATCAAATATCAAGCTTTAAAAAATTAAGAAGTTCATTCGAAAGTATGTGGTTTTAAACTAATTATCAGTATAATGTATGTGGTTTTAAAAATATTATGTGATCTTAAAAATATTTTAAAAGTACGGTATTTGAAATTTGAAACCCGGATTCTCTGTAATTGCGCCATGTGGAAACAGAAGTAATTGAATGGAAACAGAATGGAGTCGTGGACAAACAATTGACACTAAAATCACATTAAAACCACTAATTTATTTGAAATCTATATTAATTTTGAAAAACTTCAAAAATTAAAGGGAAAACAAATAAAAATTTCAACCAAGAAAAACAAATTTGGCAAATATGGCATCACGAATTCTCCCTGAGAAAAAAGCATGAGAAATCAATCCGAAATATCTAGAAAAAATAGGTATCAAAAAATCCCAAAATTGGATTCGTAAATTTGTCAAATTTTGACATTCAACTATTGGTCAAAAAATATATTCACTCCTAAATGTGTTAGGATTTAACTCACCGACTCCCATTACATGATCTTTTCACAATTTATCCATGATTAAATATACACTCGCTACTCTTGCAAATTTGATCTAGTAGGAATTAAAGATACAAAATGACAAAACCGAAATAATTCACATTCATTTAAACTTCAACATGCTAAAATTTACCTATACGTTAATTTAATGGTTTAATTCGGTATCATAAACAAGAAATGTATCCATTTTTAAAGAAACCCTTGCATTAAAACACCATTTTAGTTGTACAAGAACCAAACTGATAATTAATTATGTATTTATTAAGACATAAAGACAAACATACACAAAACAGAAACCATACAAAAATTACAAACAAAATCATCAAGACCAAATAAAAATGGACATATTAGAGTTGATCGATCACCCACGCACATGAACTCCTTCATACGTACACCTACATATCAGCTCTCCCCTGGTGGCCAGTTCCGGTGGTCTGGTGTTGCCCCATTCCGGTAGCCTGCTCCGCCCTACCCTTCATCTCTCTCGCCTTGTAACCCAGCTTATCTCTCGCCTGATCCAAAGAGTCCGCCCCCGGTGGATGTCCGCCGGTGGCATACTTGTAAATCCACGACAGCACCGTCACTGCCGCCACCCCAAAACCCCCCGACGTCAAAAACCCAGTTGCCAGAAGAAACAGAGTGATCCCCGCCGGTACAAGCACCGGACTGAAAATCACCAGTAGGGGAGTAGCCACCGTCAGTGCAATCACAGTTCCGGCCAAAGTGAGACCGGAGAGGACAAGAAGTGAGCCGCCGGCAGTGGCAGCGGTGGCGGCTTTCACCACTTGGTGGGCTCTCGGGGTGTTGTGTTGCTGTTGGTGTGATCCTCCGCCTCCACCACCGCCGAGGTGTTGTGGGTTGTAGCCATGATGAATATCAGTCATTTTTTCCGGTGGTAGAAATTGATGGTTGATCGGATATATTGTGGTGGAGATGGTGATGGTCGGGGGTATAAAAAGGGCGGAGGAGGGGACACGTGGTGAGAGATGAGTGTCACGTATACGAGAGCTGCTTGTCATGCATGTGGTGAGAAGGACACGTGGGTGTTTCGTGGCGAATGTTGGTTGAATATGCTTCTAAATGCCACGTCAGATGCATGAGCACGAGGTAAAGTTTTACTTTTGTTATCCATAGAGAGCTATATTTCACATTTGAAATTATTGGTTTGTTTCGATCGATCTAAGTCGCTGTCATAAATTTGTGTCTGCACTGCATAAACTTTATGCTAGGGTAAAAAAGATTCATCATCTTTTCTAGAAGTTTATTGATCAAACCAGAATTAAAATGAAAGTTAGATGTAACCGGAATTTGCATAAATTCTTTAGGGTTTTAGATGGGTTGGAGGGAAACAGATAGGGATGTTCGGTGTAAGTGTGTAACACCACAATCTTAGAGCCATTTTTTATATATATGCATACGGAAGCGATTTAATAAATAACATAACTCCTAATTATTACATATCATAAAGCCATTTACATATTAACCAATTATATATAAAGTATTTAAGGTGTTACTAAAAACGGGCTCGACTTGGTTTACAAAATCAGAGTACGGTCAGACTTCCAAAACCCGACTCTAGTCAAGCTAAATCCACAACCTGAAAAGAGTCAACAAATGAGGGATTAGCACAAAGCTAAGTGAATAGAAATAACAATCAATTTGCATAACCACAAACAATTAAAGGCAAGAGAAAATCAATCTGGAAACCCGTCCAAACTTCCACAAGCAATTGGACGTTAAGAGAGTATCGGCGGACTTGCGCAGAACCTACAACTGTTGTTGGCCGAACAACAGTTTACCGATGGCTACTTTACTATTGGCACGGTAGTCACCCCTGACGGAACACATCCGTAGGAGTCCGAGCACCCCATCCAATAGTAACGAAGCCTAGCCAAAACCCACTCATAGCTAAACTCTAGAAAACATGTGCACATACTACCATTAACAATCCCACAATTAATGGTATCACTGGAAAAACAAGAAAAAATGAATTTTCCCAAAACCAGCCAAGATAGCGCCGCTATCATAGATAGCGCCGCTATCATAGATAGCGTCGCTATCTTTCATGGAGATAGCGCCGCTATCCGAAGATAGCGCCGCTATCCACCAAAAGATAGTGTCCTCTATCTAAATACCAAACGCTATTTCGGGTCGCTGTTCAATTTTCCAAAAAACGAAGCAGAGATAGCGCCGCTATCTTAGAGATAGCGCCGCTATCTCCCCCAGACCAGCCAAAATGCTGCATTTTCTCCTACAAGTCTACCATACCAAAACCTTTGTACACCACACAAGAAGAAGGTTAAATCCACTCACCTTAGCTTCCTTTTAGTACCGAGCTCAGTAATCTTATATCACCGAGGCTCCTTCCCTTTTCCTGTACAAAATAAATACCAAATTAGTCACTCGAAATCACCAAATTTTGCAACAAGTAATATAGGTTAAGACCACATCTTTATGCAACAATTTGCAACCAATTACTTGCATTTCTACACATAACCAATACTAAAGTCTAACACTTCATCAAGTCAATTCATTATGCATAGTGACCAAATTGCACATTAGGCCCAAACGGGTCAAAACAAAAATAATGAGTCGGGAATCTACACAACAACTTCCCATGAGTTAGGCTACTTGATCAACATCAAAATTACATATCTAACAAGTTACTTGCGTCCAATTGCAAGTTTCACCAACTTTGACCTTATTTAGGTCAAATGCACCAATTGTCAATCAAACGGGTCAATGCCCTAAACAAACATGATTATACTACCCAACTAGACAACTAGCATATAAATGACATGAAATTGACAATTAAAGTTTACAAGCTATACAAGACCAAAAGTCAACTCCCAGGTTTGACTAAAGTCAACAATCTATAATTTAACTAGTTAAGACTAAAATTCAATCTAGCCAAACACTACCACTAAATTAACAATTTACCAACAAGATAACTAGCAATTTCTACATTATCAATTATCATTCTAACATGCATAATTCACCTAACAAAACTTCAAAAACACCAAAATACACAATTCATCAAATTAGGGAAAAAGCCATCTTCTTCCCTAGAACACCATGGATGGAGCTTCATGAAAGCTTCACCAAATGAGCTATAACTAACAACAATTCATACAATACTTGCAAGAACTCAATTAGACACCAAATCATGCATCAATTTTGGATTTCCAACAAGATTTAACAAAAACTTCATAAAACCCACTTAACTCAAGAACCCTAATTCAACAAAGCTCAAGAACATGAACCCTAGCTCAAGGAGGAAGAGAACTTACTTAATCTTGCTTCTAAAATCCGAAAATCACAAAGAGTAGGCAAGATCTTCAAGGTTTAATCTTCAATTTAGCAAAAACTTCAAGAAAAGTGTATGTGTGTGTGTTGTGTCGTGCATATGCAAGGAGAGGGAAGAGAGAGACCAAAATGACATCTGCCCTTAGACATAACACGTACACCCCTCCCCCAAACACATATATTTTCATTTAAACACAGTACAGGATATTAGGTTCACATATAATTAATTTAGACCTAACTAACTCCAATTTTAACAACGAAGATATATTTAGAACCCCGGTTCAGAAGTGAACCCAAATATATAAAAATCATTTTAATATTCAAATACCTCAGTTTTACTAATTTTTAACCCCATGGTTAAAAATACAAATAATTCACATAAATCAAATAAAATCATATAAAATAATAAAATAATAAACAATAAGATATTACTTACCAAAAGTAATAAAATATACTAGGTCGGGTCTCGGGATGTTACATTCGGTATTTGAATATAATCAGATTGTTCAATTGGAAAATTAGATTGAATTGTTTGGATTAGATATTTGATTTATTAGACGGTTTGGACTTGAACCAAATTATTAAATTGGTTTTCGGATTAATTTTGGTTTCCATTTTAATTAGAGATTGTACGAAAAACCGAATAGTAATATACATGTATGTGATTTTTTTTAAATAATCATAGAAGTATTTAATTTCTTTTATATGATTTTTATAACTTCCTAATATCCCATAGGTTCAAAAGCCACAAAATTAATTATTTTCTTTCAAAGTTATTCGATATTTAATCCATGGATAAAAAGAGTCTCAAACTTAATATTATTAGTTTTATGTAATTTTGAATTCTTGTAATCTTCAATGAGAAATATATTAAGGAGAAATCAAATTGTGAAAACTGGACAACTTAATTGTAATTTGATTCGCATCGGTTTGGTTTTAAAGTAGTTTAGACGGTTTGATTTCAACTTTAAAAGCCGAACTTTATTTGGTTTCACATATTTAGTTCGGATAAAATCAATCCAACCAAACAAACACCCCTAGAAACACGTGTGTGGATTTAATCGGGGTTTCTTATCTCGTAGGTTTGAGTAGTCGGAGTGTTATGGCGAGACAAACTACTTTGAAAGTCGTTCCGTTAAAGCGACAAAACACAAAAAACATGCATTGAAAATCTACACCGTGTTTATTCTTTGATACTTTTGGTTTTTCCTTGTACTTATGTAAAACTCGCCATTTTAGTTAGTTTTGAATTTATAGGTTTTATACACAATTTAATTTTTAATATTAACATTATCGACCAAACAATCTTAACCATTTCAAATTCATAATTCATTCCAATACCTACTAAATAACATGAATTTCGGAAGTATATGATCCGAGATTAGATGCTTGAGAGACGCCCACAATTGAGTAAGTACGAGGATTATCGGTTCGCTCCGGTCCGAAAAAAGACCAAAAAAGTCAACAACAAAAAAAAAGAATCGGAAAGACTTAGTTCTTAATCCGGTACAAGACATCATCAATTGGGTTCTCGATCCGGCTAAAATCATTTTCTCAGTATTCGGTCCGATCTGGTTCCGAACAGTTCGGTTACTGGACCGTGCAAATGCCTAATTGAAATTTCTATATATCTACTCAGCACATATTATTTATCTTCTTTTTGGGCTCCGTGGGAAGTCAAAAACCAATTGAAACTGAGTTATTACGCATCGAACAAGAAATACAAGAGGACGAAGTACTATTGATTTGAGAGAATATGAAAATGAGAGAAAAGAAATCTTTCATTAATTGTGAAAGTAGGTGTACATCAAAGTATATATACAAGGGTTAACCAACTAATTCTATAACAACTTTCTAACTAATTGTGTAACAAACTTGTATTAGTAAAGTAATCATAACATCCCCCCTCAAGTTGGAGGGTAAGAAACACCCAACTTGCTTAAAAGATGATAATGTGTTTTGCTTGGAAGATTCTTGGTAAACAAATCTGCTAGCTGAGAATTAGTTGGAACATGATGAAGAGAAATAAGCCCATCCTGAAGTTTCTCCCGAACAAAATGACAATCCAATTCCACATGTTTTGTACGCTCATGAAAAACTGGATTTTTCGCTATGTAAATGGCTGCTTGATTGTCACAACGAACGGGGATTGGGGTTAAGTCTGGAACAGACATTTCATGTAATAATCGTGATAACCATGCTAATTCAGCAGTGACTCGTCTCATGCTTCGATATTCGGCTTCAGATGAAGACAAGGAAACTGTAACTTGTTTCTTCGATTTCCACGAAATTGGGCTTCCACCAAGTATAATAAAAAACCCGCTAATACTTCGTCTTGAATGAGGGCATGCTGAAGTTTAAAATCATCATTTTTATTAAAAAATAATCCTTGATCTGGATTATTATTGATATATCGGAGGGTATGAAATGCAGCATCTAAATGTGGGAGACGAGGATCAGACATGAATTGACTTAAATGTTGCACAGCAAATGCAAGATCTGGTCTTGTGTGAGTTAAAAAATTCAACTTTCCTACTAGTCTCCTATAAATCTCTTGGTTAGGGATAGGATCACCTTCATTAAGTAACAACTTTATGTTTGAAGGAAGAGGACATAAAGATGTTCCTGTACATTGAAACTCGTTTATCAAATCAGATGCAAACTTTCTCTGAGTTAGTATAACACCATCCGTAGAATAAAGGACTTCAATTCCTAAAAAGAAATTAAGAAGACCCAAGTCTTTGATTTTGAACTTGTCATCAAGAAAGGTCTTTAAATGGTTTACTTCTTCAACATTATTACCGGTAACCATTATGTCATCCACGTAAACAGCCACATAAGTAACAAAATTACCCATCTTTTTATAAAACAAAGAATAGTCATTCTTTGAAGATTGGTATCCCTAATCCTTTAAAGATGATGATAGTTTAGCATACCATTGTCTAGACGCCTGTTTTAAACCGTATAATGATTTTTGTAGTTTACATACTTGATTTGGTTTATCCACAATAAGACCAGGAGGCAATCGCATATATATATCTTCATCTAAATCTCCATGTAAGAATGCATTGTTCACATCTAATTGATGCATTGGCCAATTATTTTTGACAGCTGTAGCTATTAACGCACGAATAGTTGTCATTTTGACAACCGGAGAATATGTTTCATTGAAATCAATTCCTGCTTTTTGTGTATATCCTTTAACCACAAGACATCCTTTACATCTTTCTACTTCTCCATTAGCCTTGTACTTGATTTTGTATACCCATCGACAATTAATAGGCTTCTTATCTTTTGGTAAATCTGTGACTATCCATGTATTAGTAATATTCAATGCTTCAAATTCTTTATTCATGGATCTCTCCATTCAGGGAATTTGATAGCCTCCTCATAACTTGAGGGCTCAAATAAAACATTTTGTGGGACTTCATGAGTTGGATCAGTGAACGAAGTAAAACATACATGATTAGCAGATTGAACATCAGTAATTGTATGCATACATTCAGAAGCATCATCGTGTAAAAAAGCATTGCTACAAACATAATCTTGCAAATGTGTAGGAGTTTGATGTATCCGTGCTGATCGACGGACAACAGGAGGTGGTGGAGCATTTTGAGCATTATGTGGAACATTGTCAACATGATCATCATTTGGTGGAGGTGAAGGAATATGTGGAGAAGCAGGGGTGTGATCAACCGTGTCAATTATATCATCATTTTCATTGTAATCGGTATTATTTTGGTAATTGAAAAAACTGTTGTAATTTGTGATTTGTAAGGAAATATGTTTTCATGAAAATAAACATCCCTTGAAATAATGATTTTGTGAGTATTTATATCAAACAGTTTGTAAGCCTTTTTGCCAAAAGGGTAACCAATGAAAATACATGGAGAAGCTCTTGGCTTAAATTTGTCTCTGTTTTCTTTAATTGTGTTTGCAAAGCAAAGACATCCAAAAGCTTTCAAATTAGAATATGTTGGATCTGAACCATTTAAAACATGAAAAAGGTGTTTAACCTTTGAGAATTTTGGTTGGAAATCGATTAATAAGATAGGTGGCCGTAAGAACACAATCGCCCCAAAATTTTATTGGAAGATTTGATTGAAATAATAAAGCTCTTGCGGTTTCAAGCAAGTGTTTATGTTTCCGTTCCACTACTCCATTTTGTTGTGGACAACTTCTACATGTAGTCTGATGTATAATTCCCTTTTCCTTTAAAAAGGATGAAGCTTCATTGCTTGAACCTAGTTCAAAGGCATTGTCTGATCTTATCATAATGAGTTTCTTGTTAAATTGAGTTTCAATCATAGCAATAAAACCTTTTAGAACTTGAAATGCATTACTCTTTGTACTTAAAAGATGAGTCCATGTAGCTCTCGAAAAATCATCAACTATAGTCAAAAAATAGGAATGACCTGCATATGTCTTGGTATTATATGGACCCCAAGTATCTATATGTATTAGATCAAAAATAGAAGAAGTGTGAATAGAGCTTTGTTTAAATGTCAATTTATGTTGTCGAGCCTTTGGGCAAACTTCACACACAAATTCATCACTGCAAGTATTTTTGTCAATAAAATCAAAAGATTTCAATTTGTACAAAGGTAAATGACCAAGGCGTTTGTGCCATAAGGAAGTAATATCATCGTTCGAAACAACATTACAAATAGAATCACAACAAAAAGATAAAGGTTCTGAAGTAATAGAAATATCAATTTCTTTATTGTCTTTTATTGTTGACCGAAACAAGTAAAGTCCAGCTTGATATCTACCAAGAACCAGAGGCCTCTTCTGAGAAAGGCTCTGCAATAATAAGAAGCAAGTATCTTCTGAGAATACAACAAGTGATTTAAATTGTTTGCACAATTTGCCAATTGATAAAAGATTATATCGAAATAATGGAACATATAGAACATCTTTCAATATAATGTTATCAGTAATGTAGGTACTTCCAATCTCAAGAGCTTGAGTTTTCTGACCATTTGGAAGAGTAATAGAATGTGGATGACTAAGTTTCTGAAGATTAAACATAGAAGACTTATCATGACACATATGATTACTTGCTCCATAATCAATAATCCAAGTGTTTTTAGAAGTAAGAAGAAAATGATAATTATTATTTGAAGTATTGTAAGAATTACCAGCGAAATTGCTGGATGATGTGTTAACTCCCTGAGTTGATGAACTATTGGCTTGTTAAGTTGAAGTGGCATTAGTCTTCACAGAATTCATCATTGAAATAAGTTTTAATGAAATCTGAAATTGAATCAGAATTAGCATTTTGTTGAGGAGAATTATTGTTTTCATCACTATTAATCACATTGGATGCAATACTATTTCCTTTAGTAAACTTCAATTCCTTTGGAAATCCAATGACTCTATAGCATTTGTTAACTGTATGACCAATCTTCTTGCAATAAGAACATGTAACAATCTTCTTATTCTCATTGTTATTGTTCCTCGAATAGTTTCCCCCATTTCTAGCATTCATTGAAGCAGATTCAGTCAGAAAAATTGAAGAAGATTGTACCTCACGTTGTTTTTCATCTTGAATTAAAAGAGCATAGGCTTGAGCAACTGTAGGAAGAGGCTTCATCATAATGATACTTCCTCTTGTTGAATTGTAATCAGCATTCAATCCCATGAGAAACTTAATAAGCCTTTGATTTTGTTGCTGTTCTTGTATCATGTGTGCAGCACCACAAGTACATGTCGGAGAAGAAGAAGAAATTGACAATTCATCCCACAGTTTCTTAAGTTTGGTGAAATATGTAGCTAAATCATCACTTCCTTAAGATATGTCTGAGATCTCCTATTGTAATTGATACAGTTTAGCACCATTCGATTGTCCAAATCTGTTTTCCAAATCAGACCAGATCTCTTGAGATGAGGATGAGTAAATCACAGATTCAGCAATATCACTGGTTAAAACATTGAGTAACCATGATGTGACCATATCATTGCATCGTTGCCACAATTCATGTTTTGAAGCATCAACAGTTGATTTTGTGATTTTGCCATTGATGAACCCTAATTTGTTCTTCGCTGACAGAGCGATTGACATCGATTTATTCCAGGAATTGTAATTGTTTCCATCAAGTTGTTTAGAAACAAGTAACATTCCTGGATGATCCGAAGGATGGAGATAAAGAGGATCAGAAGAACAAATCGCCATGGAAAAGCTAGAACAGAGGAAAAAATGAAAAGTGAGGAAGAAGGAGCTAATCGAGCTCTGATACCATATTGATTTGAGAGAATATGAAAATGAGAGAAAAGAAATCTTTCATTAATTGTGAAAGTAGTTGTACATCAAAGTATATATACAAGGGTTAACCAACTAATTCTATAACAACTTTCTAACTAATTGTGTAACAAACTTGTATTAGTAAAGTAATCATAACAAGTACCTACTGGTTAACATTGCAAGAACTTTGAATACAAGAAGAATATGCAACACTCAACAAGATTAAAAGACAAAATTGCCGAACCACATTCAATGTTTAAGATTATTTTTTTACTATGATTTCGACGCAACACTACTATTATGATTTCCTAGTTTAATATTTAGAATTATACTCAACACTTCATGTAATATCTTGAAACGATTAAAATTTAAAACCCATAAAACGAGCACAAAAAAAAAAAAAAAACCTAACAAAAACACATAAAACCCTGAACCAAATTCCCAAACCGGTTTGACCCCGATCCAACTTGGATCTAGTCTGAACATCCTACGTACTCGGTCCAAATCTGATTCCAAATCCGATCCATTTTTAACCTAAACCGGTTGATTTTGACCTTCATTCACCAAAACTAGTCCAGTTTTGAACGCGGATCAATTTTTCTAATCCTGATTGTGCACGTCTACTTTTTACAGATGTACTAAATAAACCCAAAAACTTCTAAAAGTGTAACAATGACATCAACGAAGTCCAAATTTATTTAATAGTAACAACCTTCAAGAAATAAAGCAATGATTAACTATAGGTTTTTTTCCAACTTTCACTTATGCTTGAATGTTATTGTTCATATAAATGATCAACTATAGGTGTTGTCGAAAAGACAATGAGCAAACCAATTTGAAACCTAGTTCTATACCTTCCAAAGGAGGATGCTACACAAAGTGACAAAACAAACATATATGACTAAATTACTAATTAAAGTAAATAGAAGTAACAAAATGAAAGCTAACTTGTCTATAATTCATTCATGTGTGACACTCACGTGACCATCCATATGATTATGCACCAATCAAATCTGTTGATGTGTTGTTCAAGAAAGTGGGTTGATTAGTAGAAGCAAGAAGTCTAGCCCACATCCTGTCCGTTAATTTCACAACATTTGTAGCCTCCGTTACACGCTGCACACACACACACACACATCATATTTTATAAGCTGTATAAATATCTAAGACAAACTTTTAAGCATCACTGTGCACGGACCGAAGTTTCTAAAATTTCATAAATATTAGGTTCCGGTTAAATATTGTTTCTTGTTTATAACTGTATAAATTTTAAATCATGAATAAATATAGCATTCCAACATATAGCATATTCAGATATTACTAATGGAAAACTTCAATTTTGGAAGTTCAAAAAGGTAAGATATTGGATTAGTAAAAATACAAAAATAAGTTCATTAAAGTGGGTTGTTCAGATATTTGTGGTTCCGTTTGTACCCTTAACAATAACCACACTAATTTTTTCGGTTAATAGAAATAAACAAAACCAAACCATCTAACTTTTTTAATAAAAGTAATTTGGGAATTAAAAATTGGGCTGTATTATAGAAATAATGGTAGGACTTACCCAAATTGGAATATATGCGTGCCTGCTGTTGACTGGTCCAACTGTAAAACCAGAGTATCCTGCCATGGCCCCATGAATTGCACTTTGAGCAAGAAGAGTACAATAAATATTATCTGATGCATTACTTGGAACAGCCCGTATCATATATGTTGGATCTGTACAATAAAATATAGTTACAGTTAATATAAATCTAAAAAGAAATAAGATAAAAACAAACTGAAATTACCTATATATTTCATGTTTATCCCCATTTTCTTCTCCGTTGTAAAATGGTCCTGCCATTAATGTAATTGGCACTTGTGTTGAGTAAATAATTAATATGACTTAAAACAATAATAAAACAAATGTAGGACACTGTAAGCATTTAAAAACGCTTTAATTTTTAGATGACTTCTGACTTGTTTGACCGGTTTCATTTTTATCTATTTTTTATTAAACAAACATAAAGGGGTTGAAATGTAATATACCTTAATTTTGTGAGTTAACCAGAGACCAATATCATTAAGCAATTTATTGCCAGATGCATCTTTCTCTTGAGTTGCTTCAGAAACATATTCTTGACCTGCACCTTCTGCTACCACAATCACCACATGCCCGTTTTCTTTAAGTCTCTGTTGAACAAATTCAAAAAGACCACCCTGCCCTTCTAGATAGAATGGTGATTCTGGAATCAAGCAACAATCCTGTTACCATAATTCAAATTTATTAACATAGATATATCATTCTCTACACAATATTTGCAGGAATTATTCCCCACTTTAGTTGACTTTTTGAACCCTTTACTTAAAAACGGTCAATTTGGGGTTGTTTTATCTCAAACGGGTCATATAACAGGCTGAAAGTCACACAAAGTCTATTTTCAGTGTAGACAACCTCCTAGATCATTTTATTCAAAAACTTAAGACTATTTTTGTAATTATATTGTTTTTGTAGTCATAATTAACGCATTATTTATTAACAGAAAATGAATGAAAAATAAATGTGTGCAGTTTAAGACTTGACACAACCCGAGTACCCGACACAGACCATTTTGAGTTGTACTAAAAATGACCCGTTACAACCCAAACCACTTTTGAACCGTTACCAAAGTCCAAACCCACCCGACCCACCCTTTTGGCCACCTATATTCCTCACTTCATAGCTATTATATACAGAAATATTCTTAGTTTTTCCAAAAAATAAATTTATTATTAAAAATAAGCAGCAGATAAAGCCATTGATTAATTTTGTAGTTAGTTAAGGTCTTACCACATCTCGACTTGCCAGTGTAGCAAACATAGCAATAAATCCTGATAATCAAATAATTTTGGAAGAAAAATCAGAAGAATAAACTTGACATTTTATAAATTACAAGAAAAATTAGTACAAAATACTTACCACTATATCGGCCCATAAGTTTAACTATCCCAACTCCATTTTCAACACTCTCAACTTCCACATGTGCAGCATTTATTGCCCTTTGTGCTTCCTCGACAGCAGTATCAAATCCAAAAGATTTGTCTATCACCTGAAAACATTATTCTAATATTTTATTATTACTCTCCAATATAATTATTAATTAAAGAATAAAAACTACTTACAGCTATATCATTATCAATTGTCTTGGGGATCCCAGCTACTGCCACGTGAAGCCGACGCTTTTCAACTTCCTTTCAGAAAAAAAATAAATCAAAACTTAAGAATGACAGTTGACTAGTCAACTAAAAATGCACATAATGTTTAATCACCTTGTAGATTGCAGCTGCTCCCTTTTGAGTGCCATCACCTCCAATTATGTAAACCTGGAACACCAAAAATAAGATATAATATATAAAAATAAATAAATAAATTGTTGTAGAGAGAAATATTAATAATATCCACCTGATTTATTCCACGGTCCTGAATGTTATCAACTATTTTGTTGGTATCATGACCTCCTCTTGAAGTTTGTAAAATTGTACCACCTCGTTTATGAATATCATTAACACTTTTTGGAGTTAATTCTGTTGTATTTCTTGAGTAGAATCCCCTGTATCCTCCCTGGAACAAAGTAACCAACATCTATGGGTAATTTGTGTTGCCAGTTAAGTTAACAATTTATTTCAGTTTTTTTGTTTAACTTTTTTCTGTTTTAGGGGTTCATGTTCATCTATATAGTATGAAAAGTAACAAAATGGATTAAAAAAATTGTATAAATAAACTGAACTTATGCTTCTGACACCAAACTTTAAAATTTGTTTTGAAAATTTATGTAACTTCCACGCCCATTAAAGAAAGAATCATTGTCAATTTACTTATTTTACCGCATTTTAGAAGCATTAAGGGTGCGTTTAGTTGCAGAAAATTTTCATCACTAATTTTCTAGAAAAGTGGAGGTATTTTTTATGTCTGGAAAACAACTGAATATTTTGAAAACACGTTCAAATGTGTTTATTTTCCAGTTTGGAGAAAAAGAGGGCTTTTCTATTTCTGGAAGGAAAATAGTTGAAGACTATAAAAAACAATTTACAAAATACTACTTATAAAATTGAAAATTGAGTTTCTTTTTTCCATGAAATCTTTCCTTATAAGTTCAATTTGAACACGCTTTTTGTTTTTCAAGTTTTTCCATGAAAATTGAGTTTCTTTTTTCCATGAAAATCTTTCCATATAAGTTCAATTTGAACACATAAACCAAAATGGACTTGATTACAACACACACACACACACACCCCCACACACACACACACATAGAAGCAAAAGCAACAAGGGCAGAGATGAAAAGACGAACCTCAATTCCAAGTACATTATTAACACCATACATATAATTCAAGCCGCATACAATCTCCCTAATCACCGTGTTAATCCCTGGACACAAACCACCACAAGTCACGATACAAGCTCGCACTTCTTCCGGCTTGAAATAAACCTAACATTATTTAAATAAAATAAAAAATTCTTTAACAAAATAAACTAATATCCCAACTTGCTTAAATATTCAATCACAAAATAGTAAATACCTTTTCCCTGGGTCCCGCACGCCGAAAATGCACTCCTCTTGGACTACCTTTCTGAACAACTATCTGCAGAAAGATGTGATGATTACCAAATTAGACCATGGTCAAAGATTGTTTGTAAAATAGTAATATACCAATTTGTGATATAGTTCAAGAGAAAGATGTTAACATACTTGTTGTGCTAAAACATCTTCTGGGCTAACAAAAGTATTCCTGAGAAAAATAGTAATATACCATTTTGTAAGTTGTGAAAATAGTCATATATATGTATGTAGAAAGAAAAATAGAATGATTTAAAAACTTACTTAACTATTGCATAGGCTTGGCTGTACTCTAATGGGTTTGGATAAGTCTGCAAGAAGAATGATGAAAACAAGGATTATCAACTACCAAACAACTGTTGTATTAGTAATAATCAAATTCATCTCTCAGAGTCAAACCACCATTACATATATGATTGTTACCTACTGAAAAAAATAATAATGTTGCAGATTAGATCCATGTTTTTTCAATAATGTACATTCTTGTTTTTATCTCTTATAAATAATATAATCGTTTACGACTAATGAACAGATTATAACATTACAATATTTCTCAACTAATGAAGCAATTTCTAGCATCAACACCCAACCATGAATGTTTGTGGCTGAAAAATATGGAGGATTTTGCTTCACTTTATACCCTATTTACAGATATTCAAAGAATGTATATATATTCTTCATCTCATACACCTATTATGCACATGTAAGCAAGAATCAATATGGTTAATGGACAGCTTTTGATCTAACTTAAACTACTCATTATTACAATAAATCTGATTATCCACGAAAATAGGAGTGGATCACTGGATTGAAGTTCCAATAAATACGGACTTCGTAAACTTACACTGACACACAGATTTCTTACGCATATTTATCAATTTCATAACTGAAAACTTGTATCGTTGACTTGAGAAGTCAAACCGCTATATCAAAGTAAAATATGAAAACACCATTACCGGCAAATCAGGTAAGAAATTCGTCAAGTGAGGAACGTCTTCGAGAACAAAACCGTCGGTTGAACTTTTATCCTGATCCAAACTTTGAGCTCTGATCGGGTAATAACCAGTGATTAATGAATTTCTGCGGTAAATTTTTGGATTACAGGTGAAATTTGTGAAGAATGGAAGGGGTTTATGGAATCTGGGAGAAAAATGTAACGATTTAGTGAGAGAAAATTGAAGATTCGGCGCAGATACGAGTGAAAGGTCCATTGAAAATGTGGGTTTTGATTGAACTGAATGAATCAAATGGTTTTTTGAGAGGTTTTTGGGGGGACGAATGAGAGAGAGGATATATCCAGGAATAATCGTAAAGATGAAAAACAAAAGTTGAAGTTATTTGTTGGGACCGACAATAGTCAAACTCAAGACTGTACACAATGATTAAAATAGAGTAATATTTAAAATGTATTGAAAAATAAATTCGTTTTATTTGTTGGCATAATCGTTATAAATCAAAATTTTAATCTAAAAGTAGGAATGCTATGTATATCTAAGAGTAAATTTGATCCATGTAATTTACATTAAATTTCATTAATGTATTCTACTTTGAAAAATTCTATTGATAATTTTTTTTTTGAAACATTTTACACATACTCTCATTTTTTATATTTATTCATTTAACATATGTCTGTTAAAATTTTCGAACGTTTGGTTATTGGACTAGAAATTTGGGAATTGGGATGAACATCAAGAACCATCTTTGTTATGTTTAATAGATATGGATAAATACATGTCATACTCAGTGAAAGAATTTAGTAATTTCAAAATATAACAGAACTATGGCATAGCTCCATTATTCAACAACATAAAAATGATGTAGGCACGACAATTTGGAGTCCTCAAGAAATAAACTTCCATTATTTAAGCGATGGTTTAGATGGTGGTAGGTCCATCAAAACGTAATCTTCTTGCAGTTGTTTATCGAGTCAAAAATGGTTGAGATTGCATTATGATTTCAGGTTCACAAAAGCATAACGAAAACAGCATGGGGAAAAGATTATATGCATATGATATTCCCCAATCAAAAACAGACAAACTAGCATTCTGTAATTAACAAAAGTACAGATTTACATATGGATATATATAATTCGATACTCCCATTTGTTCCCAGGTACCCATTACAAATTAATTTTTTCTGTCAACTCCGTATGATTAAGATGTGAACTTGTATGTTCCAGCATTTAAACTCTTTTTCCTCCAAATTATTTGTATCAACTCATTCACAACTATCCATGTTTTTAGGGAGAAATATGTCATTGCAAGGAAAATCGAGATACATACTTTTTAAAGACAAAAATGATCAATTATATGTTGAATAACATCTACACCATCTGTATGATTGTCTTTCTTCACCTGCATATCATAATTATAAACCATTATCCAAAATTTATTATTTTATGGGCCCACATACCGTGTGCATGTAAAACCGAGACAAAAACATAAGAAAAAGTACCTGATGAGCAGCAAACCTTGACCTACTTTTGTGAAAACTCACATCTACTTTTTCCCATGATACACGAGAAAGACCAGTCACCAATTCCTCTGCATACATAAGATGATATTAGATTAAAAACCGTCATGCAAATAAAAATAAATATAACTAATAATATATATAGATAGTCTTGTGGGACATCAAATGATTAGAGTAACAAACCTTCCACATCATCTGAATTATCGCCATCTGTCGAGTCCTGCTCAATATCACATGCCTTACAGCGTTCTTCATACACTATATGAGGATACTTCTCATTTACCGAGTCTTCCCACTGCAACCACATTAATTTCTAAAATATGAACCAAAACACAAGATAATGGCAGTGATATACCTTTGGGAGTTCTATATTACGCCTAATTGATGAAGTTCTCCACCCAACAATATCTAATTTTGTTGGTTAGGAAAAAATAAAAACTTTATCGAAAGTTCATGTGGAAAAAGACGGATCAAAAGTCACCCAAAGTGTATTCAAATCCTAAATTGTTTTCCAGAAACTAGATTAAAAACATAGTTTTTTTCAAGAAATGAAATACAAAGAAGTGTCTGTGGGTCGGTTTAACCCGAACCCATTTCGACTCGTTACCAAACCGACCGAATTAGACAAACAGAGTACAAACTGCAAAGGATACGGTCATAGCCAACATTTGCATATGTGACCCTGCGATGAAATGAGCGTAATGCTGACCTGTAATTTGAAAAATGGCAATGTCACATGTAGCCACTATATATATAGATAACTATAGATATAACAATATAAAAGTGAGGTTAAAATGGAAAAATGTTATGCCAAACATACATGAAATAACAATCACCATCATCTTCCAACAAGTGTTTAAGTAGTGGAGGCTTTCCTTCATCATTATCTGTAAGGAAAAGGTGTTTTCCTGTTCTTCTAAATATCCAATGTATAACAAGAACTGCAGCTTTTTCTAGGGCAGATACACCAAAAAGAAAAGGCACCTTGCAAAATCATAAATCCAATTTAAACCAATT
The DNA here is from genome assembly GCA_963853835.1 of Calendula officinalis. Taxonomy (NCBI): domain Eukaryota; kingdom Viridiplantae; phylum Streptophyta; class Magnoliopsida; order Asterales; family Asteraceae; genus Calendula; species Calendula officinalis. Next base: position 49,529,588 of record OY970829.1, on the reverse strand, counting down.
GTGTTAACAATCAAATTATGAAGGTCATAAAATACTAGGATTAATTCAAGGTACCAAATTGGATGGATAATTGGCCCATTAAATACTAGGATTAATCTCAAGAAATCCATTGATGTTCGATTAAGGCTATGTTTTTATCTCTAACGGGTCAAATGGGTAATAATTAGGTTACAATGAAAACGGGTCAAAATTCACCCAAAGTGTATTTTTAATGTGTAAAACCTCCATTTTATTCAAAATATCAGATTATGACTGAAATTATATTATTTATAAAAACATAATATAATTGGGAAATACAATATTTCTGATCAACCTGACCCGTACCCATACACTACCATTTTGACTTTTGACCCATTATCGAGGCCCGTTTAGAAATAAACATGAACCAGAGTTCCTAATTCTTCTGAAAAAGAAGAAAATTAAAAAAAAAAAAAGAAGAAAAAGTACCTGTTTATTGCCCCTTGAACCAAGATGAGGTGTTGCAACAGTAATAAAGTTCATTGGAATCAAACCACCAATTGTAGCCTTTGCTTTTTCAACTAACAAATCTTCTGGAGGCCTGTATAATCTCCCAATAGCATATCTTGCCACTAAACCTCCCACAGAATGTGCAACAAATGAAATCTTACCAAGATTTGGCTTTTGTTTAATCACTTCAACAACCTGGAATTACTATAATATCAAGCTAAAGTATATGATTAATAAAATTGCCATTTGAATAGACATGTACTCACTCTAAAACGAAAAAATAATAGATTTATTAAAATAAATAAATTACATAAATCGTCCATGTTGTTTGGTTAAAAATTTTGAAACTTGTAACACCTCAGTCCATAAAGCAATAAAGGCCACTTAAGTTTTAGGGACTGTTGTTGCTACAAGTTTCAAAAGTAGGGACAATGCGTGTAATAAAAAAAGTTGAGGGACGAGGTCCATAATTTCATACAAACCACAAGGACGATTTAGTAATTTACTCTATTGAAAAAGAAAAACTAACCTCCTGAGATAATCTCTCACCCATTACATCTACACCATCCAATGTTTGAGATGCTGCGTTTCTTTCACTTCCTACATTACATAAGCAACATATAAACAATTGCAGGTCATAATCCATTATAAAAAAATACTCCCTCCGTCCGACAAAAAAGTACCCATTTCTCCCTAAACTTTTGTCCCACAAAAAAGTCCCCATTTCTCAAATTGATGGGGGTCCACTCAATAAAATAATATAATTTTCAAAGACCCCACCACTAACTATCCAATAACTATCTTTCTCTCTCCAATCAAACCTTATATTTTAATCAAAAGTAATACCAATTACCCCATCACTAACTATTTTCTTAAGACTTGTGCCCATGAGAAATGGGTACTTTTTTGTGGGACGGAGGGAGTAAGATGTTTGTGGGTCGACCCAACCCGACCCGGTTCGTTTCTTTTCTATTCCTCTCTTTTTAATGTAATTCAACAATGGCAGTATAGAAATCAAAACAAAAGCTTGTTCATCAGGTGATATGAAAGAATATGCTAAAAATGATCCTTACGATGAACAAAAACTTTGTCTGGTAGTGACTTAACAAACTGCTCTGCAGCAAATTTCCAATCTGCTGAACTGCAAACACAATAAAACATTTCATTTTAGATATTTGAAAATAACATATTTAAATAGTACACCATAACAATATCAGCTGCCTAATACTCAACATGTGATTAGTTTAGACTTTAAATTTTACTTTGTGGATCCTAATCCCCAAAATACTTATAGGGATGCACAATGAAACCTGGTTTCGTTTTGGAAATTATCATCTCATTAATCCTCCTATCTATTGTATTTTATAAATAGTAGTAACTGCAGTTTTTCAGGTCTTTCAGAAAAGGTACTAGTATGCTTTTATAAAATTAAACTGAAAACTCTTTTTTAATACCTTAACTTGCATTTATATTATTCGACATATGCATCCAGAAATTCATAACATCATTAAGTTTTATAAATGTTGCACTAATATAATCTTAATAATTTTACATTCGTAATAACTTGCGACTTTGCAAGTATAATGATCATGGCTATTAAGTTTGATTCAAACATTCTTCAAATAGACAGCATAAACAGCAATTTCACCGATCTAACAATCCTACAATCGATAACAACACTAACAAAATAATTGACGTGTCTAACCTTCCAAGGATTCCATTGACCATGACAACGAGATGATCGGCAGATGAAACATCGGATGCATCACAACTGAATACATTTTCGCCGCCGGCGACCGCCTCGGATGAGCAAGTATCGCCGTTTTTCATCCTTTACGCATCCGATTTCTACTATTGCAGAATGTTATACAATTAAACCGTGAAATTCGGAAATTATTGTTTGAATGATACGATCTTGGCAAATTTATCAAAATTCAAAAAGGAAATTCGAGAGATAAGGTTATGATCACGTGCGAGTGTTCGTATAAACAAAAAGAAGTGAAGAAAGAGGATGAAGAAGAAGACGTGGCGGTGATGAAAGGATTTAACGGCGCAGTTTCTGCCCCTTCCCGTTTTGACTGAAAATAAGCAAAAAAGAAACAAATATCTTGACAAATATCTTGATTCTTCTTCTCGAACGTATATTAAAATAAAGAATTTTAATAATCACAGTCCTAAATAAGATAGAATATTTTGTTTTGAAAACAAAATAACTAGTTAAATTAATTGTCTATTAATTAAATATTCCTATAATTATGGAAGAAAAATAAGTAATGAAAGATAAATATAGGTTAATGATTTTTAATATAATTAATTATTATCATAATAATATATTTTCTTCTTATTTACAGCCCTTATAATTATCAAAACCTATAAATAAAAAGAAATGTTATCGGTTACTATTTGAAAGAGTAATGGTATTGATTATTACCATTTATTCTTACCCATATTTCTACTCATTAAATAAAGACATGTGTCAAAATCAAGGGATAATATTATGAGAGAAAATTAGTAGATTATACATGTTATCATATCAAGTGGATAAGATTATGAATAGGAACAACTGATTGGGACTAAATATCATTTCTCATTTGTAATTACTTGATGCTAGTCATCTATTAATTCTTTTTCTTTATTTCATCCTTTAATTTTGATAATTATTTTGATAGTAGATATAAATAGTAGTCACTAGTACCATTTCTCTAAAATAAAATGTAAAAGTGTCAATTTTTAATTATTTAAGTGAAAATATATATTGTTGATTCGAAAGTGAGGCAGTTAATTTCCCAAAGAAATAAATACATAAGAAGGAATAACTTGATAAATTATACTTCCTCCATATCAAAATAAATGACACACTTTCCATTTTGAGGTGTATCAAAATAAGTGACACACTTTGAAAACTTTCCATATTTGGTAAAAATAGTGGGACCCATACCCACTAACTATCCACTTTAATAAAGTGAAATTACCCTTATACCCTTACTTTTACTTTTAAAACTCATTAATATCACTTTATTCAAGAAAAGTGGGACCCATTCTCCACTAACTATGTACTTTAATCTATTTTAACATCTACTTTAATATTTTGCCTCAAAGAATGTGTAAGCCAATTTGTATCACTTATTTTGATACGGAGGAAGTATGTTCTAATCTCTTTACGATGCAAACAATGGAACCGCTAATTCTACATACTCTAATACAATTTATAATCCCAAAAATATGGAACCGCTAATTCTACATATTCTACCCACTAGCAACAAATAAAGGGAATATGCATGGAAATGGAAAGTAAACGTGCATGCATAATGTGTAGAATTAAAATCAGAACCACTTTTGGCGACAGAACCGGAAGAACTAATTTCGACCAATCAGAATTAAGGAAATTTGAATTTTCCCCCTAAATTCATGAGGGGTATAATTGTCATTTCAAGCATCCTTATTTATTTGGTAACTGATCATTTAATTAGAGTATCCCTATTTACTCCCCTTTCTCTCTCATATTTATTAAATGCTTTCATAACTTTCTTTCTTATCTTCTCCACCAAAAAACAAAAAACCCTACACACACATACAGCCGCCATCCTTACTTCCGGTAACCATATTACCACTCTTGCAGCCTTTACAAGCGCCGCTCATCACCCCCGAACTCTCTTTAGTTTCTGTTAGATCTCAGCCCTATAGCGGCGATGGTGGTTCCGGTGGCGACATAGTAGCAAACACAAATAAGGTACGGTGATGATGAAGATCTGGCACCGATGGTAACAAAATCGTTTCTCTATCTACACGATTTCATGAGAGGCGGTTCTAGAGCATAATTTTACGACGTGTGGCGGAGATTTCCAGCGAGGAGATTTCTGTCAAAGGTAAGCAATAGAGAGCAGAGGTAATCTGCGAATTTCCGACGAGTTAACGGATATTGTAGCATCAACATCCTTAAAGACGGGTGGTTAGGAGACGTACATAAGTGTTAAAGTGTTTGATACATAGATGTTATTTGGATACATAGATGTTTGGTAAAGTGAGATACATATATGTTATGATACATTTATTTATCGGTTACATGTATGTATTTTATAGTGATTGTAGATTGTCCATCCTTTGGGTATACATGTATGTATTTGAATTCAATTTTTTTATTGATGAATATTTTCAGAAGCGATTATTGTAGCATACATGTATGTATTTCGTAAAACATGTATGTTTTGTAAGCATTTAAACAATATGTCTATGTACAATTTTAACAAATAAGCATTTAAACAATACAATATGTATAAAATAAAATATTATGCCGGATTATATCATCACAATTCCGGAAGGTTAAATCAAAATTAATTGTACAATAATTATAGAAACAAACTTTCCATAATATTAGAGATTTACTTTAAATATAGCAGTTACCTTAACAAAAGTCAGTTTTGCAAAAGGACATATATACCCTTCCGGTTTTTTAAATAAAAAACCGATTATTTTTCATTGGTACTTACAAAATATTCATACTACTTAAACAACTTAAATATATTTTACTGTATCAGATTTGTTAATCTGAAAATTAAAAGATGCAGAGTGCACATTCGTGTATACGTTCACATGGTGGGATAAAAAGAGTTGGGTGCAACAGGTTGCGTCCTCTTGCAAGGTCCTAGGGGTGGCACCCTAGCAGGGTCAACACACAAGATTCGTCAATTTTTAAAAATCAAAACTATAAATAAATAAATAAAAAAAACATGTCCCTAAATCATCAAACTCGAATGTAACATGTCACACAATGCATCCACATCTAAACAGAAACATTACACAAATATATTACATATAGAAATCTATCTCTAACAACTTAACAAATCACTTCAATCATCAGAACTATAATCACTGTTACTGTTAGACTCATCAGGCAGCAAAGGAACAGCAGCACAACAAAACAAGTCTTTATCTTTCAAAAGAAGACAACTACCATTAAAATCCCATTTCAAATCCATAACTGAAAACTGTGGCAATGGAACGTTTACACAGTAAGCACCAGATGGGGTCCACATGTACAGGTGGCGGGTCCCGGTGCACAAAACGAGTCTAGTGCAAGTTGGGTCCCACGCTGCAGCACGAATAGGATCTTTCTGGACCAAAATGGCAGCAAGTTCTAGAAGGTTCATGTCCCAAATCCATAGTACAGCTGGCATGCTGTCGTTGCGTGTGCAGATGTATTGGTTGTCTTTGCTCCATGACAAAATGCCTACAATTTGGTCGAACAAATATACGTATTTTTATACTGTGTATTCACTGCTTACTTTTTTTGGCCAAAATGCATTTTAGTACCCTAAATTTGGCTGACTAGGTGTTCTACTACCCTGAACTATTAAACGTGCAACATCGTACCCTGAACTTGACAAAATAGTTGATTTAGTACCATGACTCACTAATTTGATCGTGTTTTCTTACTTGACTTAATTTCGTTGGAGCTTTAGTTTTGACAGACTAAAAAGTATACGTTCATCTCAATATATTGATATTAGAAGCAAATCACGTGAGAAAACAAAACCAAATTAGTGACTTAGTGTACTAAATCGACCATTTTGTCAAGCTCAGGGTACCATGCTACACCTTTAACAGGGTAGTAGATGACCTAGTAAGCCAAATTCAGTAAATTCAGTATACTAAAGTGCATTTTGGCCTTAATTTATTACAAGATTTCAAAAAAAAAAAGGGAGGAAGTTGTCAGATATAACTTACCAATTCCTTGCTTAGGGTTTGGTTTGTCAGCAGGAGGTTTTTGAAAAGGCAAGGTGATTGGTAACTCCATAATATCATATCTAACATCAATTAGTCCTTCTGGACCATAATCATCTGTTAATGATAAGTCAGACATATCAAGTTGTAAGGGCTCATCCACCTCCTGAAATAAAGATTGACTGGAATCATCTTATAGTCAAAGGGCGTTTTAGGTATTTCACATTTGAAATAGTTTGTAATTACCTTAAAAACAGCAGCAGAACAAGGAGCTCTGACAGTAGACAGATGCATAAATTCAGCAAATACTTTCCATGTTAAGTGATTTATAACTCTCAACATCTGGTCATAACTACCAACTGCTAAAGATTGACCATTGGGAGACCAACAGACACTTTTCACACCTAATCCACTTTCATAAGCCTGATATTTTGATAAACATCTTCCATCTAACGAGTATATCAGAACCTTATATTCAAGAGGTGAATCCCAGATCACAATTGCACTGTCATCAGGTGACCATTCCACATCAGCAAGATCAACTGTATCAACAGCAAAAACTACCATAATTTCCCATGACTGACAAGAAATCAAATTTACATAATCTTTACAATCTCTTCGTGTACTAATTGCAGCAAAACTTCCATCTTTAGTGAAAGAAACACCTTTTGACCCGTGTTTTGGCCACTGGACATGAATACATGCTGTATTTAATAGTGACCAAACGGTTAATCTTAACTGAAATTCTGATGTGGTGAGGATGTGGCGGCTGTCTGGGCTCCACCTGGCATAAGCAATCCCTGCTGGACCTTCGTCTATTTTGCAGGTCCATTCGGGCTGGGCTAAAGACCATGCTTCTATCATGGGCTTTTTGTAGAGCCCGCATAGGATGTATTCTGAATCTAGGGCCCATTCGATGTAGCTTATTTTGTCCATGCAAGAAAATAGTTGTACAACCTAAATGAATGTTCAAATTTATGAATTTATATAAGAAAAATAGGAAATTTATTAAATATGCTTGATTTGATGATTTCTAACATCTTTGACCCATTTCACCATTTGAGATACAGACAACTCAATATCTGATCTAATTAGAAGTAAATGGGTCAAAATTTCCACCTCTGATATTTTCTTCCAAGATTGTTAGGTGTTCATATATGTGAATTAGTGGATAGACGATGGTATGTTTCTAACTGTTAACAATTTGATTAACTAAAATAGAAAAAGACATTGGTCTTCGTTTTATATATTTAGATATTGATCTTTCTTTGAAAGAAACTACATACCTGCATGCAGTTGCAATCTCATAAGCATATGCAGATCACTCCATTATAACACATGACAATTTTAACTTCTTGAATTCTCAATTAAGAACTAAATTGTTACAAAAGCATAATAAACAGCAGCAACATTACCATAAGGCTATAAAATTATTCTAAATTTTTACATCATTTCCCTCCTTAAACACTACACTAGGCAAACCTAGAAAATTCAAGTTCAACTTTTCTGAAATATGATGAACATACACCTGAATTCTAGAGATCAAATTGAATTAATATAATCTTCAAGTTTGGTACTCAGAAATGCAATATAAGAGAGCTAACACTGTTCTACTCCAACTCTAGAAAATATTAGTAGATTTTGAAATATGAAGAAAATCTGTGTAATTAAATAATTAATAATTGTATATGGAACTATAGCTAACAAACGCACTTCCTAAATCAAAATGCAGCCACAAATTAACCACAATACTCATCCATCAAGCAAATTTAAACAAATAAAACCTAACACCTTCAAAAATCAGGCCTCATTAACAACCTAAACAATGCCAATTGCCAAATCTTGCATAGAACAATAATTTATTAACCAGTTACCTTGAAAGACAAAACATCTCGAATGACAAGCCGGTAATCCACAGCAACAGCGAGATAACGCGCATTTGGGGAAAAACAACAGGGACCAGTCTGCTTAAAAGGTTCTGTAAATTCCATCATAGAAAGAACACCAAAAGTATCTTCGCACAATAAACCTAACAAAACATGATTTGAATATCGCGAAACGTCTAACAAATTAGCAGAAAAAATCGGATTTGAGGTACTGAGGGTATCAATGAGCTAAAATTTCGAGTAATCGTTTGATTTAAGACGATAGATTGATCATGTCCAGGTAGATTTGGTAAGATTAGTAGATCTGAGGTGAAATTTGGTGAGTTTCAAATTTGAACTCAGTGTGGCAAGAAAAATAAAAAAGAGAGAATGTTTGACTTAAACAGTGAAACAAACGGCTCAAGGATAACGTAAAGCAACGGGATGTTTAAAAACTTTTGATAATGACAGCCCAGCCCTAAAGGCAGTCATAATACATGCATAAAAGATTGATAAGCCCTAAAACCCATTTAACATGTATTCAAAATAATTGATATATTTTGTGTTAAAAGATTATAATAATGATTAAATTAGATTAATTAAATGGTTAGTGGGTTTGGATCCCATATTTTTTTAAATAAAGTAGAGTTAATGATGTTTAAAAGTAAAGATGTCACTTCACTTTGTTAAAGTATATAGTTAGTTGGTGTGATCCCACTATTTTTTTTCCAAATAAGGTAATTTTTTAAAATGTATCACTTATTTTAATTCACACCAAAAAAGAAAGTGTATCACTTATTTTGAATCGGAGGAAGTAATATAAACTTTAACTAAATAAAGTATTAATAAGTTATATAAGGATATTATAAAATTATTAAAAATAGGCTGTAACAAAAACAAAGAGAGAAAAACTTAGATAGAAATGAGATAAAGAAGATGGCGAGAAATTATCCCACATTGATAGGTTAAAATGTTTTTAACCTACTTATTTGAGAAAGTCGGTACATTTCATTATGAGATGTTAATCTATTCATATCTACTTTTTTAACACAATACATAAACATAAAGGAGTTCTTTTGTTGACCATTTGGAAAGCACATTAGCACAATACATAAGCATAAAGAAAGGAGTCTTTTTGTTGACCATTTGGAAAGCAGTGAGGCTGTGAGGGTATTATTTAATTTTCTTTCTTTATGAAATACTAAAAACCCCATAAAATAGAAAATAAACAATAAAAAAAAAAAAAAAAAAAATCCTAAGCAGCCTAGCAATCGACTCCACCACATCTTCACTCCATCGCTGCTAAATCCCTTTCTTTCCCTTGTATTGTATGCTCATAAATACATTAACAATAATCCATCTTTCTTCAATTTGTTTTGACCAAATACATTTTCATTCTGAAAGCTAAACATACTCTTTCACATCAATAACTGAGTTTTATATTTGTTGTAAATAAAAACAAACAAATGTTTATTCAAAAAAAGAGGCAAGACATGTATGCTAATGCTATGCTATGATCAGGGTTTTGGGTTGTCCACAGGAGTAAACATGAAGTTTCCAGAGAACATTGCTTCTTTATCTGCAGTGCACACCCAAAAAATCATATTAAAATAACATCAACCTCAAACTTAAAGCTGACCTTGATTGTTCTTAGCACAACATAGTATTTGTGATACGAACCGGCAATTAAAGACACTAATCGAATGCTTTATTGATAATCCTGGAATTGGAGAACCAGGTTTCTCCCTAATAACAATGGAAAACAAAACAATAAACGACTCAATTTCTCAATGACCGAATATCAATGAGATCAGTGGCCTCCTTAAATAGAGAACCACGAACCCTAAACCTAATAGGAAAAGATAAACCCTAATAAAAGATAATACCTTATATTTAAATAATAATTATCTGATAATGATACTTATCTAATCTCTTAGGATTGTATCATTACTCCGCCCCCAAAACACACCTTGTCCTCAAGGTGTGGCTTCAAGCAATTCCTGGATCCCATGTTTTGACTTGTAGGTCCATCTTTTGCGAATCAAAGTGAAAGCACAAAATGCTTGCAAAAGAGTCTTGGCTTAATTGTTTTCTTTTTGGCCCTTGTAGAGTTACATTAGCATGGCAAAGATTAACGCCATTGTGATAAGATGCATCTCCAACTCGTTGACTAGTAGTTTGTGGCTTCGTTTTTCTGGTTTGACTCGTTAAAGTAACAAACTTTTTCCAAAACTCTATCGCCTTAACTCGTCTTGTTTCTCTCGTTGATTGCGGCTCTCCTCTATCTTCAGCATCAGGGCAATCTTCATTAACCTCTTTTATCTTAGTCTTGCTCATCTCTTCTTTTTCATTATTGTTGCCATCAATCAACCCTGGTTCAATAACAACCGTTAGGTCTTCTTCCACGACTTTTTTCTCCATCTCTTTCAAGGATGTGGTTGATGGCATTGGCGAATCTGCCCTTCTTACTAGAGTTCCGTTTTCAATCAAACTTCGGAGCAGGTTCATAATTTCATTGTGTTGTTGTTGTTCCACTTCCCTGTGTCGTTCGACCTCTTCCCTCCATTGTCGGTCCTTTTCCTTCCAATCAATCATCCATTGTTCAAAATTACTAGATCTTTTACCAGTGGCGACTTTGGATTGAACTAGATCAGCTTCAACATCATACATCTTGAATAAACCGAATTTTTTTTCGTGAACAGTACCTCCGGATGAACAGTACCGATGAACAGTGTTCGCGATGAACAGTAATCGCGTGAACAGGGCCGCCGATGAACAGTGCTGCGATGAACAGTAAATCGTGAACAGTACTTTTTTTTTTTTTTGAACGATTGATCCAGAACCGAACAGCTCTGATACCAATTTGATACGAACCGGCAATTAAAGACACTAATCGAATGCTTTATTGATAATCCTGGAATTGGAGAACCAGGTTTCTCCCTAATAACAATGGAAAACAAAACAATAAACGACTCAATTTCTCAATGACCGAATATCAATGAGATCAGTGGCCTCCTTAAATAGAGAACCACGAACCCTAAACCTAATAGGAAAAGATAAACCCTAATAAAAGATAATACCTTATATTTAAATAATAATTATCTGATAATGATACTTATCTAATCTCTTAGGATTGTATCAATTTGTCATCATATTTAGACATTATTTACATAATTCAATTCAAAAAACGGATATAAAATATGTTTGCGGTCGGCCCAATCCGTTTTCAACTACCCGTATTGGCCTATTACCTATTCATTGAAATTAGTAACACATGTTTCCCTGGCTTGTTCTTATTAGTAAGCATTTTAGAGTTTAGACACTAGTCAGACTTTTTTATTTTAATTTCCTAATCAAACTTTACAGAGGGAGTATAACTAACATCAGGATATGCAAATAAATTTAAAACAAAAAATAATTAAAAAAAATGTGGTACCTGTTAATGACAAACAAGTACATTCTCGCCGAACATATCTTGTAAAAGCCTGAAATTTTTAATAAAACATAATTCAAATCGACCCATTTAGAAATAACCGGGTTAAAATTTCTACCAATAAAATAATACATTAAAACAAAGGTAAGGGGACGTACCATGACAGCTGGCAACGCAGCTGGATCTAGCTTTGATGAACCATCTTCATAGAAAACGTTCCTACAGAACATGTAAAAATGATTAGAAAACAGATACAAAAACAAACTGTAAAAATGATTGAGGGGCATATTAGGTATTTAACCAACATGTAGTGAATTACTTACTTCCATATTGCAGTCTGCAAATCATCTTGTTTAGCTTCCGGAAGCATCGCGGTATCAAAAGCAACAATATTTCCATAAAATACTTTTTCCAATTCCCTCATCCATTTAGACAACAGCAAATTAACCTGCACTCCAAACAATTATAAAATTAAGATTACTCCCATTTTTACATGATTTTGGGTTTACCATAATCCCTACTTTAACTTGTGAATTTTGATTAAATACTCTGCTACAAGAATTGATTTTACTAACATACCCCTATATTAAGCCATGAACTATTTAACATTAAATTATTCAATAAGTTTCCATCCATATATACACCTTTCATAAACAAAAGAGCTTTTAAAAATAAAAATAAACTCAAATTAAATTCCCATCATACAAAATTAACACAAAATTAAAACCAAATGAAAATAATCTCTAATATGGTGCTTAAAAGCGAGTGCTTTTTGGGAAACTATATACAGTCTAATTGGAAAAGAGAATAATAAAACAAGATTATAGATGTATAAAATCCTGATGCTGATGAGAATTAGGGCACAAAACAGCAGAAATCAAAGACAACAATGGTGATTGAGTAAGAATCTCAATCACAGGAACTTTTTATTCACAATTCGAGAGTGTGAATGTCTCTCCCAAAGTTTACACTTTTCCTATCACAAAACAGAATGAGTAGAATGAAACTAACACAGCTCATTAATAGACAAACTAGGTCGGTTTATTCCCTAATAACTCCTAACCAACTTTAGAACAGAAAAGACTAAACTACCCTTACTAGTTCCTTAGTGAGTACTGAGTAAGTATCCCTAGTAAGTAAGTGTATCAGATGCTTGTGACAAGTTTAACAACAAGAACATAAGTATTAACCTTTTATCTAGAATTAAGAGGTCAAATAACAACAAATTACAAAACTAACCCCAGCTTTCGAGACTCTTGTCTCTAAATCATGATTATAGATTTCATAAACGTATTGCCCTAATTCAACGCCTTCTTGTCCTTCTGCTTTCAAACGTCGCAAACAAAGCCACATGTGTACTACAAGCATTGAGAAATTTGTTCTAAAGGTTTTCTCCAAGCTAAAAACTGCATATTATATTTAAGTTTATCCATTAGAGTACATACTTTTTGAAAATATTCTATCCAACAATAAAAAAATACTAACCATCATAAATGGCAGGTTTATCAACTTGAGAAACAACACGTCTGTAAATAACATTTGCTTGCCGAATAGATTTGCTCTGTTTGCTATAAAACAACATCATTTTGAGCAGAAAATGGCGAAGACCTTCATAAGTAGGTTCCTCAATTCTCAAAGGAGATTCAGGAGGCAATGCTAAAGAACAAGGCTTAGAACGAAACATCTTATTCAGGTTTACCTGCAAAAAGCAGTGCAATATCCCAAATTCATCATGGAAATAATCATCAAAAAAGCATATTATGATTGTATATTAGGATCAGAAAAGCAAAATTTCAAATTTGATACTGCAACAAGTTTTGTAGTCAATATCTCCTAAAGTTTACCATTCATATAATCATAGATGCATGATTCGACATTACAGATTTAAATTGGAATCGCATTAGTTGGACTAATTAGTTTTAGAACAAAGTTCCTAAATTATGATCTGAATCAGGCCGAATATAGAAAACCACCAATCTGAAAAGATGGAGTAGTCAATTACCTCTGATTTAGCAGCATATCTATTCTCAAGAGCATCTGAAGCTGCTCCGGGCACCTCAAGGGCGGCGGAAACCCTAGAAATTCGCCGGCATGGTAATACGTACAAATCCCTGGGAATATCTGATTTACTGTGTCTGTACAGATTAGCTAGGGTTCTGCTCCATCGAGGCATCATTGGTGTGTCCACAAAACCTGATCACTAAATAAAACAAAAATTGCAGTGAAATTGGAAGAGATTGGTGTAAGCAGATCATGAAAAATAACACATGGTGAAGAAATGCATTACGTGTAGCTGTTGGAGCAGGTGGCAAATGGAAAGTTTTCCGTCAAATTCTCTCGGAGATCTTAAACCCTAAAATAAACACCAAAATTGTCATCCAAAATATGGAGTAATGTTTAGTTTGCCTAGTAAATTTGTTGCTAAAAACATACTTATTAATAAAGTAAATTTGTCATTTGTTTATCTTGTTTGCCATTAAATAATACTTCCGTATCAAAATAAGCGATACATTTAAGATTTCATTATTTTTAAGGTAAAATATTAAATTTTGGGTTTTAAAATAAATTAAAGTGGATAATTAGTGAAAAATGAGTCTCACATCTTTAAAAAAATATATATATTAATGATGATTAAAAATAAGGATAGAAAGATAATTTTATTTTATTAAAGTAGATAGTTTGTGGAAAATAAGTCCCACTTTTTTACTAAATAAGGAAAATTTTAAAAGTATATCACTTATTTTAATTCACCCTTAAATAGAAAGTGTATCACTTATTTTGATACGGAAGTAGTATAATAAAATTAGATTATTTGCGGTTCAATTTATTCTTTAATGAAATTATGATATAGAATTAATAAATTATACATATTAATATTTTATAAATAAGATGATATAATAAAAAAATTAAGTAGAAATCAATACAATTTTCAAACCCTCAAATTCACCTCCATCTTGGAATCCTTCCCCGAATCATATATCATGATGATGCCCATTGACCAACCAAGTTCCTAAAAGGCTAAAACATGGCATCAACTACCCTCATACCTTCCAAACCTCAAAAAACATTTTTTTTAACATCAAACTCACACACCCTCTACATTACTCCTAATTTTAAACCATTGTCTACAACGAGACTCGAACCTTTGACCTTAGGCCAAAAGGAAACACCTTCTAACACCTTATACCGTTAGGCTACAAGCCCTTTAGTAACTAAAAAAAACATTTGAATCGATCAATAATTTCATTCTATATAAAACTATTTCAAATGAGAATTCATTTATGTACCACAACTTTTACTTCTTATACCACACTGTATAAGTTTTACAGCTAACTGTACAAGCATGTAAAGCTACAGTTGTGATAGATGAATTAAAAGATGTGGTATGAAAATCACTCCCTATTTCAAATTGTGTATTAAAGATATTAGTTTCCTAACATGACTCAATAAATATATACTCTTCCCTAGGGGTGAGCATTTGGACCGAAAAAACCGAACCGAACCGAAAACCGACCGAAACCGATAACATGTTATCGGTTCGGTTTTGAAAATTCATCGTTTTCGGTTTCGGTTCGGTCTTGGGAAAAAGATGAACATTTGGCCTAAAAAACCGAACCGTACCGAAACCGAACCGAACCAAAACCGATAACATGTTATCGGTTCGGTTTCGGTTTTGAAAATTTATCGTTATCGGTTTCTGTAACATCTTAAAACCCGGTCTAGTGTTTTATCACTTTCGGTAAGTGATATATATTATTTATTAATTTATTTGAATTAATTGTTATTTTAATCAAGGAGTTAAAATTAGTTGAAATTAAAATATGTAGGTATTTTAATGATTTTTATGTCATTAGATTTATTTTTGAACCAAAGTTCCAAATATATCTTCGTTGTTGGAAACAGAGTTAGTTAGGTATTTTAAATGAATTAACTGTGAACCAGATACACAATATTATACTGTGTTTTATTAGTATCTGATCTATCTTTGGATGGACACGTGTTTTATGGGAGAGTGGTGAGTCATAAGAAAGAAGAATAAGAATTTGAATCTCTTTTGTTCTCTGTCACGTTAACACATATTCACACATACATATTTTGAGTTCTTGAGAATTCTAATAAAGATCATCAAATCCATCTTAAATTCCAAGCTTCAAATTCGAACCCTAGCTTTTATAAGGTACGAAATCTTTGAATGATTATTAGGGTTCTTAGTTTATGTTTAGTCATGAACTAGAGTTTTTAGGGTTTGTGTTCTTGGTGGGTTTTGACTAAAAAACTGAAATTGATGATTCTATTAGGTTAGAATATGTTAGTGAGGTGTTATAGTTACTAATAGAATGATTGAAGCTTTGATTTGAACCAAAATCACCATGGGTGATCTTGGAGATGAATGGGTCAAGAACCCTAATTTCTAGAATTGGGGGTTTTGAGTTAATTGTGATTGTTTTGGGTTAATTGGTGGTTATTATATGTGTTCTTGATAAAAGAAAGTTTGATTTTAATAGATTTCAAGAAATCACCATTTTTTGGTCAAGTTGAAGAAGATGAGTTTTGCCCTAGAATCTTGAATTTGAGTTTTGTGTTTAAATTGTTTATATTAGTTTAATTTGTTATATATTAGTTAATAATTGGGATTAAAATCTGATTTTTAACAAAGCTTTATAAATATATCAATTAAAGAGTTAGTATTTGGCTAAAAAGGAAGTTTTGTTAAATTGGTGAGATTTTGACTTTAGTCAAAATATGGAAGTTTGACTTTTGCTTAAAAGGGTTAATGATGTGGTGTCTATTATGACTATCTTAAGTTTGTTTGTTAAGTTTAATTGCTAAATGATTATTAATAAATGATTTTATCCATAAACTAGTCAAATTTGTTTGTTGAAGATTGTGGTAGAAATTGAAGTTTGACTTAACCATTAAACATTCAATTAGTTATAAAAGGTGTATTATTATTAGTTGAAAAGTTGGTCATGAATTTGCTAGTATTTTAACAAATTTCGATTTTATACACGTTTGGGTAAAAGACTCTAAATATAGCTAAATGAAACTGTTATAATTGACTTTGACGAGAGAAAGTCAAAGATGGTATTTGCATATTTTGTAGATACAAGTATGTGGTAATTTGATGTTGTCTTGACTACGGAAAAGTCTTATTAGCAATGACATGTTTAATTATTTGACAAGTATTTGATAATTTGTGAATTGGTGACCATTTATTACGAATTGAACTAAATGCATATTATTGCTTACTTTGACCTTGAAATGGTAAATGCAATATTTGATAGCTTACAATAAGTTGGTCATACCACTTTGTGAAATAAAGTGGTTTTGACATAAATTTATAATTTGTGATCATTTTTGGTATAATTGGTTACTAATTCGGTATTGTTTTGATTATCAGGAAAAGGAAAAGAGGCTCAGTGATATTAGACAACTGAGTGGAAAGAGACGTGGAAAAGGTGAGTGGATTTATAACCTTTGTATTGTTTAAATTGCAATGGTTTTGGTTGCAATTGAAAGTGTTTAGTGCTGATTAGTTAAGTTTTGACCCCGTTAATGCTGATCAGCTAGTGCTGATTCATTTAGTGCTGATCTGTTAGTACTGCTCCCTTACTTCTAGACCGGTATTAATGGTATAATGATAATTAACTGGCTATGTGTTAATTGAATGATATGTGCTCATGGAATCTGATATGTGCACATGGAAAAGAGTAGAGGACAGTCTGCGTGGGGGGCTGGGCTTTCGTTTACTGTTAGACAATGGTAATTGTACCTTGGCATATGTGTTGTGTTTGAAGGAAGCTTTACCGTTGCTAATGAGTAAAGGGCTTCCGATAAGCTGTTGTTAGGCCCACAACAGTTGTAAGGTTCTGCAAAACCGCCGGTCCTTTCGTTATTTGTGAATCTGTGAAGATTGTGAATCTGTGAAGATTGTGAATCTGTTAAGATTGTGAATCCGTGAAAATTGTGAATCGAGATTGTTGTACTTAGACAATATATAATGTTATATTTTCATTCACTTAGCTTCGTGCTAATACCCCACCTCGTTGACTCTTTTGCAGGTTCGGTTTGATGGGCGGGTCAAGAGGTGTTCGGTTGGAATGGTTGACCAATGTTTAAATGATAATATTTTGTAACGAGCCGAAGTGTTAAGTAATACCGTTTCATAAACTATAAAGCTTTTGAATATTAGTAATGAATTTATATTTTGGATAATGGTTTAATTGGGACGCTTCCGTATTTAAAAAAAAAAATTAGCTTTGAAATTTGCGGTGTTACAATTTGGTATCAGAGCCTTGATTTGGCGGTGTGTACACAGTTAGGTGTAGCATTCCCAAATCTTGGCTCGAGTTTGGTCAAACATTCCAAGAGTGTGGGGATTAGGAAAGTGTGATTAGTATGTCAGAGGTTAATATGTAGAGTACTAACGGATAAAACTAACCCAATGGTGAGATGTTGTGATTGTTACAGGTATAGTTGATCGTGATGATAATCCAGTGACCCAACCGACCGGAGAACCGAACATGTTTGGTACATTGGAAAATTAGAATACAGAATGGGAAGAGTATATTGTAAGAATAAGAAGCCGTATGCAAGAGATGCGAAAGACGATCGATGAGTTATAACAGAACCGAACTAACCCGATACCACCTCCACAATATTATTATCCTTATCCACCACCTCAAGGCAAAGTAGAATATCCCATTCAATTTATACCGAAATAGCCGTGTACCTATAAATAGTTTCTTGATTGTAAACCTTCAGAGTACAGTGGTAGCATCGAATCAAGTGTCGCCATGAATTGGTTACAAGAGATGTTCTGAGTTCTAGATGCTTGTGATTGTGAGAAGGAACTTCGGGTGAGATATGCGTCTCGAGTATTGAAAGAAGATGTGATGATTTGGTGGGATTTTAAGACTGGGCACTTGACTACAACTTTGATGGATAATACCATTTGGGAACGATTTCATGAAATGATATGTGAACATTATTGAAATATATTTGGGATGAATAAGATTAGAAAGGAGTTCATGGGATTGAGAATAAATGATCGGATGGTAGTTGATGAGTTGATCAAGCAGTTTAATGACAAGTTATGATTGTAAAACAGTGAGTATCAGATGAGAAGTCAAAGTTACAATATTTTTGATGCGTTGTTGTTGGCTTATAGGTGTTTAGTAAGCAGGGATAAAGTAACTTTTCAGAAATCCAAAGATGACTATTCAAGTTCTCAACAAAATACATGGTGGCAAGGGAGTCAGAAATAGGGGAACATTGGGCAAAGCAGTCAAATACAGGTTTGAGTCAGAAGTCCGAATGGTGCAACAAATGTAAGTTTTCTCCATATAGAGTGTGTATTATTCAAACTATGAAGTGTAATTGCTGTGGTCAAAACGGGTACGAGATTAAAGATTGCAAACTTTCCCGAGACGTTTGTTAGAATTGTCCAGAAGAAGGGGCATAGAGCGGGTGATTGTTCTTCAGTAAAGAAATCGGGGTTTGGTTCTGGGTCGGGGTCGGTTGGCGGGTCATTATCATCCACGAGCTAAAAGAGAAAGGATTAATCTCCACCTGAGGGTAGAGCTTTTCAAATGACTTTAAAGGATGCCACGTCTACCGATAATGATAACACGGGTATGTTTTTGATAAACTCGATACTGTACTTATGTTATTTAAATTAGAGAAAATTTATCATGCATGCCTTGAGAGAAATCGTGATAAACTGAAATTAATTGTTTTCTTGTGTTTCTTCATTTCATGAGAAATGAAGATGATTGATAGTGTTTAGTTACAGTCACAATATCTGAGACTTAAGTTGAATTTGATTTTGATAGTAAGTATTGTAAAATTCCTGAATGAAATGCTCATAACTGAAATTGATGTAATTATAAGTATATATTGAGTGGTCCGGGTGGGACTAGTGATTAGAATAAGGGAATGATTAATCAGTAATGTGGACTGCCGAGTCACACATAGTGACTTGCGGAGTGTGAGTTGCTCATTAAGTGTTCGTGTTACTTAATGTTAGAGCAGATAGCTCATTTATATCTTGTGTAAATTGTTGATAAGTTGAATTAACTCTTTGGGTTGATCCTTTGCTTCACGAAGGGTGAAGATGATGGGTTGAATGTCGGATTCAGTCACAATATATGTGACTATAGATCAATTTGATTATAATAGTAATTATTGTAGATTCCTGAAATATAAAAGTTATAATTAAAACTGATGTAATTATAAACGTTGGCTGAAATGTCTAAGTAAGACTAGCATTTGGTATAAGAAAGAGGAAATTATTGCGGTGACATGTTGTGTCGCATGTAGTGACGTGTAGATTGAAGAGTGAGGGCCGAATATATCGGTTCCGTAAATGTGAATTTATTAATACCTTTGTGATGTGTGTAAAATATGAAAGATAGATAATGATAGATATCTAAATGATTTCTGAATGATCTGAAAGTATATATGATAAATTTGCCTAAAATATCTCCCGAGCTAGAATTGGAGTATGAACAACTGGCTTATTGAACTAGATTGGCGATTATTTCGGGTTGTTTTGTGAATGATTGATTGGTGATATCCTCAACATGCTATAAAATTTGATTTAATTATGAAAATTACTTGAGAGAAGTGTTGGCCAAGATGAGATTGGACGTTGTTTTATGTGGTATTTAATGCAAATTTTGATTAAGAAAGATATAATCTGAAATTTAGTGGATTCTGACAGTAAGTTTGATAATGATGATTAAAATTTTTGAGTATCGAGACAAGGTTAAACAGTAAAAAGTGTACGAAATTTCGATGGAATGATGTGCAAAAATTATAGACTTTGAAATGATTGTTGTGGCCGTAAGTAAAGAAACTTGGAGATTGTCTATGCTTTTAGACTATTAAAAGACATGTGAAGGATTATCTTAACCATAACTTGGAATTTATAATTGTTGTGTTGCCTTAAAACTATAGAGACCTTATTGTTTAATTTGAGATGCATCGTTTACGCAAACCACGAAAGGATGTATACTATTATTAAGGAGGTGATTAGAATGTAATAGAGGATTATGTATTTTAAAACTGAAGAAAAGTTGTTACTGCCTATGCTTGAATTTATAAAGAAATTATAGATAGTACTTATTTTGGAACAAGTTGAGATAGTTTTGAGTTAGTGGATTGACTGAAATTATGACAAAGTAGATTTCATAAATGATTTTGGTGATGTTAACAGAATGGAGGAACCGTATAGATTATTATTACATAAATAAAGAAAACATTATTGCCTATGCTTTGAGATACAAGAAATCAAGGGAGAGTAACTATTTTTTTGTTAATTGAAACAAATTCTGAATGTGGGGATGGAATAAAATTTTGACAAAAGAGATTGATTTGATAAATTAGAGGATTAAAGATTGATCAACATCATATTTGGTACTGATACTTGGGAGTTCTTAAATTTGACTTTATCAGTGATTTAAAGAAAAGAAAGATGATAAATGTTGCACAACTTGTTGGATGAGTTCATAACTTTAAAAGAAAATCTCGAATATTGATTGAGGTAGTTGGAATATTTAGAGTTATCGAGTGGTATGAGAACATTGTGTGAATACTAGTTTGATGTGATAAATTAAAACCAAGATAAAAATTGT
Source organism: Calendula officinalis (assembly GCA_963853835.1). NCBI lineage: Eukaryota > Viridiplantae > Streptophyta > Magnoliopsida > Asterales > Asteraceae > Calendula > Calendula officinalis. The sequence continues at coordinate 49,508,463 of OY970829.1, read as the reverse complement.
TAATTGATTAGTTTGTGTGTGATCAGATTCCGATGACGGAATCTTGTTAAGGGGGTAGATTTGTAACATCCTGAAACCCGGTCTAGTATTTTATCACTTTCGGTAAGTGATATATATTATTTATTAATTTATTTGAATTAATTGTTACTTTAATCAAGGAGTTAAAATTAGTTGAAATTAAAATATGTAGGTATTTTAATGATTTTTATGTCATTAGATTTATTTTTGAACCAAAGTTCCAAATATATCTTCGTTGTTGGAAACAGAGTTAGTTAGGTATTTTAAATGAATTAACTGTGAACCAGATACACAATATTATACTGTGTTTTATTAGTATCTGATCTATCTTTGGATGGACACGTGTTTTATGGGAGAGTGGTGAGTCATAGGAAAGAAGAATAAGAATTTGAATCTCTTTTGTTCTCTGTCACGTTATCACATATTCACACATACATATTTTGAGTTCTTGAGAATTCTAATAAAGATCATCAAATCCATCTTAAATTCCAAGCTTCAAATTCGAACCCTAGCTTTTATAAGGTACGAAATCTTTGAATGATTATTAGGGTTCTTAGTTTATGTTTAGTCATGAACTAGAGTTTTTAGGGTTTGTGTTCTTGGTGGGTTTTGACTAAAAAACTGAAATTGATGATTCTATTAGGTTAGAATATGTTAGTGAGGTGTTATAGTTACTAATAGAATGATTGAAGCTTTGATTTGAACCAAAATCACCATGGGTGATCTTGGAGATGAATGGGTCAAGAACCCTAATTTCTAGAATTGGGGGTTTTGAGTTAATTGTGATTGTTTTGGGTTAATTGGTGGTATTATATGTGTTCTTGATAAAAGAAAGTTTGATTTTAATAGATTTCAAGAAATCACCATTTTTTGGTCAAGTTGAAGAAGATGAGTTTTGCCCTAGAATCTTGAATTTGAGTTTTGTGTTTAAATTGTTTATATTAGTTTAATTTGTTATATATTAGTTAATAATTGGGATTAAAATCTGATTTTTAACAAAGCTTTATAAATATATCAATTAAAGAGTTAGTATTTGGCTAAAAAGGAAGTTTTGTTAAATTGGTGAGATTTTGACTTTAGTCAAAATATGGAAGTTTGACTTTTGCTTAAAAGGGTTAATGATGTGGTGTCTATTATGACTATCTTAAGTTTGTTTGTTAAGTTTAATTGCTAAATGATTATTAATAAATGATTTTATCCATAAACTAGTCAAATTTGTTTGTTGAAGATTGTGGTAGAAATTGAAGTTTGACTTAACCATTAAACATTCAATTAGTTATAAAAGGTGTATTATTATTAGTTGAAAAGTTGGTCATGAATTTGCTAGTATTTTAACAAATTTCGATTTTATACACGTTTGGGTAAAAGACTCTAAATATAGCTAAATGAAACTGTTATAATTGACTTTGACGAGAGAAAGTCAAAGATGGTATTTGCATATTTTGTAGATACAAGTATGTGGTAATTTGATGTTGGCTTGACTACGGAAAAGTCTTATTAGCAATGACATGTTTAATTATTTGACAAGTATTTGATAATTTGTGAATTGGTGACCATTTATTACGAATTGAACTAAATGCATATTATTGCTTACTTTGACCTTGAAATGGTAAATGCAATATTTGATAGCTTACAATAAGTTGGTCATACCACTTTGTGAAATAAAGTGGTTTTGACATAAATTTATAATTTGTGATCATTTTTGGTATAATTGATTACTAATTCGGTATTGTTTTGATTATCAGGAAAAGGAAAAGAGGCTCAGTGATATTAGACAATTGAGTGGAAAGAGACTTGGGAAAGGTGAGTGGATTTATAACCTTTGTATTGTTTAAATTGCAATGGTTTTGGTTGCAATTGTAAGTGTTTAGTGCTGATTAGTTAAGTTTTGACCCCGTTAATGATGATCAGCTAGTGCTGATTCATTTAGTGTTGATCTGTTAGTACTGCTCCATTACTTCTAGACCGGTATTAATGGTATAATGATAATTAACTGGCTATGTGTTAATTGAATGATATGTGCTCATGGAATCTGATATGTGCACATGGAAAAGAGTAGAGGACAGTCTGCGTGGGGGGCTGGGCTTTCGTTTACTGTTAGACAACGGTAATTGTACCTTGGCATATGTGTTGTGTTTGAAGGAAGTTTTACCGTTGCTAATGAGTAAAGGGCTTCCGGTAAGCTGTTGTTAGGCCCACAACAGTTGTAAGGTTCTGCAAAACCGCCGGTCCTTTCGTTATTTGTGAATCTGTGAAGATTGTGAATCTGTTAAGATTGTGAATCCGTGAAAATTGTGAATCGAGATTGTTGTACTTAGACAATATATAATGTTATATTTTCATTCACTTAGCTTCGTGCTAATCCCCCACCTCGTTGACTCTTTTGCAGGTTCGGTTTGATGGGCGGGTCAAAAGGTGTTCGGTTGGAATGGTTGACCAATGTTTAAATGATAATATTTTGTAACGAGCCGAAGTGTTAAGTAATACCGTTTCATAAACTATAAAGCTTTTGAATATTAGTAATGAATTTATATTTTGGATAATGGTTTAATTGGAACGCTTCCGTATTTAAAAAAAAAATTAGCTTTGAAATTTGCGGTGTTGCAGTTTCGGTTCGGTTCGATTCGGTTTTTGGACCGAGCTCACCCCTACTCTTCCCCTTATAATTGTTTGTTTGATCATGTTAATAATCTTTTACTATAATGATTTGTCTATTTCAAATTTTTGTAGAGTCTTACTCGGTTTTCTTCAACTTATCGGCCAAAAGATTACTATATATTTGTCTATTTGAAAAACTTAAAAAGAAAATCTCGTTTATAGCAGTCCCATAGAATGGTCGAACTTTACTCATGATGTTTGTGACTTAATCATTGTTGTAACTGTTTATGAAACTTTTTCTTATTATCTGATAAGTATTTACTTAAGAAACCAATCAAATCTGTGACCTTTAAAAGATCATTTCAGATACCCTTACAACTAATAATTATGTATTATTCGACCATTATTATTTTTTCATATGGAAGTTAAATCAAAAGCTCATGATTTTCAACCACTTTATACACACATACACATATGTATTATTTTACAGATTAAAAGTTATGTGTCTTGCTTAGTGACACCCAACTCAGCGTACTACATTAATACCATGGATTTTTTTCTCCCGAAAATACATCATATTTGATATTTGCTCCTAGCGTTCCGGTTAATACTAAAAATGTTTGGGTTGTATGAATGGCGCTTCACTGTGGATATATAAAACTTACGTTTTTTGTTCATCTAATTGTAAAAGTTATAAAATAAGATTTTTTCAGTGATACGTTATCATAAAAGGTTTAACTTAAAAATTGTTTTAATTTACCTTATGATTAAGATATACTTCAATTTTCAAATCAAACTTTTATTGATTTTAGACTTTATATTAATCATAACTACATAAACTAACATATAGATAACTTTATGTAAAAAATGCTAGGTGTATCGTTTTTAATGACAAAAGATGATTAAAATATTCTTAATTGTAAAACTTAAGGGTTCTAAGAATATAAATTACTTCCTCCGTATCACAGTGAGTGATATACTTTCCATTTATGGGTGTTTTACAATAAGTGATACACTTTAAAAGTTACCTTATTTGGCAAAAATGTGGGACCCAACCTCCACTAACTATCCACTTTTATAAAGTGAAATTACCCTTATAACCTTACTTTTACTTTTAAAACTAATACTTCATCCGTATCAAAATAAGTGACACACTTTCCATTTTGGAGTGTATCAAAATAAGTGACACACTTTGAAAAATTTCCTTATTTGGTAAAAATAGTGGGAACCACACCCACTAACTATCCACTTTAATACAATGAAATTACTCTTATATCCTTACTTTTACTTTTAAAACTCATTAATATCACTTTATTCAAGAAAAATGGGACCCATCCTCCACTAATTATGTACTTTAATCTATTTTAACATCTACTTTAATCTTTTACCTCAAAAAATGTGTAAGCCAATTTGTGTCACTTATTTTGATACGGAGGAAGTAAATACCACTTTATTCAAGAAAAGTATGACTCATCATCCACTAACTATATACTTTAATATATTTTAACCATACTTTAATATATTTTAACCTTACTTTAATTTTTTGCCTCAAACTCTGTGATCTTCCAAATGTATTACTTATTGTGATACGGAGGAAGTATAAAAATTTAATGGTTGAAATCTTAAATTATGAAACTTTAGGGTAAACTGTTTTTAGTTACCAAAATAAATACAAATGGTCCCTGTTGTTTAGACAAATTGTACGTTTGATCACTGTGATTCAATAAGTAGGTACTCATGGTTTGTATTTTGAACAGCCATAATAAAGCATAGTTTGTCTACTAATTACTCCGTACAATTCTTGAACTTTTGTCGACTAGCTTAAAAGACATTAAGCCAACAGCCATAATACTTCTTTATATTTGTTGATAAGTTTTTGCCTGTCAAACTTAGTCGCCGCATAAAAAATTCTCACTTATCTCTAAATTTTTGTGCTAAAAAAATTCACTCTATCACTAATTACTTTTTAATAACAATTTATCTCTTCAAACTAACATTATATTTTAATTAAAATTATTATCAACGATCTCACCACAATCTCTTAAAAACTTATGCCAAAGAGAAATGAGAACTTTTTTATTGAATGAAGATGGTATATTTTAATAGGTTTTGTGTACAAATTTAAAAGGGCAGTGATTTTAACACCACCTAAATTATTTCACCCACCACACTATACAATATTTAAAGCATATTGTACAAGTACTACTGTAAAGCAGTAGTTCTGGTGTTTAGAGTAATTTATGTAGTCCCAAAATCACTTCCCAATTTAAAAAGTCAACATATTTGACCAATTCAAACTAATAATTTGTTTAACACGTTTAATTAAAACAAGTTATATGAGTTGAGTTCATATATGTTGAAAGTAAACATGTTAGAGTTGAGATGTGTAACCCGTTTATATAAACATATCATTTTCATATTGAATGTTTCTGACCCGACAACTTGCGGTCCCGAACCGACTTAATTGAATTGTCACCATAGCTGCTGAATACAATATGCATGGTTGTTAATAATTAATTAATTATTGTTAATTAGTCGTTATTTTAAATTTGTTTATGTAATCAAGGTATATTACTTAATCCCCATTTGGCTAGTTGACCAATCTCCCCATCCCATAAGGCCATAACAGGCAATATTCGGATATTCCCACGAGCCGCCATAACTAATTTTCATGTTTAAAAACCTTATTTTGGTTATTCAAACATCGTTTTATTCCCCACTTTGGTAAGTTCATTTTCATCAGAAAACTCTAAATCCATCCAAAAATGGAGGAAAATCATCAATGTAGCAACGCTAAAACAAGTCTCGAACCTCACGTGTTAATCTTTCCCATACCATTCAAGGTCCGGTGAACTCCTGTGTCTTTCCGGCATCCACGTCACTTTTCTCAACACCGACCACATCCACCGCCCTCTCCTCCGCCACACCCAAGTCTTGTCCCGGTTCAGCCGCTACCCCAACTTCCGGTTTGAGACAATCCCAGATGGCCTCGAGCATGAAAACCCAGTCTCTAGAGAACGGTTCACGGAGGTGATGGATGCTATAGATGCTGTGACTAAACCTCTTTTCCGGCAGATGATGGTTTCCGGCAGGCTGAGTAGGAGATCTGGGCGGCCGGTGACGGGATGCGTTGTTAACTTTTGCAGTGGAAGTTGGTTTAGAGACTGCGACTCCAGTGGTTTGCTTTGAAACAATTAGCCCGTGCTGCTTGTGGACTTCTTATTTCAATCTTCAAGCCCTAATTGAAGCTGGTCATCTTCCCTTCAAAGGTGCGAGCTTTTGTTTAAGATATTTTTCTAACTGATCATGGTTTAACTACCATACCGTCCTAGTTACAGATCTGTACGTTAGGTAGTCGACTGATTAGTTAGTTAACCACGGTTAATTATTATTGACTTGTATATTAGCTAGTTATAGTAAAATCTCTTTAAATTAATACTTGTAAATTAATAAACTCTCTAAAATAATAAATTTATTTGGTCCCGATTTGGGTCATTATAAAAGATTTATTATCGATATATTAATTACTCTCTAAATTAATAAATTCTCAAGTCCCGATCTTATTAATTTAAAGAGTTTTTTACTGTATCATGTAAGTGTACAACACGGTGGGTTCAAGTCCCATTGATGTTATTTAGGAGTATATTATTTGTGGTTCAGAAAAAAAATATATATATTAGTCAATGGTCTGCATTTTCTATTCACTTGGTAACAACTACGATTCAAGATCGATATAGACAAAAAAACGGGTGCCTATTGCATTAATATAAAAGACAATAATTTTTATGAAGAGTTAGTTATATTAATAAAAAAGAATCTAGATGAACGTATGACATGTTTTTATTTACTTAGCATTCGACTTTTCTTGCTCTTCAGGGAATGATTTAGACGAATCCATAGAAAATGTGGCGGGAACCGAACATATTCTTCGCAAACGAGATCTTGCTGTTTTCTGTCGTACCAATAACCTATTGGACCCTGAAATTCAAAGCACCTTAGAAGAAGCACAAACCATTCCACGAGCCCAAGGACTCATACTAAACACATTTGAAGAGTTAGACGAACTAATACTCCCACACATGCGAAAACTTTGTCCTAACATTTACACCATAGGCCCGTTGCACTCTCTCCACAAATCCCGACTCGTTCCAAACACTAAAGAGTTGCCCGAAACCTCATTCTCAAACAGCATTTGGAAGGAAGACATAACTTGCTTGTCCTGGCTCGACCAACTGTCTCCAAAAACCGTTGTTTATGTCAGCATCGGGAGTCTTGCCTTGATGACATTTGACGAGCTACTCGAAGTATGGCATGGTTTGGTTAATAGTAAGAAACCGTTTTTATGGGTGAGACGGCCAGGGTCAATCACTGGCGGGTACGATGAGTCTAGGGTTCCGAGTGAGCTTCTAGAAGGTACCAAAGAAATGGAGTGTATAGTAGATTGGGCCCCACAAGAAGATGTCCTAGCCCATCGGGCCGTTGGTGGGTTTTTGACACATAGTGGGTGGAACTCGACACTGGAGAGTTTAGTCAATGGTGTTCCGATGATATGTTTGCCTTTGCATTGTGACCAACAAGTTAATAGTCGATTTGTGGGAGAAGTGTGGAAGGTTGGAATAGATATTAAAGATACATGCAACCGTTTGATTATTGAAAACGCGGTGCGAGACATCATGGATGTGAGACGAGATGTGTTGGTACAATCTGCAAGTAGCTGGGTGAATCTGGCGAAAGATTCAATTAGTGAGTTGGGTTCATCATCTTTGAATTTGACTCGATTGATCGATGATATAAGAGTAATGACCGATGCATATCATACAACCATCTTGTATAATTCGATCACCTAGTCAATCATCTTGTATGATTCTTAGCATTTACAATAAAATGTATTTGACTCTTGTAGTCGATCATCTTCATTCTAATTGTGATGGAACTCTGTGGAAGTTTTCTTAACTTAAATAAACATGATAATTTGAAAACCGTCACCACTAATCATATTTGAGACCTAAAGCTTTCTGGATGTATGTTAGACTATGCATAGTGGTCACTCCTACCACCTGTACGTCATATTAGCTTTCTCTCTCCTGATCAAACCATGACCAAACAGTGACCAAAATTGACGTAATGGGTGACCGTTATCTTTTTTTTTTTTTTTTTAAATTATTTCAAATTAAAAACATTACAATAATAATAACTAAAAAAAATATTACATTGATAAAAAATATATTATATTGATAAAGAAAACTACTGGTTATTAGTTCGATATCAAATGTGTTCCACCAAATCAGCTCTAAGATTCAGATGAGTTTCTTGACTATGGATATCCTTGATTACTTGTAATATTTCATTATGTTATCGTACGGGGTCACCTTCACTATGTTGCTCTTCCAGATGAAAGTCGGAAGATATCGCCCTGCTTTGTCTTTAATAATCATATTATGTAATATGATACACGTGTACATCATATCCATTATTTTCTTAATATTTGGAGACTTTGCAGGTGTTCTTGTTATAGCCAATTTTTTGTTTAGAACACCAAATGCTCATTTTACGTCTTTCCTTGCAGCTTCGTGCGCTTTCTTGTACCTTACCCGCTTAACATCATTCGAATTTGGCTGTGAAATAGACTTAACAAGAATAGACAAATCCAGATATATCCCGTCAATAAGACACATTGTTTGCTAAAAAAGGTACCTCAGGTGCTTTCTCGTCGTTGAGATCATTGAGAATATGGGATGCTCGTATCACGTTGATGTCGTTGTTCGACCCGGCGACACCAAAGAACGCGTGCCAAACCACACGTCTTGTGAGGCAACCACTTCAAATAAAATAAATGGTTCATTCCCGTGATCTCCTTTACAATATTGCTCACGATAAGCATTTGGACATTGAGCCCATGGCCAATTTGTACAATCAATGCTTCCTTGCATACTAGGAAACCCATGTTTCTTCTCATGAAAAGCATATAGCTTCACCGCATCAGTATGAGTAGGCTTCCGCAAATACTCCTTTCCATACAAGTGCATAACCCATTTACAGAAAGCTGCGAGACTATCACGGCTAGTTTTCTCACCAATTTATAAGTATTCGTCTAGAGCATCTGGTATACCGCCGTATGCTAACCGACGAATTGCAGAAGTACACCTCATCAGCGGGGAGGTACTTGGGTTCCCAAGTGCATCAAAGCGTTCCACAAATAATGGGACGGTATTAGTGAGATCGCGAACAATGTGTGTGAAAAGATCTCGGCTCATCCTGAAACGTTTACGAAGATATTTTTGGTTGTACATCAGATTTTTAGCAAAGTAACCTGCTACGAGACGGTCATGAGCACCGCCACGGTCCCTATTCACAAATCTTCTAGGATTTCTAGGGATACTAGGGTTGGAACCTTCAAGAAACGCAGCCGCCGTTTTTAAAAAACCAAGATGTATAATCTCGTCCTCCTCCTCGTCACCAAAAATGAAATTAACGGCAGTCATGTCGTCATCCGAACACATTTTCAAGAGAGTTTGTGTGATGTGAATAAGTATGATGAAAAGAAATGAGAAGTGTGAAATTTTTTAGAAAAAGATTGAGTATTTATAAGGTAAAAAAAAGGATAAAATAGGTTTGAATTGAAAGGGGGAGGGGGCAAACTAGCCGTTTATAGTCGTTGCCCCATAAATTCCTTCGTTTTTCGCATGACCAGCAATGGTCGAGTCCCCGACCATTATGGTCATGGGACTCGTCGAGCATGGCGGGCCGTAACGGGTGGGACACGTCGGGCTTGTGATGGATTTATGTGCACAGTTAGTCAATCTATGATGTCACGTCCATGTCTATAGGACACTCAAGGGTCACACCGGTGAGTGCAACGAGAAAGATATGTAATGATACTTGGAAGAGGAATGATTCATAATAGTCATTTATGAATCAGTTAAGTATTAAGTTGAGTTCAACTTATTACTAGATTAGTTTATCTAACTAATTAATACAAGTATTTGTACATTTACTAGTTGAGTAAATATACAATGTGTTAATTATAGATTATCCATAATATGATTTAAAGTAATTAAATCATATGGTGTTGGATAACATTATTGTCTTAATTATATAAGGTTTATTATATAATTAATTATTAAATGTATAAATATAAGTATATATATATATATCGGTATTTATACCGAATTATATATAAGTATATTATACATAGTATTTAATAATTAAGTGACAATAATAAACTAGTTAAACTATAAGGGCTAGAAATATAAAAGAGAAAGTTTAATTAAGAAACGTTTCTTAATTAAATTAGAAGGACTTAAGTGAAAGATCTTCTCTTATAAATAAAAGATCTTAGGCTTCACTTTAATCTCCTAATTCTCTACCCTAGCCACGAAATTATCCTCCCTCCAAACACCTTATTCGGCCGAAACATGCAAGAGGGAAGAACACAAGTCTTGTGTTCTTCGTGTTCTTCGAGTTTGTCGAATAAGTTTCATTACAAGAGCTTATCTAGAGGGCTTCTCGTTGTGTTTATCACTGGTGGATCTATCTTGAGCAATCTAAGGTATGAATTGGAAAAACCCTTTTTCCCTTCTTTCCCCTTGGACGAAATCGAACCAAGAACCCTAGGGTGTGTGTGTGTTCGAGTTTTTCGTACAAGGCTTCTTTCTTGTTAATCTAGTTTAGATTTCCAACATCCCATAATCCTCTAGGGTTTAAGGATTAAGTTTAATCTCAGTTCCGCTTTTAGGGATTAAACAAGTTAGTTGGTTTAACCGGCAAGAACAAGTTCATGTTCTTGTCAGTATGGTTCGAACCAAGCATACTAGGAGGTTGACCCAAGTGGTCAATCAGTTACAATGAAACCCTTCAGTGGTATCAGAGCGTTAGTTTAGAAATCTAAACAAGAATAACAAAGTTTTTCTGTTTGTTTAATTTCCAAGTTTTTTTAATTTTTGTTCCTTCTTCTTTTTTGTTCCTTGTGGATTTCGAAAAAGGGTAAGAACCCTAGACCAAGAATATTAAACTTGTTTAGTTTAATTGGTCATAAGGATTCTAACCCTAGAATTTTCGAAAACCATAAAGAACCCTAGGACCAAGAACATTAAACTAGTTTAGTTTAATTGGTCAAAAGACTTCTTTCACTAACCCTAGTAATTTTGAAATTGACAAGAACCCTAGGATCAAGAATGTCAAAAATTTTGATCAAGAGGATTCTTTCCTTATTACTTGATCTTCAAAATCTAGGACCAAGTATGTTAAACTAAGTTTTTTGGTTTAATTGGTCAAAAAAGATTCTTTCCTTTTTCCCCAAGATTTCGAAATCATGGAGGAAACTTGGACACCAAGTATGTTAAACTAGTTAGTTTAATTGGTGAAAAAGTTTCTTAAGCTTAAGGAAAATTTTTCGAAACCCTAGATTCAACCTAGGACCAAGAACATTAAACTAGTTTAGTTTAATTGGTTAATAGGATTAATCAAGAATCTAGAACCTAGAAAATTAAACAAGTTTATGTTTAATAAGGTTTGATTATTGTTTTAATGAGTTTATTAAAACTAGTTCTTTAAATCTAGAAATCTAGACAAAGTTTTTGTTTAGAAGATTTAAATTAAATAAGTTTAAATAAAATTATTAAAGTAATCATCTGTCCTAGAATTTAAACAAAGTTTAATAATTGTTTAAATAGGATCGATTAGGATTAATCTTTAACTAAGGCGTTATTGATCAAGTAAATTAAAACTAGGTTTTAATTGATCAAAAACGAGATAAGGGCTTAATTAATTAAATTTAATAAAGGATAGAAGAGAAGTGTTAATTTTAAAGTCTTAAAATTAACAAGATGTATTTATATTATTATATATAATTTTCGGATTTTTTTAAAATTATTTAAAAGTGATTTTAAAAGATAAAATAGTTTGTACGTATTTTAATTAGTCTAAGTTAAAATACAAATGTAAAAATTAGGTGTAATATTCTTACTAAGAATGTTATAAGTTTTTAAAGAAATAAATATATATATATATATATATATATATATATATATATATATATATATATATATATATATATATATATATATATATATATATATATATATATATATATATATATATATATATATATATATATATATATATATATATATATATAATACAAGATTAAATGGAACAATTAAATTAAATGTTATTTTGATCATAGTTATACTATTAAGTAACTAGAAATTTATATTAAGTTATAATTTGAACTAGAATGTACAAAGTTGTAAACAACTAGAAATTGTACAAACAAAGTTATATTATAATTAGATGATACAAAAGTTATAAATATTATAATTAGATTGTATAAAGTTATAAGTAATTATAACTAGTTAATTATACAAGTATATTACGAGTTACGTAAAATACTAGATTAATGATCAAGGGTAAAATAACATAGGAAATTTAACATATATTTAACTAGTCTAAGTTAAATATAAGAATGGTTTAAAACAAACTAAGATTATTATATATAGCTTATATATATAATAAGTTTATTAGTGTTCACCAAGTACAAACTAGTGATTGTGTTTACTCAAGTTCCATCATGGTTGTTGGAATTAGTGGGAGCTACACAAGAAAGTCACAAAGTTTATAAATGTGTCCCTTGGACATATTTTGGACAATCTAATAAGTAAATGTTTAATTTTATTATTAAACATAGAAAAACTAGTTATGTTAAATTAGAGTTATGACTTGTGTTCGTAAGTCATAAAGAATTAAAATCTCTATTTTAAAGTTTTACATAGGGTTTGAAGTTTTTCAAGTAAATAAAACAAGTACGTTTTATTAAGATAAGGTTTTTCACAAAACTAGTAATATCTTTTGTACACCTCGTCTTTAGGTATACAAATTAAATCGAACAAATTTAAAACTTAAAGTTTTAAAACATATTTAGAAAGGCGTCTTGTGGAATTCCTGAATAACACAAATCGCACATTTTAAATAAAGATTAAAATTGGAATAAGGTTTAAGTTTAGTTTAGACTTAAACAAACCCAAGAAAATCTTAGATCGAAGTATTATCCACCTAATGGAACACCTCACTTGTTCAACGATATTCATATTGTAAGGATAAAGAACCTTAGATATGGATTCAAATCATTGCGAGTGTTAGGATGCGTAAGGTTCTGCGATAATCGGGAGTCCCGGCGCAGAACATCGCACTGTCTTAGATGGTCTGATCTACTTTGGTGATAATCGGGAGTTCCGGCCCAAAAAGTACTTGAGTAGAATAAACATACTAGACTTTATTGCAACTTAGAAATGTGCAATTAAATTGTACAAAGTTGTAGTATGTTAAAAGTCTATAGATTCTACGACCCCTAGGAATCGTATCAAGTCTTAGTACGATTGGTAAGGATGTTACCTACCAGAAACAACATGTCTCGTCGGGAAGTGCCCAAACCTTGCGTCGAGAATGTGATATATGGATCCTAGGCCTAAAATATTAATTATGGGTTTAAAATATATTTTAGAGATGTTTGTTGATGATTACTTATTAAACTGGGTTTGATTTGTTGACGGCAGCAACAACCAAAACGACACATACCAATAATCTCTCACTACACTTGTTTCTAGAAAAGGACAAATTGACTGGGTCAAAGTTTCTCAATTGGAAGCGTGATCTTCGGATTATGCTTAGGCATGAGAGAAAAGGAAATGTTCTAGAAAGAGCAATGCTAAATGCCCCTGACGCGAATGCTAGAAATGAACCAGTACAAGCATATTACGCTTGTAGAGTGTTCAACTCTTCCAATATGGTTAAGGGATCATCAGTAAGTGCTCACGTCATGAAAATGAAAGAGCACATGGATCATGTTGAATGACTAGGACACCCAGTACCGTTGCAGTTAGCAACAGAAATGATACTCAACTCGTTGTCAGATGACTATAAGCCTTATGTAGTCAACTACAACATGCATAACATGGAGCAATCCATTGATGAGCTACATTCCATGCTCAAGACTAATGAGTTGAGTTTGGGGACCAAGTTTAAGAATGATCTCGTAGTAACTGATGATGGTAGTGAAAAAGAGAAAGAGGCGCAATGGAAAGGGAAAGGGTAAAACCGATCTCAGCCAAAACGTGCCCAAGGGTAATAGAGTCAAACAAAAGGTCAAGAAGGTAAAGCCAAACAAGACAAGGACCGAGAAACGGTGTCTTGGTTGTAGCGAGGGTCAAAGGGTAGGAGGCGATGCTTGCTACTCAGTTGACTTGACCAACTTCTAGATACTCCTTTTCCTACTTGTAAAAGTTATTACGAGTAACTCAACTTTAGCAATCGTTTATTGCATGAGATGATGAAAAATGAGATGGACTAACATGAGATAATGATCCCACAAGCACCACGTTTTAATTCAGTATTTTTCGTATGGATTCAGTAAAACAATTTTCATTTTTAAGTTGTTTTGAACAAAATTACATTTTCTATTTTTATGATAAATTTTGGTATTTTAAGTTTATCGCTGAATCCATGGTTGAATTACATTGTGTGTGCATGTGTGTTGATTATACTAGTCAAGTTTTATGACTAGATTATAAAGTCAAGTATTGACTTAATAATGATCTCATTGTTTATATTTGTTTGATTGTTGTGTGAATATCTTAGAAGCTCAAATTACTTAGATGCTAGTAATTAGAAAGTTTTTCTAATGAAAGTATTTAAGAGTTTTTATGGAAAGCATAAAGTTCAAGGTACATTGAACTTATTTAAAACATCTTAAGTAATGGTTACTTATGATAGTAGGTTTTAAAGTATTAGTGTTAATATAGTATGATTATATTGGATATAATCAAGATAGACTTTAAAAGAGTATTATTACAAGTCTTTCATACTTGTGATAAAGGAATTTAATGAAGTCATAATTCCCTAATAGGAATAATTGGATATTCGTATAATCCAAGGAAAATGACTTAGACATTAAATGAACTCTTAAAAGGGACAAACTATATTAACGAATTTAAGAATTAAAAGGTGTTATTGCAAGTCTTTTATACTTGTAATAAATACAACATTTGATCAAGTCATAATTCCCTAATAGGAATAATGAATATTTGAGAAATCCAAAAATGACTTTGACATTAAATGATATTCTTAAAAGATATTAATACACTTAAGAATTGGAAGTATCTTTTCAAGTGTCTTATACTTGTTAGATATAGTAACCAATGGAAGTCATGATTCCCTCAAAAGGAATGTTGGATATTCGCAAATCCAAAGGATGACTTTGATAATTGATTAATTCTTAAAGGGTTAAACTATAAGTTTTAACTAGGTCAAAAGTAGTAGTTTAAGTGATGCTTATTTCCATAAAATTTAGTAGGAGCTATGACTAACATATTCATTAGAGGTACTAATGAATATAGTAAGTTAGTTAAGATATTAACAACAAGATATTACCAAGTCGTTAGCCAAAGAGTTAAGAGAAATGATAAATGATCGTTGATTAGATTATTACAAGCCTAATAGCGTGGTCACAAGTCTTGTGATTAATTATTGCAAATCTAATAGGATATTCACACTCCAGTGAATAAGTTAATCATTTAAGAAAATTTCTTTAACTAGTAATGATATATCTACAAATAAAGTGACTAAAAGAGGCTTAGTTACAAGGCGAATTTTATGAATTCAAGAAACTAAGGAGTTACTTTCCAATCCTCCTATGTTTGCCGAATTGCATAAAAGGGCGAGACTAGAATATGTTCTAGAATGTTGCAAGAACAAAATCTAGCAAAGGCAAAAGAAATAGTATTTTTCAAATACTCGTCTTATGTATTTCGTTTAATAGAAATGACTGGTTTAGTGATAAAGTTACAATTAAGGTTGTAAAAGTCATTAAGTAATCAACACGAACAAAAGAAATAAGTAACGATCCAGTAATAATTCAGTATCTTGGTCCAGTTAGGAATGATACATGAATTAGTATCATTGTTATTCAGACTTTGTATGTTTTAAGAATATCCATGAATGAAGGTTATTTTATTCAGAAGGTATAAATCCGTGACTACTCGTCTTGGTGGTAACCTTGATGGGACGTTAACGTCATCGTGGTATTTGGTGGTAGATTCGAAGTTCTTCGAAGATAGCTACACAAGTTTTTGTGTAAACCAAATATCTGTGATATTCTGTTGGAGCTCGACGAATATTGGATTGACCACCATGATAATACTTCGTGGTTGAAAAGTTCAAAAGTATTATTCACTAGGATTGTCCTTAAGCCTGAGGTATTTGATTTCGGATACAATGACTAATGTGTTTTGGTTCGTCTTAGATAAATCTGAAATATGATTGTCATACGAGGCTTTACTGGGTACAGAGGAAGTTGTATTTTGAATCGAAATATAACAAGATGGTAATTGCACCTCCTTTTTAGGAGAGATATTTATGGGTCCCTTGACATGATGATAAACTGAGAATGCACGGCCGTGCTCAACGAACTGATCTGTTCTTTGTCGTTATCACACAGTTTTAAATCAAGAGGTCAAGAAATGATTTCCAGTACAGGAGTTGATAAATTCTACCATTCTCGTATTCGTTATCACAAATATCGTGCTGCAAGGGATGAACCTAACACGTTAACCAAGAAGTAAAGACGGAGTGTTCTTTACTAGACGACACTATTAATATGTTTTTTTTCTAAAACAATACCTGGGTATAAGAGTTTCTATGGGTTGGTTATCTTGTATTGCCTCCTAGAGGGCCGCTGCAGGACTAGTGTCATCAAGCTAAGGTTACGAACTTGCACAAGTGGGAGTCTGATGGATTTATGTACACAGTTAGTCAATCTATGATGTCATGTCCATGTCTATAGGACACTCAAGGGTCACACCGGTGAGTACATGTAATACGAGAAAGATATGTAATGATACTTGGAAGAGGAATGATTCATAATAGTCATTTATGAATCAGTTAAGTATTAAGTTGAGTTCAACTTATTAATAAAAGATCTTAGGCTTCGCTTTAATCTACTAATTCTCTACCCTAGCCACGAAATTATCCTCCCTCCAAACACCCTATTCGGTCGAAACATGCAAGAGGGAAGAACACAAGTCTTGTGTTCTTCGTGTTCTTCGAGTTTGCCGAATAAGTTTCATTACAAGAGCTTATCTAGAGGGCTTCTCGTTGTGTTTATCACTGGTGGATCTATCTTGTGCAATCTAAGGTATTAATTGGAAAAATGTAACATCCCAAAAATCAGGGGAAATTTAAAAAATTTTTAAAACATTTAATTAATAAAATTTCTCTAAGTACAAGTAATGAAAAGGTCCAACTCATTAATAAAATATAAACCGTCTCATGGTCTTTAATGCGGAAATAAATAAAAAGGTTTAAAATTATGTTTGACTAAAAAAAAAACTTTTAAAAACTCCAAATCCAATAAATAAAGATGCAGCCCATCAACCGTTGACCTTCTCTTTACCCTTGCTAGTAGCTGAAAAATGGGGAAGTGATTGGGGTCAGCCACCGCTGAGTGAATAATATCAAAATAAACAAATAAATACAAACAACTCAAGCCACATAAGTGATCCCTAGAGACTCTACTCAATTCTCAATTACTCAAGTTTATTTTCTCAGATTTTAAATTTATATAGCGCGCTTGTGTGACTTGGGAAGAGAGATCAACCTCGACCCGCCTCACACAACTCAAGGCTCAACACATGTACTCTTCGGTGTTGAGTCAAAACGTCTGGCACCAGTACTCTTCGGTGCCAAGACAACTCAAGTATAATGTTTAATGTTTTAACTCAAGAACTCAAAACTCAGATAACTCAGGCTCCAGATAACTCAAATTACAGATAACTCGAATCACAGATAACTCAAATGAATCGCCCAATCAATACTCAAGCTCAATCAACAAGACAATTCACAACACATAGCACAAAATCATGAATCGAAAGTAAGTACAAGTTTATAGTGAGATTACCCACCTCTAATAAACGTAAGCTCCTAGAAGTCCTCGGCACGCACAAAGGCACAATTCAGCTCCTAAAGGATCCTAAACAATCAATGTCCTCGGCTCGGTTTGCTCGCCCAAACCTCTTGGATTTCACTCGATATTTTTCTGTCCATATCACCATTGGTCACGAATCACACCACCAAAGCTTCTCCTCCACTACGAATTAAGTCATGATCAAACGCTAACAAACGAACCACCACACGAACCAACACCACTTGACATTTGAACCAAATAAATCCCGAGCAACTCTTTATGTTTAGACGCAGCAAAAAGAAAAACGAAATGAGGAATTGTTGAGTCTTTATTGTATAAAAGAATTAAATTAAATAATATTGTGGAGAGGATTTTGTTGACTGCCATCAAAAAGAAGAAAAATTACATGTTGAGATGCATCTCCACGTCACTGCTTGCCTCATCAAGTTGCTCAAAACAATCCCTAACACCTCCTCCGATTAAAGATTCCAGCACCTTGGTTGTCTAGAATGAGATTTCTACAAGAATCGGACACGTACACTTCCACGTGAGCTTCTTGAGAACTTCCCACCACCGTTACAAATTTCCTTGCCACCTCCGTCAATTGACCAAGCTGCTTGCTGCCTTCCCAACGCTGGTCATGTGCTACCCACTTATTTGCTTATCATTTCCGATCAAAATTCTCACGAGGCAAAGACGAAAGAAAAGAACGTATAGCGACTGATGATGGTGCGTAGGAGAGGGAGTACGAATGGAGAATGGAGGATGTAAATGACGGCAAATTAGGGTGGAGACAATATTTATCTGCTCAAGTATATTACGGTTGCAGATCAAAGCTACAAGCCCAATTTCGTTAGTCACTTGGGCCGGACATACCACAGCCATCACACGAGCCCACCCTTGCATCACTTAACCGGACTAAGCCCTCTTACTCGGTTTCCAATATATGAAATAATCTTTGCCACAAACCGGACCACAAGGAAGACGAAAAAGGGCCTCGGCCCCCTTCTTGTTTCTACCAGCCGAATACAACAAGCAAGGAAACTTCGGAAATTGATTCCATCCTTTTAACCAGACTCTGGGACCAAATCAAAAGAATTGAGGAATATGGCCCTTGGCCTATTGGCCGGGCATCGGGGTTGAACATAATAATTAGCACACAAATTAAATGAGACTTTTGTCATTAATCGAATCACTACGTATTTAATTACTCGAATTAAATACACCTCAAAGCATATAACACATATAAGACTCAATTAAATAAATATCACCAAATTTATTTAATAAAAAGTAATAATTCAATTACATTAGTTTTTAGGGCATTACAACTCAACTCCACTTAAAATAGACTTCGTCCCCGAAGTCATGGCTCCGAAGAAGCTCAGGGTAGCGATCTCGCATCACAGGCTCATCAACGACACACATCCGCAATAGAGGGAAAAAAATAAAAAATGATAAGGTTATGAAATAAAGAAATTCGCCAGGGTGACCCACTCGGTCAGAATAAACTCCGGGTCTTGCTTACACAAATCTTCCATCTTTAACGGCGCAGAATGATTAGGCTCAGAAAGAATATAAAAACACAAAAATATAACGAAATGCTCCACAAGGATCTCGGTTTATCTCTAAAAGAAAATGATGTCGATAATAAGCACCAAACAATTCACGATACTCTGTTGAAGGTGTCTTCTTGTTCTCGCAGTCGGACACAGTTGATGAACCCAGCGGTTAACGTTGCGTGAATCTTCGATTCAACTCCACTTGGGGATTTGTTACGGTTTGGTTTGTGGCGACAGATGATCTCGGCTTAGCACTGGTCGTCCAACTCGTGCTCGCTATCATAGTCGGCACTCTCACGGCGATAAAAAAAAAAGTTTTTATGGGAAAACTTTCACGCACATTTCTAACAAGGTATTACTTTTACATTCTATCAACGTATAAAGTCTAATTATCCGCAATCTCTATCAATAAGCATCATCTCAAGGTCCTCTACTCTATAGGACATCAGTTTGTTTAAGATATAAGCAACAATTTAATGATTCACACCACTGCCAAACCATACACAAACAAGCACAATATTCTCAAGAAATATTTTTATCGCACAGAAATCTCATGTAATAGGCAACTCATGTCTTTTACTCAATTTGCATATACTCATAATGCATTTATCTCAAATTTCCACAATTTGCTTTAACTCAACGCAAGCTATATTATTAATTGTAACGCCCCGAAATTCATATTAATTGAATAATACTATTTTAATCACGTTTTATTTTATTTTCTAATTAATTTTGTATTAATTGGACGCTTTCAATTAATAGGTTAAGACGATTATTTTTAATTAGACGATTTAATAAATGTTAGACGTCTTGTAATTTAATAGACATTATTTAGGTAACTCACTTAAAAGATCATGTGATAGTTAAAATTAAGTTTGGACGTTATAGTTATTTAACGAGCGTGAATGTCTCGGGCAAATAGTTATATTAACTGTTAAATCGGGTTTTACTCGGTCACTTAACTTATTGGGTCGGATTTAGAAGATAATTATTTCATTAAGTTGTCGGGCTCGGTCAGGTGGGCCAAGGGGCCTTAGAGCCTTTTATTGTAGTAAATAATGATAAGAGTATAACCTAAATAATTCCTCTCGATCTTTTCCTATGACTCACGGCCGCATACAATATCCTGTTACATCTCGTTTTCTTTCGATCATTGTCTGCGAAGGCTAGGTCAGTCGCCAAAATTCATTGGGTGCGTACTAGTAAAAGAAATCCTATATTGTCATGAGCAACCGTCAAAGAAGAAACCAAGCAAGCAAGCAGGAGAGTTTTAAATTCCAATGTAGCGGTGGAGGGATAACTACAAATTAGATGGTGGTGTTGTTCATCAATTTTAGGCGTGGAGCATTCTTGACCATGGAATCATCCGACAAGAAATTAAAGGAATAATATTGGTTCTTGTTTGGTGACGTGAGGAAGCAAGCAAGCAACTGAGCTCGTCAATTAATTTAAGCTAGCAGATAGGCTGCTGAATTAATTTAAGCTAGCAAGTAGGCAGGTGATTTTTATGCGTTTACTTATTTTCTTGTTAGTTTTGGATTTGGTTCCGAACCAAGAGGAACCCTTGATTAGTGATAATGGGATCTTGTGTAGGTCGTTGTCTAGTTTCTTGAACCGTTGTCATTCCGTTATTTTAGGGTTGTATTGTTTAAGTACTAAACGTTTTCAAAATTAATTGTTTTGGTGTCGGGTTTTAAATGGTCACGTATTGAGATGGTTGTTCGATTTTAGCAGCTGAAAGTTGTGATTGTTGCGTTTGGGGTTGGGTAAAACCTTTTGTTGATGACTAGACGTTTTATTAACCGAAAGACCCGAAAACGAACCTTAGGGTTCTTGGTTTCCTTAAACCGAAAAATATTTCAAGATAACGAGCTAATTTACTTTTAATACTTATTTCTGAGTTAAATTAGTTTTTGGGACTGTTGGGTATCTCGGGAATAAACGGTTGATGTCATGAATTAAAACGGGTTTTTAACGTCATGCTGGATTTTGGGCAGAAACTGTAGTCTGGGTTTGAGTCCGTTTTTGTCACACTTAAGATATGTTTCTGGATTTTTGGCCCATGTTGGGACCTTGATTTCTGAGTTAGCTTTTCAACGCCGCAACCCTCTCGTCAATCCGAATTACGGTTTAAAAGTTATAGCCAATTTAGTAGGATGCTGTTAGGAAAATGACCTGTGCAACATGTCTGTCTTGCAACACTGTTTTGAGACACTTAGAGTCTGTTTTGGCCAGTGACCGTCTCACAGTAAATTGTTGTTCTGATTGTCTAGTTGTCGTGGTAAAAAGATGGCAAAAATCTAATCAGCCGTTTAAGAGTTATGGCAGTTCCCGTGAGACTGACGGGTGCTGCCAGTTTTCTGAAATAAGCCCTCGGGTAGAATTTTAATTCAGGGTTTCGTTTTTGATTTTAGGACCGCCTAAGAGATAACGTGTTGTACCTTTGACTGTCGGGAATCCTTTGGAGCTTACGTTTCTCGAGGTGAGTATTCTCACCGTGTATTCAGTTTTAACGTTATACATGCATGACTTACGTGTTACATTACTTGCACCATATTTGCTATCTGAGTTATCTGTTATCTGAGTTATCTGTGATCTAGCATCTTGTGTTCTGAGTTTCTGAGTTCTGAGTTTCTGAGTTTTGAGTTAAACATTAAACATAATATATCTGACTTGACACCGAAGAGCACTGGTGTCAGACGTTTTGACTTGGCACCGAAGAGTACTGGTGCCAGGCCTTTTGACTCAACACCGAAGAGTACAGGTGTTGAGGTGGTGTGAGGCGGGTCGAGGTTGATCTCTCGGCCCAAGTCACACTAGCGCGCTATATAAATTAAAAATCTGAGTAATAAAATCTGAGAAATAAATCTGAGTAATTAATCGAGTAGATTCTGAGTAGGAGTACACCGATGTGCCCTCATGTGTTGTATGTTATAATTGTTTACATTTTGAGACTATCCACTCAGCTTCCCAGCTGACCCAAACTTTCCCCCACATTGTTTCAGGTACTAGCAAAGGAAAGGAGGAGGTGGACGGTTGACCGCTGTATCTTTTCATTACTGATGTGGACAGCGTTTAAAATTTTAAAACACTTTATTTTATTTTAACTATTTCCGCAATAAATTACTCAGATTTATTTCTCAGATTTTATTACTCAGATTTTTAATTTATATAGCGCGCTAGTGTGACTTGGGGCGAGAGATCAACCTCGACCCGCCTCACACCACCTCAACACCTGTACTCTTCGGTGTTGAGTCAAAAGGCCTGGCACCAGTACTCTTCGGTGCCAAGTCAAAACGTCTGACACCAGTGCTCTTCGGTGTCAAGTCAGATATATTATGTTTAATGTTTAACTCAAAACTCAGTAACTCAGAACTCAGAAACTCAGAACACAAGTTGCTAGATCACAGATAACTCAGATAACAGATAACTCAGATAGCAAATATGGTGCAAGTAATGTAACACGTAAGTCATGCATGTATAACGTTAAAACTGAATACA
Organism: Calendula officinalis; assembly: GCA_963853835.1. NCBI lineage: Eukaryota > Viridiplantae > Streptophyta > Magnoliopsida > Asterales > Asteraceae > Calendula > Calendula officinalis. Next base: position 49,485,834 of record OY970829.1, on the reverse strand, counting down.
CGGTGAGAATACTCACCTCGAGAAAACGTAAGCTCCAAAGGATCCTCAATACTCTAAGGCGCTGCTCGGTTATTCCTAGATGATCCTAAAAGCATAAAAATGAAACCCGAATTACAACATAACCCAAAACACCATTTGAAGTAAAATCAGACGACCGTAACTTTCCACTCGGTACACCAAATGAGACCAAATTTTTACAGCATAAAGTATACCTAAGACCCTACAAACCGTCTATATAAAGTTCGTCCCGGTTCTGCCCCGAAGGGTCACGAAACAGGCCCGCAACAGGCAATTTCGTGCAGTATTTCAGCACTGCAGTTAGTTACAAAAAGGGTCGTATCTCACAAACCGTTAACTCAATTAACGAACGGTCGGCGGAGACGGAAAGCTATATCAGAGAACTAAAACATTAGAGAAGGACGGGAATTCAAATTCCGGCTCTAACCTATCCAAAAACAGGCACGAACCTGCCAGACAGAATCTGCTCGGCGAACTTTCTGCTCGATCAACCTTCTGCTCGGTTTACTTTCTGCTCGGGAATTGCACTAGACTTGGTTCATTCCCTGATTTGCCATGCCAACATACCACAAGGAAAACGAATTACAACCGGTGAGGCTCTAACCGACCGGTATTAATCAACAAAGAACAACAAGAGCGAGCAATAACCAACAACGACTTACCCTTGCTTTCCTCTGCTCGAAGGTGCGCTCAAAACAAAACTGGAATGGAAGTGCTCGGTGCCTTCAATCTGCTCACTACTCTTCTGTGATCGAATCGTGTTTACAAGGACGAACTAAAGCAGGTTAGAGTTTGCTCGATCGAAGGACTAAAACAGCAAGAACAAGGGATGAGAATCTTACCGACAACAACTATGCTTGGCCTTCTAACTTTCTAGTTCGATGGCGGAATGGGGCAGGAACAATATGGAGATGCTCTACAGCTTGAAGGGACGAATGAGGAGAAAAATAATGGATGGAGGTGCTCTAGCACTTGCGGCTGATTGTAGGATTAGGCATTAGGTTTAGAAAAATCTTAATTTAAACATCTAAGTGTTAAGTTAAATGGGTTTAAGGCTTTAATAAACTTGGGCTCAATTTATCAGGCTTCCTAGACACCAACTCGGCCCGAAACAAGAAAAGAACTCGGCCCTTGGCCAAATGGCCGGGCCTCGCTACACACTCGTTCTCTGCACACATAAATTAAACTAGATGGGACTCGAGAATAAAACAATTAATCGAAATAACTAACACATAATTCGTTTAATATAACAACTAGATTTTAATACGAAACGATACACATTCGTCACTTAATGATAAAAAGTAAATATCACCTAATTTAAAATAATTTAAAAGTAATATTTAATTATCAGAATTTTCGGGGCGTTACAACTCAACTCCACTTAAAATAGACTTCGTCCCCGAAGTCATGGCTCGGAAAAAAAAGCTCAGGGTAACAATCTCATGTTTAAATCTCAGGTTCGTCGACGACCCACGTCCGCAACTCATCTAGTTGTTATATGAGAATAAAGGGAGCAAGCTATATTATTAATTTAACCCAAATATATTATTAATTTAACCCAAATCTCGCTTAACAACTCATCACAAGTCGCATAAAATGCCCATTTCTCACTCTTTGCGATTCCTCGCGTGATCAAATTAATTATCAGACTATTCGAACAGATAATTTCTCTTTTAAGCCGCGTTATTAGTTCTCTTGTTAACTCATATTTAACAATCTCTTGTTAACTCTTTTTATAACACTACTAGCTTAACTCATTTTAATGATATTTATCAACGCGATTAATGATTTTATCATTTGGCTTGTTAATTATTTCCTCCCTTTATTCTCATTTAAGTTGTCTCTTGATTAATTTGTCCAAAATTCCACTCATTAATCTCATTTATTTTTAAGTCTCAAACGCTTCCATTTAATATTTTCTCTTCACTTGGTTAATTAATCAACTCGATAATTCTCATGCACTTGATTACTCAGCTATTTTCTCGTTCCCAATATAAAGTTTCCTCATTACTTTATATTTTTATTGTTTTCTCGATTTAGAAACTCATAGTATTTTAATGAAATTTTATTGTTTGATACACTTATATATTTCTCATTTTTTCATTTTAATAACTATTCTTGATTTAATAATTACTCACTAAAGTGTAATATTTGATAACATTCAATTTAATAATTTACACGTTATTCCCCTTAGGTTAAATTTAATATTTGATCACTAGTAAAGTTACGTCATTTGGTTCATTTTAATAGTTTATTCATTTAACTCGAAGTATTAGCTTCTTACAGTTTGGTAGTTTCTCAGTAATAATAAGTCTTTCCCATAATTCATTATGGCGATCTTCTCATGACCGTCTCGCTGATAACATTTTCATTACTCGAAATTCATAATTTCTCTTTATTTATATGATTATATACTTGTCACTTCTCATTTGCACCAATCTAGTTATTCCCAATTATTCTTATAAATTCTCTACTCACACATATATATTTTACTCCACACAATAATTTGGCTCAAAATTTCTCGACTGAATTTAATAACTTCTCATAATCATGTTTTTCCCATTTAACTTGACTTGAATAATTTATAATGAATTCTCATATTTTAATAATCCCTTTTTATCTCGTTATATTCCCACGGGGATAATTTTTTTATTTTTTTTTTCAATTAATTAATCACTCTTATAACTTTTTAGCTAGTTATATACACATATATGCTCATAATAACACATAACAACATTTTCTCTTGGTAATTCTCTTAATTTACTCCTTACAAACTTTATTTTTCACATTTAGCTCGATTTATTAATCTACATTAGTTCAATAATATGAATTTTATAATTCACAACTTTATTGGTAGTTTTCCAATTTACCACCACTCAACTCCACTTGGAGAAAACTCGTCCCCGAGTTTGGAATTGGCACTCAATATCTATAAAAAAAAAACTCGTTACGAGCACTCGATAGTTTAGTTTGTTGATTCTCATTTTTGATTATATATTTTAAGGTTTCATTTGATTACTCGATAATTAAACTCTTATGCCCCTCTCACACCCCTACTCATTAAATTTTTATCACTTATAAAAATGTATTGCTCATATTAGGTGTTAGCTTTCTCATTAGCATTCTCATGGATTCTCATACTCTTATTAGAGTTCCTCAATCAAAAACTCGTTATTATTTAATAGCTTCATAATTACTTCTCATTAATAATTATTCATTTTATAACTCTTCATAAATCAAACTTATTACACGTATTAGTACCACAATTTGTTATTTCACGTTACACATTAACGATTATCTCTTGATCAGGTCTGAGTATTACTCCTCATTTGGTTTACTCATAGCATATCAGATATTATTATTATTACCATATAAAAATAAATTCTCATTTAATTTGTAGTGAATGGATCTCGTAGACTTTTCTCTGGTCGCTTAACTCATTAAATAACTCGTTTTAGGTTCCTCATCTTGTTCAATTAAAAATGTTTAAATTTTTGCAACTTTTATTAACTCGATTAAAATTTTACCTCTTACTCAATTAACATTTCTCAATAATCAAGCATATTTACTCAACACCATAACTAGATCAAACATCTTGACTCCAATTAGTAGTTACTTATAAATCTAAATATAAATATATATATTTTTTTTAAATAAATGTTTATTCATCTCTTGATTTATTAATTTCTCATAATTCAAAATTTCTCATTTAAGACGAATTAATCATTCTCAATTATATTGTTCGATTATTATTTTCTATTCTCAATTAAAATGTTAATATGTCTCTTATTACTCATTAATATTTTACTTGTTGATTTAACTTTAGCGATATCTCATTGTTTCATGTAATCTCATGATTTCCTCGTTTAATAATATTCCATACCTCAATTTAATAATTTAAAATAAATAGATCTCTTCCTTTAAATTTGTTTTGGATAAATTCTCATATGTCATTGATTTCCCATAAATTTAATAATATAAAATGAATTAATTTATTCTCAATCATTTACTTTTACTCAATCATTATTCACCATTTCCAAACATTTAATTTACTTCCTCAATACTCAGATTAACAATTTATCATTAGTGATTCTTACTCAATTTGGTGTAATAAACCTTTACTTAATTGATTTGTTTGGATAACTCCTTATCAACTTAAATCAATAATCTCTTACTTAATTGTTTATTATTTTCACATAAATCTCGATTTAGTGATGTTTTCACATACTCCTCATCACTTAATATGTTTCTTATGATCTCATTTATTTTGCTTTAACGATTGTTCAATCATTCTGGATGTATTAACAACTCAATTAAATCATTAACGAATTCAATCCAATTTGGTTTATTAGTCTTTCTCCTGACATATTTTGAATACTCTTTATCAATTCGTGTTTGATGATTCTCTTATTCAATTGATTGCACTATTTTCTCATAAATCTCTTTTAGTGATTTTATTATCAATTATTATATATAATAATTTAGGGTTTTCATGATACTTAGATGCTTGATGGATGGTCTTCTTGAATCCTTTTCGAAACATAGGCACGAGTCCTGTGCGTATAATAATAGGGGCCCTCTATTATTAGCCGCACCTACCCTTGTCATGGTTTCGAGCGAGTTTCAAAAATTCCACGATCTCCCATCCTCATACCGTCCACATAATCAAGTAGTTCACAACAGTACATATAGTATATATACATATATAGCCGTACAATTCACGCTCATCTCGAGTTAATTTTTATTTTATTCTCTTAGTAATCAATGTCACTCGTGACGTTTTTAATAAACTAAATAACTCATAAATAAGTACTAGATGCATAAGGTCGTTGTGATGCGCTGCTTCTCGATTTGGATTTGGACTCATTTTAAAAACACTTTTGAAAACTCATTTTGAAAACTCGTGTTTCGACTTGAGTTTGGAATCCACCCCTTGTGAACCCAATTCTCTCAAGCCAGAGCTCTGATACCAACTTGTAACATCCCAAAAATCAGGGGAAATTTAAAAAAAATTTAAAACATTTAATTAATAAAATTTCCCTAAGTACAAGTAATGAAAAGGTCCCAACTCATTAATAAAATATAAACCGTCTCATGGTCTTTAATGCAGAAATAAATAAAAAGGTTTAAAATTATGTTTGACTCAAAAAAAAACTTTTAAAAACTCCAAATCCAATAAATAAAGATGCAGCCCATCAACCGTTGACCTTCTCTTTGCCCTTGCTAGTAGCTGAAAAATGGGGAAGTGATTGGGGTCAGCCACCGCTGAGTGAATAATATCAAAATAAACAAATAAATACAAACAACTCAAGCCACATAAGTGATCCCTAGAGACTCTACTCAATTCTCAATTACTCAAGTTTATTTTCTCAGATTTTAAATTTATATAGCGCGCTTGTGTGACTTGGGACGAGAGATGAACCTCGACCCGCCTCACACAACTCAAGGCTCAACACATGTACTCTTCGGTGTTGAGTCAAAACGTCTGGCACCAGTACTCTTCGGTGCCAAGACAACTCAAGTATAATGTTTAATGTTTTAACTCAAGAACTCAAAACTCAGATAACTCAGGCTCCAGATAACTCAAATTACAGATAACTCGAATCACAGATAACTCAAATGAATCGCCCAATCAATACTCAAGCTCAATCAACAAGACAATTCACAACACATAGCACAAAATCATGAATCGAAAGTAAGTACAAGTTTATAGTGAGATTACCCACCTCTAATAAACGTAAGCTCCTAGAAGTCCTCGGCACGCACAAAGGCACAATTCAGCTCCTAAAGGATCCTAAACAATCAATGTCCTCGGCTCGGTTTGCTCGCCCAAACCTCTTGGATTTCACTCGATATTTTTCTGTCCATATCACCATTGGTCACGAATCACACCACCAAAGCTTCTCCTCCACTACGAATTAAGTCATGATCAAACGCTAACAAACGAACCACCACACGAACCAACACCACTTGACATTTGAACCAAATAAATCCCGAGCAACTCTTTATGTTTAGACGCAGCAAAAAGAAAAACGAAATGAGGAATTGTTGAGTCTTTATTGTATAAAAGAATTAAATTAAATAATATTGTGGAGATGGATTTTGTTGACTGCCATCAAAAAGAAGAAAAACTACATGTTGAGATGCATCTCCACGTCACTGCTTGCCTCATCAAGTTGCTCAAAACAATCCCTAACACCTCCTCCGATTAAAGATTCCAGCACCTTGGTTGTCTAGAATGAGATTTCTACAAGAATCGGACACGTACACTTCCACGTGAGCTTCTTGAGAACTTCCCACCACCGTTACAAATTTCCTTGCCGCCTCCGTCAATTGACCAAGCTGCTTGCTGCCTTCCCAACGCTGGTAATGTGCTACCCACTTATTTGCTTATCATTTCCGATCAAAATTCTCACGAGGCAAAGACGAAAGAAAAGAAAGTATAGCGGCTGATGATGGTGCGTAGGAGAGGGAGTACGAATGGAGAATGGAGGATGTAAATGACGGCAAATTAGGGTGGAGACAATATTTATCTGCTCAAGTATATTACGGTTGCAGATCAAAGCTACAAGCCCAATTTTGTTAGTCACTTGGGCCGGACATACCACAGCCATCACACGAGCCCACCCTTGCATCACTTAACCGGACTAAGCCCCCTTACTCGGTTTCCAATATATGAAATAATCTTTGCCACAAACCGGACCACAAGGTAGACGAAAAAGGGCCTCGGCCCCCTTCTTGTTTCTACCAGCCGAATACAACAAGCAAGGAAACTTCGGAAATTGATTCCATCCTTTTAACCAGACTCCGGGACCAAATCAAAAGAATTGAGGAATATGGCCCTTGGCCTATTGGCCGGGCATCGGGGTTGAACATAATAATTAGCACACAAATTAAATGAGACTTTTGTCATTAATCGAATCACTACGTATTTAATTACTCGAATTAAATACACCTCAAAGCATATAACACATATAAGACTCAATTAAATAAATATCACCAAATTTATTTAATAAAAAGTAATAATTCAATTACATTAATTTTTAGGGCATTACAAAAAACCCTTTTTCTTTTCTTTCCCCTTGGACGAAATCGAACCAAGAACCCTAGGGTTCTTGGTTGGTCGTCGAACATCACAAGGATGTGTGTGTGTTCGAGTTTTTCGTACAAGGCTTCTTTCTTGTTAATCTAGTTTAGATTTCCAACATCCCATAATCCTTTAGGGTTTAAGGATTAAGTTTAATCTCAGTTCCGCTTCTAGGGATTAAACAAGCTAGTTGGTTTAACCGGTAAGAACAAGTTCATGTTCTTGTCAGTATGGTTCGAACCAAGCATACGAGGAGGTTGACCCAAGTGGTCAATCAGTTACAATGAAACCCTTCAGCATGGATGATGTGGCGGTCGCGACCGGCATTTCGGTCAAAAGTTACGGCCAGTCTTACATAGATATTGCTACTATTCTCGACTATATGTCATATTTACATAGATATTGCTAGAACTTTGTGTAAGACAACATTGTACAAAATTATACTCCATACGTCCTATAAAAAACTTCTCATTTCACCTTAAATTTTTGTCCCATAAAAAACTTCCCATTTGTTACATTTGATAGGCTCCACATAATAAAATATTATTATTAAGGACTCCACCACTAACTATTCAATAACTATCTTTCTCTCTCCAAACCAATCTTATATTTTAATCAAAAATTATTTTCAATGACCCCACAACTTACTATCATCATAAACTTTGTATCAAAGTGAACTCAGAAGTTTTTTTGTGGGACTGAGAGAGTATTCAGTTATATTATGAAATTTACCATTTAATTACGTACTAGCTACATTGACAAAGTTTTGTTAAAAAAACAAGGAATTCATTAGGTACGAAGGTCAAAATTAAAAATGCCAAATAATCAATGTTTTTTTGCCCTAAAACTAACGTATACCCAATGGTTATAAGATATTTTTGGGTTGTTTTTAGTTTCCTTTCTTGCTTTATTTGATTTGTAGAAATTTTAAAAGGGTTCTTCTAATGGAAAAGCCCATATAGTCATATCACAGCCCTGGTCAATAAAAGTTAAAACTTGACCTTGAAATTTGTGTTAAAACTCTTAGGGTACGTTTAGTACAGAGAATGGAATTGCAGAGAAATGGTTGCAGAGAATGGAATTGCAGAGAAAGGGAATGAGTCTGGAGAAAGAGAATTGACTCCTCTGTTTGGTAGCACAGAGACTTCAACAGAGAATTGCAGCAGAGAATCATTTCTCTTGTTTGGTATAACAAAAAAAATCAGTAGAGAATTTTACAAACTTTATAATTAGCAAACATATTTTTTTCCCACAACAATCATTATTATAACATACAAAATTCATGGATAAATTAATAACGAAAGTGCATTAATAAAATCAATAATAACATCCAAAAACATAAACTATTGTCACTTTCAAAAACATCAATTCAATCAAAATGTAAAAAAAAAACAGTTCTAAGTACTTAAAACCACAATGTAACCAAGAACAATATTTGAACCATAAACAACTATCAAATGTAACTAAAACTCATTTATGAACTAATACCAATCAAATGTACTAAACTCAATTTATGAAATCAAATTTATGTACTAAAACGAATATATGAAATAAATTGACAGTAACCAATCATATGTAATTATGAATTAAAACCAAATAAACTATACAAACCATTCAGTTACCAATCGTGTGTGCTAAAATCAAATAAACTATACGAAAGATTCAATCAACCAAAAGCACTTTCTGTTCGATTTATGCCCAAGAATTTGGATTTACGCCCAAGAATTTTGTGTTCTGTTCAATTTGGATTTACGCCCAAGAACAGAGGGCGACATGTTGTACGAAGAACTAGGTCTTAATTATGAGCCCAGAGAGAGGTAGAAATCCACACAAATAAATACTAACCGTTCGAAAGAGATAACCCATATCGTGAAGAGAAGTTGTGGAGAAGAGAATGGCTATGGTGGAGACTGGTTCGATCGTGCGGCTGGAGGATTCTGTTTTAGAAAATCGAGAAAACACAAGTCTCCGTGTTTTTTTTAATTCTTATTATATGATTCTCCCCTTTTCCCCTTGTTTAATAGAGAATGAAAATTAGAGAAAAGGAAAAGATTTTTTTCTCCATCTTCTTTTCTCAATGTAAGCAAACAAGAGACTTCACCTTTATTTCTTTCTCTGCCTTCAAATCTCTGTACCAAACACACCCTTAGGGTCTGTTTGGTTGGACAGAATAGAATGACAAAGGAATTGATGGACGTAGTAATAGAATGAGCAGCGGAATGAAATAAGTATTTACAATTCATTTTATGTTTGGTTAGTTTTGAAATTTTGAAACTGAATGGAATAAAGATTATACGCAATGACAAAACTACCCTCAAAATACAAAACCAATTAATTAAGATCAAAAAAATATCCTCGTCGTCTTTGTGGTTTTCAAGAAACCGTCGTCCTTTCATCATGTTCATCTTGGCTCTCCTACTCCATTTTTTACCAAAAAATCATAGTTGTATTCTATATGAAAATGAAAGGCTATTGAGTCACTCAATAATCTCCATCTCTTCAAATAATCCATAAGATATTCAACATATATTGTCATTTTCTAGCCGTAGGAAATCTCTAACGAGAAAGTTTCTGTAAAATTCGTTAAAAAATTGACTATTGCAACAGCAGGAAAAAAAATTTGTTGCATTATTCGACGAGTTGCATAAAGTATTGTAACTTTGGATCTTCCTCTTTATTGATGTCTTATCTTTTTTTTTTCTTTTCTTATTTAATCTTGTTATTAATACTACCTCCGTATCAAAATAAGTGATACATTTGAGAAAACACGATTTTTGAGGCAAAAGATTAAAATGTGGTTTAAGATATATTAAAGTAGGTAGTTAGTGGAGAAAGGGTCCCACATCCTTTGGATAAAGTGATATTAATGATGTTTAAAAGTAAAAGTAAGGGTAAAAGGGTAATGTCACTTTATTAAAGTAGATAGTTAGTGGAGAAAAGGTCCCACTTTTTTGCCAAATAAGGTAAGTTTTAGAAGTGTATCACTTATTTTGTTCCACCTCTAAATAGAAAGTGTATCACTTAGCATGGTGCGTAAATTTAGGTGAAGGGTGCTTTGGTCAATTTTTTTTATGTGCGAGACGGAATGAAAAAAAACAAGGGGTGCTCTCAAGAATAGAAAAAGCAGTTATAGGTGGAATGAGATTCCAAGAGGAATGTTTTATTCTTTTCCAGCGGGTTACCAAACATGTTATTTTCCATTCTGTATGAATGAACCTTTCCATTCATTACTGCATACCAAAAAGGACCTTAACATTAACTTGACCTCGAGAGTTGTATAGAACCAATTTTATCAGTCATCATTTTGAAACTAACCATCATTTTAAAACTAACATTAATTTAGTTTATAAATAAAGTGAAGATTAACATTACTAAAATATTACTACAAACACAATCGGGTAAATCTCAACATTTTTAGTCTTAATAAACATTCAAATCCACCACCCAACACCACCACCGTAACCCACCCACCATCACCGTAACTCACCGTGAAAAACCACCCCCACTGTGAAAACCCACCCCACTGTGAAAAACCACCCCCCACCGTAACACGCCTTAACAAATCAAACCCACCGTGCAGATCTGGTCGACTGTGGTGGCGGCGAGTTGCAGATCTTCGGTCGACGGTAGAGATGCAAACGGGTACGGGTAATAGCGGGTATTGCAAAACTCGTACCCGTACCCGACCCGTAATTCCTATACCCGTACCCGGTCATATCCCCGTCGGGTTCGGGTAGAAAAATCCCCACCGGGTACGGGGTACCCGACGGGTACCCGTTAAATAAAAACATTAAACAAAATAGCTAAAACATTGAATACTCTTAGTTCGTTTAGGCTTATTTCGTTCAATACGTAATTGATTAACGGGAGACGGGCCAAATTTTTACCATTATTAGTTTAGGCTAATGAGAGATTAAGAGTTGGGCTAAGTTTCGGTAGTGAGTAGTGGGCTAAACTTGTGTTAAAAAAAAATCACACATTAATATATATATTTGGGTCGGGTATAAACGGTGCGGGTATTATAAAACCCGTACCCGACCCGTACCCGTTCTCGGGTATGAAATTTAATCCCATCCCCGACCCGTTACCCGTTTAGACGGGTAATACCCGCCCCGTAAGACTCGGGTACCCGCGGGTTAAATTTGCATCCCTAGTCGACGGTGGTGGCGGTGAGCGGCGAGTTGCAGACGGTGGTGGCGGTGAGCGAAGGTGGAGCGACGACTGATATTTGGTCGTCAATGGTGGTGATTGGTTGAGTTGGTGGTGGTGGGTGTTACAAAGAAAGAGATGGGGATAGTGATAGAGAGAGAAAAGGGGTTATGGTAGAGAGAGAAAGTGAGATGAAGTTATGGCGTAGAGAAAGAGAGAGGAGGGGGCGTTTTAGTACACTTTTTTTGTCTTTTTTCTTTTCCTTTTTTGTAACAATTACACTATTTTTTAGAAAAACAAATAATTCCTCTGTTTCAAAATAAATGATACAAATTAGCTTTCACGTTTTTTGAGACAAAAGATTATAATGAAGGTTAAATTAGATTAAATTGGATAGTTAGTGAGTAAGGGGTCCCACATATTATGATTAAAGTGAGTTTAATGATGTTTAAAAGTAAAAATAAGGGTAAATGAGTAATTTTACTTTATTAAAGGAGATAGTTAGTGGTATGGGTCCCACTATATTTTACCAAATAAGGAAAGTTTCAAAGTGTATCACTTATTTTGAAATATCCCAAAATGGAAAGTGTATCACTTATTTTGAAACGCAGGAAGTAATATTACACTTTTTTTTGGTCAATTGTGCATGTGCATGGTAACCACTATGTGACGGTGCAGCTAAACGGAGATTTTCTGATGCCTGCTATTTCGCCTTATTGGAACCACCATAGAGCCCCGTGTGCAGCTGGATGGGAAACAATGTATATGTCGCGCCTGGAATCTTATAGACAACAAATACCTTGTGATCAAGGCCGTATCGTTTTAGGCGATTATTAATGAAACTTTTTCATATAATTTTTTAAATAAAACTTGTCATATCTACTTATTTGTAATGTGTTATTATTATTATTATAGATTATAAAATAAAGTCATTATAAATTAGTAAATATAAAATAAATTAAGTTAATATGATATTGTTTATAAAATAATAAAATAAGTAATTATTATTAACTATGATTAGTAATCACTAATTTGTAATAAATTAGGGGTATTAGTAATTACTCCCTCCGTCCCACAAAAAAGTTCTCATTTTTACCTAAAGTTTTGTCCCACAAAAAAGTTCTCATTTCAATAAAATAATAATATTATCATGGACCCCACCACTAACTATCTCTTGAAAACACTTTCTCTCTCCAAATAACTTTATATTTTAATAAAAAATAACACCAAAGACCCCACTACTAACTATCTCCTAAATACTTGTGCCCAATACAAATGGGAACTTTTTTGTGGGACGGAGGGAGTATTAGCTAATTTTATGAGTTATGGTGTGTTTTAATAGACATAAGGTGTGTTCTAATAGAAAGTCTCATTTTAAAATAGAGTAAATTATAAACAAAGTGTGGTTTTCAGAATTTTGCGATTTTATTTTTAATTTAATTTTCTTGTGATTTTGTCTCTTTAGATATCGATTTTTCAATTATTATAAATCTGTCTAAATTGACCTGTAAAGACCACTCCCAATGGTTCCGCCACTTTTACCTTCTCCTAAAGTGGCGCCATCCAATCATTGGCACCACTAGATCAGTTGATCCCGCCACTTTGATTCCGTGAGTTTGGAGACGGGAGGAAGGCATGCGTGAGTTTAGGTAGGTGGGGCCAAAGGGGTATTTTGTGTTTGTGTATTTTGTAATGGTGAGTCCCAAAAAATTGAAGGGAAGAGGTATTGTTGGCATGGGTACGTCAGTTTAATGTCGGTTGAAGGGTGAGCTGACGTGACGCTGATTTGACAAAAACTGATAATATTAATTTTATTCACTATTAGGAGTGGTCTAAGTCGCTTCAGAAATTGTCCTTTCAATTTCCCCTCCATTTTTCCTTACTTTTAATTCTTTTAAAACCATTTAGATAATTATTAAATCAAGATCACTCATCATTCTTTAACTATGATCTTATTTAAGTCAGAATCGCATATAGTTTGATTTGATTATAACAATTCATATGGTTCATACGATACATATATTTACAATTCTTTGTTGAATTGGCCAACGGTAGTTCCGTTGATCCAGAAAAAAAGCTATATGATCATATACTCCACCCTTAACTCGTAACCTATTGATATTAGTGTAAGATCACATGACTTATAGAGTTATAGGTCATAATTTCAAGTCTAGTTAGAATAAACATGAGTAAATTAGTCCTTAAAACAAAACAATATGCTCCAGTCCACTGATAACACCTCAAGTAGCAACTTACGTGGCTAAAATCTACTTGTTGACTCAGCTAGTCAAAATAGGTATGATATTTAAAAGTTACTGTCATATAATTTAACGTGATTTTATTTTTACATGCTACATTTTTTTTATAATGTATTTAGGCTCAAAGTTGATAAGAGGTCTTACGACCTGACTAATTATGAATGTGTTGATAATACGGACTTTTAGGTTGTTGAAGAAGAAGCACAAGGGGAAATCAAGTTGATGATTTAGAAAATATTGTTGATGAATAAGAGCGAGAAGCAGCTTCTCAATCCCAAGGTACCATTAATACATGTACTTTAATTATTTTATTAGATTATTATGTTACGTCAAAACATAATATTTGATATTGAGGGATGTTCTTGTTGATGAGGATCAAACTGATGGTGAATTCCGCTTACTAAGCGATCGGGAATTAGATTTATACAACACTCCAATGCCTAATGAGTGATGTAATTAGTATTTGAAGTTTTAAGGACCAAATTTTTAGTTGAATTTTAAGTGTTCTGTATAATTTTTGATATGTATGGATCTCAAAATTGTTTAACTTTGTTGAAAAATAGTTTTTGAAATTGTTATAATGTATGTTTTGTCCGACCGGTTCAACTATTTTTATAATATCACATTCAAAAATCCAAATTTTAAAACATTGATTTTTCGTGCCTACTGTCACTTTCCCTATCGAATCATCATCATCATCTCTGTTTTCTCACTAAACCTTTTTTTGATTTTTAGTTTTTTTTCCGTGTTCGTGATCCGCTGCCAAAAATCTCGTATCGATTAACAGCAAATCGAAGGTATAACCTGATATCATTTATTCAGTTTCGCATTTCTCTAGGGTTTCATTCTTGGTAACGCGTTTTTATATGTATGTTAATGATCGTTTGCTTTCAGTGTTTTTTTTGTTTACGCACATGTATTCATCGTCAAACAAGAATAAAGGTACCGAGCGTAATCAGTTCTTCTGTTTATTGAACTTTTATACGGAATTTGATGTTGTTTGGCTACAGTTGATGTGATGAATCTGTTTGATGCGGTTTTAGATAAGAAATACTTCACATGTTTTTAGCTGTATCACTTTACTTTTAGATTAAAGTGGCTCAAGTTGTGAATAAAGCCAAAAACTTAATCTGTTTGGATTAATCTGCCTGATTGAGTCGTTGACTGTGTGTCCAATATAAAATTCACTGAAGCTTTGATCTTATCTCTTGTTTACAATTGACTTTAATTATCATCTCCCCATGTTTACATCAATGATTATGGATTGAAGTGTTTGTTTAATTAACTGAGTGTTTTTTTATATCAAGTCAGCATGTTTGTTTAATGTTTTGTTGTTTCATCGGGCTTTGTAATAGCTTTTAATTCGCCATTTAACCTCAAATGGAATTCAGTGTTTCACTGTCATAGAACAATTAAACACTCTTAAAACTAGAATGATTAAATTACCATTTACTTAGAGTTAAATAACTAAAAAGTTTCTCACTTTTTCCATGTAGGCTTTGAATATCAAACGGGCCGGGTCGGTGGTCAAAAGCAGATGGTCTTTTTTTCAGCAGCCATCCACAAGACAAGCAATGCAAGAACGTCTTGTTTCTGCTGCTGCTACAACTAGCTTCTTTTTGAGGAAAGGTGTTTCAGAGACAAAAGATAAGGTTGTTGTTGGCAAAACTAAAGTTGAGGAGGTAATTTTTTGATTAATATAAAAGAGTTTGAATCTTTTTATGTTATACAACTTTAGTTATGTATGGTTTAACCTAATCTCTGAAGTATTAACTTATGTCCACGTGGCAAAGAAGACTGCCTAAAAGAGCAAAACTCTGTTAACTAACATCGAACGATGGTAAAAGGTATTTTACCGTCGCTTCACATGACATTATATTTGATTTAGTCAAAAATAAATTAACTTTATTTTTTTTCTAAAATTTGGGAGGGTGTTGCAAGCACAGATGGTAAGTTTTTCCAATAATAAAAATGTAGCACATCTTTCAACTTAATTATCAGAGTTTATAACTGAAAAACCTCCAACTGTTTCATTCAGTGTTTGGTGTCCCAATACAAGTTACTGTGCAACAACAAGAATCCACAAAACCTGTTCCTTTTCTTTTGGTCAAATCTGCAGATTATCTCGTTTTATCAGGTATATTCTTACTAATAATCCAACTTATTTTTTGCTAATACAATTCTAGATGTTTTATGTACATGAATACACTTTAACCCGTATCCTATTTAGTTTAATCTTGAGAAAATTGCATAAATTGTCCCTGTTGTTTGTATGAATTTATGTATTCGCCCCTCAACATCATACGAATAATTTCATATTCCCTAATTTATAAATTTAAATATTTAAGCTTAAGTCGTTTGTTTCAGGACTAAACTCACCTGATCTATTCAAGTCTTAAGGAAACAAAAAGGCCATACAACAATTAGTTTCATTATACAACCAAGGCACTAAACTAACTGTTTCATATATTTTCAATATTTTATTTCATTTATATTATTTTACAGGTTTTCTTGTGTGTGTTTGTTACAGACTTAAATGCCGCATTACCAGAAAATGTGAACCCGATTGTTGTTGCAGCTTTTGTTAAGGCGAGCCTTCCTGAGCCATTGATTATTTTAAATCAACACAATGAAGTCAGAAATGCTCGTTCCAGTATACCATTAATGAGAAACATATTAAAAAAGCTTCCAACGGTTAATTACATGACATTAAAACTAATTACTGCATTATTGCTTCTTGTTAGCCACAAATCACTTCTCAACAAGGTCCTCTCTCTCTCTCTCTCATCATTTTGCCAGCTGTACATTTGTTTGAGATGCTTTTTCTATGTTTTTTTGCAGATGAATGCTAGAAGTCTTGCAATGGAGATGGCTCCTATAATCATGTGGCAGAAGGGACAGAGACCAGAAACTTATAAACAGTTTTGGAATTAGACATCAAAAACTCAATCAAACACAAATATGAATACTGATTTTGTGAAGAATTATAATGAATGGGATATGCTTGCAGGTTTGTCTTTGAATTTGTGTATTTTTAAATTAATTTATTCTTATATTTTTTATTAATTTGAAATGCAGATGAGATTGAAGATATGGATGTATCCTCAGCAATCCCATTGGATGATGGTGTACCAATTGACTTCAGTGCTATTGAGGTCTTACAATGCCATTTTCACGTATGCAAATGAGACTGTTTGGAAATTGGAGGTGACCTTTTGCTCATAATTTTTATTTTTTAAAATTGATTCAACTTTGTGACCCACTCATATCGTCAACTTAACTAAAAAGTTCCCGTATTATTTTTTCACAAGTGGTGGTGATTTGTATATTTGTGAAGTTTACATAATGTTTAGGGTACAAGTGTGTGCAAAGGTTTTCTTTTTGTTTGTTGTTATAAATTTATATTTTATGGTAAGCTGTTAGTTTGCATATGAAAAAACTTCATATCTTTATTAGAATCCCAATCGCACATAATTATGGTTTGTCCCGTTTTGTAAAGTTGTATGGTCATGTACCCGATTATTCCTCATTACTTGTCTTTAGATGCACTTGTTTTGTTTTCCCTCATATGTTGGACATACTAAATTGTCCTCAAAATCAGCTATATGTTTCTTTTTGAGCTATGGTGCGTGTCAAAAGGGATATTGTTGCTTTGATCCAATCAGTCAAAAGTTCTATGTCTCATGTCATGTGATGTTTTTAGAACATATTCAATTCTTTTATGTTCCCACTAGCTCACACCATAAGACATTAAGACACAATTTGATCTTCTTCACATTGGTCCTTTTAATATTGAAACTCCTCCTAAACATGTCGGGGAGTTTTTTTTTTTTTTTTTTCTAACAACAATTTTTATAAGGGTTTTTCTAACATGTGCCCCTAGGCACATGTTTAGGTGAATTGAATAACATTAACCTTCCAATTATACTTAAAATCTATTTAATATAACCCTTAAAAATGTGAAATGTGAACCTCATTAATGAGTAACAAGGTTATATTAAGAAATATTGAGTAAATTGAATGCACCTAAACATGTGCATAAACATGGGTTACATAATCATTGGGTCCAATTGCGTTTACTCCTATTAGATATCCAATTATAAGAAGTCATAACTACATTGAAGAGGCCATCCTTATTGGGCTTCTTGTCTTCAAACCCATGCAAATTACGTGAAGATCTACAAAATCATTTTAATGACACCATCGAACCCTT
This sequence comes from Calendula officinalis, assembly GCA_963853835.1. NCBI lineage: Eukaryota > Viridiplantae > Streptophyta > Magnoliopsida > Asterales > Asteraceae > Calendula > Calendula officinalis. Next base: position 49,468,109 of record OY970829.1, on the reverse strand, counting down.
TCTTCACGTTCCTCACAAAGTGGCAATTGACATAAAGATTTTCGATTTCTAGAAGTGATGTTGTGGTTTGAACAGACGAAATCCACCAAATCAGAGTCGATCTCCAAAGATGATTAGCAATATTGCATGTAGTGAACATGTGAGATTCTATTTCAATTTCGTTATCACAAAGGGGGCAATCAGCCAATTGTTCCAACATAATGGGTCACTACCATTTCCAAGATAATGTTTATCTCTGAGATACCGAAATGATTTAATTGTATATTCTATCGCATTATCAAGAGAAAATACCCAGTTATCATCAACATTTGATAAGAACAAATCATGGAGAAGATAATAGAGCTTGGCTAATTGATCAGATTTAATCCCTGTCGAGGAGTTTGACGTCACATAATTGGTTAATGAACTATTCCTAGTTATATCTACTACGGTTACTCGATCATTAATTTTTTTTTTTTGAACGGCAAATTTATTACTCGAGTCTAGCAAATTGCTAAATTAAAAATAATTACATGGAAAAATTAAGCCAAATAATGCATAAACTTACAAATAAACACAGCAGAGTCTTCTTCCCTTCCTTGAGGTATGCGTTTGGCGAAATAAAGATTCGGCTTAACTTGGGGGTTTCTTTCTTCATAGGAGAAACTCCTTTTAAAACCGGGCAACACATCTCGCCAACGTTTTAGGGTTGCCGTAAGCACGTCATGGTTTATGGAACGATGACAACTACAAATTAAACATGTTCCGTTGCTAACAAGATCCATCTGCACAAGCAACGAAACGTTATCATTTAAACGTAACGGGATGTATAAGACATCTACGTCCCCCCAAGCGGGGTAAGGTGTCAAACTGCCATCTGCATATTGTAAAGCATCTGATCCGTGAGGTGGTAAGAGTAGAGACTCAAACTTGGTAGGCATTATTGTACATCGCTTATATTCTCCAGTTTTATAGCCAACATACCACCGATAACGCATCCATCTTCTAACCCAATAATCTATATGCTGTAATAAATATACAATTATTTACATTTGAGATTTTATTGAGCATATTGATAATAACATAATTAAATTACGTACCGCACGGAACAAAACAGACCTGGAATTTTCATCCAACAGGGTACTCCAAAACTCCCTAGGTACCTGGGTACGACCTAAGAATACAATATAGCAAAAGGTTTCATTCCCGCGCCTATCCCCGTTCAAGTAAAATTCCTCTACACTCCTGGCCCAACCATACTCCTCAACCAAGTCAATTGTGTCTGGTTGTTGAATACCTATTGAGGAGTTTTGAGTTTGCTGCTCCACAACATGTAATGTCGGTGGAGGCATTTCCCTCGTACGTTGCATCTCCGACTCCTCCTCCATCGCCCCTTCATAAGCCAGGTTATCTATTTCATGAATGGTACGTTGCATCTCTTCCATGATAAGTCGAAGCTCACGGGCTCGAGCTTGTTCACGCATTAGGTCAACTCTCTCTTCTAACATCTCAAGCTGTAGGTTAAGTTCATAGATTAAGGCTTTTTGACTCCGCCACATTGTAATAAAAAATGCTAGTTTCTTTAAGAAATCAGGCAATGTTTTTTTATGTGGTAAATGTGTAATGAAAAATGAAAGTGGTAAATGTCACTGATAAAATTAATCTTCAATATATAGGCAGTGTACGATCCGGGCGTGGCCAATGGGGATACCCCAAGGGGATCCGGGCGTAGGGCTCGGGGATACCCCAAGGGGATCCGGGCGTGTGACTCGGGGATACCCCAAGGGGATCCGGGCGTACCACTCGGGGATCCTACAAGAAAGTACGACGGTACAGACGACAGCCATGGGTTGCATGTGTAAGGTAGGATCCGGGTGCACTACTAGGGGAAAGTCGGGGATCTGGGTGCACCCCTAGTAGTTCCAATGGGATAGCCAAACAAAAGAAACCAATTTTATGCTATCTAAAACATCAGATTTACAAATTTTCCCACTATAAAAAATAAACGAGTTCCTAAATTTCCAAATCATCCCTCAATTGTTTGAGCATGTAGATCCTCCCTCAATTATTCGTCACAAACCAAAATGGTAAGTCTACTAAATTACCAGATTTTGTTTTTTTTTTTTTTTTTATTCAAGTTCGTTTGCTTCATTTGTTGCTTATATTCATCGTCTTCGTCAGCCTCTATCCAATAAAGAGGCTATTTCTGATTCATTTTGGCAGACTACTATTGCTGACCCATACACAGGGCCGGTCCAAAGATTTTAGAGGTCTGGTGCATTTTCTGAGACCCTGAATCTTAAAAAAATTATAATTTAAAAAAAATTCTAATATTTGGTTTCCCAGCTCGCTTATGATTCCCATTAATAATATAAGCTAATACTACCTCCGTATCAAAATAAGTGATACATTTGAAGAATTGTGGTTTTTAAGGCAAAAGATTAAAAAGTGGTTTAAATTAGCTTAAAGTGGATAGTTAGTGGATAATAGGTCCCACTTCTTTGGAATGTAGTGATATTAATGATGTTTAAAAGTAAATGTAAGGGTAAAAGAATAATTTCACTTTATTAAAGTAGATAGTTAGTGGAGAATGTGTCCCACTTTTTTACCAAATAAGGTAAGTTTTGGAAGTGTATCACTTATTTTGTTCCACCCCTAAATAGAAAGTGTATCACTTATTTTGATACGGAGGTAGTATTATTTTTGCCAATAATGAACATAGCATAAATGCCTAATACATATGCAAGAAAAATATTGGACCCCTTATTTTGGTAGGCCCTGTTCATATGCACATTTCGAACGCCCCTTGGGCCGGCCCTACCCATACGTTGAGGTAAATGTGCTATTGGCTTTCGTTGGGTCTACAAAATCATAACAAAATTTGATGGATTTATTGGACTTATGTAAAAAGCTATTCTCAAGAGTATATGACACGAGTTATGAAGAGACATTTGCTCGAGTTGCATAAATGACTACCATTCATACTTTGACTTCAGACTCTATGGAATCCCTCCACATCTTATTTGGTGTTACGTGCTTATTGTGAAGCTTGTTGGGATAGTGATCCCAATTATTAGAAATCGACTACTGGATGCATATAATATACACTTTGTTCCGGTTTGATTTCAGCCCAGTTTTTCCAATCCCAAACCAAATCGTAATTTCATCTTTAAAAAAAAATGGAAAATCAATATGTGAACATGACCAAAAAATCTAAGTCATTTTCTACTTTGAGTCCGATTTTACTTCTCACCGCCAACTTTGCATATGGTGCTTACTTAATTTATAATGATTACTTATTTTTGTAGTTTAACACCGACGGATTTATAAATGTTCTTTTTAGAATTTGATATTTAAGGAAAATGTGGATTATTTCAGAATCAAGGCATAATACTTCTGAAATAACATTATAATAAAAAACAATCTTAGTTGAAAATGAAGATTACACGTGATTATTATCAAAGTATAATAATTAAAGAAGAACGTGATATGCCGTTAAAAGAGACCCACATACTCATTGGTTTATGGTTTTCGTTTGACAAGATTTTAGTCATCACAATTCACAAAACAAAGTACAAGAGTTGCAGCATAAGGTACAAATTACTATTTTTCATTAGTCTCCCTTTCTTTTCTTGGATACTACTCCCTCTCTCCCACAACTCATTTGGCACGAGTTTAAGGTGATAGTTAGAGCATCAGGTATGGTGGCTCAAGTAAAAACGCCAAATCAGCGCCACCTAAGCGCCACATCATTATTTCACATTTCACATTCAAAACCCCAAATACCCCCTCTACCATAACTAACCAATAATACTCCTTTGGGACCCACCAAAATACCTCTAACTCAAAAAATACCCTTAAAAATCCACATACTCTCTCCTCTCTCCTCCGCGGGATCACTCACGAGCCACCTCACTCACATAACGTGAGGTATGGTGGCAGATGGTTTTTTGCATATGTGGCAAGTGGCGAGGGGGTGGCTCGCCACCACACCCCTCCCTCTTAGTGGTGAGGTCATTGAGAACAATTTTGATTAAAATATAGAATTGGTTTTGAAGAGAGAAAAATAGTTAGTGGATAGTTAGTAGTGAGGTTTTTAGTAATAATAATATCTTATTATGTGGAGCTCAGCAAATGTAATAAATGAAAAGTTTTTTATGGAACAAAAATTTATGGTAAAATAAGAAGTTTTTTGTGGGATGAAGGGAGTATAACATATGTATTTTTCTTTATTGTGACAGGTTGGTGTACGGGAATCATGCAAAATGTTCATTACACATTATTTGAACAAGATTTTTACTTTTGGATCATTAGGCGTAGGATTCGAAAGGCCAGTAGTATTTATCAAGGTTAAAAAACACGTAATGTGCAACATGTTGATATCTTCAAGTTTACATATGAGCCATGACGAACCATGTCTTTTTCTAAAGGTGAATTAATGCAGTAGTTTCTTAAGTTAAAAGTTAAAGAACTTCGCCATATATATTTAATTGATTTTTTGAACAGTTATTAATTCATATTTACGTATGTGTGTACTAATGAGTATCACTCTCTCGTCCCAAAATTATTGTCCTTTAAACAAAAACACATAATTTTAAGAAAATTACATTAATTATACTATATTACCAATTAAATTTTCTCTTTCATATTTAAATATTTTTTGATTGATTAAAACTTAAAAGTAGATAATTATTTTGGACATATCAAAATACAAAAATAAACAATTAAATTGGGATGAAGGAGTACTTATAAGAGTCAAAACTTTAAAGCGACTTGCTATTCATTTTAGTCAGCAAGTCAATAAAAAATGAAGTATAATAAAAAGCATTTCTTTTTAATAAAATATAGATTATTAATTTTTTACAGTATACATATTAGATTTGAATTTTGATGGCATTTAGAGGAGACGATGCGGTTAGGGATAGGATATAGAACATATAATCTGAAATCGTACCTATATCGAATCGGAGCCGGAATTGGTTGGAACCGGATTATTAAAAATCAGTTCGGGTATCGGGTCTAATATTTTCGAGAAATCGGGTATTGGGTATTTCGGGCCCAGGTAAATCGGGTCCGGGTACATCGGGTATTGTACAAATAGGGTCTAAGACCCGGAACCAAAATTAATTAACTATGTAATTGAAATAGGGTCGCAGAGAAGAAGAAGGGAAAGGAAGGGAAGGAGTTTGGTCGCCGGCTACGTGGGTGATCGAGATTTTTCATGTGCTTGGTCGCAAGTGAAAAGGCTGATGTTTCATGATTGGTCACCCATTACACATAGTCTAACTATCACATTAATTTATGTTAAACCACATTTTAATATTTTATCTTAAAAATCATAATTTTTTCAATGTGTCACTTATTTTGATTTGTAGTATAAAGAATAAATCTCCCACCTATATATGACACAAGAGTTTGATTTTAGTTTGATGACATGTACCAATAACATTGCTTCTTAATGATGACATGGACGCTGACTCATCTCCCACCTATATATGACACAAGAGTTTGATTTTAGTTTGATGACATGTACCAATAATATTGCTTCTTAATGATGACATGGACGCTGACTCAAAGGGCATAATAGTGAATTAAATTCTTCTTTATATGGAAACATATTCATGTTTTCTCTCGCTTCGTTTTTCGCCCATAGCTTTGTTTTTTATTTGTAAACAAAAAATTTTAAGAAAATCAAAGTTCTTAAAATTAAATTCTTTACGAAATAAGTATAGTCATAAAAATTTGAAAAAAAAAATGTCATGGTTCAAACATTTTACGAAAAAAAACTTATGATCTAAAAATGTAATTTAAATTTATTATGATCACAAATGTTTTATTAAAATCAAAGTTCTTAATATTTAATTCTTTACGAAATGTGTATAGTCATAAAAATTTGAAAAAAAAATGCCATGGTTCAAATATTTTACGAAAAAAAATCTTATGATCTAAAAATATAATTTAAATTTATTGTGATCACAAACTGTAATGATCACAAAATGTTACGATCCAAATTTATTATAATCCAATTTTATTATGATCCAAAATTATAATATTCAATGTTTAAAAATATTACTCCCTCCGTCCCTAAATAAAGTTCCCATTTGGGTTGGGCACAACATTTTAGGAGATAGTTAATGATGGGGTATTTGGTATTACTTTTGATTAAAATATAAGGTTTGATTGGAGAGAGAAAAGTGTTTTAAGATATAGTTAGACCATGCGTAACGCACGACCGGACGACCGGTCGTGACCGCCACCTCGGCCATGCCCGACGCGTCCCGCCCGTTACGCCCGCTCGACCCCGACGCGTCGCCCCCCTCCAACGGTCGACTAGTCGACCGTTCAAACTCGACCGTTGCACGCTCCAAACCCCTCCAACGGCTACCAAATAAATTTAATTTTTACCCTCTTTTTTACCTTATAAATACCCAATTCTTTTACCAAATAATTCACAACTTTCATTTCTCTCTAAAACTCAAACACACACTCAAATCTCTCAATCACCCTCTCTAAAAATGTCTTCATCCAAGAACAAAGGAAAGGCTACAAAATCTCGACGCGGAGCACCCTCTACTACACCCTCTCAATCACCATCGATCAACTTTCGACCACCCGGTTTCGTACACCAAACAAGTCACCAAATCCCACAGGGTTATCAAAATAATCCATTTGCTCCCCCCTACTTCCCACAACCATACCGACCACAACAACATGGACGAAGCTTGAAGAGATAGGGTTATGCAAGGCTTGGATCGACACTTCCGAAAATGTAATCAAGACGAACTCCAGGGCTAAATGTGGATTTTGGCAGGATGTGTTAGTTCGCTTTGCGAGCGAAATGGGTGGGACGAACCGAACATACGACTCCCTCAATTGCAAGTGGAAGAGTACGCTTCGTCCTAAAATTACAAACTTTTGTGCGATCTATGACAACCTCGTACAAAGAAACCCAAGTGGGGCGAACGACCAAATTTTGTACGAGCGTGCTTGTGGTGAATTTAGTGCTCAACATGCAGGGGAGTTCACAGAGGTGGAGTGCTGGAGAATTTTGAAGGACCATCCAAAGTGGAAGGAAGTTGAATACCCAAAACAGTTGGCGATGTTCGCGAAGGCTAGGGGGAAAAAATCAAGGACTTCGTCATCATCCGCTGCGCAAGGTTCAGGGGTTGGTCCAGAAGAGGAGGATCAGTATGATGAAGAAGTGGAAGTTGCACCCCCTCGACCAATGGGGCGGGACAAGGCGAAGAAGAAAGCAGCGGCATCGTCATCAGCTTTTCAAAGTTCAGATTACGGTGCCCCCCCGCCATCATCGGCTCAGGAATTAGTCGGGCATTGGAAAGAGGCCACGAACGAATTTTTTGACTTCCGCAAAGCGAACATATCTGATTTCATGGAGATACAAAAAGATACCCAAGAGCTCAAGCACATGGAATTCTACAATTCGTCCCATGATCACCTCACCGGCAGAAATCTTGAGTGGGTTTTGGCAAAGAAGGCGAAAATCAGGGCCAAATATAATTTGGACTGATAGTTTATTTTTTTTTAGTATTTAATGTAATGTTATTTTTATTTATGTTTTTTTTAATTATTAATGTAATGTTTTTTTTTATAATTAATGTATTTGTTTTTAATTTAAATTAAAAAAAAAAAAATTCCGAACGGTCACCCATTACGGGCATTTGGTCGCTGTCTGGTCGTGTGACTGATCAGGAGAGAGAAAGCTGATGTGGCGCAGATGTGGCAGGGGTGACCAAACTGCGAACGGTCGTGCATTACGCACAGTCTTAGTGGTGAAAGTATTTGTAATAATATTATTATATTAAGTGGACCCCTTATGTTTGAGAAATGAGAACTTTATTTAGGGACAAAACTTGAAGAGGAAATGAGAACTTTATTTAGGGACGGAGGGAGTATGATCCAAAAATATTATAGTCTAAACATATTATTATCAACACTCACACACGAAATTATTGATGATACTATGTTTAGCCTCGATCATATATTAAAGTTAAAGATAGATGCTCCTATAATGTGTATGCAAAACATTGATCAGAAAGTAGATTTATGCAACATAACTAGGCTAATATAATTGAAGGTAAGATCATATCAGGTGGCAAAGTTTGTACAATTTGTGTTATCTCACGTATGGTTATTAGTCTTTACTCCTTACGACAAAAATATGTCTTTCAAATTGAGCCGAAGACAATTTCCTATTTAAGTACGTTTTTCAATGACTATTAAAAAAAAACAAGGGCCAACATTGTCATGGGTTGATTTATTTCTCCAAATATCAGTATTCTCACATGGCCAGCTATATGTTGGTGTCTCAAGAGTGAAGAGAAACAAATACTTGAAAATTATTTGTTGCGACCAAGATGGTAACTATACAAACTCAACAACAAACGTCTTATACAATAAAATTTCGTTTTCTTTTTTGATTTATTTTTACCAGTTATTCATTTATAACAAAACCTTTAATCATCATTTTAACAATAGTTGACCATATGATTTCTTATGTTTTTTTCATTATTATGTATTATATTTCTTGCAGCTAGCCCGCTCATCGAGCGAGTTATGAAACTAATTATATATATTTGAAAAAGGGCAAAAATACTTTTTTTTTTGTTGTCGCCGACAGACAAGAAATCGTATGAAAAAATAGATAAATAAAAATATATTATCTGCGCGAAGAGAGCAAAAAAGATTCGGTGGGTGAAATCTCTTTCTCATGGGATTTATTAAAAGTAATTGAATAATCGTATCTATACATGAAAATCCAAACACATTTCACGTCAAACTCTTTTTTTCAAATAAGATCAATTATTAAATAAACTAGGTTATATCCCGTAAAAAATCACGGGTTGCCTATTATTATGTTGAACGTATTTAAACAGGTATAAGAAGGTTTTTTTGGTAAAAATTTTAATGATTACTTATTGGTAACAAAATACAAACAAAACTTTGAAAATTTACACAAAACATTATTATAAAGACAAAGCAAATTGTTTAACAATAAAGTAAAATTCAAGACAAATTTATAAAGATCTGAATACTATATTTATTGTTTTATTTGAGAGATCATCTTTATCTTCTATTTAATATTTTCAAACCTTTTATATTCTTCACTCTAGAGAACGCTACATAAATCCAATATTCGTTAGAATGTCCTTTGCTTATAATATACACTTGCGTTTATGTACAACATATTTTAGAGTAAATTACTTTTGCGGTAGTTGTGTAACGACCCGAATTTGTAAATAAATAAATTGTATAAAAATATGATAATTATGGATAAATCATATAAAACATGTAGGAATTGGTTTCGTGTCGTTTGGAGACCGTACGAGAAAGTTATGGGCGAAACCGAGCCGAAACAAAGTTGAAAAAGTGCAGCCCTGGCTGTATCAGGAGTTCGCGACGCGAACTATAAGTTCCCGATCGGGAACTTGCTCCAGGGAGTTTGGCCTTTTATCGCGAAGAAGTTCACGCCTGCTTAACGATCGCGAACTATGAAATTCGCAGAGTTAGCGACGCGAACTCTGGTCGCGTCGTGAACTATTGTCTGGCAGCATTAAAGTCGGGTTTGAGCTCATTTAATGCATTTAAAAACCCTAGTTTTTCTCTCTTCGAACTTGTGAACGATTTTGGGTGTCAAGCATCATTTGGAGCCGATTTCTTCATCAAATCTTGTGATTCTTCACTCCTAGTTGAAGATTTAAGGTATATCTTCAATCCTTTGTAGTTGTAGCTTTAGATCTATGGGTTTAGAAGCTTGGGGTTGAAACCCTAGTTCTTGGGGTTATAGATTATGGTGATATAAATGGTGTATACACTTAATAGATGGTATATTAACAAGGAAATCAAGTGTATGGTTAAGATTTGTAAGAATCTTAAGGGTTGGTTAAACCTAGGGTTTGGTAAATCACCATATTTGGGGGAAATGGATTGTTGGGTGTTATCTAGAGGTAGATGAACACATTGATAGTAGATTGTGATGTTGATCATTGTATGATCATTGTTTTAGGCTTTCGGTGACATCTTGGAAAGTCGGTGAAATTGTGAAGCAAGAGTTTTGGTGTCAAGAACACAGTTGGAGCATCTTTATTGCTAAGGTGAGTACGTGTGGACTTTACTGAGTACATAGCCCTTGAAATACATTGTTTATACTTATGTACGGTCTAATTGCTTAATTGAGTAGACTTATAGTTGTGTAGTTAGTTATGAATTATTATAAATAATTAACTAACTGGTTTGTTGATGAATGTGATAGCCGAGAGCTAGATTGACATAACCTTTGAGTTATGGTGAGAACGAGATGACGTGATGCTAGTTAGTTCGGGGGCAACCCGATAACTAGACATGGTGATGTTTCTAACTAGTTCGGGGGCAACCCGATAGTTAGATAGGATAGTGTTTCTAGCTAGTTCGGGGGCAACCCGATAGTTGGATTTATGGGTGCTTTTAGCTAGTTCGGGGGCAACCCGATAGTTGGGCACGTTAGTGTTGCTAGTTAGCTCGGGGGCAACCCGATAACTAGATAAGTGTTGCTAGGAAAGCAAGGTTGGAGTCACCATAGGGTGACTATATAGATGGACGGAATTACCTGCGTTGATTACTTGGTTAACGTTTATTATTATTAATGGGTCTAAACCCATGTATCTCACGAGACGTTTTTGTCTCACGTACTCCTTGTTTGTTTTTGCTATGTACTCAGGTTCGGGATCGAAGGTTTAGGTACGCATGGATAGAGATGCGGGACCTAGAATAGAAGAACACTAGATTGGATTTAGTCTTAGCTTGGTGATGATCTATTTTGTAACACCTACTTTTATACTCTGATTTCATACCAAGGTTTTTGTAAATCTAAATTGGGGATGTTCTCCTATTTATAAAATGTTTTATTTTGGCCAATATTTGGCATTAAATATGAGGTGTTACAACTTGGTATCAGAGCTATAGTTTAAGTGAATTAGGTTGGATGACCATCCTAGTCTTAGACTGTAGCATTAGGAATATAAGATTCCTTAAGATCATAGGTTGACATTGAGACTTTATATTAAGTTTAGGGTTGAACCTAGGGGACCGATGAATTTGATATGATTTTGGGTATTGAGTCTATTGAGACTAATGGGTTGTACACAAGGTACTAAATGTTTAATGTCTTTCGTATAGTCTTGATCGAAAGAAATGGTGAACACTCGTAGAAGTGGGAAAGCCCCGGAGACCCGGGAGGAGGAAGTACCTCCTGTGGAGAGGGTGGTTGAGCAAGAAAGTCAACCGTCGATGCATCGAGTTGATGAATCGGAGGTCGGAGCTAATAGAACTCCGGTGACAATGGCGGATCTCCAAACTATTATCGACCAAATCAAGGGAACGGTGGCCGAGGAAGTGCACCGAATTATTGGAAACCGTGAGAGGTCGGGTGGAGACCGGGAATCCGTGGCTAAGTCGGATGAGAAAACCGGGGGTAGTGGCACCGGGGAGGGGAAGTCCTCCACGGGTGGCCAAAGTGATGCTAGGGCTAGGCCCGTTGTGAAAGAAGGTTGTTCGTTTAAATCATTCATGGCTTGTAAGCCAAATGTGTATTCGGGTAGTTCGGACCCGAAAGTAACCATGAGATGGATCCGGGAAACCGAGAGGGTGATCGGTAGTAGTAAATGTAAGGATGCCGATATGGTGACGTATGCGTCACAATTGTTAAAAGAAGATGCGATGGTTTGGTGGGACATCGTATATGAGACCCTAGGGAGGGAGGTGATTGAGAAGATGTCGTGGGACGAATTCACCGCGAGGTTGAAAAAGAAATTTTGTCCCGAGAGGGATTTAGAAAAGATGCATGAGAAATTTGTGACCCTCAAGAAGGGTGATATGTCGGTCGAGGAATACTCGAGAGAGTTCACGGGATTGCTCCCGTTTGTTTCAAAAACTTATACGGATGAGAGAATGAGGGTGGTCCGGTACGCTTGTGGGTTACCGTGGGACTACCAATTGGAAGTTAAGAGGGCGGTCACACTCGATGAGGCCATTAGTGCCGCCCGGGGTGTGGAAGAAGTGAATGAGGCACGGGTTGCCGAGAGGGCCCATGTGGGCGAGAAAAGGAAAGCGGAGAGCGGCTCTAGTTCGTTCAAAAAGGGGAAGTTCACTTCGAGCTTCTCTAAACAAGGAAGTGTTGGCCCGTGCAAGAAATGCGGGAAAAATCATACCGGCGAGTGCCGAAGTGGATCGAGGTCTTGCTTTAGTTGTGGTAGACCGGGGCATGTAGCCCGGGATTGTAAGGTCAAGTCGTTGGCCGATGTGGAGTGTTTCTCGTGCCACGAGAAGGGGCACTATAGCAATGTGTGCCCAAAGAAGGGAATTGAATCAATGGTGTCCACGGCTCAAAAGAAAGTGGAACCGGCAAAAGTGAAGGGGCGATCCTTCCAACTTACTCGGGAGGAGGCGAAGGAGGCACACGATGTGGTGTCAGGTATTCTATTCATTAACTCCTTGCCAACTCATATTTTATTTGATTCGGGTTCTAATTATTCGTTTGTGTCCTATGAGTTCGGTTGTAAATTAAATGTGCCGTCCGAAATGTTAGATGAAGTTTATGAGATAGAAGTAGCCGATGGAAAGACGTCTATGGTTGAATGTATTTATAGAAATTGTGAAATAGAAATAGACGGTAGAAAGTTTAAGGTGGATTTGTTGCCCATGGGAATTAGGGCGTTTGATGTGGTTATCGGTATGGATTGGTTGGGTAGGCACCAAGCCAAGATTTTGTGTGGAAAGAAAATTGTGTCGATTAGGACACCCGAGAATGAGAAAGTGTATGTGTATGGGGAGAAACGACATCACATGCCTAATGTGATTACCGCTATTAAGGCAAGGAAAAGTATATCGAAAGGTTGTGCATCGTTTATTGCATACGTATTAGATGGTCGAAAAGAAAAGAAGACAATGGATAGTGTAAAAGTTATTCGGGAATTCCCCGAGGTATTTCCCGATGACTTGCCCGGTTTGCCACCGGAGAGACAAGTCGAGTTCAAAATTGATTTAGTGCCGGGAGCGACGCCGATTGCTCGTGCTCCATATCGTTTAGCTCCCACCGAGATGCGGGAATTGATGACCCAATTGCAAGAATTGTTAGATAAAGGTTTTATTCGTCCGAGTTCGTCACCGTGGGGTGCACCGGTGTTATTTGTTAAAAAGAAAGACGGTTCGATGAGGATGTGTATTGACTACCGAGAGTTGAATAAGGTAACTATTAAGAACCGTTACCCGTTGCCGAGGATTGACGACTTATTCGACCAATTGCAAGGTGCTAGTTATTTCTCAAAGATCGATTTGAGGTCGGGTTATCACCAAGTTCGGGTGAAAGAAGGCGACACCGAGAAGACGGCTTTTCGTACACGTTATGGTCATTATGAGTTTCTAGTGATGCCGTTTGGTCTTACAAACGCGCCGGCTATTTTTATGGATTTGATGAATCGAGTTTGTAAACCGTTTCTTGATAAGTTTTTGATCGTGTTTATTGACGACATTTTGATTTATTCGAAAACCGAAGAAGAACACGAAGGCCATTTGAGGCTTGTTCTAGACGTGTTGAAACGGGAGAAGTTGTATGCAAAATTTTCAAAGTGTGAATTTTGGTTGCGGGAAGTACAATTCTTAGGTCACGTGGTGACGTGTGATGGTATTAAGGTTGATCCGTCCAAGATTGAAGCGGTGTCAAATTGGGAGCCTCCGAGGACTCCTACCGAGGTTAGAAGTTTTCTTGGATTAGCCGGTTATTACCGAAGATTTATACAAGATTTCTCGAGAATCGCGATTCCACTCACGAAGTTAACGAGAAAAAGTGAGAAGTTTGTGTGGGAGAAGAAGCAAGAAGAGGCGTTTAAATTGTTAAAAGAAAAGTTATGTAACGCGCCGATCCTTACGTTACCGGATGGTATGGAAGACTTTGTGGTTTATAGTGATGCTTCAAATCTAGGGCTCGGTTGTGTGTTGATGCAAAGAGGAAAGGTGATCGCGTATGCCTCGCGACAATTGAAGAATGCGGAATTAAGGTACACGACACACGACTTGGAATTGGCGGCGATTATTTTTGCCTTGAAGTTGTGGAGGCATTATTTATATGGCACTCGGTGTACATTGTACACGGATCATAAGAGTTTGCAATATGTGTTTACACAAAAAGACCTTAATATGCGACAAAGAAGGTGGATCGAGTTGATTGCCGATTATGATTGTGAGATTGTGTATCATGCGGGGAAGGCGGATGTGGTGGCCGATGCCTTAAGTCGAAAGGTTTATGAAAATCCAAACCGAGGAATTTTATCACGTATAGAAGTTGTCTCGAGTATTATTGAAAGGATCAAGAATGCCCAACGGGAGGTCATGGGAAAAGACGAGTTAAGACAAGAACGGTTAGGTAAGAACCAACATTTCCTCGAAAATGCACAAGGGTTGAAGACCGTAGGCGGTCGTATTTGGGTTCCTAAGTTCGGTGGTATCCGAAAAGAGTTGTTTTATGATGTGCACAAATCGAAGTATTCGATTCACCCGGGAAGTACAAAGACGTACCAAGATATGAAACGGGTTTATTGGTGGCCCGGAATGAAGGCGAGGGTGGCCAAGTATATCTCTAAGTGTGCCACGTGTGCACAAGTGAAAGCCGAGCATCAAGTACCGTATGGGGTAGCTCAATCATTGGTTGTACCGGCCGGGAAGTGGGAAGATATAACTATGGATTTCATAGTAGGTTTACCGAAGACGAGTAGAGGTCACGATGCCATTTGGGTCATAGTTGACCGGTTGACCAAAAGTGCGTTATTTTTAGCAATTCGGGAAACATTGCCACTTGAGAAGTTGGCTAAATTGTATGTTGATGAAGTGGTTCGACTCCACGGGGTTCCGTTATCGATTGTGTCCGATAGGGACGCGAGGTTTACCTAGAGATTTTGGCGATCTTTACAAGAAGAATTGGGTACAAAGTTGCGGTTGAGCACGGCTTATCATCCGCAAACCGACGGTCAAAGTGAAAGAACGATTCAAACGGTTGAAGATATGTTGAGATCGTGTGTGTTAGACTTCGGTGGTAAATGGGATGAACATTTACCGTTAGTCGAGTTCTCGTATAATAATAGTTATCACTCGACTATCAAGATGCCGCCTTATGAGGCGTTATATGGTAGAAAATGTAGAACTCCATCTTGTTGGTTGGAAGCGGGAGAGACGAAACTCACGGGTCCCGAGATCGTGAGAGTGACAAATGAAAAGATTGGTATTATTCAAAACAACATGAAAGTCGCCCAAGATAGACAACGAAGTTATTCGGGTTTAAAGAAAAGACCATACGACTTGGATGTCGGTGATATGGTGATGTTGAAAGTGTCACCTTGGAAAGGTGTGATGCGGTTTGGTAAAAAGGGAAAGTTAAGTCCAAGGTATGTTGGACCGTTTAAAATATTGAAACGGGTCGGGCTTCAAGCTTTTAAGTTGGAACTTCCACCCGAGCTTCAAGGTGTGCATGACACCTTTCACGTGAGTTATTTGAAGAAGTTTATCGGGGAAGTTGAAAATATTATTCCATTGCAAGAGTTGCGGGTTGACGGCCCGAACCGATTGATTGAGGAGCCCGAGGCTATATTAGAAACGAAAACAAAGAAGCTTCGGAATAAAGAGATCGAGTTGGTGTTGGTCAAGTGGAAGCATTCACTTGGGCCGAATTTGACTTGGGAAGTCAAGGACGAGATTCGGAAAAGATACCCGGATTTCGTGAACTATGATGAGATTCCGAGGACGGAATCTTCTTAAGGGGTAGATAGTTGTAACGACCCGAATTTGTAAATAAATAAATTGTATAAAAATATGATAATTATGGATAAATCATATAAAACATGTAGGAATTGGTTTCGTGTCGTTTGGAGACCGTACGAGAAAGTTATGGGCGAAACCGAGCCGAAACAAAGTTGAAAAAGTGCAGCCCTGGCTGTATCAGGAGTTCGCGACGCGAACTATAAGTTCCCGATCGGGAACTTGCTCCAGGGAGTTTGGCCTTTTATCGCGAAGAAGTTCACGCCTGCTTAACGATCGCGAACTATGAAATTCGCAGAGTTAGCGACGCGAACTCTGGTCGCGTCGTGAACTATTGTCTGGCAGCATTAAAGTCGGGTTTGAGCTCATTTAATGCATTTAAAAACCCTAGTTTTTCTCTCTTCGAACTTGTGAACGATTTTGGGTGTCAAGCATCATTTGGAGCCGATTTCTTCATCAAATCTTGTGATTCTTCACTCCTAGTTGAAGATTTAAGGTATATCTTCAATCCTTTGTAGTTGTAGCTTTAGATCTATGGGTTTAGAAGCTTGGGGTTGAAACCCTAGTTCTTGGGGTTATAGATTATGGTGATATAAATGGTGTATACACTTAATAGATGGTATATTAACAAGGAAATCAAGTGTATGGTTAAGATTTGTAAGAATCTTAAGGGTTGGTTAAACCTAGGGTTTGGTAAATCACCATATTTGGGGGAAATGGATTGTTGGGTGTTATCTAGAGGTAGATGAACACATTGATAGTAGATTGTGATGTTGATCATTGTATGATCATTGTTTTAGGCTTTCGGTGACATCTTGGAAAGTCGGTGAAATTGTGAAGCAAGAGTTTTGGTGTCAAGAACACAGTTGGAGCATCTTTATTGCTAAGGTGAGTACGTGTGGACTTTACTGAGTACATAGCCCTTGAAATACATTGTTTATACTTATGTACGGTCTAATTGCTTAATTGAGTAGACTTATAGTTGTGTAGTTAGTTATGAATTATTATAAATAATTAACTAACTGGTTTGTTGATGAATGTGATAGCCGAGAGCTAGATTGACATAACCTTTGAGTTATGGTGAGAACGAGATGACGTGATGCTAGTTAGTTCGGGGGCAACCCGATAACTAGACATGGTGATGTTTCTAACTAGTTCGGGGGCAACCCGATAGTTAGATAGGATAGTGTTTCTAGCTAGTTCGGGGGCAACCCGATAGTTGGATTTATGGGTGCTTTTAGCTAGTTCGGGGGCAACCCGATAGTTGGGCACGTTAGTGTTGCTAGTTAGCTCGGGGGCAACCCGATAACTAGATAAGTGTTGCTAGGAAAGCAAGGTTGGAGTCACCATAGGGTGACTATATAGATGGACGGAATTACCTGCGTTGATTACTTGGTTAACGTTTATTATTATTAATGGGTCTAAACCCATGTATCTCACGAGACGTTTTTGTCTCACGTACTCCTTGTTTGTTTTTGCTATGTACTCAGGTTCGGGATCGAAGGTTTAGGTACGCATGGATAGAGATGCGGGACCTAGAATAGAAGAACACTAGATTGGATTTAGTCTTAGCTTGGTGATGATCTATTTTGTAACACCTACTTTTATACTCTGATTTCATACCAAGGTTTTTGTAAATCTAAATTGGGGATGTTCTCCTATTTATAAAATGTTTTATTTTGGCCAATATTTGGCATTAAATATGAGGTGTTACAAGTTGTACCCGTGAAAAGTCACAGATTGTCAGTTTTAATGCTGGACGTAATTAATAAAAAATACAAAAATTAATCGTTAATTTCATAATTATTACACTTGCGTTTATGTACAACAAACATGTCAAGTGGGTAAAAACAACTTAAATATGTATCTGAGTATAACTAATAATAAAACGGGTCGAATGAATCATATGTTTGATTTAACTATATTACAATACACAATATCTAATATTTAAACATGTATTCCAAATGAAGTTGGGCGAATTAAAAAAATAACGCTAAATGTTAAACGAATAAAATGGGAAAAAGTTTAAAAATATATAATGGGAAAAAGTTTAAATATCTATAAATTTCAGTACTTAATATTCATCGATCTAATAGATTAGATTCTACATGTATAGAAACAAAAAATTAAGTTAAAACAAACAGGTAAAACAGGTCTAAATAATCAAAAAAACTTATATACATATTTAAAGTTACCTAACAATGAAGGGTCGAATGAATCATTTAACTTGTTTTAGGAAACCATTCATCATTCTAATCATTTGTTTTAAGTTTTTAACATAACCTGGATCTTTGCTACAAAAACCAAAAGAGCAACCATGAGTTTAAATATAAAAAATATTATCTCAAAGCTAATTAAATCCAGTATCATATGTTATCACACCTTATTGTACATGATGTACAGAAGAACGCATTTGATGATCGACCAAGTTGTTGGTATTATTGAAAAGATGATTTTGTTAATCCAGCTGATTGTGGTTATGCCAACGAACTTGTTTTGGTGTCGGAATTGGATAAAAAATGCATATTTGTTTGGAAACGACCCAATAAACAAAATCAAATTTTAGGTTAGAATCGCAAATTAATTATTTACGTGGTTTTATTTTAATCTTGATTATTATGTTTTATTTTATTTCCTTATTCAGTTTAATTAAGTTAATAGCTTTCTTTCTAACGTGTTCTTTTGTGCTTAAATTCCCCATTCGTTTTGGGTTTAGGCAAAGTGGTAGACATCGTTATTTTGACAATATATATTCACAATTTCTTGATTTTTGGTCCCTATTATGATAGATACAGAAATTTAGCCATTTAGGTTGCAGATCTAATATGCAAATGAATTTTGACCGTTGAAATACATATTAGTTTAATGATCAACTAATGATCATAAGCATAATCATAATCATGATTTTCTTCATATAATTATTTTATTAATTATATGTTACCTACTTTCTACTCCTCTCTGCAAAAACCCCCTGCAAACTTTTTTTTTTTTCAAATTTTGAATTTTAATCTAGTATAAACACTTATTTGTTATCTTGAAAAGGATAAATTTTCGCAGAACAATTTTCATTTAAAATCAAGTTTAGTTTAAATTCTGTTTCAATTTATTAAAGTTTTATAATCAAAATAAAAGCTTTATATCAAAGTTCTATTTTATTCACCACCATTCGTTTCATCATGAAATAATTCATCGGTAGAATATGTTGATTGTATTTAAAAGACAACGCATGTTAAATAGGAAACATAATTGCTATTAATTGTTGATGAATAAATATAATTGCTTTTTAAAATAGGAAATAATTGCATATTAAATGTTGCTGAAAAATTAAGTCGTGCAAATGGGCGGGAAAAATAAACTTCTGGCCAATAGGAATCTTCCACTTGGCGAAATGGGTTCTAAGAACATGACACGTGGCATCTTAAGCTTCTTTTATTATAATTAATAGATTAATAGATAAAATCAAAAAGATATAATTATAAAAGGGACAAAAATGTCATATGCTTTGGGACTAAAAGCAACGACCAATAACCACCATTAACGGCAGGATCATTGGGGGTTATTTAAATTTTTTCACAAATACTAAAAGATTTTTAAGTTGTGTTCCCGGCTTTTTATGTGAAACGACTGAGATTTGAGAGAAAAGGAAAATAAAGAAAATATTTGTTTTCTTTATGTACTCGAGACTAATAGAAATGTAAACAGATGTTCTTTTAATGTATTCGTTTGAGAAAAAGGAAATAAGTGAACAAAATTATAATTTTACCTTCAAAATATAATTTAATTAAGATATATCAAAAGTGTTTTGATAAGTGGAATAATTTTTCATTACTTTTAACATCTGCTCTCTTCAAATCCTCTTATTTTTGGGAGGATAATTTAAGAAATAAATAATTACCAAAACTTCTTTTATCTTCTTTTTCTTTTTTTACCGGCGCCTAATCTATTATTTTTTGTCTATAGTGGGACTTGAACACATGAGTTATAGGTCATGAGCAACACTTTACATAAGTCTTCAATACTGCTAGGCTGCAAGCCTTATATCTCTTCTTTCTTGTTAGGGGATACCTTTTATAATTAAAATATTATATGATCGAAATTGCACGAAGAATTTGAACAGGAGAAATTGTATTTCTTCTTACCTTTTCTTTCTACTTATATTCCTATCTATTTCTAAATTTGACATGTGTAATCCATTAATTCTCTTTTCTCATATCATCTCTTAATCTTGACACTTGTCTTAATTTAATGGATAGGAAAATTAATATGAACAAATAGTATAAATATAAAGTAATACCACTTTTCTTTTGAACAATAATATAATCCAAACATGACAAATAATGAACATGGCAAACGTGGACTTGAAAGCAACAAGGCTCCCCAAATCACTCTATAAAAACCACATTTGCAACCCCTTGAAAACCAAAAAGTAGGTACATTTAGTGGCAGCACCACATAGCAATGGCCACTAATTCTTCACATTTCTTATTCTTATGTCTTCTAACCTTCTTCACATTGTCATTTGCCATAAGACTAAAACACTTCAACATATCCACCGTTGCCACCCATTGGTCCAATGCTGCCGCCACATGGTATGGCAGCCCCGATGGTTTCGGAAGTGACGGTAAGTATATGCACTATCATTCAACTAAACAAGAATTTAAGTTGGTGGTGTTTTTTTCCTTCAAAATTTGCCCTTATTAAGTATGTTGCATGTTGATTAGTATGAAGCTAATGCAAGGTTAATTTGGTAAAAACAATACAGGAGGTTCATGTGGGTATGGAAATGCAGTGTCACAAGCACCATTTTCTTCCATGGTGACCGGAATAGGTCCATCTCTTTACAATGCTGGGAAAGAATGTGGGGCTTGTTATGAGGTAGGCAGTAGGCTAGTGGACCCCATGTTAACAAATGCTTTTATTTATATAAAGCATAAACCGCTTTGAAAATATTTTAAATATTATGAGCTCAAATGTGTATACTTTGTTAAACCATATTTTGTTGTTATATAGGTAAAATGTACCAAACACCCATCATGTTCGCGTAAGCCGGCTAGGGTTGTTATTACTGATTTTTGCCCGGGAGGCTCGTGTGCTTCTGATCATGCGCATTTTGATCTTAGTGGAACCGCATTCGGTGCTATGGCAAAACCAGGCCAAGAAAAACATTTACGTGACGCGGGAGTTTTGCAAATTCGATACGCACGGTAATTTTATTTAACTACCTTTTATAAACCACATAAGATCTTGATACTCATGCTGGTTTTATCATATATTAACCTTATGTTACTATTTCTTTTTCTTTTTTTAGGGTTGAGTGCGATTATTCAAGAACGAACATAGTATTCCATGTAGACCAAGGGTCGAACCCTAATTACTTTGCAACGGTGATTGAATTTGAAGAAGGGGATGGAGATTTAGCAGGAGTGAGTTTGAAAGAGGAAGGCGGTACCGAGTGGTTGAAAATGGTGCAATCATGGGGTGCGGTTTGGAAAGTCGATCCCGGGAGGGAGCTACACCCTCCATTTTCTTTACGGTTGATATCACGGTATTCCGAGAAGGTTTTAGTGGCCAAAAATGTGATTCCTAAAGGATGGACACCTGGGTTAACGTATAGGTCTATAGTCAACTACCTCTAAAAGGGTTATTTTGAGGCCAAGTTACGTTTTTAATTTATTGTTTTTAATGTTACTAGTGAGAATTAAGAGGTGGCATAAGGAGAGTCGTGTTAAGTAGACCACTAGGTCACCCTTTTCTAGGTCGAAGAATAATGTTGTGTTGTCGGGTTACCAAAATGGCATTAAGTATTACAAAATACTTGGATGAGTAGATTTTAATGTTTCTATTGAGTTAATTAAGTGTAATGTATTGTGTTTCTTTATAAAAAAGTTATTAGTAAATTGTATTTTTAGTTTAATGTCTAAATAGATCATGAATAAGTTGTTTATCAAACCAATTATAATAATGGGAGGTGATTTATACACCATATAAATAACTTTACATAACAAAATATACAACTGTTATTGTAAACCGTATAACATATTAAAATAGTAATAGTTGTAATTCTTGAACTAATATACTTCCTCCGTATCAAAATAAGTGACACAAATTGGCTTACACGTTTTTTGAGGTAAAAGATTAAAGTATAGGTTAAAATAGATTAAAGTACATAATTAGTGGAGAATGGGTCCCACTTTTCTTGAATAAAGTGATATTAATGAGTTTTAAAAGTAAAAGTAAGGGTATAAGGGTAATTTCACTTTATTAAAGTGGATAGTTAGTGGGTATGGGTCCCACTATTTTTACCAAATAAGGAAAGTTTTCAAAGTGTGTCACTTATTTTGATACACCCCAAAATGGAAAGTGTGTCACTTATTTTAATACGGAGGAAGTATGTAACATAGAAATCACTTTCTTTTTAACAAATTGTGTAAGTATGTGCTTAATCAAAGATTTGAGAGTCCATAACTGTCTTGAGCCCTTAAACAGGGCCTTGGTGATCTGTCCGGACATATTCTGAAATCTTGTTAAGTATACTGGGGGTGTTCGCATAATTGCATTTTGCATGTGATCCAAAATTAATTAACACAACTTAAAATCGTAATAATAAATTAGTATCTGGCGAAATTCAAAATCGTAGAATTTGAGAAATAATGAGTTGCTAAAACATATAATAAATGGGTGTCACTCTCTTTAGAATTTATAAACAACTTTAGTCTTAATTAGTGTCAGTGTGGTTCTTAACTCACAAACTTATCAAATGTGTGTCTTGGAATATCTAAATATCTAATAACATAGATTGTGAATTACCGTGCCTGATTAGTTGGATATCACAATAACATCATCACCAACATGCAAAAGCATCCGTTCAAAAAAAAACATGCAACAACATAATAAGTTGGCTTCATAATTATAGATTTTATTTGCAATTTGTGCTAATAAATTGGCTAGATCTTTGAATTTTTTAGAATCATTTAACGTACACCCATTCACATTATAATCCTTAGTTAGGTTTGAGCAATTATAAGACAAAGATCTGGCCAGTAAGGGGATCTTCTCGTGGCTGGCCAACTGACGGGCTCCGACGAGCAGCTGTTAACATCATATGTTAATTCCTCAAAGAAACCTGATGTCTATGAGTTAGTTTTACAGTAATGATGATCATCAACTTGATCCAATGAGGAAACTGATTATGACACAAATCCCAAATCAGAAACCTCTTCAAAATCCTCTAATTTCTCCTTTCTATCAGCTCAAAATAATCTCTATATACAAAATTGATTTTTTTGACACACAAATGCAAAGAAAATTTAAAGATTCAGTATACCCTGCCACATTATAAGTCTTTGACAAAGAAGAATGTGATGATGGTCCTCTTTTGCATTCCTGGTAATGAGGCAAGGCTTATATGTTGTTTGTTATCATGTAATATACGATCTTAAAACTCAAAATACATTTACATAAGATAAAATAATCACTTTATTCAAAAAAGATTCACACATCTGCAAAGCTATACAGTTTGATTATAACACTATATTTATTTTCTATACAATATATCAAAAAAGAACAAAAGGTTGCCTTGACCTTTGAAGCAAGCAAAGTTTCAGTCACTTAAATAAAAAAAAGGAAAACCTGTTACCATTTAAAAATATATGAAGTTCAACATAATAAAGTGGTGTATCATGATCAATCCTTGTTTCCATCTTTAACAACCTGAATCAAAAGAATTGCTAACATAAATTAGTTTCAGTTTTAGCAAAAAGAAACACAACAAACAATCAAATTAAGTTGATCAATACTAACAAAATTGCATTAAAATCAACACTTGAACAATATATTTGTACATAAGAAACAGTAATCATATGCTAACAAAACTCTATGTGGGCACACATCAACCATCGAATAACAGATCTAGCAAAGAAAATAAGCCTTAAAAAAATTGAACTCCAAAAAACTCACCGACACCAAAAAAATTAAAAATCCATACTTTACATAAAAAAATGAAATCGATTCACAGATAATCTCAAATCTGAAAATCTACAACAAGTTAATTTACATGTCTTGCCTCAGCAACATTTAAACAAGAAAATTACCTGCTTGAAGTAATATATCGCCAAATGGAATTCAATGCAATTACTTACCTCAAATTCGTAACCGTTGTTCGAGATCTGGATTTCAAATTGGGAGTTATGTGCTTCGGAAGTTGTAGATTTGGGTTCGGTCGATGTGTTGTATATATAGGATGAAGATCCGTGCAAGGAACAAATGAGGCGTTTGCAGACACATAGTTGAAGTAACCGAGGAGTCGTTTAGGAATCTTGGGTGGAGAGGATGAAGGAATCGAGGAGGTGGGTGAGGAAGAACTTCAATCGTCTTGTTTGAATTCACATTGAATTACCGGTGGCCCAAGCGACTGTTATGTCCCGTTCCTTAATTGTTGACATGAGCACAAGCCCTCACCTCTTCAAGCTTTAATATTTTAAGTTTAAGTGATTTCACAATTTGGGAGCTAGATCAGTTGGCTCGAGTCGTTTGATTATAACCTGCAGGTCGCTTGTTCGAAACCTTGCAGCCCATGTTTTTTAACCAACTTAATAGTTTTCAAAAATAGTAAGCATTTGGCTGAATTTTCAAAGTGATATTTAAGGAAAGATCCTAAATGCTTTATAAGTAGTAGAGATAGAGATTTATCATTCGAAAAATCTATAAACTATAAGAATACCCATAATGGTGATCAAATCCGGATTTAATCATTAGTATAATATCAATGTTATATCAGCTTTCTCTCTCAAAATCAAACACATGACTAGCCCCCGTAGAGGTCACCAACCTCACGACGAAACATTAAAATTAATTTTATTAATACATGTACTACTAACTATGCATATTACACAAGCAAATCAAACACACGATCAAACCAAAGGGATAATTTTGTTCTAAAACATAGTCAAAAGACGATAATTTTGTACATAAATTATAATTGTAGATACACAATTGTACAAATAAAGATGGAAAAATACATAATTATAAATTTAAAACATAGTTCATCAATCTTTTTGTTCATATTTGACGTATCTAATCATTTTTATAACTAATTAACTATACATATTTGGGCCATATGACTCGGCTGTTTTAATATGCCTAAAAACACAACTTAATATAGTCTTACAGGTAAATGTGAACCAAGTTGGATGTTAGCATATGCAAACCTTACGCCCAAGCCTTGGATCATGACGTGGCGGCATAGTCAAGCTTCGAGTCTTTATGAGCTTCGACTGAAGCCAAGACGAACCTTTTATAACCATAGTTATATTATGGGTACCTATTTGTTAAAAGTGTTTTTCTAACATGTGCCCCCTAGTCCTTTTTTAGGTATCCACGGGCCCTGTTCTGCTTCATCTAAGCTAATTTGAATCAGAAGCTGATCACAAATTTAATCCCTGAAACTTATTTTTTTGGTACAGCTCGAAGAGACAGAAGATTAGAGGAGGGCAGATGAGATGACACTCAAAGCACTGATAGTCTAAACCCTGGGGCACATATTAGAACTCATTAATTATCATTGACTTTCCATTAAAACTATAAAAAATATTTAATCATCTCTTTGAAAATGTAAAATTCAACTTTCATTAATGTATAATATGGTTTTATAAGGAAATTTAGAATGAATTAATGAGTCTAATATTGTAGGTGTCAAATTGAACTCTCAACATTAGTAAAGGGGGAAAAAGTATAACTTTATATGGTCAACTTAAAAAATGTGATGCAGGTGAGGATACGAATTTAATGGGACGTATTCCTATTCAATCAGGCTTCGATCAACCCCACTTGTTACTACTAAACCCTTTTCTTACCAAATTCACTAATCGACACTCGATTCTTGGTCTTCAACAAGAACATCAACTCAATTTCAACAAAATCAAATCGATTAAACCCAATTTTGCAACAATTAGAGCGATTTCTACATCATCATCATCATCATCCGACATGGCCAAAGCAATTAGGGTTCATGAACTTGGTGATCCTGAGGTCTTCCTCCTCTCTAATATATCAATTTTTATACGTTACGAAATACGATTAAGTTTTTGTAGTAACTTAAGTGGCTGATTGAATATTTTCACTACAAGTCTTGACTTTAGGGGATCAGAAACCTCTGTAATATTCCAGAATGTTTTATAGGTGATTGAATTATTAGTATATTCCCTAAGGATGAATCAAACTTTTGATTCAGTTAAATGACTAAATTCGGCCTAAAATTTAAGATCTTCATATAAGTAATAAGTTGATTTGTGTCTGCTGTAACTAGTGTTGTTAACTGAATGCTGATTACAGCCTGATCAAGAGAAAGTATAAGCAGTTTATTAAATAATATAAAATATAATTAACTTTTAATTATGTAGACTTAAGATTTTGGTACTCTATTGTTTTATTAAGTACTTCTCAAAATGAAAAGTTTGATTGTTTAACTGATATAGTTACTCATTAAGGATTGTAAATATCACTTCAAGTTAAGAGAAGGTGATTTTAGTTTGTAAAGCTACTAATTTAGTATTACCTTGTGATCAACTGTCCAATGTGTGAATGAGTTATGTAATTACAAATTAAATTAAATTAAATTTATACAGGTCATGAAATGGGAGGATGTTGAAATAGGTGACCCAAAAGATGGAGAGATTAGGGTTAAAAACAAGGCCATTGGGGTAAACTTTATTGATGTTTATTTCCGTAAAGGTGTCTACAAGGCAGCTGCAATGCCATTTACACCAGGTTTCATGCTATCTCTTTTGTTATTAATTATTATATAATAATATCTGATTTTGTTAAAGACTGGATTTTTATATATTTTTGACATGTGAAGGTATGGAGGCAGTTGGAGTTGTGACAGCTGTTGGTCCTGGTCTAACCGGGAGGCAAGTTGGAGATATTGTTGCTTATGCTGGAAATCCAATGGGAGCATATGCTGAAGAACAAGTACTTCCTGCAGATAAAGTTGTACCCGTTCCTTCTTCTATCGACCCTGCTGTAGCAGCTTCTGCTTTGCTCAAAGGAATGACTGCTCAGTTTCTTCTTCGCCGTTGCTTCAAGGTGAAATCTCGCTCCATCTTTTATTTATTATTTATTATAATTTTTTTTTAATATATAATATGCATTTTGACAGGTGGAACGTGGGCACACGATTCTTGTGCATGCAGCTGCTGGTGGAGTAGGATCATTATTATGTCAATGGGCAAATGCAATTGGAGCCATTGTTATTGGAACTGTTTCAACCAATGAGAAAGCAGCACAAGCTAAAGAAGACGGCTGCCACCATGTCATTATCACCAAACAAGATGATTTTGTTAAAAATGTTAATGAAATTACTTCAGGTCAAGGGGTTGAAGTGGTCTATGATTCTGTTGGAAAAGACACCTTTCAAGTAATCATTAATTAACAAGTTTACTAATTACATTTTTAACGAAGTCCGATTATTTAATTTAATTTAATTTTGTTGTTTTGACATTTCAGGGATCGTTAGCATGCTTAAAAGTTAGAGGACACATGGTGAGTTTTGGGCAGTCATCTGGTGCGCCAGACCCCGTGCCATTATCTGCACTTGCGGTGAAATCCTTGTACTTAACAAGGCCTTCTTTAATGCAATACACTGCCACACGAGATGAGTTACTTGAAACAGCTGGCGAGGTTTTTGCCAGCCTGTCAAGTGGGGTTTTACGGGTTCGGGTCAACCATAAATACCCGCTTTCTCAGGCGGCCCAAGCCCATTTGGATCTTGAAAGCCGGAAGACCTCAGGCTCTGTTGTGTTGATACCCGATGCAAATGAGGTTTAATCTGTGTGTTGTATTTATTAATTATGAACAATGGGTGTTTGTTTTTCGTTTTTTTTTTTTTTTTTTAATCGCATTGTTGGTGAATGGTAATATTTTCCAAATAAACGTCGTTTTGGTCATTTAACAATTACTTTATCTTGTGGTGAATGGTAAATATGCTCATCCAAAAAAAATGATGCTAGTATTGTGACATTTTGCATAATTTCACAAGCCTATCTATGTGGTTGCTCTATGTGTACCAAGTTGGGTACGTTCATGAAGCTTTTGGCAATAATAAGTTTGGAATTATGGGGTAATATAAGCGATTTAGGTTGTGAAATTCTGATTATATCGATTAAGCATGTGAACTGTGAGCCATTAAGTTATTAGGGTTGTACTAAAAGCACAAGGTGTCAAGTTATGTTAAACCAGTGTTAAAAGGCATTTTTGCCTCTTTAACTTGGTTTAAAACTCACTTTAAAATTACTTTTATTTGTATAACATATCTATAACATATTTTTGGGACCTACAAAAATACCTTAAATCAACCACAATATACCAAAAAAACAAAAAGAAAAAAAATCCTTTTAGCTGAGCGTTAGACATTTGACGTACAAGCTTTAATACAACTTTACCATTACTCATTTGGTTCTGACATAGCCAACTTAACATGGCTTTAACGTATCATACGGTGTGCTCTAATAGTTTGAAGTTTGAACCAACAACTCATATCGGACGGTCCAAAAGATTAGTGGGTTACTAATGTTTGATTGGCTTTTAATATAGTGAAATTAGCTAATTATGAGTGTCTATACATCGATCAAATTCAACTAAGTAAAAAATAATTTTAACATTAATACATACATCATATTATTTATAGCGAGATTCAAACTTATGATCACATGTTAACGAGGAACACATTTTAACATTTTATTTGGTTCAACCAAGTAAATGCTTGTGTTGAGTTTAGAACAACTCCAATAAATCGATCTTTAAGCTCAAGAATGGTTAGTTCTTGATCTTGGAATAAGCATATACAAATCATAAACAATGCGGAATTAAACGAATATATTTGTATTGCTAAACAATGTTTTCATCATCATCAATTATACACAATGATTACTAAAAGCCTCAATTCTACATAAAATATGTAGAACGGTTTTAATCTTCTAACAGGATCATAGTTATGACCTTGGGGCTTAGAGCACACACACAAACACGTTTTTTTGAATAAACGTGATTTCAAGAACGACTAATTCTATGCCTCTAGGTTTCTTTATACACTAGAAACCTAGGGTTTACAAGGATAAACACAAAATAGTTAACTAAATCTTTTTGATTCTACAAAGATATACCTGACTTAATAAACTAAATCTTTTTAAACTTTTATCAATATGTTCTAAATCTTCTTTCAAATTTCGAATTCCATATTATTGATTTAGGTCCTTGTAAAGTTTTGACTCATCAAATCTAAGAAATATCATAGGAAATATTCCTAACAATCTTCCCCTATTTGATGATGACAAAACTTGTAGAATCAGCTCAGAATCTTCAAGTCTCTTCCCCTTTTTGACATAATCAAATACAAAGTCGAGAAACTTGAACTTCCCCTTGAATGATCAACATCTTTTCTTCCCCTGAAAGTGTGCTACCATTCTTGCATCTTCGAGGTTATATCAATCACATTTGAAAGAAAATAAATTATCATCTATTTAAAGTTGAAGTAGAAAAACCAAACCTTGCATTACATCCCGTCTAAATCATGTAAACAGCAACGCCATATCTCGTATGAAGGGCATTCTTGGCCTTCAACAAACCTTCTCTCTAAGATTCTGTCGAATTGCAGTTACATTATAATCACATAAAACTTCTTATGTAGTAAGACTTTCCACTTCTTCTTCAAATAAAATCAAATAAATCTTCTTTTGTAATCAACTGATGAAGATCAAATATGTAACAAATAAACCTTCTTCCTTTATCTTCATCAAACCTTCAACCTATGTGTGTGAAATTTTCTTGAAACAAGAATCAGAAGAATCTTGAACAAGAAAACAATGTGATACACATCACATAAATATCACAAGTTATTTTCATCCTCTTTTTGTCGAGAACGAACAACGTAATAACAAGTGATCTAAAACCGAATACAATCAATAACCGTAGTATGAAGCTAACATGGTGTGTGACATGTTCTCCAAAGTATGTTGTATCGGTTATGAGAAAGAAAAGCATGGCATAAAGTGAATCATCCGTAGCAACATGCTCATTACCCTATCAGTAGTAACATAATGTATAGGCAGTACTAACTTGCATACGAGCAGTAGTAATTTGTTAAGGGGCAGTATTAACTTCAATATCACCATCAGTAGTAATATGCATACCCCATCAGTAGTAACTCACAAAGGATGATCAGCAACAAAAAAATAATTCAGCATGAAAGTTTCAGTATTAACAGATCAGCAGTAGTAATCGGATCGGTAGTAATGTTGTAGCAACAGTAATGGATCAGCAGTAAAAACATTAATCAGTAGTAACGAGTGTGAACCAGTGAGTGACCAGTATTAACATATGCGAGCAGAAAGTTTGTAGCAGCAACATTGGATCATCATTATCCGACAATCTCCAAACATGATTTATATTAAAATAAAGGATTATGTTCGGTTGATTCTTGTTGTATATTATGTAAATCTTCTTTTTGGATATCCAAAGCCACTCTTGTTTCATCAATATGCGTATTATTTATTTATTTATTTCTTTGACATAAAGAATCATTAGGTGCGATTTCAGTGCAATCAAGAAAAATTAAATCTTTTTTGTGACGTACCCTATCTGCGTGTCTTCGTAAAAGTGGCCATATGTTGAGTGACTTCAGAATTTTCCAGATAAATAATAAGAAATTAGCAGTTCCCCGGGTTTAATTAAAAACCGTGATATCTTCAAAAAAAAATTATGCAAGATTCTTCATGTGATCAATAGATCCTTGTTTCATTCCAGATCTGGAGCCACCCGCTCTGATACCACTTGTTGAGTTTAGAACAACTCCAATAAATCGATCTTTAGGCCTAAGAATGGTTAGTTCTTGATCTTGGAATAAGCATATACAAATCATAAACAATGCGGAATTAAACGAACAGATTTGTATTGCTAAACAAGGTTTTCATCATCATCAATTAATACACAATGATTACTAAAAGCCCCAATTCTACATAAAATATGTAGAACGGTTTTAATCTTCTAACAGGATCATAGTTATGACCTTGGGGCTTAGAGCACACACACAAACACATTTTTTTTGAATAAACGTGAGTTTCAAGAATGACTAATTCTATGCCTCTAGGTTTCTTTATATACTAGAAACCTAGGGTTTACAAGGATAAACACAAAATAGTTAACTAAATCTTTTTGATTCTACAAAGATATACGAAGTACTTGACTTAATAAACTAAATCTTTTTAAACTTTTATCAATATCTTCTAAATCTTCTTTCGAATTTCGAATTCCATATTATTGATTTAGGTCCTTGTAAAGTTTTCACTCATCAAATCTAAAGAATATCATAGGAAATATTCCTAACAGCTTGCGAGTGTTTATGTTACCTCTTTATTCATTTATATATTTGGTTTTTATTTTATTCGTACCAATTTTCATTTTTAACATTTCACAAATTCTGTTTGGTTGGTTTGAGGCTTTCAAACACGTGATTTACAATTTACATCCCATAAACATCGTCGGAAAAGGAAACTATACAAGTCAACAACTATAAAATGAAAAGGGGAAAGACAATTTAATTTAAATCTCAAACCCTAATATGCCACGTGTTACCTCCTCAGCTCCTCTCAATTACGTAACTGAAGGATAAAGAGGGCGACGTCGAAGCAAATTGGGAGAAAATAATTTTCAATTTAAAAGTTGATGCAGAGGAGCAATTCAAATAGCAAGTGACTTCAGATTTAGTTAATACTAGCCCTTGATATCACCAGCTATAAATTTCTTTAAACCCTAATTTCCTATTTATCATCGGCCGTCCGTTCAATACATCAATTCCGGCCATCAATCTTCTTACGGGTATCGTATAATTCCAATTCAAAGCTAGAGTATATGATTCACTTATGCTTTTTTAAAGTTAATTTGGTTATTTTGTGAATGATTATGGAGTTTTTACATATTCTATTTGAGTTATTTGGTTCTGTTTATGCTGATTTCCTTATTTTGAGAATGATTATGAAGTTTTTACATAATTAAGGTTTGAGTGTATCTTGAATTATGATTAACGAGCTTATTTAATTTGCAACAGAAGGATTATTAGCAAGCAATACTCTATTTTTCTAATTATGGATCAATGCAAATACATCATGATTTGTGAGTGGAGGTTGCATATATTGAAGAGCTCACATGTTTTGCATCTTTAGGTAAACATCGTAAGATATCGTATAGTTTTAGTAGCTTCGTCATTGAATTTTTGATTGTTTAATTGGTGTTTTTTGTGGAGTTAATTGCTTGATATATATGTGCAGATAGGTTAATCAGATGTGAAATGTCTATTATATGCACTTGATTTTTTCATGTATTGCGTGTCTTTTTCTTTTTTACACATGGTACAATTTTAGGAATTTATTTCACCTCTTATGGATGCACATTCTCATTTAACAATCTTTTCTGCATACACAAGGAGGGGTTTACCCCTTGCAATTTTGCATCACCTCATTAGTTTTGTCCTGGGAAGCAAGCTATATGTTAATTGGACTTTATTTTTAATTGCAGATTGGTGTATATTAATTAGTATTATGTTATTCAGTTGCAATAATCGATTGTAATTTGTTTGGGTTCGCGGGTTTTTGTAATCAGGGCTTTATGATCCTGGATTCATCAGTTAGAGGATTAATTATTTTGATTTGGTTATATTGTGTTTTGTTCTTCAAATGTAGATACAAGAAATTGAGAAACAAGTGGATAAGCTTTCAGGATTATTGAAGAAACTCAAGGTATGAAAAAAAAAAAAACACACGTAATGTTTCGACTTTAACAACCAGATAACAACTGAAAATGGATTTCTAGAAATCCTGTTTGTCAATTTTTTTTTCTGTCAAATATTTGTTTCTTAAGATTCCAACGAGGAGTCAAAATTTGTAACCAAAGCATCTTCAATTAAAGGTTTGTTTTTTTATTATTGTCAATGATTATTATTCTTTGCCATTTGATCACGAATTATTAATTTTGTTTTCATCTATTAGGAAATTAATGGAGAAGGACGTTGATGAAGTGGGAAAGATTGCACATAATGTGAAATTGAAAATTGGAGCAGTTAATAAAGAGGTATAACTCTTTTCTTAAGCATTATGTTATTTTATGCAATATCTTACAATGCATTCTTTAACAGAGGTGTCAATTTCGACCCATTTAATTATGAACAAGTCAATTTGGGATATGTATTACTTTCTAATTGGTCAAAGGTTAAATAAATAAAAGATCATCAAATGGTCCGAATGGGCTAAACGGGTCAAAAATCGCCTAAAGTTTATTTATAATGCATACAATCCTACTAAATTCCTTTATTCAAATAATTAGATTATTACTGTAATATTATATATTTTTTGTAATTATATGTAACTTATAATTTACGAAATAATAAAATTTTTGGAGGAAATGCGTTTATACCCGACCAATAAATAAAAGTTACTCATTTTGACCCGTTAAATGCGTGCAGTGTTTGCCACCCATCTTTTTTAATATTCCTAAGGCATTGTAGTATGAAATGTTTATAAGGCTAGGGCTGCAATATTGTCCACACAAGTTAAAAATTCCTGGCCCGTTTTAGCATTACACATTCTCCATCTGTACCCAATTAATTTTGGTATTTAACCTGGTTGACTGTTGTGATTCTTTCTTACTTGCTGACTCAGCTACTTGTGTTGGAAAAGCGTTTGGCATCTCTTTTATAGTTTCAGAATGAGCATTAGCTAAAGATTCAATTTTTAATCTTTTCAAGTATCAGTTTCATTAGTATTGGCATTTGAATCTTCACATAATTTAGATTTTTGATTTCTTGATACAGGTTCTTCATCTTGAGTTACTTCTTGATTGACCTCATTCTTTTTCATTTCATCTTCTGGTAATTTACCAGAATTATCTTCAAATTGGGAAGATGTATTTATGGAAGTTTTGTTTGTAACAATTCTTTTAGAACGAGAAGGTAATGCTTTGTTATTGTTCATTATGATTTCATGGAGCTGACCGAAATAAACAATAAGATTGTAATTTTGAAGTCGTGAATCATTTCGTTGGTGTGTTGATTGTTACATTTCTTTGTATTGGATAGTTACATCTTAGCATCATGTAGAATTCAAGCATGCACTCTTATATGTGTGGAGATTGTGCAATTCTTATAGCATAAGAAGTAAGTGGGGTGTTTGGATGTATGCCGCGAAACATAGATTAAACAAGGGTATAGTTGAAATTTTATTTGATTGATCAAGTAGAGCGAATTAATATTGATACACTTGAAATGAACCGTCTAATAAGCTACAAATTTGGTATTGAAGAATGTCTTGAATGTTCTTGAAATACTTTCTTTCAACAAAAGAAATGATTACATTCAAATGTGAATATTCTCTGCTATTAACAAAACTTTATTCTATGCCTTTTTAATTAATCAACAATCCAATTGTCTAACTAGAAGAAATTTTTATTTTATTGTATTGGTTATTTGTTAATCACACTTTAATGTCTATATTATTATTTTATGGGGTGAGTTATATTGAGAACTCATTTTTTGTGTAGAACGTCGTAGAATCCTTTTAACCCAATCATAATTTAGTAAATACATATGTAAACCAATAACATTTAACCGAAATCAAACAAAAATACTGAAAAATATACATGCACAAATAACAATTATGATACATACATGAATAACATACATGCGTAATAACATAGATGTATACATGCATATATAACATACATGCATACCAATATTTGATGGTCCCTCATCAAATCCCTTCATGTATCTTGTAAGATCCGTTCATTTTGAAAATCAATTGTTTAGATTGGGTTATACCCAAAATATAAGTTCTCATATAACTCTCCACATTATATTATAATGTTACGGTCAGGAAAATTATTGACAGCCCGTGATTTTTCACGGGTCATAACCTAGTGATATTATATGACGAATGTTTTTTTCTTAATAAAGTAGCAGTTTTACGATTAGAGCACATGAAGTGTCCACCCACCACATTGTCGTCGGCCGTTGACCATGCCACAATGTACTCTTTGACCGGAGAGGTAGTCGGCATGGTGGAGCTTCATGGCATATACAATGCCGTGAAGAGGGAGTGTGTTGGTGTTTGTAGAGATATTTGTTTGGTAGCATCAGTTTATCTTAGAAAACCCAAGACTTGTAGAGATAAAAACTAAATAATTTTTTATTGTTAGAAATTAAAAATCGACCAAAGACTTGTAGCATAGTGATATTAGTATAAGGTATAAAGTGTTGTCCATAATCTAGGTAATGAGTTCAAGTCCCGCTATGGACAAAATGAAGTAGATATGTGTTGTTAAAAAAGCAAATTAAAACCGAACCGTCAAAACTATCGTAAAAACCAAATCGATTCGAACCAAATTATAATTTGGTTGGTCCAGTTTATTCTCGTAATTATTTATATAATGACATCTCAACAAAAAAATAAAATGTTAATGATAATAATATTGAGTTCTAAAACTATAAATCTATTAAGTAGTCAATTAATCGATCAGTTTACTAATTTGTTAATATAAAAAGAAAGTAATATTTGAAAATTTGCCTCATATATCTAAACGGTATCAAAGGTATCAATGGTAATGAAGAGGTTGAGTGGATAATTGTCTTGATGCTATATAACCCGAAGTTTAATGGAGGATTTGTAAAATTGGGTTTTGATAATGACAGCCCTTAGGACTGTCATTAAAAGTTGGTTACGTGCATAAATCGTTTGTACTTTCAGTGGTGAGGGTTGATTCCTAAAATGCAGGGGCGGTTATTGATTATTGTACAAGTTTTTAATGCGTGTCTTGACGTATTAGTGACAGCCCTTAGGGCTGTCATTATCATTTTCCTATAAAATAATATGATGAAAAAAGATAATTCAGGACTACTAAGCAAAAGTGATTGAAAATACTAATTTGGGACTACTAACTGGGCTTCGAGTAAATGGGCCGAAGAAAGGGGCCAACGACACGGGCTTGCTGGGTTCTGGGCTCGGTTATCGGGTTGGACTGACATAATTGCCATGTTGGTTTGAACGAAGTTGGGCTCGGGCAATGGGCTTCTAATTGGGCCGAATAAAGTTGGGCTTGGGCAGATTTTATAAATTATTTGTCATATAAGCTAACTATATATGTAGTATATGAAGAGTAAGTAAATAAAACTAATATTCAATTTATTTAGGACTATTTGATTACTATGGAAAAAATCAAAACCAACCCACAAACCGAAATAAATATTTGGTTCTTTTTCAAAACTAAACCAAAAACCAAAATCAAATAATCCAATTGAATTATTTAATTGAACAATTTCAAATAATTAACATAATTATGTTTTTGTGTGAGTGTGATATCTTTATATGAGTCCAAATCGGATATGATGTGACCATTATGTGCTAGCTCCAAAGTAGGGTGGTGTTTACATTGTATTACTGTCCAAGCCAAGATTGCTTATGCTCTTAAAAATAATCAAATATTTTTCTATGACTAATATGAATTTCTATTTTTGAGTATGTAATGCTAGGGGTGGCAATTCAGGCCGGGTTCAGGTTGACGGGTTCGGGTTCGCGGGTTGACGGGTCAGAAACGTTCAACCCGAAACCGACCTGTTTATATAAACGGGTTAGATATCTCAACCCTAACCTGTTTAACTTCAACCCAAACCTAACCCATATAACCCATTTAATAAAACAGGTTAAACGGGTTATCAGGCCAAACAAGTTAAAAGGGTTAAACATGTCAAAATGTTGTTATTATTACACAAATTCATTACAAAATACTAAAACACCAAATTACTAAGTAACATTTTTAATTTTTATCTAACTATTAATTATGTTTTAATTATAAATTAAGTACAAATATATATATTTTAAAATATATTTTAATAATTAAACGGGTTGGCGGGTCGACCCATTTAAATTATCATTGACCCGAACCTAACTTGTTTAATAAACGGGTCAGCTGACTCAACCCGAGACTGACCCAATTATTTTTTACCCCAACCCAAACCTGTGTATTTTCGTGTCGGTTTCAGGTCGGGGTTCGTGTCGGGTCAGAAATTGCCACCCCTATGTAATGCTAGCTTTAACCGTATATTAGAAACTTTAACTCTGATTTACAATATGTGTTTCTACGCAACAAATTCTTAAGAACATAATATTAGTATATATAGTTAAATCCAGATGAATAACTTAAAAATTATTATTAACATTGGAATTAAATAATATAAATTGTTTGTAGATGTGACAAAATGAGCAAATTAAAACTGGACACATAAGTCAAGTAACAAATTTAAATGATTCAGGTTAACCATTTTAAATAACGAACTTAAATTTACCAATTATATATACACTTTAAATAACTCAAATTAATTATTAACAAATTTTAATAAATGAACTCAAGTTTAACTCACTTACATAACTCAAATTACCGTTTTCAAGTAAATAAACTATTCGTGCCTAGTGTGTTGAGGAAAGCTCAAAAACGGCGTCGTATTGTATGTATAGGGCCTAGCGGGCACATCAGTAAATTTCTACAAATCGGGGAACCAATGCCATCCGTGGTTATTACAAAAGCACGTGAGGTGCGGGCACGTATGCGCCTCGTTTTCTCTCTCTAAGATCTTCTAACGGAATTGATATTTTCTCTCATTTCACTCCCTCACTCTCTCTCTAGAAGTATCTGAGAGAAGATTTGCAGAAACCTTCATCCTCGTGTTAATGGCGGATTACTCAAAACCTTCAACATTTTCTCTTCTTTAACTAGTTATAAAGCTATTCCTTCATTTAATCTCTTGAAGAACGTACTGAGTGCAAGCTTTAAGCAAAATCGCTAGGGTTTCGATCGATAAAGCAGCTGAAATTAAAAGGTATACTAGTTTTCTGTCGATAACTTCTTTTTTGTGGTTGTTTCTGTAACGTCATCTTGATTCTCAGTACGTTTTTCTATTCCTGATGTCTGTAGTACAATATAGAGCTTATCAGTTTGAAATTATTTCTTTTGAGAAGAACGGATCTGGAGAATTTGATCGAGTGTTTTTGTTATTGCATTAAATGTAGCTTTCATGATTTTATATACCTGAGATCATTCTATTTTCGAATAAATACATGGAATTAATGAGCTTACTAGATGTTTTTCTTCCTACTTTTTCTAGGTAATATATATTATTTCATTGATCTTGTAATCAAACCCTTCCAGATCATTTAATACTCTTACTCCTTTTCCCTTCGGCGATTTTTTTTTTTGTTTTGTACGTATAATCATGTGTGTATTGATGATTTCACATTTACACACTCATAAATATGTGATACGAGTGTGTGTAAAAGCATGTGTTGAAAAGTGCGATCTCAGAAAATCGATCTGTGTGTGACGATCTGTTCTTGTTTCTATTAATGGAAGTTGTTTTTGAATAAAGTTTATAGAATGATTTATTTTGATATAATCCAAAACCCTAAACTCGTGATATATGTTTTCCTATATTTTCGTAGATAAGTCAATGCAAGTCTAAACAATCACCAAAATTATCGTCAATTTCTTTTCATCCGGAATCATAGTGTCGTTAACATTTCGTTTTTTAAAACTTTCACAGGTTAACTGTGAGTGAAAATGGAAACTTATCATCGCAAACGATCAAAAAGTGCCACCATCGGCCGTAACAATGTAATCTCTCTCTCTCTATCCCTCTCTCTCTCTCTCACACACACACACACACACTCTCATGCTCAGTTAGGGCAAGGCAATATGGCACTGCATTACATTATAATCAGATGTTTGCTTTTTCAGTTACAGTAATCCTTTTTGTTTTTTCTCTCTCTAGAGCCTCGATTCTAGCTAGCCCACGCTCCTTTTCACACGCGCCACTTAATTTGTTATCTCTTGCTATTGTACTACAAACAAAAGCATAAAGAAACATATCTACTGATCATATACAAATGAATAATGCTGTAAAAAGATATTTTCTTATAGTATGTGTGTGTTCGTTTGCAGTATTGATCTGATCATAAAAAACATGTGTGTACAGGAAATTATATGCTTGAAAAGGAAAGAAATGAGCAGCTGCGCACAAGCACAACCATCAAATATGGACAGACAACTTCTGATTGATACTAATGGTACATACGCAACATGTATAATACTCTATAGTTTAATATATACAGTATATTATATTATCATATAATTATAAATTAGAGTAAATTACAGTTTTTGTCCCTGTGGTTTGCCCGATTCTGCGTTTTTGTCCCTGTGCTTTTTTTTTCTGTTTTTTTGTCCCCGAGGTATGCAAAATTCCGTTTTTTTGTCCTTCCGTCCACCCTCCGTTTCTTTTTAGCCGTTAAACCACTCACGTGCTGAAAACGTGAGGGTACATTGGTCCTTTTCTTTGAGTTACATGTACCATGTGTTTTAAAACTTGTACTTTCATATTATCTTCTTCATCATGGATGATTGACTATTAACTCTTGTTTAAGTCTACGACGAAGTCAATTTCAAAACCCCTTACTCTGTAAATTAACGCTCAATTTTATCTCTTCAAATTCACATCCTTCCTTTCAATCAACGATTATAAACGATTAAATTTGGGGGTAGTTGTGTAAGCTTCAAATTCGATCAATCATGAAGCCGATTCAGCCACTGTCCCTCTTCCACAAATTGCCGTCCCTCTCCCTCTTCCACCGTCATCTGCTCATACTTCCACCTCACAACTCATTTCCAACTCCAAACAACAATCGTTCAACTTATCGGTCGTCTCTTTGCTCCGGTCGTCTCTTTGCTCTCAAAGTCCTCCACCGTTCCTCCACCGTCTATAAAGTAGCGGCAGCGGCGGAACAGTCTATAAAGTCCTCCACCGTTCCTCCGGTCGTCTCTTTGCTCTCAAAGTAATCTACGGCAACCACGAAGACGACGTCCGTCGCCAGATCTGTCGTGAAATCGAGATCCTGCGTGACGTTGATAACCTAAACATTGTGAAGTGTCACGATACGTTGATAACCTGACTGACGTTGATAACCTAAACTATCTCCACCGCCGGAAAATAGTTCATCGTGATATTAAACCTTCGAATCTGCTAATTAATTCCAAAAAACAAGTTAAGATCGCTGATTTTGGAGTTTCTAGAATCTTAGCACAAACAATGGATCCTTGTAATTCTTCTGTAGGTACGATTGCTTACATGAGCCCTGAAAGAATCAACACCGATTTGAATCACGGAAAATACGACGGTTTCGCCGGAGATATTTAGATTGGGTTTTGATGTTTATAATTAGGGTTTTTCTTTCAATAATTGGGATGAAGAAGATGAAGATTGGGGAAGAACATAAAAGAAAGATGGTAAAAAGACTAAAATGCCCTCATGTGCTTGGCATATGAGACAACTTAACGGTGTAATTTTGACAGACTTGGACGGAAGGACAAAAAAACGGAATTTTGCATACCTTAGGGATAAAAAAACAGAAAAAAAAGCACAGGGACAAAAACGCAGAATCGGGCAAACCACAAGGACAAAAACTGTAATTTACTCTATAAATTAATTAGTTATCATCAACACATTTGAGACCCAAACTAATTTTCATTTCATTATTTAATGGCTGCTCATGGTTTTATGTATGAAACAGATGAAGTCATGAATGAGGTTGAATTAGGCTCTGTTTACGAGATATATCACAAAAACCTTCCTCCTAGAACTCCTGTTCAGCTGAGATCCACTCGTGTTGTTATGGTAAATATTAATTAAAAAATTTTAAAATTTAAACCTTTTATTGATGTGTATTCTAAGTTTCTAACTAATTAATTAATGCTTTTTTTTTTCTCTTCAGGTGAGTGAGAAGACAGAATTGAATGTTGCAATTAGGTATCCAAGTATTCTATCATTGCAGACTTATTTTAGTAATGGGGTTTCTGAGATGTACCCTGCTTTAGATGAGAAATTTGTAATGGGAATAAAGCTTGCAAGCAAAGTGCTATTAAGGCAAGTTCCATCAAGAGAATTTGCAGAGAAAAAACATTTAAAAGGTTTCTGGCTGGTGAATCCAAACCCTGAATTTGGGTCACGTTTAGTTTTGAAAAATGAGGATATTGGATTAGCGAGAGAATTGAAGAACGGTAAGATATTAAGATGGGGTGTAAGAAGGCAGGTTACGTTTGTTGGGAGACCCAAAGATACGATTAATATGCAAAATCAGCAAAAATGTAACAATCATGAAGTTAAAGAGAATAAGATGGAAGTTAAAGAAAATAAGATGGAAGTTAATGATGACGCAGATCAAGATGATGATGATGATGTTGAAGAAGAAGAAAGCCATGATGATGATGATGGTGATGATGATGATGATGATGATATTAAAAATGTGAAGAAGAGTACCAGAAATTTGAGAAAGAGAAAGAAGCTTAAACAAGCCAACCATTTATGGCAAGTTAATAAAAAGCCTATGAATAAATGCAAAAAATTAACAACCAGAGATCCCACAGATAGATGGTCAAAGGAGAGGTAAAAATGTTTGAACTTTTTGCTTCTTAAAGTTCAATCATTTACAATTAATGTGTAATATAATAAATGTATACTTAATTACTTATCATTAAATTAATGCATTAATTGCAGGTACATGGCTGCTGAGTTAAGTCTTCTAGAAGCAATGAAAGAAAAGAAAGCAGTGATCGGAAACCCAATTACAAGGCCTGCACTTAGAATTGAAGCACGAAAGAGAATTGGTGACACTGGTCTCTTAGACCACTTGCTTAAACACGTGGCAAACAAGGTAGCGCCAGGTGGCAACGTACGGTTTCGACGGTTACATAATGC
Source organism: Calendula officinalis (assembly GCA_963853835.1). Lineage (NCBI taxonomy): Eukaryota > Viridiplantae > Streptophyta > Magnoliopsida > Asterales > Asteraceae > Calendula > Calendula officinalis. The sequence continues at coordinate 49,426,501 of OY970829.1, read as the reverse complement.
CGATGGTGCAATGGAATATTGGCTCGAAAATGCAGATTTACTTAAAATTAGGAAAGATGCTGGTGTGACTGACCCGTTTTGGACCCCACCACCCGGTTGGAAACCCGGTGATTCTCCTGTCCAAGATCCGATTATTGCTAAAGAAATTAGTCATCTCAAAGATGAAATTTCATATCTCAAAAGGTATAAATAATTATTTGTTTCATTAATTTAAAATAAAGTTTGAAGCTTTATGATGCTAATTAAATGGTGGTAATAATAATATATTATGGGCTAATTAATGATTATGAATACACAGGGAGTATTTACCAAAGAAGCAGCATGAAGAAGAAATCGCAACTTTGAAAAGGTAATTAATACATGGAAAAACATACTCCCTCCGTCCCACAAAAAACTTCCCATTTGAGTCTAAATTTTTGTCCCATAAAAAACTTCCCATTTCCCATATTTGATGGGCCCCACACAATAAAAAACTATTATTACTAAAGATCCCACCAATAATATCCACTAACTATCTTTCTCTCTCCAACCTAACCTTATATTTTAATCAAAAGTATTATTAATGACCCCACCACTAACTACCACCTAAAAACTTGTGCAAAAACCAAATGAGAAGTTTTTTGTGGGACGGAGGGAGTATAAGATATTAATTTAATATTAATACGTTTTTAGTTAATTAATTAGAATTTTATGTGTAAAATTAACAGGGAGATTCAGGAGTTAAAATCAATGAATAAGCATGAGAAAAGTCAAGATATGGTGGTTTCTGAACTTGTTGATAAGAGTCCGAAGAAGTCAGTGATGGATATTTGCAGTTTTTTGCTTAATTCATCAGAATCTGAAATTACAACTGATGTAGATGATCACTCAAAGGTAAAAATTTGTTTATTTTTTATGGTTTACTGAAATGTTTCCTTAAATGATCATTTGAATATGCCTTTTTTCATGTATATTTTTAAGCAGGAAAAATGCAAGAAACCGATGTTGGTCATTTCAGATGTCCTGAAGAAGATAGAGGTAAGTAATCCAATTAATGTTCAATGATGTACAAGTTAAGTCAAACTCGATGGATTAATTAATTAATAGCTTGAGAATTGAAGTTACATATTTTGGATGATAAAATCAAATTTTATGTGTCAGTAATACATGCTACCAGTCTTTCTAAATTGCTGTTTATAACAGTTGACTAGGGGGAATATTTGAATTTATAAGCGGGAATATATCTATTTAGGGATTCATTGGAGTTTCTCACATTAATTAGGGGGAATATTTCTGCTATTTAGAGTAACTATGTATTTCCAGAAATTTAAAAGCAGAAAATATTTGTATTTCTTTTGTGAGCATGCATTAAAAATATAGAATTTACATCTTGTAAGTTTTAAGGTTAAAGAAATATGTTTTTTAACTGCTAGCATGCATTTGTTGATTTGTCAAAGAGATTCTTAATATTTTTAAGCTAAAGAATTATTTAAAAATAATAATAAATGATTAAATATTTATTAATATTATGTATGAAACAGAAGTCTTATTTTCTAAGAATGAGTGAGGGTTGGCCATGTATGACAATTGAAGTACTCTAAATAATCCATAGTATATATAATGTGTGATATTCTGTTTGTATTTATCTATAGAATACAAAACATAGATGATGTAGTAAATAGTAGATACATCTGTATCATGTTATTAATTAATTAATACATTTGGAAATATGTTGGGTTGGTAAGGAGACAAGCGCAACCACAAATTCTGGCACAGAATTAATTAGGGTATCAGAATGTGCACAAAAAGAATCAGTAATGTCAGAAAAGAATGAAGCTGTGGCATTACCAAAAGAATCTGCAGGTGATCAGAATACATCTGCTCGGAAAGTAGCAGCCGCCGGTGGACCACCTGAGGGAAAAGCAGCCAAGATTGAGAGGCTGAAGAGTGGGTTCAGACTTTGCCGACCGCACGGAACTTTTCTCTGGCCAAATATGGTGAGCCCCACCACCGCCAGCTGTCCATCTCAGGTTGAGGATTTTCTGGTGGTCCCAACTCCACCTTCTGTTAGCTCCTCCACCCCACCACAACTACCATATCACCACCACCTCTCACCTCCGGTCAAGCCTCTGCCGGAGAGACGCCCAGTGACCGTCACCGTTTCAGAGCCACCCTCTATCAACCTCAATGACAACTATTGTGAGTGTATATTTAATCAATTAATAAGTTTAATTAATCTTACTATATTAATTTGTTTCATCAGAAGTTAGTGGCGTCTGGAGTGATCCATTGAAGAAAAGAAAGATATCATCCTCTTCATCGTGCTTGACCAACACACTCTGATCTGATCTTGTCATATAATATTCCACCAGTTTCTTAATTGGGTTTTGTCTTAATGCATCCATATAATAGATCGTAGTGATCCTACATTTTAGTAGCATAATATTGACATTATTTGGGAATGTCTACCTGATCACCTTTCTATATCAATAGCTATATGTGTTCATTGTTTCATTTTGGAAGAAAATGTATGCAATTTAAATTCCTACAAATTCATTTCGTTTTAATTTCACTGAAAACCATGTGTCATGAAACATAATAATTAATCCCAAATATATTCTTATTAAGTTCTATATATCGTCTTGTCATCCCACATCTCAATCTTATTTCACAATCTTATACAAACATATAAATGTTCAAAGTTTACATGCATCAAACTTGACTTCATTTTTACGGATTCTATTTTTCTTCTTTTAGCTTTATATATTTTCTATTTTGTACCTTGTCAAAATTAAGTTTCTATCCAATACATGTAAAAATAAGTATTTGTGAAGATGCACGTCGCCGGCAAAAACCCACGAACCCTATATAAATTTATTCATGATATACATACAACATATGAATCAATCCAGCCAAATAGAATTATTTGTCGTATTCAGAAAAAAAAGGGTTCTTATGAAAACTTTGTGCTCAAGTGTTGTTTTGGAAGAAAATTTCGGAAATTCTAATTCAAGGAATATGTACCACCTCCAAATTATTTGTAGAGATATTATTAAATATTTATACGATCTTCACTCACACCACTGTTGGTTGCCTACACTAATGACGTCTCCTTCCTTCTCTCATTGACACGCTTCGTCAGTTGAGGGGTTAGGAGCTCACCTCATTAGTTAGATGAAGAGTGGGGGAGGCCGAAAGGGGTGGGACCCAAGGTAATTTAATAGAATATTTGTTATTTTTTGTGCGTGTATCATTTATAATAGTGAGACTTAAAAAACTGAAAAGAATGCGTATTGATGACATGTGTATGTCAATTAAATGTCAGTCGGAGTGTGAGCTGACGTGACTCAGATTTGGCAAAAACCAGACGGCATTAGTTGCGTCACAATTGGTAGTGATCATATTTGATTAATACACGTGTCCAAATCAAACAATTATGAAATCTTATTGAATTCTTTTTTTTTTCTTCTTACGCTTTTCATAACCAGATTAATGTTTCTTTTAGTTCTAGGAGAGGCCTACTAAAATACAAAAAAGAATCAAAAGATGAAAGGAAAGAAGATATCTTATTTGAAAATTCCTTTTATCCTACTCTTGAGCAACCAAATTAGGTCATTGTTTTGCAGTTTATACAAATGACATTTTACAAATCATGATTTATAATCAATAGCACTATGTAAAAATGAATGTAATAAAAATTAAAAACATGCTACCTATGATTTTATGATTTAGCTAGGAAATCGTTAAGGAGGAATCAAGAACAAGAATCTTTGACTGATTAAACAGTAATGAGGAATTGCACTTAAAAGTGAAAACCCGAAAACTGAAGAAGGTTGTGTTCGGATACAAGAATCGTTGCGTGTGAATATGTGATTATGCATTCAATCTCGAGTATGAATGTATGATCGAGAGCCGAATAGTTTGTTGTTTTGCATTCATTATTCCCGAATGGCCGAACCGTTTCATGTGGTAGTGTGGTTCGGTGTAATTGCTTATTGTATAGACTATTTAAGAAATTAAGCCTAATAGCTATATACATATCTTAAACAATTTGAACCTTTATAAACAAGAGGGCACTTGTTGAACATGTGTAGTCAGGCCTGACCTTAACTAGTGTTAATCTATAAAGAGAAAGTAGTGAGAGATAGAGAAATTGGATGATTAAATAAGTAATACACTTTGGGTTTTACGTGTTTTGAGGCAAAAGATTATAATGATGATTAAATTAGATTAATTGGATAGTTAGTGGGGATTGGGTCCTAATGTGTAAAATCCAGTTATAAAAATGTCTCCTTAATACTACTAATCTAGACTACTACATTCATAGGCAAGTACACCTAATCGTGAGTAATATAGTTTAGGTAAGTATTTCGGGTTATCGTATCCGCATGGAACGGTTAAGTGATCAAGTAATTTAAAGCTTAGGAATTAACTTGGACAATTAATTTTAAATTAATTTTCATTTGTTGTGATTCGAGATGATTAAATTGACTAATTAAAATGGCTTAAGTAAAAATTGACAAAGTAACTTTGGAAATTGATTTCAAGATTTAAAAGGATATTCACCATGATTGAATTCATTTAGGTCTAAGTTTGATTGCTAAGCTCCGATTACTTCTAATGTTCTAGAGGTCACGGTACTAGATTCCTCTCAATCCCGTTTAATAAACTAAACACAACTAATAGGAATTCCTTCTCTCAAAAGTTGTAATCTAATCACACCTCGGATTGTTGATCTTAATAGGTTTGGATTACCTAAACCCTCTAACCTAGAACTTCCGTTACTACGGTTAGACTTTCGATTTATCCTAACTTATTGGAATCTAATTTCAATCCCTATTACTAGTGAATCACCATCTAGGTCACTTGAGTGAAAAGATGAGGATATTAATAACTAGTTCAAATGTTGTCAATAGTTAAACTAATCACCAATAAACAAATAAAATGACAAAGATCAAAGGCTTAACCAAAAGATTAATTTATAAACCAACAATTGTTCAAACATTAAAATTATAATCCTAAAAATCAACCAAACTTAAACCTAGAATTTTATCAAACCATAGTGAATATAAAAACAACTAGCACATAAACATGCTAGATGAACCAAACATCAAACAATAATAAAAAGTCAAAAACATTATTAATAAGAATAAGGAATTGAACCAAATGATGCTTGATGTAGGATGTCTTGAAATCTCCTCTTCCTAAGCCTTGTGTCAAAAGTGGGTTTCTGAATTCGCAGCCGTATCTGTCTCCGTATGCGTCAACCCCTCTACTCGTCTCTAGAAACTGCTCTACGTGAACTCCCCTCCACTAAAGGGGTTCATTCCCTTTTTAAATGATCAACTCCTAAATAATGTCATGGGCCGGTTGTCATAACTTAATTGGACCTCTCAAACAAATTAAATTTGACCATCTTCTTTTTAATTGATATGTGGCCCAAGTATTGCGAAATGCTCATGAGCCAGTTTATTAAATTCTCCAAATGTGGTTGCATTTTATTTCTTCAAATCTCCATTGACCTTCTTATTAATTCAATTGTCCACCTTAAGAAATATGACTCTTGACTCTCTTTTTTAATATACGTACCATCCATGAGATTTAATTAATGGCTTTATTAAATGGTAATAATCCCTTCAAGAAACATATAAATGTGGCTTGATCTTCTTTGATTAATTTGATCAAATTATCTTCTTTTACAATCCAACTGATCACGAGCTTCTATGTTTTCAGAATTCTTGTTTTTAACGCGTATTTGGCCCGTTTCTTATGTACTTTGGGGTTATAACCTGCAATTTAGGAAAACATAATGATTAGGCATGAAAAGCGTTATTCTCCTAATAAACCATGCATAAATTATTAATTATTGATGGATAAAAGCATGTCTAAATCCGTCAATATCAAAATCCCCACACTTAAACTTTGCTTGTCCTCAAGCAGATCATCAATTGAAAACGGGTCACTAGCCATAAATAAAGATCATATTATTTGACATTTCTTTCAATGCATGATTCAAATAAATTTCAGAAAATTATTTGTTTTAGCGGATAAAATTTATTAAAGTTTTTATACCAAGACTTATGTACAGTTTTACGTAACTTTTCATTATTTTAATCCCTTTTTAGTTAACCTATTTAATCTTTAGTAGCTTAAGACCTACTCATTCTTGCATAATTCAGAATTTTTACTTTTGCGAGAACTCCCAACTTGAAGATATTTTGAATCGAACACAGTTTAAAATTTTTGGCCAATGTGACTATTTGTGATTGTTATGCACATTGTACATTACATTTATTCAGCTTTTTGAATTTTTCGATAATTAACACCAGATCCAACCCTTACTTCGACTTTCCAATAGACCCCTTATTGATTTATGATATATATTGGACATCATATTGGGCCGAAGGGGGCTGTAATTGATGCAACATCCTGATTCATTGACTGTTTTAACTCTTGGCTTTCGCCGGCGTATTTCGTACACAAAGGGATTTTTTTTAAACTAAGTACCCAACCTCAACCTTTTGGGTTAGAAGTTAACTTAAGTGAAAATTTTAAATTATACAAGACTTTTTGTATTACTTAGGCCACTAAAGATTAAATAAGCTACTAAAAAGATTTTTAAAATAATGAAAAGCCACAAATTATGAAACATAAAAACTAAAACAAATTTTATCGTTTAAATTAAAATAATTTTCCTAGTTTGTCTTCCTCGAAGCATTGAGAAGTGTCTATTTTTTTTTTTTTTTTTTTTTTTTTTTTTTTTTTGCTAATGTTAATTAAAATCATTTGTGTGCATTTAGATGATTATTTCGAAGATTTCACAAAATTAAGTGGTGGAATTTTTAATTCATTCCTTCCCCACACTTGAAATTTGCATTGTCCTCAATGCAACAATTAAGCTCATAAAAAATAGGAAGTTTAAAGATAGTAACCCTCATTCCCACACTTAGAGATTTGCATTGTCCCCAATGCTTTTAAAAGTTTCAAAACAGAGTGTAAAAACGAGGATATAAAGGAAAAATACTCCCTGGGGTTTGTGTTGTTTCGCACTGCAAGCATCATCATCCAAGTATCCACATCTAGCAGTCATTCAGCTCGATCCAAGTTCCTATCACAAGAAAAACACAGAAAACAAAATAAAAGCAAATAAAATTTAATTAAATTAGTAAAAGCACGGGTTGCCTCCCGAGAAGCGCTTCGTTTATTTCCGAGTCCTAAGCTTGACTCGCCCCCAAGTTAGATTACTTGGGGTAGATTATCGGGCGACCGTTATCAATAATGTCGCCCGGGCCAAAATGGTTACCATTCGGCCCTTTGCAGTATCAAATTTTGTCTGGCTTCAGTAGCAGACACACACGAAGCTTCAGATTTTTGTTTCAACTCGATCATATGTAAGAACTCGTCGGTAAATGTGTCATCTCGGATATGTACAAACACCGAATCTCGAAAACACAACTCATAAAGAACTCCATGAACACATCGATTTTTTTGGTTCAAGAGTTGGATGATTGTTAAGAGATAGATTGTTTTGAAAATTTTCATTTGAAGGAATTTGCTCTGAAACTCTGTCGGGATTTTGGGCATCTGAGGCGTCAGCATATAAGAGTTCTTCGAGCTCTCTAATTACATCATCGGGGGCTCTTGTCATCATCACCAATTTCATTGAGATAACCAGTGATAAATAGTGTATCTAATTCGGTTGAGAGATAGTCGTCAAAGGATTCATCATGAAAGCAAGAATAATCAACAGTGTGTGCACTTGTTACGTCTTCATTTTCTCGCACTCCTTCGCTTTTGATCTCCTCGAGTTCCACCCCTTCTTCTTTCGATCTGCTCTCGTAGACACACCACCACTCTTGAAGCTCTTGGATGGCATCCTCATCATCATCCTGTTCATCAACAAAATCGTTAGTTACCATAGGAGGTGAACTTACCTGATTATCACTTTCAGTAGATATAGCTTCAACATGAGCATCATCTTCATCTATCTTAGTTTGACTCGCCATAAATTTCTCGAATGCTTTCTCCAAGGAAGACATTTGTGAATCGGGTTTTGATCCCTGGTCAGGAAAATCTTCTGTAAGATATGACACTCGGCAATTGTCGCGTCCAACCTGAAAAGCATGTAAAGAAGAAGTTAGTTTATCTATTCTTTGTTCTAGTGCCTTTTGGTCGTTTAGCAAAGCCACTAATTCTTCATTCGAGTTATCATTAATATCGTTGATCGCTCTGAGAGGATTTGTTTGATAGTCTCTATAGAAACCAGGTGGATATTGCCTTTGGATATAATTGTAATTCATGTTGTCGTTCCACCGTTGGTTAGCACCATGGTAACTGTTATTGAGTTCTTGATTAAATAAGTTCCATTCCTCCTCAGTCATCATTAGTTGTTCTACGTCCCCCATTGAATAATAATCTGTTAGAAAACAAATATACTGCAAGGGAGCAAAACAAACCGTAAAATTAACCTGTTTAAAATAAAATAAAAAAAAATAAAAAAATAAAGCAATTAACTCGTCCAAAAACAAGTTTACAGACGAGGATCAATTAACAAACTAAGTTCTAATCTACTAAATCAAGCAACCATTCCCCGGCAGCGGCGCCAAAAACTTAATGTGTAAAATCCAGTTATAAAAATGTCTCCTTAATACTACTAATCTAGACTACCACATTCATAGGCAAGTACACCTAATCGTGAGTAATATAGTTTAGGTAAGTATTTCGGGTTATCGTATCCGCAGGGAACGGTTAAGTGATCAATGTAAGATTCGTCCCACATTGGTTGGAGAGGGGAACGAAACACTCATTATAAGGGTGTGGATACCTCTCTTAGCATGAGGCCTTTTGGGTGGAAGTGGTCCATTCCAAGAACAAAACCGTGCGCCGGTGGGCAAAGCGGACAATATTGTGATACAGGGTTCTGGGATGTTACAAGTGGTATCAGAGCCAGTCCCCGGGCCGATGTGCACAACGGGGGCGTTGTGTCCCAAAGGGGGGGGGGGAGAATTGTAAGATTCGTCCCACATTGGTTGGAGAGGGGAACGAAACACTCCTTATAAGGGTGTCGATACCTCTCATAGCATGAGGCCTTTTGGGTGGAAGTGGTCCATACCAAGAACAAAACCGTGCGCCGGTTGTAACACCTCAAATTTTAAACACAAAACATTTGCCCAAAATAAAACATTTTTCATAAATAGAAGAACTATTCCAAAATATGGATTTACAAAAACCTTTGGTATGAAAATCAGAGTATAAAGTTTGGTGTTACAAAATAGATCAAAACCAAAGCTAAGCATAAATCCAATCTAAAGTTCTTCTATTCTAGGCCCCGCATCTCTATCCATGCGTACCTAAAACTTCGATCCCGAACCTGAGTACATAGCAAAACAAAACAAGGAGTACGTGAGACAAAAACGTCTCGTGAGCTACATGGGTTTAGACCCGATAATAAAATGAAATGTCACGTTTCATATAACCAATCAATATACATATATACATCCAACTATCCAGTCTAGTCACCTTAGTGTGACCCTAACAACCTTGCTTACCTAGCAATCACAACTAACGTGGATGAGTCGATGGGAATTCACCCCAACTGCCCCTCACTCCACACCTCATGACCGGGAGTATCCCGTGACATCGCATAACTAACGTGGATGAGTCGATGGGAATTCACATGGGAATTCACCCAACTGCCCCTCACTCCACACCTCATGACCGGGAGTTGCCCGTGTCATCTCATGACTAACGTGGAAGAGTCGATGGGAATACGCCCAACTGCCCCTCAATCCACACTTCATGATCGGGAGTAGCCCGTATCATCACATCATCTCAATCTCATCATAACCCTATGGTTATGCAAATCTAGCTCTCGGCTATCACTTTCATCATCAACAAGTTAGTTCAATACTATCATCGGTATAACTAACTATCAACTACCAGTCTACACATTTAAGCAAATAGACCATAACACAAGTAATGAAAATATTTAAAAGGGCTATGTACTCAGTAAATTCCACACGTACTCACCTTAGCAACAAATGCTCCAACCGTGTTCTTGACACCAAAACTCTTGCTTCACAATTTCACCGACTTTCCAAGATGTCACCGAAAGCCTAAAACAATGATCACATAATGTTCAACATTACAATCTGCTAACAATGTGTTCATCTACCTCTAGATAACACTCATCAATCCATTTCCCCCAAATATGGCGATTACCAAACCCTAGGTTTAACCAACCCTTAAGATTCTTACAAATCATAATCATACACTTGTTTTCCTTGTTAATATGCCATCTATTAAGTGTATACACCATTTATTTCACCATAGATCACCAACCCAAGAACTAGGGTTCCAAACCAAAGCATCAAAATACATAGATCTAAAGCTACAAAGATCAAGGAGTGAAGATATACCTTAAATCTCCAACTAGGAGTGAAGATTCACGAGATTTGACCAAGAAATCGGTTCCAAATGATGTTTTCCACTCAAAAACGTATACAAACTCGTTGGGAGAGAAACTAGGGCTTGAAATGGTATCAAATGAGCCAAAACCCGTTTTTATTGCTGTCTGACGAAGTTCGCTTCGCGAACTTCAGAGTTCGAGTCGCGAACTCTGGTACGCGCGAAGTTCGGGTCGCGAACTTTTAGAGTTCGAGTCGCGAACTCTCGAAATCAGAAACCCCAAAATCCCTGTCGAAGGTTCGCGATCGCGAACTATAGTTCGGGTCGCGAACTCTGCTCCCCAGGCAGGCTGCAACTTTTGTTCCTTGTCTCGACCCGGTTTCGACCATAACTTTCTCATACGGTGTCCAAATGACACGAAACCAATTTCTACGTTCTCTAAATGATTTATCCTTATTTATCATATTTTTTTATAAATTTATTTATTTACAAATTTCGGGTCGTTACAACTATCTACCCCTTAAAAGGATTCCGTCCTCGGAATCACTCAAAAATTCCAATCCACATTCTACCGAGTACCCATTCTCATTCTCCCGCGGTTATTACCGTCAAACTTTTCTCATCCCAAATTAGTCAACAATATGTATGTAAACCTTCAATTAATCCCGTTAGATCCAAACAGGTAAAAATCAATCTTAAGCCTTTAGTGCTCAAATGGGCCAAACTTGCACAATTTTGACCACAAGACTTTCAATCCTTTAACCGATCATCTTATACACATAGAAATGACATGACCCACGCATTATAATCAGCTAATTGACCGATACCAACGTCAAAGTCTAGCTTCGACCAAGTTACCATATTCCAACATCGTCTAACCCTTGACTTAAGAACAAAGTCAACTATACTTTAACAATTTCCTTTACCATCGACCTCTAATTATGATTTATCAACCATTAGATACCCAATTCCCAAATTCAATTTGAAAATGCCCAACGGGTCAAAGTCACATAATTTGACCATAACTCTCTTAATTATGTCATTACCCCTTTCTCATACACACAACTAATACATTATACTCTCATCATCGCGAGTCATTCGGAACGAAAGTCAAAACCCATCCTTAACCAAGTCAACTAATCACATGTTGACTAATCTTGACTTTTGCCTAAAGTCAACCATACTTTTTCCAATTAACAGATTCCCTACCCTCGAGATATCATTCTCGACTTATCACTCCCAATCATACTCATAATTGTTCCCTTAACAATCGTTCATATCTACAAAATTTCAAATCTTTCCAAATTTCCCCAAGTTCTCACATTCCCTTATGGTCACATCAACCCTTTACCGTTTCTTAACTTTCATTTGGTCACCTATACCATTTCTTAGTACCATTCCAATCATCTTCGCCTCACATACCATAATTTCACACAAGTTGACCATATCCTGGTTCCCAATAACAATTGCTTTCTAACAGCATCCTTTTTCTCATATTCGAGAAGTCGTAGGCATCCCATACCTATACATGACCTAATGCAACCCGCATTTCCAACCAAATTTTTCATTTACCATAACATAATAGCAATACTCATTAACCACATGGTGCTATCTTCGTCATATAAACGCATAAGCATACACACCTACATATATATATCACGCCAACTCAATCTAAACGTATCTATTGTGCACATATACAAACATGTGTATATGTCACCAATACCATCTAAGCATCATCATCATGCGCATATACAACCATATGCATATGTCACACCAATGTCATTTGACATCCATCTTTTCGTATCGCGTAGCCTTGCTACTATCTTATCCATTCGATCATCAAATCGCTCATCGTGCGTTCTAGCACCTCTCCTATAAAAATCGCATTATCGTTTTCTTCCCTATTCATATGTCCCCCATCGAACATAGTACTTAGCACATTTCATATAATATTATCTTTCCATTATTATATGCCTTCCAAGGCCATCATATAATGCACATGCATTGTACCCCGCGGGTATACCAATAAAATCTCCGATTATCGTTTACCGTTTCAATTACACATCAATCACCCTTAACCGGTCCATATCCTTATTACCGATTTCCAATCCTTTTATTACCACCCGGGTAACCACCAATCTATTCCTTTAACCAAAGTTCACCGGCCAACCCGGTCACCTTTGAGTCAACCAATCGACTCCGGTCTACATTTGTAACCCATGACTTGGCACCCATTAGCCCAACATTCCATGTTCCCGTCTTCCTACATCGCGATACCTTGAAATATTTATTTCCCAGTCGTAGTCTCACACACACTATGTCATATTATATCACATCATTATTAGGACATCTTGCCCATAATCGTCATCTTACCCGTAATATCGAATCGATCATCCCTGTCACAAAACTTGATATGGCTACATGCCCATTTTTACTCAACCATTTCTAACAATTAAAATATGCCATTCCTGACACTTACTCTTTTCCACCTATGTTACATTTATTAGTTCCAAGGCATCACTACACCTTTAATCATCCTTTTCTTTCCCATTTACATATATTAACGTTACATTACTTATCCGGATTCCAGCCAAATACTCAAGTTTCCATTCCAAGATTTCTATTTCCAAATTTCCATCCTTACTACAATTCTTACCAAAACTTAGTACTTCATTGTACTACTATCCATTTGTTGGAAACATTTACCGTCCGTGCGGTTCATCTTTTGATACTATATAATAACATCAACCCCTATATCCTTACTATCTGCGACACACCGAACCATATTCCTTTCTAAAAAATATAATTTCCATACACATAACTAACCGGGAAAATCATTCCCCAAATAAACATCCACGTCATACAACTTTCCTCCAATTCCTATAACCACCAATTCGTGCGACCACTAAGCTATAGTCACACAATATCTTGGCTTGGTGCATACCCAACCAATCCATACCGATAATCACATCAAAATCTTTTTTTTTTTTTTTTTTCTTTCTCATGGACATAAATCAATTTTTAAACCTTTTTCCCATCTATTTCTAAGTCACAATTTCTATAAACAAATTCGACCATAGACGTTTTCCCGTCGGCTACTTCTATCTCATAAACCTCATCTAACATTTCGGACGGCACATTCAATTTACAACCGAACTCATAAGACACAACGAATAAGTAGAACCCGAATCAAATAATATAGAAGATGGCATGAAGTTAATGAATAAAGTACCTGATACTACATCGCGCACCTCTCTTGCTTCCTCTCGAGTCACCTGAAAGGAACGTCCCCTCACTTGAGCCGGTTCCTCTTTCTTTTGAGCCGCGGGCACCTTTGGCTCGATCCTCTTTTTCGGGCACGCATTGCTATAGTGTCCCATTTCATGGCACGAGTAACACTCCACCTCGGAGAGTGTCTTGGATCTACAATCCCGTGCTATATGCCCCGTTTTTCCACAAATATAGCACACCTTCGAATCTCCTCGGCACTCGCCGGCATGGTTCTTCCCGCATCTCTTGCACGGGGCAACGCTTCCTTGCTTGAAGGAATTTGATGTGAACTTCCCCTTTTTAGAAGTTCCCGAGCCACTCTCGGCTTTCCTTTTTCTCGTTCACATGGGCCCTCACGGCATTCCTTGTCGCATCTACCTCTTCCACACCCCGGGCGGCACCAATGGCCTCATCGAGTGTGACCGCTCTCCTTACCTCCAATTGGTAATCCCAAGGTAGCCCACAAGCATACCGGACTACCCTCGATCCTTCCTCAAAATAAGTTCTTGCAACAAACGGGAGCAATCCCGTGAACTCCCTTGAGTACTCCTCAACCGACCTATTACCCTTCTTTAGGTTTACAAACCTCTCATGCATCTTCTCCAAATCCCTTTCGGGACAAAATTTCTTCCTCAACCTCGCGGTGAACTCATCCCATGACATTCTCTCCATCACCTCCCTCCCGAGGTTCTCATAAACTATGTCCCACCAGACCATAGCATCCTCTCTTAGCAATTGCGATGCATACAACACCATATCGGTTTTCTTGCACTTGCTACTTCCAATGACCCGCTCGGTCTCCCGGATCCACCTCATAGTTACCTTCGGGTCCGAACTACCCGTATACGTGTTTGGCCTACAAGCCATGAATGTCTTAAAAGAACAACCATAATTTTCATCGGGTCTCGCCCTTGCATCACTACAACCACCTGTGGAGGATTTCTCCACTCGAGTGCCACCATCCCTGGTTTTCTCATCCGATCTAGCCTCGGATACACGATCTCCACCCGACCTCTCACGGTCCCCAATGATGCGGTGCACCTCATCGGCCACCACTCCCTTGAGTTGTTCAATAATAGTTTGGAGGTCCGCCATGGTCACCGGAGTTCTATTAGCTCCGACCTCTGATTCACCCATCCGATGCATCGACGGTTGACTTTCCTGTTCAACCACCACCTCGACATGAGGTATTTCTTCCTCCCGGCCCTCCGGGGCTTTACCACTTCTATGCGTGGTCACCATTTCTTTCAGTCACGACTATACGAAAGTCATTAAACATTTAGTACCTTGTGTATAACCCATTAGCCTCATAAGACTCAATATCCATAATCATATCAATTCTCATCGGTCCCCCTAGGTTCAATCATAAACTTAATATAAAGTCTCAAGGTCAACCTATGATCTTAAGGAATCTTACATTCCTAATGCTACAGTCTAAGACTAGGATGGATATCCAACCTAATTCACTTAAACTATAGCTCTGATACCAAGTTGTAACACCTCAAATTTTAAACACAAAATATTTGCCCAAAATAAAACATTTTTCATAAATAGAAGAACTATTCCAAAATATGGATTTACAAAAACCTTTGGTATGAAAATCAGAGTATAAAGTTTGGTGTTACAAAATAGATCAAAACCAAAGCTAAGCATAAATCCAATCTAAAGTTCTTCTATTCTAGGCCCCGCATCTCTATCCATGCGTACCTAAAATTTCGATCCCGAACCTGAGTACATAGCAAAACAAAACAAGGAGTACGTGAGACAAAAACGTCTCGTGAGCTACATGGGTTTAGACCCGATAATAAAATGAAATGTCACGTTTCATATAACCAATCAATATACATATATACATCCAACTATCCAGTCTAGTCACCTTAGTGTGACCCTAACAACCTTGCTTACCTAGCAATCACAACTAACGTGGATGAGTCGATGGGAATTCACCCCAACTGCCCCTCACTCCACACCTCATGACCGTGAGTATCCCGTGACATCGCATAACTAACGTGGATGAGTCGATGGGAATTCACATGGGAATTCACCCAACTGCCCCTCACTCCACACCTCATGACCGGGAGTTGCCCGTGTCATCTCATGACTAACGTGGAAGAGTCGATGGGAATACGCCCAACTGCCCCTCAATCCACACTTCATGATCGGGAGTAGCCCGTATCATCACATCATCTCAATCTCATCATAACCCTATGGTTATGCAAATCTAGCTCTCGGCTATCACTTTCATCATCAACAAGTTAGTTCAATACTATCATCGGTATAACTAACTATCAACTACCAGTCTACACATTTAAGCAAATAGACCATAACACAAGTAATGAAAATATTTAAAAGGGCTATGTACTCAGTAAATTCCACACGTTCTCACCTTAGCAACAAATGCTCCAACCGTGTTCTTGACACCAAAACTCTTGCTTCACAATTTCATCGACTTTCCAAGATGTCACCGAAAGCCTAAAACAATGATCACATAATGTTCAACATTACAATCTGCTAACAATGTGTTCATCTACCTCTAGATAACACTCATCAATCCATTTCCCCCAAATATGGCGATTACCAAACCCTAGGTTTAACCAACCCTTAAGATTCTTACAAATCATAATCATACACTTGTTTTCCTTGTTAATATGCCATCTATTAAGTGTATACACCATTTATTTCACCATAGATCACCAACCCAAGAACTAAGGTTCCAAACCAAAGCATCAAAATACATAGATCTAAAGCTACAAAGATCAAGGAGTGAAGATATACCTTAAATCTCCAACTAGGAGTGAAGATTCACGAGATTTGACCAAGAAATCGGTTCCAAATGATGTTTTCCACTCAAAAACGTATACAAACTCGTTGGGAGAGAAACTAGGGCTTGAAATGGTATCAAATGAGCCAAAACCCGTTTTTATTGCTGTCTGACGAAGTTCGCTTCGCGAACTTCAGAGTTCGAGTCGCGAACTCTGGTACGCGCGAAGTTCGGGTCGCGAACTTTTAGAGTTCGAGTCGCGAACTCTCGAAATCAGAAACCCCAAAATCCCTGTCGAAGGTTCGCGATCGCGAACTATAGTTCGGGTCGTGAACTCTGCTCCCCAGGCAGGCTGCAACTTTTGTTCCTTGTCTCGACCCGGTTTCGACCATAACTTTCTCATACGGTGTCCAAATGACACGAAACTAATTTCTACGTTCTCTAAATGATTTATCCTTATTTATCATATTTTTTTATAAATTTATTTATTTACAAATTTCGGGTCGTTACACCGGTGGGCAAAGCGGACAATATTGTGCTACAGGGTTCTGGGATGTTACAAGTGGTATCAGAGCCAGACCCGGGCCGATGTGCACAACGAGGGCGTTGTGTCCCAAGGGAGGGAGAATTGTAAGATTCGTCCCACATTGGTTGGAGAGGGGAACGAAACACTCATTATAAGGGTGTGGATACCTCTCTTAGCATGATGCCTTTTGGGTGGAAGTGGTCCATTCCAAGAACAAAACCGTGCCCCGGTGGGCAAAGCGGACAATATTGTGCTACGGGGTTCTGGGATGTTACAATCAAGTAATTTAAAGCTTAGGAATTAACTTGGACAATTAATTTTAAATTAATTTTCATTTGTTGTGATTCGAGATGATTAAATTGACTAATTAAAATGGCTTAAGTAAAAATTGACAAAGTAACTTTGGAAATTGATTTCAAGATTTAAAAGGATATTCACCATGATTGAATTCATTTAGGTCTAAGTTTGATTGCTAAGCTCCGATTACTTCTAATGTTCTAGAGGTCACGGTACTAGATTCATCTCAATCCCGTTTAATAAACTAAACACAACTAATAGGAATTCCTTCTCTCAAAAGTTGTAATCTAATCACACCTCGGATTGTTGATCTTAATAGGTTTGGATTACCTAAACCCTCTAACCTAGAACTTCCGTTACTACGGTTAGACTTTCGATTTATCCTAACTTATTGGAATCTAATTTCAATCCCTATTCCTAGTGAATCACCATCTAGGTCACTTGAGTGAAAAGATGAGGATATTAATAACTAGTTCAAATGTTGTCAATAGTTAAACTAATCACCAATAAACAAATAAAATGACAAAGATCAAAGGCTTAACCAAAAGATTAATTTATAAACCAACAATTGTTCAAACAATAAAATTATAATCCTAAAAATCAACCAAACTTAAACCTAGAATTTCATCAAATCATAGTGAATATAAAAACAACTAGCACATAGACATACTAGACGAACCAAACATCAAACAATAATAAAAAGTCAAAAACATTGTTAATAAGAACAAGGAATTGAACCAAATGATGCTTGATGTAGGATGTCTTGAAATCTCCTCTTCCTAAGCCTTGTGTCAAAAGTGGGTTTCTGAATTCGCAGCCTTACGGCTGCGTATCTGTCTCCGTATGCGTCAACCCCTCTGCTCGTCTCTAGAAACTGCTCTACGTGAACTCCCCTCCACTAAAGGGGTTCATTCCCTTTTTAAATGATCAACTCCTAAATAATGTCATGGGCCGGTTGTCATAACTTAATTGGACCTCTCAAACAAATTAAATTTGACCATCTTCTTTTTAATTGATATGTGGCCCAAGTATTGCGAAATGCTCATGAGCCGGTTTATTAAATTCTCCAAATGTGGTTGCATTTTATTTCTTCAAATCTCCATTGACATTCTTATTAATTCAATTGTCCACCTTAAGAAATATGACTCTTGACTCTCTTTTTTTAATATACGTACCATCCATGAGATGTAATTAATGGCTTTATTAAATGGTAATAATCCCTTCAAGAAACATATAAATGTGGCTTGATCTTCTTTGATTAATTTGATCAAATTATCTTCTTTTACAATCCGACTGATCACGAGCTTCTATGTTTTCAAAATTCTTGTTTTTAACGCGTATTTGGGCCGTTTCTTGTGTACTTTGGGGTTATAACCTGCAATTTAGGAAAACATAATGATTAGGCATGAAAAGCGTTATTCTCCTAATAAACCATGCATAAATTATTAATTATTGATGGATAAAAGCATGTCTAAATCCGTCAATATCAGGTCCCACACTTTTTGAATAAAGTGGGGTTAATGATGTTTAAAAGTAAAAAAGTAAGGGTAAATGAGTCATTTTACTTTGTTAAAGTAGATACTTAGTGGGTGGGGGTCCCACTTTTTTTGTCAAATAATGTAATTTTTTAAAGTGTATTGTAACACCTCAAATTTTATAATAAAACATTTAGTCAAAATATATCATTTTTATTAAATAGAAGAAATATTCCCAAAATACGGATTTTCAAAAACCTTTGGTATGAAAATCAGAGTATAAGTTTGGTGTTACAAAATATATCAAAACCAAAGCTAAGTTTAAATCCGCTCTAGTGCTCTTCTATTTTAGGCCCGCATCTCCATCCAAGCGTACCTAAACTTTCGATCCCGAACCTGAGTACATAGCAAAACAAACAAGAAGTAGGTGAGACAAGAAAGTCTCGTGAGCTACGTGGGTTTAAGACCCGTTAAAACCAGATATCACATTATAAATATATATACTTCCTCCGATTCAAAATAAGTGACACACTTTCCTTTTAGGGGTGATTCAAAATAAGTGACACACTTTTAAAAATTACCTTATTTGGCAAAAAATAGTGGGACCTACACCCACTAACTATGTACTTTATCAAAGTGAAATGACTCATGTACCCTTACTTTTAACTTTTAAACATCATTAACCCCACTTTATTCAAAAAGTGTGGGACCCATACCCCACTAACCATCCAATTAATCTAATTTAATCATCATTATAATGTTTTGCCTCAAAAACCGCGAAATTCAAAGTGTGTCACTTATTTTGAATCGGAGGAAGTATATAGAAACATATACGTATGCATCTCATCAACACAGTCTAGTTACCCTGTGGTGACTCCATTGATCCCTAGCATCCATGTCTAGTACATAAACATATATGTACTAGCCCACAAGCATACCCAATACATAAACATATATGCATTAGAATCCTAACAAGCCTAGTATGCAAACATATGCATACCAGAAGCACCAACGTGCTTAGTGTATAAACATATATACACTTGTCTCAGTGATCGGGGATCCCCCGCACCACCACCATCTATCCCTTATCATAACCTAATAGTTATGCCAAGCAAAGCCTTCGGCTATCACAACAATGATCAAGCAAGTTAGTTAAATATTGACATTAATATATAACTAAATTCACACACGATAAGTCTAAGTCCCTATTCAAATAGACCGAACACAATAAGTAAATACATTTCTATGGACATGTACGCAGTAAAGTGCACACGTACCCACCTTAGCAATTATTGCTCCAAAGTGTTCTTCACACCCAATTCTTTGCTCCAACAATCAATCAATCTTCCAAGACTTCACCAAAGGCCTAATACAACAATCACAATATGTTCAACATCACATACTACCAATAATATGTCCATTTATCTCTAAACACCCTTTAATAGCACTTTCCCCCAATTTTGAGGGTTTATAAAACCCTAGGTTTAACTAACCCTTAAGATTCTTACAAATCTTAACCATACACTTGATTCCCTTGTTAAAATACCATCTAATAAGTGTCTACAACATTTATTTCACCATTAACCATAAATCCAAGAACTAGGGTTTCAAACCCAAGCTTCAAGATCCATAGATCTTGAGCTACAAGGATGAAGGAGTGAAAATATACCTTTAATCTTCTACTAGGAGTGAAATCTATCAAGGATTTGCGAAGAAATCGCCCTCAAACTGCTCTTGAGCTCGAAAATCGCCAAATGAAGAACTAGGGTTTTGATAATGCAATAAATGAGCAAAATCTCGTATTTAATGCTGGTCTGGGGAGTTCGCGCCGCGAACCCAGAATTCGCGCCACGAATTAAGCGCGTCGTGAACAATTCGCGAACGTGATCGGTTCGTGAACTCCGATCTCCAAAAACCTCAACTTTCTGCCCGATGTTCGTGATCGCGAACAATAGTTCGCGCCGCGATCTAGCTAATGCCGTAAGGCTGCATTTTTCGGTCATTGTCTCGACCCGGTCTCGTCCATAACTTTCTCATACGGTGTCCAAATGACACGAACCCAAATTTCACGTGTTTTATATGATTTATCCATAATTATCATATTTTTACATAATTTATTTATTTACAAATTTCGGGTCGTTACATGTATCACTTATTTTAAATCACCCAAAAAGGAAAGTGTATTACTTATTTTGAATCGGAGGAAGTATTACAATTACTCCAAAGTTATGCAAGAGTTAATCTCTAATCATGTTTACATGAGTTTATATACTTAGCTCTAATATTACAAATAAACCTTCTAAGTTTCAACAAAGCTCAAACCAACTCTTAGGGTTTCATAATTTCTCATATTTGTACTTTGTGCTATCTTCCCTCTTTGGTTTAAATTTTATTTATTTTCTTGAAATTGTCTCTTTTAAACAACTATTGAACCTCTGATGCAAATTTTCATGATGTAATTTTTTAGATACACCACATTTTATCGTTTCTTGAGTAGTTGTTGATAATGTGAGTTTGGATAGTTGATTATCTTAAAGCCCTAACTCTCGAGAACTAGTAGGGTATCCGCGCAATGCGGCGGCGGGTACCCTATGCAATTTTATTTTGTGGCGAGTAAAAGTTATTTGGTTATATATATAATCTAACAATAGTAAGGTACCCTCTCTATGGGTGAGTGGAAGTGAGTTGGGTGAATGAATGAAGCAGTGTTAGAAACAGGACGAAGTACAATATCAATAGAATATGTCATTTGATGTACAAATACTTCATTGAAATTGAATTTATCTTCATGATGATGCCTTGAATAACCGAGTTCAGAATTTGTATCCATCTCAAATGACTTAAAATTCAATATGCTCGACCTTGGAATCTCTATAATATAACAACATAATACCATTAACTTTGCATTCTAATGTTATGAATATTAAAAAAAAATAGCTAAATAAATTTTATGCAGATGTACTCATAAAAGTATTTAGAATTTTGTTTTCTATGTACTCATAAACCTAACAATTTTTCTTCAACTTCAGTGCAACAACATGGTAACCAAACAAGGTTTCTATGTTAAAATTTTGCGAATAATCGAACCTTATTTTTAAGTTCTTCGATCCCTATGCCTGAATTTCTTGAGAACCTTTTTACCGCTATAACTTTGCCTTCCATTAAAATAACCTATAAAAACAAAAAGTAAATATGTCACTTTTAATTTTTTTAACACCTACAGATGTCTTATTGAATATGATATTTTAAATGTTCTTATGGTATAATATTTTACCTTGTAAACACATCCGAACCCACCTTGCCCGAACTTATTTGGGTCAGAAAAGTTGTTTGTTGCCATAACCAAAATCATAAAATCAAATAATGGTAATTCGATTCCATCTCTTGTCCTTTCACTAGAATAATCTGTTTTCCTTGGTACGATAACACCTTCATGCATCAAGAAATCTTAGCTTCTTTCATATGGACCTAATACATATACATATCATAACATAACATATCAATTTTGACATTCAAAAGTCAAACCTTTTTTTCTTTTTAAAGTAAGATGTTTGACTTTTTAAATGTCAATTTAACCTTTTCTGTCTGTCTTGAAGTTGTTCAACCTTTTTATATATTTCGGTTGGCTCCAACATTACTTGAAGCATAAACCATTTGCTAAACCAATCTATGTAACTTTTAGTTTTTATTCGTCAACTATTGTGTTTTAATAGATTTTTAGTTCATTTTTCTGCTGTTGAAGCTAATCACCTGCATTATATCAAATAATATAGCCCTACATTTATTTGTAAATCAATCTTTTGACTCTTGGAGTTAATTATATTATATTATATCAAATAAAATAAAATAAAATAAACAACCTTTGTTCGTGGAATGAGGACATTAGTAGGAACAGATAATCCATTTGAAGATGCATATCCTTGTCCAACCAATAGTTTTGCTTGAGTAAATCGAGTTCCCACAGTCAAAAGAGTCAACCAAAATGGTTCAAAATACTCATGTAATTCTCAAGACCAACCTGCAAAAGGGTCAACACCATAATACTATGTAAAATATAGTAGAATACATAATCTATAAAGAGAAATTAGTGAGAGATAGAGAAATTGGATGATTAAATAAGTAATACACTTTGGGTTTCACGGGTTTTGAGGTAAAATATTATAATGATGATTAAATTAGATTAATTGGATGGTTAGTGGGGAATGGGTCCCACACTTTTTGAATAAAGTGGGGTTAATGATGTTTAAAAGTAAAAAGTAAGGGTAAATGAGTCATTTTACTTTGTTAAGTAGATACTTAGTGGGTGAGAGTCCCACTTTTTTTTTGCCAAATAATGTAATTTTTTAAAGTGTATCACTTATTTTAAATCACCCCAAAAAGAAAAGTGTATCACTTATTTTGAATGGGAGGAAGTATTACAATTACTCCAAAGTTATGCAAGAGTTAATCTCTAATTATGTTTACATGAGTTTATATACTTAGCTCTAATATTACAAATAAACCTTCTAAGTTTCAACAAAGCTCAAAACAACTCTTAGGGTTTCATAATTTCTCATATTTGTACTTTGTGCTTATCTTCCCTCTTTGGTTTAAATTTTATTTATTTTTTTGAAATTGTCTCTTTTAAACAACTATTGAACCTCTGGTGCAAATTTTCATGATATAATTTTTGAGATACACATCATTTCTTGAGTAGTTGTTGATAATGTGAGTTTGGGTAGTTGATTATCTTAAAGCCCTAACTCTCGAGAATAAAGAAGAGATTTGAGAAGATATATTATTTCCACCGTAAAAGTGGAAAATTTAGAGAAAAGAAGATTTTTTCAATTAATGAAAAAGTTTGTACTTACCAAAACACCCTTTATATTTCTTAATTAAGGGTAAATTACAGTTTTTGTCCCCGACCTTTTCCTGATTCGGGGTTTTTGTCCCTAAATTTTTTTCTTCCGTTTTTTTGTCCTTTAAGTTTTTAAAATTCTGCATATTTGTCCTTCCGTCCATTTTTGGCTGTTAACTGACGGTTTTTTGTCCATTTTACCAAATTACCCCTATTTTTACTCTTTTTCTTTTTATTTTTACATTTTTTCTATTTTGTCCACTTTTATATCCTTCTTCTTCCTTCTTCCTTCAATGAACCCTAATCCCCAAATTAATGAACCCTAAATACTAAATCAACAATTGACTGCCTATGGATTCTGTTTCAGCTTTCAAATCCACAAGAAAATAATGAAACTAGGCGGTGGATTAGTATTCATAGTCCCACGCTTCTTCACCTCATCTCCGGTGATGAACACAGAGAAACGATGGAAACCATCTTCTCTTTCTCCCTCTTAAGATTCAATTCACACTCCTTTCTCTCTACTCATTTTCTCTCTCTAAGCTACAACAATGGAAACCACCGTAGCCACACCTACACCTACAATTCAACACCTAACAAAAGCTTCATCCGACGAACTCCTCAACAAATTCGCCGAACTAGATTCACCTGATGATCGTCGTTCGAAGAAATCATTACGGTTTACAAAACGACAGAAGACATCAGCGCAATCGATACCACCGATGACTCGCCGTGAAAGTTCTGAGTTTACCGGTGGCACAATAGTTGTTGAACGGAAGTCGTTGCTCCTTCCGGTTGTAACCGCTCGTAGATCCACTGGTGCGGCGGCGTTTGTTAGGCAATTAAAGGTTGGGAGGGCTCATTTTAGGTCTAGAAAATGGTGAAAGCTTACATGTAAGATGAACTGAACCCTAATCGGGCATCCCCTGTAAGACGAACTGAACCATCTTCAAGTTTTCTCATCACATGTAAGCTGTTTTGAAATTTGCAGATCTGCAGAATCGATAATGAAAATTGCAGATCTTTCTCCGGAGAAGAAGACCAGGGAGATGCGGCGGTGGCGGGCGACGGAAGGTGCGGCGGCGGAGGACCAAACTTCCGGCAAAGTCGTCAAACAGTGATGTTGTAGAATTTTAAAAGTCACCTCCTACAGCCGACGATTGGATGATTTATTTGAAGAAGATGGTTTGGAGAAATTAGGGATTTTGTTTGAAGAAGATGAAGAATAGTGAAAAGGACCAAAATGCCCTCACATGCCTTTCATTTTTCGTCAGTTAACAGTCAAAAATGGATGGAAGGCAGAATTTTAAAAACTTAAAGGACAAAAAAACAGAAGAAAAAAATTTAGGGACAAAAACCCCGAATCGGGAAAATGTCAGGGACAAAAACTGTAATTTACCCCTTAATTAATTTACATTTTAAGGGTAAATTTATAAATTTATTAACTTTTTTCCCTTCTCTCTAACTCGGAAACACAAAAATACATTCTTTTCTTTTCTATTATGTCCTCGGGAACACATAATAAAATTATTCTCAAAGTTTCTTCTTTTACCATTCTTTTATTTTCTTTCATTTAAAAATTCAGGAACACGATGTAACTGCTTTCGATAATGTGAGAGTGTAATTTATTTATCTAATTTCATCAAAACCCTAAACACTATTGATAATGAAAGAGTGCAGTTTATTTGATCTAACTTCATCGATAAAAACAAAGATGACCGTTGTTGATAATAAAAGAGTGCTGTCATCTAATTACAAAATGGTCTTCAAAGAGACAAATGTTTTTCGAACAATTATCTTCTTACCTTCTAAATGTTTTTATCTTTTAATTGTTTGCCTTTTCAAATATTCTTATCCTTAGAGCATAAGGTGTGGGATCAAGTTATAGCTATGTTAAAGGTATTTTTATCTCTTTAACATGATTGTAATATTTATCTTAAAATTACCCTTTCTGGTTTAATATCCTATAACACTCATTTATGACACACAAAAAATGCCTTAAACAATCACAATATACAAAATAAAAAAACCCCTCAATTTTCGATTTGGCGAACCGCCATGCTCTCGGCGAAGTCATGATCAATGGCGGAAGTCGGGGTTTGTTATAACGCCGTTAAACGGGGCAAAAGCCCTTTGGCGGTGGTATATAACGGTGGATATTATGTGCTCTTATGTATCAAAGTTCAACTATTTTTAAAGTGTATTAGATGTTGATGAATTTCTCCAAACTAAATTCCAAGAATTGACAAGTTGCATTGTAAACGTTGTCTTCAACTGAATAGTAGTAAAATGTTATGTCAAATGTCTCTAGAAACATTGTTGTTTCATTTCCTCACGAGTCACGAGGATCAACAATAGGATTATCACACCTCTATATCAATGAAACGACGTTTTTGTATCAAATTCAACATCAAATATAGCAACAGCACAAATCAATTAAGGTAACTAGGATCACACATCCTGCACACCAGTTGAAAGAACTGAGTAAGTTAAAATCAGTGTTGATTTTGATGTTAGTGATAATATAATTTCCATTCAATCATCATGGAATATCAAGACACTACAAAAAAAAGCCCTTTTAGCGACACAATTAGTGACATCGTTAGTGACATATTTGAAGCTAGTGACGCTAATAGTGACATCAACCAGAAAGTCACTACTAAGAAGTCGCTATTTTAGTGACATTCAACATTGAGTCTCTAATAATAGAGACGCTAGTAGTGACTTTTGATAAAAATGTCACTATTTTTATCAAAAGTCACTATTCAAGTCGCTAAAAATGTCACTATTTTTTATCAAAAGTCACTACTTATGACTCTAAGAATGTCACTATTTTTATCATAAGTTACTACTCACGACTCTAAAAATGTCACTATTTTTATCAAAAGTCACTATTCAAGTCGCTAAAAATGTCACTATTTTTATCAAAAGTCACTACTTATGACTCTAAGAATGTCACTATTTTTATCAAAAGTCACTATTCAAATCGCTAAAAATGTCACTATTTTTTTTAAAAGTCACTACTCACGACTCTAAAAATGTTACTATTTATATCAAAAGTCACTATCCAAGTCGCTAAAAATGTCACTATTTTTATCAAAAGTCACTACTTATGACTCTAAGAATGTCACTATTTTTATCATAAGTCACTACTCACAACTCTAAAACTGTCACTATTTTTATCAAAAGTCACTATTCAAGTCGCTAAAAATGTCACTATTTTTTCAAAAGTCACTACTCACGACTCTAAAAATGTCACTATTTATATCAAAAGTCACTATCCAAGTCGCTAAAAATGTCACTATTACAAAAAAAAAATCAATTCATTTTTAGCATCCCATTCCCATTCCCATTTATAATATATAATATATATTAAATATAAAATCACAAACATAATAATGAAAATATTCTATTATCAAAGCAAATATCTAAATCAATGTATAATACACAAACCAATAATAGCACATGTGATCAAATTTCATTCCAAAGCCAAATCCAAATCCCAAAGTATAAAGTTTTCAGCTAAAAGACTATTAACGACCTCGAAGTATTTCTAAAATTTGGCGGGTAGCTTTTTTCATTTCATCGGCAACGGTAGTCCTTATGCTTTGCTCCATAGACTTTTGTGATTCAACCAAATTATCTAATTTCCGTGACTGAACCTCTTGTGTATAACTTAAATTTTCCAACTCGGTTCGTAGAAGCGCTTGCTCAAGTTTTTGGGTCATAACTGTCTCTCGGAGATCATCCAGCTCATTATTAGGTACATTGTTAACCGATGATTCTTCCATATTGACATTCTGAAGCATGTACTCATCAAGCACCGACCCATAAGCTCTTCCATTTTTTACACCAACATGTTCAGCCCATCTTGAGTATGTATTAGATACATTCCCCGACTCTGCATCAAGTGAGTCTTCATCTCCAAATTTTTCGTTGTATTGTTCCTATATTGAAAACACAAACATACATGAATAAGTTTAACATGTTAAAAATATAATATTAAACCACATATCATACAACTCATTAAACTACCACTTATATAATTAAAATACAATATTTAACTGTTCATAGATATATTAGTTAAAAAGCAAACGGGCCAAACGGGTCAAATGGGCCAAACGGGTCAAATTAAATAATTTATTATCTTTGCAATGATAATATGTATCAGACTTTTATTATCCTCTAATCAAATTTAATTTCTAACATAATCAAAATACCAAACAAATCCAACCCGTACAGATGCATAATTAATAAAAACTTTAGTAGTCGACATGACAAGGAAGCTAAAAATGAAACTTACCCATGTTTCTTGTGCGTGATTGTCAACAAACGTGCCATCCGGTCCTCTATGAGTTTTCAAAAAGACTTCACCCGCTATTGGTACCCGTCCTAGTTCTTTTTCCTATAAAATTAAGTTACAAAACATATACTTCTTAAAACTCATCCATAAATAGTTAAGTAAAATAAAAATGTTAAAATTTTGCATACCAATCTCCTTTTGTGTTCCACATTTGAAATTGACCCACCAATATGCAAACTCTTATTAGCTTGACGAGCGACTTTCATTCTCTCAGATTTTGAAATAAATTCAGGCAATTGCCACCTTCTACAGAGTGTTTGCCAAGCAACAAGATTCATAAATTCTGGTTTTTGTGTAGGTGTCTTCCTTGCTTTAGACATATAGTTTCGAAAGCTCTTTGATCCTACCGTGTTAAACAACTTCCAAACTTTATCATTTAATCTTTTGTCCCACTTATATTTATCCTGTTAAATAAAATAATGATTATAACAATATAACAATACTTTACTAAAATTTAATAGAAAACTAATAACTGCTAACATTGTTTCCAAGAGTAACAAAACTATAAAAACTACCTTGAAAGCATTAAACCAAATTTCTTTCTCATTGCGTGGAACACTCGTCCATGTATCCCATTCTCCTGTGAACTGTGATTTCCAAATGCTTGTGATGCTACTTGCCACACTATGAGAGGGTATAAAACTGCAAAGAAAATAAAATTCATAAAACTTGAATTCATAAATATATAAACATATAAATGTAAAAAAATGAGAGAAAAAAAACTTAGTGTAGTAATTTTGAACTTACCAATTGCTTTGGATTCTTAAGATGATACGTCTATCTTCAACATTTGGTTGTTCCTCAACTACATGCACACTCTCCATCTAACTATATACCAAGTTAATTTGGTTAACCTCATCTAAAATACAATATATTAATGGAGTATCTATATTCTTAGCATACCATATCAATAATCAAAACACTACATCAAAACTTGTGAACCACGATCAAAGTTACTAATTTGAAATTAGTAATCAATAAGAAACAGAATAGTCCAATACGATCAATACATGTATGCATACATCCACAGCTCATTACACAAAACAATCCAATAAGATCAATACTTGTATGCATACATCCATGGATCAAATAATGACATATACACATAGATTTCTACTCGCATTTATATACTCTACATACAAGACTTATCACTTATGCATCAGCTTTTCCATGAATGATGTTTACATTAGTTGAAAAACTTATATAAGTAGTAATTACTAATCTTCCATTTGTACCAAACAATGTCAATAATCATATTCTCCAAAAATACATAATTAACGATTATGACCATTGCAAATCTATCAAAATCTAACTCCAATTCAGCTAAAATAAGAATTCAACACAATTTGATCTTAAGGAAACACACTTGGCATTCGATTCTAGCATTACAATTAACAAAATAGTTTCACGACAAACTCTTCAAAAATCTAATGGAAATACAACGAATCCGATCAATAGATTATCAAATCACTTAGAAAATATCGACTAATTAGTTCAGAGGCTAATGAAACATCAGATGTGATAAATAACTATGACTTTACGAGCGGATGAGTATGAACTTACAGATGCGAGCCAATAAAATTACGAGCGGATTTAGAGGCGATTTGAGATTACGAGCGGATGATTGACACTCCAGTTAAGTGGCGGTGGAGTAGGGCGGTGGAACAAATGCAGATGAGCCTCGTCTTCCGATTACGAGCGGATAAACATTCGTCTTCAGATTACGAGCGGACGGTTGTGAGCACCATAGAGGGACGATTGTGCAACTGGTCGATTTTGATCTGATGTAGGGTTTGGGCCTTTTAATTAGCCCAAGTTAAATCAATTAAGGCCCTTTTTTATTTCTTAAAACCGACTTTCAAAATAGGAGGTTATAAAATAAATCTGGATTGTAATAATTATAATTATTATTGCTATATCATTATAAAATAAATTTGGATGAAACTTAAATGATGTTAAAATTTATATATATATATATATATATATATATATATAACAAGTTATGTTTATCTACAAATTAGCGACTTACTTGATGATCTTTTAATCAAGTATTAAAATTAGCGACATGAATAGTGTCTTTCTAAGTAAGTCACAAAATTATCGACTTGTTTTGTAACTTATTTGAGCTAAGTCACAAAATTAGCGACTTGATTAGAGACTTGTTTGAGCATGTCACAAATTAGCAACATGATTGGTGTCTTTCTAAGCGTGTCACAAAATTAGCGACTTGGTTAGAGACTTGTTTGAGCAAGTCACAAATTAGTGACATGATTGGTGTCTTTCTAAACAAGTCACAAAATTAGCGACACAGTTAACGATATAGTTTCTGACTTTGTATATTTTATGACATAATTTATGACATGGAAGACTTGAACATCGCTAAAAATGTCAATAAATTTGTCGCAATTTTGTGACATAAATTCCATGTCACTAAAAATGTCGCTAAATAGCTTTTTTCTTGTAGTGAGAATGTCGGTATCAGTATAATGTGTTTGATAAGTCTCTAGACTCAGTTTGTTTACAAATGAAGTCGATGACTTGAGTGAATTATCCTTTTATTTCATTATCAACAATCTACAAATGAAATGTCAATAACATATGAGCTAAGTCTACATGAAAATTAATACAAACTTTTTAAAAGAACTAAACTATCTAGGAGAATTGTGTATTGCATAACTTGGTTGACAATAACTTATTCAATATTAGAAAGAAACCTATGTAGTCTAATAGAAAGGTGGTTTCCTAGCTTTTAAAAAGTAAAATATTTTTCATTTTCTAACCCTTTCATAAGCTATTGGGCTCACTATAATGGAATGAACAATGTAATCGAATTAGTCAAGTAATATAATAATTAATTATGATTACATTGTTATAGTTGGTAGTTATGTTGAAATGTAATGAATGATTAATGCTTTTTATTTGGTGTGTAAATAACTATTAAAAAGGAATGCAAATATATGAAAAAGACTAAAATATCCTTATAAATATTAATAGTGTTTTAAGGGGCATAATTGGTAAAATAAAAATACTCATTGAAAAATACTTGATTAATGCTTTTTATAAGTGATACACTTTCCTTTTTGGGGTGATTCAAAATAAGTAATACACTTTGAAAAATTATCTTATTTGGCAAAAAATAGTGGGAACCACACCCACTAAGTATCTACTTTAACAAAATGAAATGACATATTTACCCTTATTTTGTACTTTTAAACATTATTAAAACCACTTCATTCCCCACTAACCATCCAATTAATCTAATTTAACCATCATTATAATATTTTGTCTCAAAAACCGTGAAACCTAAAGTGTATTACTTATTTTGAATCGGAGGAATATTATTTTTCATCCTATATTTTAATTGATGAACGTATGAAAGCTGATTGTGTACCATTAACGGCTTAAACTTAAGTCCAATAAGACGTAAGTCTATTCCATAATGGGCCAATACTGCCACAGGCCATCATGGTATGATATCACTCCTCAAAAAACCCTAATTCTGACCCTGCTTCATATTTTCCCACTGGAATAGCAGCCAGCCATCTCTCTGCAGATCCAAACCGGAACAGAGTGCAAAAATGGGTAAAACGCCTCTCAATTCTACCAATTTCCTAACGATCCGTCATTAATTGTATAACAACATGATGTAAATTTGTAGTAATTTGTTCGTAGTATTTGTTTCCTTTTCATTTTGATTTTTTGAATTTGATAACGGTCGTTTTGATTAGCTGAAATGCTTTTTGATTTCGATTCTGGTAACAGGTGCTTATACCTATGTATCGGAGCTATGGAGGAAGAAGCAGTCGGATGTGATGCGATTTATGCAGCGAGTCAGGTGCTGGGAATACCGCCAGCTTCCTTCCATTGTTAGGGTTACTCATCCAACCCGACCCGATAAGGCTCGCCGTATGGGTTACAAAGCTAAGCAGGTAACATTTTGATACGCCACTTACCTGATCGTTGACTACATTTGACTATATTTCAGTTTTTTTACTCTATAGAACGAGAAATTTATCTATCGTACTTATTTTGTTCTCAAATCTGTTTTGTTCGATACTAAAACTGATACTTGACTTGCATATAACATTAGGTATAGAATCATACTCATGCGAGGTTATGTAAATTGCTTTATGTTTTAGTTTGTATTGTTCCACAAGAATGAAACTTGTGGTAATGATTAAGAAATGGAATTAAGCATTTTAGCTGGTTAAATTAACATGATTTATTACATTTGAAGGAGCTAAAGCCTTTTTCTAACAATTGTAGTTTGCTCTTCTCTAACATACTAACATATACTTTAGGCTACTCTAAATTACCTGTTCATATGAAAATATGTGT
This sequence comes from Calendula officinalis, assembly GCA_963853835.1. Taxonomy (NCBI): domain Eukaryota; kingdom Viridiplantae; phylum Streptophyta; class Magnoliopsida; order Asterales; family Asteraceae; genus Calendula; species Calendula officinalis. The sequence continues at coordinate 49,394,248 of OY970829.1, read as the reverse complement.
TTCATGTTGTGTATTGGCATGGATTAGTTTGTAGGGATTTGAATAGGTTAATGATAAATTAATTTAATTTAATATATATATAAAGTTTTTCACCTTGGATATTTAATATGTAAAATATAGGGTTATGTGGTCTACCGTGTACGTGTGAGACGTGGTGGAAGAAAGAGGCCAGTTCCTAAAGGTATTGTGTATGGAAAGCCAACAAATCAAGGTGTGACTCAGCTGAAATTTCAAAGAAGCAAAAGATCTGTTGCTGAGGAACGAGCTGGCAGGAAATTGGGCGGTCTCAAGGTTCTCAATTCTTACTGGCTCAACGAGGTACGCTGTTAATTTCTTTTTATTTTAATTAATATATTTCAAAAAACAGAATTAAAAACAGTTAATGAATGCAGGACTCAACCTACAAGTACTTTGAGGTGATTTTGGTGGACCCGGCCCATGCTGCTATCCGAAACGACCCGCGGATCAACTGGATTTGTAACCCGGTTCACAAACACAGGGAGTTAAGAGGGCTCACATCAGCAGGGAAGAAGTACAGAGGGCTTCGTGGAAAGGGTCACTTGAACCACAAGCAACGTCCTTCTAGAAGGGCTACTTGGAAGAGGAACAATACTTTGTCTCTTCGTCGTTACCGTTGATAACTTGTGCTACAAGAATCCTCTTCTTTTTGTTGTTTTCTGATATTAAGTTTTGCTGTTTGAGAAAATTAATGATGTTGTCGGTTTTGATGGGAACTTGACTATGAATGGTTGTTTTGAGATATTTCATGATTTGCTGTAACTTGCAACATGTTAGTATGTTTAAAGTGTCTTGCATTTCGATTTGACTAACCAATTTACCACCTCATAAACCCGATTCACCTTAAGATTTGGACTTTAAGAGAACCAAACAGACACCGAGATTTGTTCATATTTGTATATTTTGAAGAGTTAACTGCAAGAATGGTCTCTGTGGTTTGGCCAAATTGTACGTTTGGTCCCTGTGTTCATTAAATGCAGGCGCGGTACCCATGGTTTGCATTTTTGTGCAGTCGTGGTCCCTCCACCCTAATGTTGTTAGCTTTTGTCTGTTAGTGAGCACATGTGCCCCTCACATGAGAGCGATTTGGTCATTTTGCATGTGGTCCCAAAAATACCCACAAATATTTATGCCTAAATTGATTAAAGATTGTGTAAATTTGTGTAAAAATCCAATCTTTTTAGCTAAAATCATATACCTGATTACCATATCTATTTAAACCCTTCAAAAATCAGCTAGATTTAACCATTTTTACTGAAACCCAGAAAAATCCACAAATCTTCATAATATCTTCAACAATCTGAAAAATCAGATCATGAAATCCAAACAACCACGACGACAGATTGCGAAATCCCACACAATCGATGGAGACGAGACCTGTTTATGAAAAATCCCACACAATCGATGCAAATTTAGTTTATGAAAAAAAAAACCAAAATCGATTTCCATGAAAATCGCAAATAGCGAGATCTGTTTCTGGTTCTTATCGGAGACGATGGTAGTGGGTTTTCTTGAAAATCGCAAGCACCTCGTAAGAAAATCGCAACCGTCGGTCGCTTTTGGTGGCGGCCGGCGTCCGTTCTTGGTGGCGGTCGGTGGTGGTCGTTCACCGGATTCTGGGATTTAAGTTTGGGTGAGATAACGGAGACGAGAGAAGTAGGTAGCTTGGGGAAGAAGATGGTTTGCTTGGAGTGATTTGTACTTTATGCTCTAAATGCTGTACATTTTTTTTCTCAGCTTAAAAAATGAACAATGTTTTTAAAAACTTATTTAAAAGTACCGTAATGCCCTCATGTGAGGGGCACATGCCTCAACTAACGGAGAGATGCTAACAGCGTTAGGGTGGAGGGACCACGACTGCACAAAAATGTAAACCATGGGCACCGCGCCAGCACTTAATGAAAAACATGGACCAAACGTGCAATTTGACCAAACCACAGGGACCATTCTTGCCGTTAACTCTATTTTGAATAAGTGAACGAACATTAAATGAATGGATTTTTATGTTCGTATACATTCATTAAGAAAATTAGTTGTTTGTAAACTGTTCGTTAATACGTTCAACGAACATGAAAGCTCACAAACCATGGTGTCACTAACTTAAATTTCAAACAAACTTATTCTTTTTTAAGTCCGACTCGAACATGTTTTGTATTTTATGAGTTTACTTTGAAACTTTAAAATTTTACTAAATACACATTTTCTAATAATCTTGTCTAAGCACTCCTAAATGTTGCAAGTTTTCCAAGTAAATATGTATCTTATAAACGGATTAAAGGTATACTTTATTTTAATAATATAGAATTTTGTCAATTGTACATATCTTAATATATATAGAAGATGGTTCCTCAACTAGGGAATAAATGTCTGATTGTACTCTCTAAATCGCCATTCCACACTTGTAAACCATGGCCTACTTCAACTGCATTTAACTTGGGAACAATTTGAACAACGGGAGAGAACATTTTCATATTTGGCCATTCAAAACTGTGGGACCCAGTACAAAAACTTGCAAGTTTTGGTAGATTTATTAGTCGAATGGTGTGAACTTTAGGGAGCATCACTCTTTCACTCAAATCTTTTTCCGGTTGTTCTAGAATCTTCTCGAGTAAACCACATTGATTTACATATAACTCTTCCAGATTTTGTAGCCTTGAGAGTAAACTCGAGGGTATAAGTTTTTGTAAGTTGTTGCAATTTCTAACCTCCAAAATTCTCAATGATTCAGATGCAATGTCTGTATGCCATAATGCGTTCACGCACTCAAGGTTGTCGATCCGCAATTTCTCCAAGTTTGGGAAAATTACCTGTTTTCAACATTTTTTTGCTAGGTAAGTTTCATGGATCATTATATAGGAGTATAATTTAGATGGTGGTCCATTTTGGTAATTACAACTTTTAAGATGGGTTTGATAATTACAGATTCTTTTTTCCATCCATGTCATGTTATTAATGAAAGTTTATTTTGTCCCTATTTGGTTTTTTATATATTTTTATTTTAACGCTATAATCACCGCAATAGGGGCTCTAATTGCCAAAATGAGCTGTAAAAAGTTAAAATTACCAAAACATACCACCTCCTAAAGTAAAAAGTTATTCTATAACATTTGCCCTAATTTTAATGCATAAAACGATCTAAATCGCTTTATTAAAAAAAGTATACTACAACTGAAATCATGTTTGACAAACTAATTATATTTTTTAAAATAGTAATCTAGGACAAATAGTGTTTCAGGTCAACCCAACCTAAGTACTAAAAAAAAAGTACCCATTTTGAAATGTTGGTTAACCTTTTACCTTATTAATGAAGAAGCTCCCACATCTTGATCATTCACACTTGAAGTTGAAACAAAGGACCCCATTTTTAAACAATTGACGATTCTTAATTCTTTCAAGGAGACCCACCTTAATTCAGACATCCTAGTACAAAAATTTACCAAATTTGGGAGATTTTCAAGCTCAATAGTACATATCAAAGGGAGAATTATGTCGTTTTGTTCTAAATCTCTTTCATTATTTCCAACAATCGTTTTCACCAACGAACATGAATCAACTTTCAGTTTTTGAAGCCGGGGTACACCTCTAGCTATGGACATGGGTAATATGCATTTAATTAGGTCACAACTTGCAATTTGAATAGTTGTAAGTCTTTGAAACCTATGGATTTTGTTTGATCCAATATCATCCCACCATATTTGTTTCAAATTTGGTAGTTTTTCTAAAACTAAATCAACCAACTTGGTTAGTGAAATGGAAGCAAGGTTATGGTGAGTTTGTTGGTGTTTAAGGGTAAAGAGTTGTTCAAGTGAAGCACAATTTGTAATATGAATTTGTTCCAAGATTTGTAATCTTGGAAGCATGTTGACTGGACCAAGATCTAATAGTTGACCACAGTTGTTGACTTCCAGGACTTGAAGTTTACCAAAATTCTTGTCTGAAAGTTGGGTATGCCATATGCCAATTAAACTATTCAATCCATCCAAGTATAATGCTTGCAAATTAGGCAATGCAACCTACAAAAGTCCATTACTTAATATTATAGAAACATCTACCTTAACAAATTGGGAGGTGATTCTTACAGATCAATTTTTATCCATACAGAGCAATTTTATATCAAATGACAACCATGCCCTTAGTAGGAGTGAAATGCAAAATGTGGTAAAAGGAAAGGAAGGGCATGATTGTCCTTTGGAATAAAATTGCTTTGTATGGATAAAAATTGCTCTGTAAGAATCACCACCATAACAAATTAGGCAAATTACAATCACGTACCTTTTCATTAAAGAGACTATGCAGGTCAAAATCAACAAATGCTTTCATTTTAGGGCAACTTTTGATTCTAATCACATCAAGTAACGGAAAGTGTAAACTGGTACTCCCTTCAGAAAAACTTGATAATTCTGGTAAATCTTCAAGATTAACAGAATATAATTCAGGCAACAATAACCTCATTTTCTCCTTCATTTGCAAATATTGATTTTATCATCTTACACGAACGGACCTTCAGTTCTTGAAGTTGAACAAGATTCTTCATTGCATTAATGGTGAAAACATGAATTAAACCGTCCCACTCATAAATATGCAAAGAATTCAAGTTCCTTAAATTCGCATTAGGATCAATATTCCACCATAGATTCTTTAATAGTGGTAACTTTCCTAAGTTAAGGTCTCTAACACATGGTAAAGTTGCTAATTGTGGATTATTTTCATTGTGAATATCCATATAGTTAAATTCACACACATTTTCTACCGAATCACACCATTCTATCGAGAGTATTTCTAGATTTTGTAACATTTGTTGCATGTATGATGGAAATACTAGCACTAAGTTATCACAACCAAAAACAATTAGAATTCTCAGACTCTGAAAGTTTGCAGTAGAAAGCTGACGTGGCCAAATCTCATTGACCGAATGCAGTTCACGAAGAGTCAACTCTTCTAGTGAAGGAAAGTCAACCTGCAACATGATCACACCATTCAAGAGACAATTTTGACCCGTTTGCATATGAAAGGGTCGATTTGAGTTGTGTTTTCTATCAAATGGATCAAATAAAACAATAGAGATAAAAGGGGAATAGGTTGAAAGTTGCCCGGAGTCTATTTTTGTGCATACAACCTCCTGAATTTGTTTTATTCAAAAATTTAAATTATTATTTGGGCGAATGTCATAAAATAGCAGTTGTGGTTCGTTTTGGTAACTACAAGCTTTTAGCAGACCTATTTAGATAATTATAATGTTAGATAACGTCAAAATAATAACCGCATATGGGCCAAAAAACTCCTGGTATTACCTAATAGGGACAAAAAAAATATTAATTGCCAATATAGGCTAACAAAAAACTTGTGATTACCAAAACAGACCATAAAAAGTTATTATTACCAAAAAGGACCACTACGTAAAGTGTATTTGCTATTTTATGAGATTTTCCCTTATTATATTTTGTAATCATAATTAACGCATTATATATAAAGCATTTAAGAAATGGTGTTTGTCAGTGTGTCAACCCAACCCAACCCAACCCGGCCCGGACCATTTGAAAACCCGTACTTAAAATGACCCGTTTCAACCCAGACCCATGGATCCACCCATCTAGCCACCTCTATTTCTTGTTCAGAAAATAACAACATGTTGTGAAAGAAGAAATTGTTACCTTTGAATTGAAAAGTGGTTGTTGTACTGCATTTGATTCACGGAAGAAACTCTTTAAATTTGGCAAAAACTCGAGCTTTATTGACTTTAACTTTGATAGAACAATTCGACTGGATAAAACTCCCCCATCTTTAAATAATATCACTTGAAGATTCTCACAAGATGAAACATATAATTTTTGAAGTTCTGAAAGATCTCTTGCTGTTGATTGTGAAAGAAGATCTTTAAGTTTGTGACAAGCAGATACATATAAAGTCCTTAAATTATGTAAGCATACATTATTCATAGGATCCATCCACAAACAAGTTAATTCTGGTAAAATACTCAACATTAATTCACGTAATTCACAAAACGATTTATCTGGGAGATGATCACAACATATCATTCTAAGATCAGCAGCAGAAACAACCTTCAAATTCTCCAAAACAGGAAATATGTTGGTGTCGATTAAAGATTCAGTTCCTGTATAACCATAAACCTCTAAACATCTCAAATGTCTGAAACCTTTTTTTAGTTCATACACAATGCTATGAAAGTCTTCCATATAGTTCAAAATTGAGTAATCCAAGATCAAATGTTGAGCTCCTTTTAACAATTTATAAATCCCGCCATGTAAATTAAGATCTTGATGGAGTGTGAGTCTTAATGTTTTGGGATATGAGTAAGTTATCACCTGGCTAACATCCATCCCTAAAAATATCTTGAATCTAACCAGATTTCCAAATATTAAATCTTTCGGGAAAAGATCGACATCTGGCACATGCATTTCTAAGGTGCTTAAGTGAGATAAGTTCTTCAGCTCACCAAGAGTTGCTTGATTTTGACCAACATTTTGACTTTCAAATCCCCATAAGCATTCCAAATTAGACAAATTGGAGAACACACCAAATGGGATTACTGACAGATTCTTACAATCTGTCAAATCTAGAAGCCTTAAACGCGAAAGCTCTCCAATTTCGTTTGGTAATTTTTCAATATCAGAGTGCATAAAGCTAAGAATTTCTAGGTTTTTCAATTCTTTGATTTGTGACATATCTCCTAACTTGCAATGCTCAAGGCACAAAGTTAGGAGATTTTTTAAACACAGAAATGACGAGGGTATTATTGGAATTGATACACGGTGCATGATTACAACTTTAAGTTCTTTCATCCCATCAAAGAATTTTTTGTTACCTGAAAATTGAACTAACCCTAGCCCCAAAGAACCTTCTAACCGCCATAAATGAAGTTTCGGGCAGTCTATCCCAATGGGAAATTCTTCAAGATTGTTCAAAATCACTGAAATTGCATAAGAATTACCGAGTTTGTTTTCGTTAAGTGAATCCAGATATCCAGCTGTCATTTTCTCCAAGAATATGTAAAGACCCTTTGAAGCAACCGAAAGAAGAAACTCACGAGTGACATCATGCATCCGGAAACAATCTTCCACGTCACTATTTAATAACAAACAACAAGCTTTAAGATTCTCAATGATTGTATGCACTCTGTCTCTTGTTTCTTCTAATGTATGAACATCTTGGAACAATCTTAAACCTGTTCCATATCTTACCAAATATTCAAATGGAATATCAAGATCTTCTTTGAATAAACTGCAAAGTAAGAAGCACGATTTTGCTTCTTCATCTTTCATAAAATTGAAACTTAATTCAAGTGATGCAAATACGTTTGCATACATTCCTTTGACATTATTCGTTGTAGAATTACTTAACTGTCGAAATGCATCCCGCCAAACGTGTTTACTCCTATGTCTTAAAGCACGAGCAACTGTTACAATTGCAAGAGGTAATCCTGAGCATTTCTTAGCAACTTTAATGGCTACAGGATTAATATCAAACGAATCAACTGCATCACCAGCCATTTTCCTGAACAGATTCCAAGATTCCTCTTGAGATAAAACATCCAAATGGAAATTTCTTTGAGTGTTCATAGCATTACAAACATCTAGACTTCTTGATGTTAATATAATCTTGAAACCTTTGTGTAAATTGCCTTGTGGGATGCCAATTGTTCTCAAATCAACCGGTGTCCATATATCGTCTATGATTATCAGGATCCTTTTCACTTGATTCAGCCTTTCACGTAATCGAGCAGTTCTCAAAAGCTCACTTTCCTCCTTCAAATGCAGTTCTAACATCTCTGCAATATCACTTTGAAGTTTTCTTAAGTTAGGTTTGTGAGAAACCACCAACATGACCATTTCATCAAACAGTTGGCGTGCATCAGCTTGTCTGGCAACTTCTTCCACAAATGTAGTCTTCCCTATACCACCCATACCATATACACCAATAACATTTACATTATGATCTTCTAGTGCTTCAATCATCAATCTCAATTGCAGTTTTCTCGATTCAAACCCATCCAAATCTCCTACGGATGTAGCGCCAGTAACACCATTACTATTCCTAGGCCATATGGAAGGTAAATGATCAGGAACCGAAACACGATCAAACTTTCCGCTCTGTACAAGCTCATCAACCGCCATCGATTTCTTCTTTGCTTCTCTACTACTTCTGTAAATCAGCTTCAAATTAGGGCAAGATCCACTGAAGCATCTGTGGTTTCTATCAACTTCATTATTCAAAAAATTATATGATTCTGCTGCTAAATCGTTGGCTTTAGCCATCCACCTTCGTACAGCTGGTAGAACAATTTCTCCGTTCCTATCAGCTACATGTACTTGATTTTGAACCTCAAATTGAGTATTTTCTAAACACAAAATCTGACTTCTTAAACCATTAATGTTGGTATCATGATGAACTGTATAATCATATGATTGAACGATCGGTTGAGCTGTGTATTCAATCAGCTTTGCGATCACTGAAACAGCAATATCTACACCACTCATCTCTTTCACCGATTGATTGTTCTTCACAGAAATAGTTCAGTGGAGAGACTGTTACAAGTCAACAACCAAAACGATGGAAGCAAATTGAGTTCCAGATTGGTAAATGATGAATGAACAAAAAGATAAGATTGGTTGCATTTTGGAGCATTGATTTATGTTTGACTTTTGGACACTAGACTTTGTTTTAGGCTATCAACCAAAAAACTTCTCATTTCGCTCCATATTTTTGTCCTGCAAAAAACTTCTCATTTCTCATATTTGATGGTCTCCACACAATAAAAAACTATTATTACTAAAGACCCCACCATTAATATCCACTAACGATCTTTCTCTCTCCAACTCAACCTTATATTTTAATCAAAAGTATTATCAATGACCATACCACTAATTATCACCTAAAAACTTGTGCAAAATCCAAATGAGAAGTTTTTTGTGGGACGGAGGGAGTATTTATCAATGTTTTAAGAGAAATATTCCCTCCGTCCCACAAATAAATTTACATTTCCCCAATAAATTTTGTCCCACAAAAAAGTTTACATTTCTCAAATATGAGGGACCACTTAATAAAATAATATTATTTTTATGTACTTTACCACTAACTTCCCCCTAAAAGCACCTTCTCTTTCCAAATAACCTTATATTTTAATCAAAAATATTACAAAAGACTCCACCACTAACTATCACCTAAATACTTGTGCCCAAGAGAAATGTAAACTTCTTTGTGGGACGGAGTGAGTAATATTTATTCCTATAATTTACTCCTATCCATTTGATAAGAATATATGTGTATTTTACTAATTTTCTCTCCTAATATTATCTATTGATTTTGATACATATCTTGATCTAATGAATATGAAGATAAGTGAGAACAAATGGTAAAAAATAATACCATTACTCATGTGTTTAAAGCGGTGTTCTGAATTGAACTTATTGGTGGCTTAATAATGGTCGGAAAAGTGGATATTATTGATTGAGTATTTAAATAAAAAGTTTTGATAATAATAGCTTTAAGCCGTTAATGAGAATGAATATTCTATTTTGAAAAGAGGTTTTTTACTTGAATTAGTTGCATGATTAATTGAATATTCCTAAAAAGATGGAAGAATTATGAATAATGAAGATAAATATGAATAAATGATTTATAATCTAATTAATTATTATTTTTCAAAATAGAATATTTCTTTCTATTGACATTCCTAAGGACTGTTATTATCAAAACCCTAAAATAAATTAGTCATATTAAAGGTAAATAAATACAACAAAAAAACCCTTAAAAAGTACAAAATAAATATTAAAAATTCTAAAAACTATTTCCCAATAAAATTCAATAACTTTAAGTTTCAAATCTATCAAATTATACCAAACATTTAATATTCAACTAGAAACTTAATATTTCAAACATACTGTTGGGTAGCTAAAAGCAACCCTTATTTAGATGGTTTTGATGAAGACAAATAGATAAGTTGGAAGACAATCTGAAGATGAGTTCTTCAGATTGTGAGTGTACGAGTATCTGATGCGTTCAGATTCTCATCACTCAACTACACTATCTGAACATCTAAAGAAGAAACGATCAGTCCGTGCGGAATCAGATGGATCAACCGTTTAGGTTCAGTATGCACTTGACAATGACACAACATTTCTTGAAGACAAATACTATACTAAGTATCAATCTTAGTGAAGGTCACCGAAGCTAGCCCAGTATCTGAAGAACCATGAGTATCTGATAGTCCCATTGGTATATGAACACCTCTTAGTATCTTAAGCTTCAGTTGACACAGAAAGACATAAGTATAATATATGATCGAGGGTCGCTGAAAAAGGGAATCCTATGCATATCTCCTCGAAGAACTCGGCGACCACAAGAAGACAAAAAAGCACTTTCAGAATTCCGTTAGTAGTACTTGTCGCATGAAAACATCATTAGCACCAACGGGATTCTTACACGTGGACAATTCGTACATCCCTTAGCTGTCACTTCATGCAAACTCTATAACTCATCTAATGATAAAATGCATTTAAATTGAAGATGCACACATGTTGACATGTACAAATGAGACATGATCACTAAAGTTTTGCCAAACTTAAATGCAAAATAAATGCTTTCATAAATGATATTAGGGTTCTAAAATGTTATTACGGTTACAATACATGTCGGGTCAAGTACCCGATTTTGAGTGTTGTCACAAATACACTGAAGACTCAATGAGAGCGTAACTTTCAAAGATCTCAGTGAGTCACTAGAAGACAAAAGAACAAACAAAATCCTTTTAGTAGTTCTCGTCCCATTAAACATCCTTAACGCTAACAAAATTCTTACACGTGAACACTTCATACATATCGGACCTGTTATTCCTACAAACACTATAATAATAGAAGAGTTGATAGACAAATTCCACTACGCTTAACACGATTAATCTTCACTTGTGTACAAGGAGATTATTTTATTACAATCAAATGTTCTTATTGTAATATCAGTGTCTGTATTCGTATTCAATCATTTGTTGATTAATACTAATTTTAGTTTAGTGACAATCAATTTGTCAGTCTCTGCAAGTGATTAGATTAGTATTCACTTTTAGTCTATTCCGTAATCACTTGTATTTTTGTTATTATATAATAATAAAGAAAAAGAGTTAACAAAAAATATTTTGTGTTAATTATTTTTATTTCCCCATTTGATTAGTTGTATTTCAAAGAAATGTATTAAATCCTTCCCCTCATCTACACGTTCTTAATCACTTACGTGGACTTACATTAAGGCACACTATTTTAACATAGCATACCAAAGCCTCATTAAGATAGACAATATTTATTGTAAATAATACATATGATGAATTTAGCATATTAGCTTTAAAACAAACTAAACGCATTTAGTAACCTAGAGTGCATCTGAGTTCGTCTACTCAAGAATCTGAACAAAGAAAACTTCATTCGTTTACGTTTAGTGTTTGTGTAGAATCAAATGAGCACCAAAGTGAGGTTGTAGAGTAAGTATAGCATGTGGAGCATGCGAGTACGATGGGGATAACTCAAAAGAGAACAAGAGCCATTTTCGGTTCTAACATAGCAAAGTTCTGGCCAATGCATATACGCGGGCCACCACTAAATGGAATATATGTGGCTTGTCCTTTGGCAATCTTTCGGGCTTAAACTCCAATGCATCTTCACCCCATTTATTTTTGTCTCGGTGTAAAATCATTGTGTTTATTTGGATAATGGTTCCGGGTTAAGTTACCTAATTTGGTTTCTTCCGCCTTTGAAGTATTCCAGGTGGATATAATCTAAGAACCTCGTTAAAGATCATGTTGATCTGCAATAACTAAATATGAATTTAAACATATTTAGCAAGGCATAAGTAAGTTTATTATAATATGATAAACTTACTACTCTGAGACGACTCAAGCCATCGGCATCTGGCTTTTTATCCCCGAAAACATGTCGAACTTCCTCCCTAGCACGTGTCTGCCAATCGGACCTAATAAAATCATAGTCCAAACAAGCATAACGGCTGTGGTCTCTTGCCCTGCAAGGTACGTAGAAGACTTCGACGATTTCATCTATTGAATTTCCATGTTGTTTGATTTCTTCGTAATTGGAATCTAAAAGTATGCCCAAAAGATTATCATTTCTAGTTTCCCCATCGCAACAACTAGATTGCTCTTTATTAAACTATTAATTTCTCTCTCAATCTCTTTCATCCTCTTGTTGCGTTTTGTCGGCATAAATCTACTTAATCATATTAGTGTTTAGCACAAAATATTCAAAAATAGTAATATCACCACTTTAAACGCATTAGTGTTTGTTTTCACATTTTAGTGTTAGTTTTATTAAATTAAACAAGTTTAAAAATATAATTTGGAAACTAACTCACCTGAATTTATAGCCTCCATAGCTAGGTTTGCTTGTATTGTTTGAAGTTCAAATATCTTACTTCCTTCCTCAAAATTACTACCAAACGCTGTACATCAGCTGAAAATGTTTGAAGATAAGGCCATACATCTACTTCACATGAGCTTTTTGTATTTACCATTTCTCGATCATTTCACTGCAGCTCGCATAAAATGCCGGTACCATATGCTGCAAAAAGAATCATAAGTACATCCAAATAGTGGTTTTTGAGGCCTAACACAAGGAGTTAGAATTTTTCACTTTTGAGAGAACACACCTTATAGCTTTGTGTAAGGGTTTGTAACCTTCACAACATCTTTAATTGTATTTTTGTGAAATTTGCATTATAACTACTAAGTCTTAATCCAACCCATACACCATAAGCCATACAAGAAATTAAAATGTCGTTTAATGACACATATATAATACTCGCTAAGTGAAAAAAATGGCTCTACATTTAACAGTTTACTAGTATTTTGAAAAAGTGTCGTTAAAAACTCAAAAATGATTAAACTTTTTTATATCATAATACTAAATGTCAATTTTTATGTTCAAAAAGTTATATCTTATAACATATGAAAGAAGGGAAGAGTAATAAACCTTGAGCTTCTCAACATGGAATGCAGGACTGACAATTTTTCTACGTTTAACCCATTGATCAGCCTCAGCATTCCAGTTAATAGCAACTTTATTAATGGATTATCTTTTGGCTTCTGATATTTCGTATGATTAGCCAAAACCTCTTGTATCATAGTTGGTTCAGATATATGTACCACCGGTTTTGTTCCCGCCCATGTAATTAAAACAACAGTTACCTATATAATTAAGACAAAATCCCAACAAAGAATGGTACAAAATATTACTATTTGGACGAAACTGGTAAGTTGATAACTGATGAAAAGTGAAAACTAATATTAGAAGAGTCCTACTAAATCTTTATATTTATATTTCTACTTATTTGGTCTATTCAACTGTCCAAATCAAAAGATGTAAGTAAGAAAAAACATAATGGATTTCATATAGTATCAATTATTTTATGAATAGCATGATTGAGTAATAATAATTAGTAAATATAAATTTTCTTTTAAATATAGTATCTTATAACATTGGTGAATATTGCATTTGGCGGAGATTGTATTTGATATCTTTTTATATTAAAAACCCAATTTTAATTTTTATTACTGTATACAATAAAAGGTTAGATACTTAATATATGAGTTGTGTGGCACAGCGGCAAAAGGCCTTATAATGTACCACGCATGTATCGCAAATAGGAATCCTCGGTGTAAAAAGAGTTCAATTGTTTCACATTAGTACAATTTAGTGCAATTAACAGTCAAAAATTAATTGCACCAAATTTCATGTAAATCTATTCAATATTCACAAAATGCTATTTACTATTATATGATACTACGTAATATATTTCTTCTAAATTAATTTCTTCACACTAATTACTTATTTTAATTTTAATGCTGATATAAAATTCTAAATAGGGATAATATGGTGATAATTTAATTCTCACTATATTAACTTATATATACATTATGCATTCAGAACTTACTGTTCATAAGAACAATTTATACCATGCATCGACTACATTATATCTACTGTGGATCTGTTTTTTTCCTTTCAAAAGTGAACCACCAAAAAGATAAAATAAAAAGGTTATTTGGGTAATTTCATTCCTTCCTGGCAACCTAAGATTACACAACCAACTCAAATTTTGATTTTTTTTTACCACTTTCTTATTTAGAACATGCAAATAAAACCCCATAGCCTTATTTTGATTTAAATATAATGCGACAAAGTTTTAACACATTCTTAACTTTTATTTATTAGTGACAGATCAAATTCGATATAAATCAATCTTAATTTTTACTTAGTGAAAGTGAAGACTTTAAATTTCCGCAGCACCGCGCGGACCAAATATCACTTGTTTAACAGACATTACTAGAGTAGGAAATACTAGAATGTAAAATGTGTGAAAAAAGTTTAAATTATATACTCAGTTATAAAGATGAGAATATTTATATAAAATTTAAAGGATATATAATGGAACTTGGAAGGGTGGGGCGGTTTTTTCGTTCCGGTTTTTCTTATGCACCCAAACACCGCCACCCCCACCCCCAAAAAAAAAAAAAAACCTCGGTTTTCCTAAAAATCATAACTGCTCACATGATTGGTTTTCAAATGCTTCGGTTTTTTGGTGCGTCTTTTTGGTTTTTCGATTTCAATTTAATTATTCGATTTTTGTGCTCACACCTAGTTAAAAGTAAAAAAATTATTTTATCCTTTTTGTATAACTATTAAATTACTGAAATTATTTTCGTCTTTTGTTATATACTCACTATTAATACTAATAATTTTTAAGAGTGCTATTATTAATATTGTTATTCATTAATGAAAAATTACTATTAACACTAGATAAATGTTAAATAAGATTACTAAAATGAGTTTTAAAATAGGCGTAAGGTGATGAATTAGTTTGAAGAAATTAATTTGTGAAAAAATATGATGAAATGCGATTTTAAATTTATATGGAAGAAAATAAATTAAGAACACGGGAATATACAATTTGTAAAAATTAATTTTTAGAGATATACCAAACAAGTTATTGAAAAACTTATTTAATTTTGGAGTGTAATAATTTCGAGAGAAGAATACAGAGTACATATCCTAAAAAAACCTACATCCCCTAAAAAGAAACTAAATAAAAAGAAGAAATATCCTAACAATAAAACACATTAAAAGAAAAGAAAAGCATTAAGAACTAGTCGTGTTCGAATTGAAAATTACGACTTTAATATTTAGTGAAAAACACACATGTGAATTTTTTCTTCCTCAACCCACAAATATCGACTAATTCTTGATTTTTTATACTCAATCCGTGAATGGCAAATCCTAATCTACTCATAACTATCATTTATGTTCACGACGGGACTCGAACCCCTGACCACAAAGTCAAGAGGTAATCATCATACCGCTAGGCCAAAGGCCCTTTGGTGATACACTTCTAAGTGCACGATTTTTTAGGCAAAATAATGTAATGAATATTAATGGAATTAATTTGGATACTTAGTAGATGATGGGTCCTACAAATTTTGATTAAAGTGGATTTAATGATGTTTAAAAGTAAAAATAAGAATAAATATGTTATTTCACTTTATTAAATGAGGTAGTTAGTAGGTGTGAGTCTCACTACTTTTTTCCAAATAAGGCAAATTTTCAAAGTGTATCACTTATTTTAAAAGAGAATTAATTCTCGCACCACATTTTTTTATGCTTATACTACAGTTTACAAGTATTATTGCAGATTGTACAAATATATAAAGCACATATTGTGGTATAGGGTTAGAATCCGGTGAGAACTCAAAAATTGGTGAGGACTGCGATGATCATTCTCAACCAATCATTTTATAAAAAATGGATCATTGTCAGAATTTTAGGATTTTTATGAGGATGACAATGATTATAAATTCTGAAAAAGATCTTAATATTAAAAAATGGTTGGTTGAGAATTATCCTTATAGTTCTTATCAAAATTTGAGTCCTCACCCAATCTCATTTCTTGTGGTATATAGCTTAAAATATGTGTGTAAAAATCACCACCTATTTTGAAACACCACAAAATAAAAAATGTTTCACTTATTTTCAAACGGAGGAAGTATTACTCAAGATGATATCAGCAAAGTGTCTTATGAGAAGCCTTCAAACTTTAAAGTCAACGTGAAAACTTATTATATGATGGTTTATTTTATTTTTAAAAAATATATTGATTCCTATTATTCCCAACTTACATGTCTACTTATTTGATAAGATAATACCTGTAATTTAATAATTCTTTTTCATAATATTATTCATTGATTTTAACAACATGTTTTGATTAAATGGATAAACACATAAGTAGACACAAAAAGTAAGAATCAATACCATTACTTTTTTTTTTTTTATATTTTACTATAGAAACTTATTATTATTTATGGATATGGTTGAAGATGAATAGCAGGCATCTAATTTTTTTTTCTTTTTCTTTCTTTTTCTTTCTGCTGACTTTCTTGATTTTTTTACCGGTCTTTTTCCTTATTAACTTTTAAATGTTCATAGTGGATGTACTTCGTGGGCATATACATTTTTCTACTGATAATTAAAAATTAAATCTTCGATATTTTAATCCATAATATTATCAATAATATATGAAAATCCCCCGCGGCATCGTGTGAGATAAACCTACTAATTAGCTAACAAAAATATAAATATAATATGAAGTTTCTATTAAAGGAGGATACTAAAAAATATGAAAGTAATTGTGAAACATATTATATATTTACGTATGATAATGCAAATGAAAATTGCCTAAAATATTAATGTACAAAATTTATCGAATTACATATAAAAAGAAGTTTTAAATATTTGGTTATAATTTCTATCTTTTTTTTTCTATCTGAAAAAAATATAATTTAATTATCAATTTTCAAATTATATTTTAATTTTTTTTAACGACATTTAATCTATTTCATTTCTCCACGACGTAACTTGAACTCATGATATATAAGTCAGGGGCAACACCTTATATATTTATCACTAGCTTCATAGCCCGCCCGACTGGGCGGACATGTTTCAAGATTTATATTATAGAAAAATACCAACAAATATTAATAATTTTAAAAATGACATAAGAATCGATAGCTGTAATTATAAGTTTATCATTAATTGCATGATATAACATATACGATGAGAAAATTAATTATAGTGAATTTCATTGATCGATGGTCAATAACTTTAGAGAAAGTATTTTTTTTATATTATAAACAAACGGGTCAAATGAGCCTAAAATGAAAAAAAAAAAAACATACGTATTAAATACTAACACCATTACAATAATGGTAATTTTCTTACACATGCAGACATCAGTTTAGGTGCCTCATGTATGGACACTAACATCCAACAGAAAATGCAATACAATACTAATCCAGATTCTAGATGTTTAGGATCCAAACAAAGCAGAAAGTTAGAACTTCACTCTGGCCGAAATTTGTCCCTTATAATTTGCTTCAACCCCACATTAAGCATCCTTTAATAAAATAACAATGAACAACCCCTAAATTAAACCATTGCATCAGTAATAAGACCCTCGAATAAAACATAGAAAACGCAGTAACCAATAAATGTTTCAATTATGACCAGCAAAAGCTCCTGTATACTTTACAAAAGAGAAATATTATGACTTTCTGGGTCAATCGATTTTGGATTCAATTTAATGGCGTGAATGAAAACATAGAGGGTGTTATTTGAGGTTTGATTCGAGATCAGAAAACTTTTCATTATGGTTAAAGATGAAAACTTACCATGGTTGCTGGTATGGAAGACGGAAATAAACGGAAGAGATCGCGCAACATCGGAAAACGGGGATGTGATGTAGGAGAGAGACGGAGTAGAGGGAGAGAGATTGGAATGAAAATTTAGGGTTTTTAAAAAATTTGTGTAGAGGGAGACAGATTGAGAGAGACGGAGTAGAGGGAGTAGAAGGAGAGATATGGGATGCCACGTGGACGAATGAGGGAATTACACGTGGCATTACGGACCAATGAAAATACTTGAAAGTGATTAGTTGGCAAAATAAAATCATATGTAGCCTCATATATAGGTTAAGATAACATTAAAGAATCCCTAAAATCGTTCACAATATATACCCAATGCATGCTCACGATTTATGACATTAAAGCACCGAAAAGAAATCTAGTGATCATACCTATTTGGCAGTTTCTCAAATTCTAAAGAATATGGTATTTGTTTAAAGATGAAATTGAATAAAATGATTAAAAATGCTAAATATATTATGCAAAACAATTAAATAATTAAATTTAATTTAAATTCAAGGTGAAGACCCCCCACAAAACCTCTGCAATAATGGTGGCAGCTTCTGCATCACTAACATGAGCATCTCTAACTCTTTTCAACACTTGTTGTTTCAATGCTCTTTTTTATCTCTATCTCAATCCTTCACCAACCTCCAATTGCACTGCAAATCGTTTCACACAGCTTACAAATGGATGTCTTCCAATTTCAGATTTCTGCAATTCCACAAGTTTCTTCACCAAATCTTCTTCCAACATTGCATCAATTGCTTCCTTACGACCAAAATAACCGATCTCCAACACGCAATCCATTGCCATTGTTCGAATTGAGACATCTTCTGAACTTAGGAAGCTTATGATATTGGGGATTTCGCTGTTTGATTCGATTTTATCAACGATTGGGCTTTTGATTGATCTGATTAGCTTACATAATATTTGAATTGATCGAGCTGATGATAGTGAAACCAATGCACAAACAGTTTTCCCCATCAGAACTTGACCTACGAACACATCCTTATTGAAATTAATCAACTCAGCAATTGCAGAAGCCGTGGTTTCTCGAACGTTTTTCGAGAATTTAAAAATAAATTCACACAAAATTGATTCCAGCTCGGTGAATAACTTCAATCAGAGAATTGAATCATGTAGTTCGAGCAGAGCTTTAATGGCAGGTGAAGATGGAAAAGTTCTATCACCGTCAGTTTTGTTGGAATCAGGATTTTGCTGTAACTCATATGAAGCTTGTTTGAGAGCTTGAAGGATTTTAAGAACTTGTTGAGCGTCGTCTTTAGGGTTAAAAATGAAAGCTTCAGGTTAAAAATTTGTGTAGAGGGAGAGAGATTGGAATGAAAATTTAGGGTTTTTAAAAAATTTGTGTAGAGGGAGACAGAGGGAGAGAGACGAGTAGAGGGAGTAGAAGGAGAGATATGGGATGCCACGTGGACGAATGAGGGAATTACACGTGGCATTGCGAACCAATAAAAATGCTTGAAAGTGATTAGTTGGCAAAATAAAATCATACGTAGCCTCATATATAGGTTAAGACTAGTCTACAAACCTTGAGTTTCAAATTATATTTGAAAAAAAACTATTTATTAAAAAGGATACAGACACATAATCAAAATAAAAAAATAAAAGTTGATGAATATGTCAATTAATTTTAATTAAATGAAATTTTAATAGGCTTTTTGAAATTGAAAAAATTAAAATTAAGTATAAAAACTTAAGAAAATGAGAAATTAACATGTAATAAAGATAGAGGTATAGATAATAATTGTTTGCCATGTGGAAAAATTCTCAATTAATTTTAATGTTTTATTTATTGGTATATATAGATTTAAATTCTCGAAAGAAGGTTATACTTAAAAAAGTTAAAGTCTTTACGTTTAAGTACTCATTATATTACTTTTTATTTTTATTTTTATTTTTATTCTAATATAACTGGGAATTTAGATTTTAGGAAGAAAAAGACTAAGAGATAAATATTTATTTTGAATTCGGTAATTAGAACTTGAGTTATCGGAATAAAGTTTGACTAGGGTTGTTTGCAATGGTACTTTTGAGGATGTGCGGGAGATATGGGTGAGCATTTGGGTTGAAAAAGCCGAATCGAAAACCGATCGAAACCGAATCGAACCGAAACCGATAATATGTTATCGGTTCGGTTTAGGTTTTGAAAATTCGTCGTTTTCGATTTCGGTTCTATCGGTTTCGGTTTTGTCTTCGAATAAGGATGAGCATTTGGCCTAAAAAAACCAAACTGAAACCGACTTGGATCAAAATTGAACCGAATCAAAACCGAAAATATGTTATCGGTTTGGTTTCAGTTTTGAAAATCCATAGTTTCGGTTTCGGTTCTATCGGTTTCAGTTCGGTTCAGTCCGGTTCGGTTTTTGGACTGCGCTCACCCCTAGCGGGAGGTGCGGCTGAATAGGACCCACACTTTAGAGAGGGCCCAATTTTTTATATACATCTTATATATATAACCTTAAAGTTTTAAGATAACATAATAATTTAACATAAAAAAACTTAGAAAATTCAGTTTTTTTTATATATCTTGTATTTAAGGGGCCCACTTTCGTTTATTCGCATAGGAGCTTCAGAATTTCGGGAACGCCTCTGGTTGTTTAAAAAAGCTTATCTAAGTGGATTATTAATTTGTAAGCTTACTTAAACTTATAAATATAAGTATTAATTAAGTTTATAAGCTAATAAACTTCATACATAAAGCAGTTATTAATATCATTTTATTCTAATTAAAAAAATTTTAATTTATTAAATGTTCGTTATCGTATGCTATGGACACATATTAGTATAATAATCAACTAATAACAAGGAAATGATGGTCATAAGTCAAGGATTTTTCCTTTTGCTTTCTTGAATTGTATTACTTGTATATTTTTTTCATGAAAAATTTAAATCATTAAAAGGTGAATCCAATTTTTCCTTTTACAGAAATTGTATTATATTTTTCCTTTTACAGAAGTTGTCACTGTGGTATACCTGATTCTGCAGTTTTGTCCCGAACCTTTTTTTGTCGATTTTTTTATGCTTAAAGAATTTTGGATTTCACTTGTCTGTCATTCCGTCCAAAATCCTCCATTAACTGACGATATTTTTATCAATTTCCTCAAATTACCCATATTTTAACTTTTTTCTTTTTCATTTTACATTTTTCATTTTTCAATCTCACCTTTAAACTCACTTTCCACTTTCCAGCCACTAAAAAGTCTCACTATTGGAGATTTTTTAAACTTATCTTCCCCTTCCAGTCGTCTTCCCCTTTTTCAAATCGATTAGGATTCTTCAAATATGGTTTTAAAATCGATGATGGTAGTGACAGAATCGGCGTTTAGGGTTCTTCATATAGGGGTTTGAAAACCCAATTTTGCAGGTTGTGATTTTGGTTCACAGTGTTATAGGACGAGATGTTGCAGGGGTAACGATAATCAGATAAGATTGTGACACAGTGTTGTGATTTTGGTTCACGGCGTTTAGGGTTCTTCATATACGACAGTGATTCATAAGCATTTCTTATAGATGGTTATTTACTTCTTTGTTGGCATTGGCATCTGTGATTTGGGCTAATACACGTGAGATGATTTCAAAGATATAAACATGATTTCATTTCCATAAATTATTGGCGGTGACAATTGGTGATTTGAGATTATTTGTAGTAAATTGTTATAGGTTTTTTAGAGAAGAAGGTAGTAATTTGGTGGTGTTCTTGATGATAATGGTGGGGAAGAAGGTAAGTATGAATATATAATTTTTAAAGCACAAGGTACAAATAATTTGGAAGAAGATGAAAAAAGAAAAAATTAAAAGAGAAAAAGAAAAAAAGAAAAGGGAAAAAAGAAAAGGACGAAAATACCCTTGTTTTTTGGCATTTCACGTTGGTTAACGGAGGATTTTGGACAGAATGATAGAAAAGTGAAATCCAAAAATCTTTAAAGATAAAAAACCTGGGAAAAAAAATTTAGGGACAGAAATGCAGAATCGGATATACCACAGGGATAATTTCCGTAATTTACCATAAAAGGAAAAAAAAAATCATCCTTTATGCGGTTAATGTATTTGTCAACCTTTTTATACACTTTTAGAAAAACAAACAAACAAATTCATAAAATAATTTAAAGTTCGGTAATTTTTGGGCAAACACAAAGTTATAATATATCCATCAAACTTCATTAATTTCATTTGTGTCAGAATCGGTCTATAAAAATCATGATAGTTTATAACTAAATTTTTTTTTAACAGCAAAAAGGGCAACATGAACGAGCTTCGGCAAAGCCATCACCCGCACTGAAGCCACTAAATGGTTTATCAAAATTAAAGAAAATTAAAGTTAATTACATACCATAGGTAGTGAGGGATTTATAAATAAAGGGAGACACACGAGGAGCGATATCATCAGTTAGACTCATGGGTTTCGATATGGCTTCGGTCATCATCTGCATCGCCTCTTTCAAATCCCCGAACATCAACTTATAAGCGCTACCCTTGAGGTTTTGTTTTTGTAAAATCTTCTCAATTTTCTTCGGTTTGAACCATAACCAATTTGATATTTTCCACATATATAATATTAAGATTATGGCTACTACAAGAGTAAAAAAAATACGTAGTTGCATTCATACTAATGTGGATTGTAGGAAAAAATATACGATCTTTTGAAACTTGTGATTGAAACTTAATTGCATGATAATAAGAAAAATAAGAGCCTTTTTATTGGAGAGTGGCATTTACTTTATTACTTTATGCTATGAATATTTATGGTTTTGATCACATAAATTCTGGAGTATATTTTATTGCATTTAATAAATAGTTTTACTAAAATAAAAAGATATATTTAATCAGTACTTAAAATGGTACTAGCAGGGTACCGGCGCAATGCGGCGGCGGGTACCCAGAAACTATATTTCGTGGCGAGCAAGTGTTGTTCGTTTACACGGTTTTTCCAACAATAATTGCGCAAATGAATGATTTTTTCCGTCTTTAAAAATTGGAATTAGTAATCATTATCATCTAGAACATAATAATACATTCAAGTTAACCAATAAACTTAAGGATTATAATTAAAGAATATGTTAAAATTATAATTTGGTCGAGGCGTTATGAACAAAAGCTTTCTATATTGTTAAGATATGCGTGAAGAAGATTTAGTATAGTCAAAAGGTCAATTAATTTGGTGGTAAGACAATTAATAGTTTCCGGAAATATAACTGAAACGGAAATAAAAGATGGTAAGACAATTTAATATAGTCAATAGTTTCCGGAAATATAAAATAAAACGTATATAAAAGGGTTGGTCAAATGCGATGATTTACAACCTCTTATAATTTGTTTTGGTGGTTTGAAATAAAGTGTAATTTATAGCAATTGGTTAACACATAGTGATTACTTAGAAGATGTCTTGTGTTCGAATCCTGTAAGCAACACTTTTTGATTTTATTTTAGTTGAAGAACTTACTAAAAGTGAGAATCTCCTTAAACTTAAAATTAAGGAGCTCCTTAAAATTCCTTAAAATGGTAGTCCTAAATGCATTAGTAAGTAGTAAGATAAGATAAGTAATACTTAATTAATATGTTTTGCGCATTTTAAAAAATAGAGATATTTTATAGTATGTGCCGCAGGGGCACATCGTAATAATTCTAAATATTTTTTATGCCCCTACATTTAATTCACCAAAAATCTTCATTTTCGTTTATGATAAGGGTAAAATCGGTATAACATAAAAGTATTAATGACTCATAAATATCATTTTAATCTAATTAAGGATTTTTTGATCTATTAAGTATGCGTTATCGTGTGCCCATGTGACACGCATTAGCAAAACCCTAAAAAAATATTAAAGTTTATTATGCATTTAAGCATTTGTCTCTAGGGCATATATTAGAAAAACTCGAGTTTTTCTATTGTATATGTTATAACATACATTAAGGTGCATTTAATGAACATAAAATTTGTAAATACTTAATCAACGAGTATGGAAAAAGGTGAAATCTTTATGGGTCGGTGTTCTACACAAATTTCATGCGCTTTTGGATGTCTCTGATTATCGAAGGGTTGATCAACTTAGTGGGAAATGGCGTGAATTAAACAAGGCAACAAATTTTAAGGGTATCTACAAGAAGCTTATGTCTGGAAAACGTAGTCGGATGGCTGATGTGGATGTGTTGATGGCCGCAAAGGAACAATACAAAGTTGAAAAACGTCTAACTTTTGATCCAGAACGAAAGTGGTTGCTTTTAAAATAAGATCCAAAATGGATAGCAACAGTTACTTTAGACGAGCAACAATCAAAGTGTTCACGTAGTTCACAATCGATTAATGTTTCCAATTGTCGTTCACGTATCGTCCTTAATGCGGGGGACGATAAAATTATTCGATGACATTGAAGAAACCCCCCTCCTCACCAACCAATTGGAAGAGATAAAGCTAAACGAGCAAGTAGGCATGTGGAGATAAAGAATCCAAGTTGAAGTGTAGGCAAGACATAGAATGGAAGTTCAACGGCTACATCAAGGTGGCAAAAGAGAGGCTAGAGTTGAGACGTCGACGAGAAGATCGAGATAAGGAGATTGCGAACCAACAACTATTGATCAATAATTTGAACATTTTGAACATAAAAGAAGATGGCATGAGGGAGGAAGATCTTCAAATTATCCTAGCGGCGAAGGCAAAGGCCCGAGCAACCATTAACAATCTAATATAATTTTATTTTTAGTCTTTTTAAATTTTAAGTATTTTAGTTTTTAATTTCTTGTATTGTAGTTTTAATTTTAATGAAATGTAGTTTTTAATTTAAATGAAATATTAGTTTATGTTTAAAAAATAAATGGAAAAGAAATTGTGAACTGAAAATTAAAATGATGTGGTGTGATCCGTATTTCCTAGGGTGATGATGTGGTGTGGTTGGTGAGATGACATGTGACGTGACATAAAAAAAACTCTTTGGCTAATGATACATATACCCACTAGCCTAAATAAATAAGAGTCTTTTTATTAACATGTGATATTTACTTTATCATTTTATGCTTTGAGAATTTATAGTATTGATCATATGTTTTCTTGAGTATTATATACTGCATTTATTAAATAGTCTTTTTTAAAATAGAAAGTTATATTTAATACGGTACCTAAAATGGTATAAGTACATTATAGTGCATTTAATGTATATAAAATTTCTCTTTAAAAAATCTTATTTAATTCATTTTCTAAAATAGTAGAAAAAATTAGAGTTCATTAATTCTAGTCAATATATATTTAGAAAATATTTTTTTTCATTAAATGCGCCATATCGTCGTTACTATAAATAATGTATTTTGGACATTTCATAATTAGCAAATCTTACTGTTCAGCCAAGGCACTTGCTATTTCGGTAAATATTCGCGTTATGTAAAAATTGACAACCCTAGGTTTCGAACCTACGTCATTCATGTTATTAGCAAGAGGTGTTATATTGTCTCAATTATATGTATTATTATTCAACAATATATGACATTTCCTGCGACATTCATGTTATTAAATGTGTCATATCGTCGTTACTATATATAATTTATTTTGGACATTCCATAATTAGAAAATCTTACTTTTAGCCAAGGTACTTGTTATTTCGGTAAATATTTGCATTTTGTAAAAATTGGTAACCCTAGGTTTCGAACCTGCGACATTCATTGTAATATCCTAAAACCGGCCTAGTAGTTTTATGTATATATTGAAATATGAAAAGTATCTATTTGGCATTATGTGAAATTATTTGATTAAATGTTAAAAGAATTGTATGGCCTTTTGTCACTTTGTGATATTTTAATCTAGGGATTCAAATATTCGATTTCTGAAATATATAAATGATTTTATGATATTTATATTTTTGGATTCTCCTTTTAATTTCGATTCCGAATATAGATTTTTCGTTAAAAACGGAGTCCGTTTGCTATTTTAAATAAATTAACTACGAACCGAACTTTTCGCGAGACAATGTTAAAAGGCTGAATTTTTCGAGCCCCCCCCCCCCCCCCCCCCCCTTTCTTTTTTCGGTTCTAAGGTTGGGGAAATCCCACCTTTTCATTTTCATCCATTTTCTCCATATCTCTCTTTCTCTGTCTAAATTTAAAAGAGAGTTTCTCTCTCTAAAAACCCCACTTTGTGTTCTTGATATTTTGAAGAAAACAAGCTTAAATCCTTCTTATTTCTAGCTCACAATCTCGTTTTTGCAAGTATTCCAGAAACGGGAGGACAACTCAGTGACATTAGACTACTGAGTTGGTGACAAGGAGAAGGTAACGGTGAGTGGATTTAACATCCAACTTGTGTTTTGTTTACAATTGGTTTGGTATTTCATACTTGTGGAAAAATGCAGAAAACGCAGGGCTGTACAGAGAGTTCGCGCCATGAACTTTAGTTCACGGGCGTGAACTGACGGCAGGGATTTTGGGATTTGATCGTGAACTTCGTCGCGGCAGGTTCCCGAACGCGAACCTGGGTTCGCGATGGGAACTTGCCTGTGACACTTTTCGATGTGGTTTTATAGCTAACTTGCTTGTTTGGTACCTATTGACGGTGTTATGTTAAATGGAATATGTGCACATATACGAGGAGGCTTAGCTTGATTGGTTGTAACAACTCGGTTTGATTGGTAGCCGAGGATTGGGAAGTCAATGTCGGAAGGATAACAGTTGGCTATAGTGTATCGAAGATCGCGGTATTCGGACCTTACATGTATGCGTTACACGTATGGGGGTTTACTAGGCTGTTGGGTACAAAGCTATCGGGTACCATTGTTCGGCCAATGATGGTTTTAGGTTCCGGCAGGACCACCGATCTTCTCAGAACAAAACAGAGATTATGTGGTTATGTGGCTTTCGTTCGTGGAAATGTTATGGCTTGCTTGTTGTGCTTAACAGAATTTGTAGATTATATTCATTCACTTTGCTTTGTGCTAATCCCTCCCTCGTTGACTCTTTTCAGGTTGATTGATGCTATGGACGGGATGATTGACCAAGCTCAGTATTTGAAAATGTATTTTTGTAATTTGAGCCATGTCGTCTTTAACACCGTATAAAACTATGTTTTTCTTTTGGGACTATTACCGGACATTAAATGGTAACTTAAACTTAACTACTTTTGAAATCGCTTTCGTGCTTGCCTTAAAAAAAATGGTTTCTAAATTTTGCGGTGTTACATTCATGTTATTAGAAAGGGGTGTGATATTGTCTCATGTATTATTATTCGACAATATAACGTTTCCTATTCTTAAATTGAGGATAACTTATATTTTTAATGCATTAATCATGTATTATTACACCAATAGTCCTTATGGTATATACTATTTCACTAATGATCATTTCATTTTAAAAATTACACTGATAGTCCTTATTTTAGCAAAGGTTTTTGACCCGCGGTCCTTTAGGCTAATGGTATTAAATTTTTTCTGTTAAGTTGGACCACATGCTATGCATTTGAGGGTATTTCAGTCATTTTCAACTTGTCTCTCTATCTTGACTCTCTCTCTCACGTGATTATTATCTCATCTTTCTCACCTACTCACTCTCTCTATTATCTCCCTTTTTCTGATCAATGAAAAACAGAATAAGGTAACCATCAAACACAAGTCCTTCAAACATAACTTTGTATGATTAATCACCTAATTCTTGTCCTCTACTCGTGGAACATAAAGTATCTTTTTTGACTCTGTTAATCAATCTTCATTAAAAAAATGCATTGTGAAATATACGATTTATGTCACTCTTCATCATTGTGAACAGAACTATAGAGAACTCCAACGCCGGTTCAAAACCACTTCTCCCCCATCATCGCCATAACCCAATTCGGGTGGTTTTCTCCGACGAAAATGAGATGTAAGTCAATTTAGAGATCGATTTACAGTTGATTCGATGGAGGTGTAAATCAATTTAGAGATCAATTAGGGTTTTCTTTTATTCGATTCCGTGGTTGGAAAGGGAAGGGGAGTATGTTGTGGCGATGGTGGCGATGACGTACAACTGATCTCTCTGTTTGGAAAATGAAGGTGAGTGTGTTGTGGCGGTAGTGGTGGCTGTACACGGTGGTTGAGGTGCTGCTCATTTCTCTCTCTTGAGTCTTGACCACCATTAATAGAGTATGAAGGATATGACGAAGATCACTTTGCAAGGAGATAATAAAAGAAATTAAAAAAAAAAGGAAAAATATTCAATTAATATTTAACAGTGTTTAGCCTAAAGGACCATGGGTGCAAAATCTTTGCTGAAATAAGGATTACTAATGTAATTTTTGAAATTAAAGGACCATTAGTGAAATTTAATACATACTATAAGGACCATTAGTGTAATTTACTATTTATTATATATAGGCTAGATCAAGAGTACAAAGCGGAAATTGCATAAAAATGAAGAACTAAATGAGATGCCATACACATGAAACTAGCTTCAAAGCCTGCCTGAATGAGCGGGCATACTTCGAGAGAGATATTGGAAAATAACAAAATAGTGATACCGTTGAAATAACATAATAATCCATAATTAAAATGATAATAAACAATTTTTGATACATGAATAAATGGTATGAGAAATTTAGAGACGAAATAAAATTTCTTTGTAAACAACATTTGTTGTTGAGTTAGTGTAATTGTGATTTTTGTCGCAACAAATAACCTTCAATCATTTCTTGCTCTTAACTCTTGAGACAATGACAAACAATCTCATTTGAAAATACTGGTTTTTGAAGAAACAAACCAACTTGCGACAATATCTGACCTTGCCTTTTATTAATAGTCATAGCAAAGCATACTTGAGGGGTGTAATTTCAAATGGCCAAAATTAAAATGCAAGACCCAAAATTTCCTAATATAATGTGAAAACTAATTTTAGAAATAAAAATAAAAAACTTAATATATATTGTTTCAAATTTAACCAATATTATTTAAACAATAGATGATTTTCAGCACATAATGCGTGATTTGCAGTCAAATATAAAATAGCTTAAAGATTGAACGTTTGTTTCTAATATCAGTACAATAAAAACTAACATTGAATTATGCAGTAAGATTATTCAAACTTAATTAACCCTAAATAAATTTTGAATTATGCAGTATTTCAAACTGAATTAAAGAAATTTAAAAAAATTCTGGAAAATTTTTAAAAATAAAATAAATCTCTTGTACCTATTTGTAACTTTTAAAACCAATAACTAAATAATAATGGATTTAGGAAATGATAAACAATATTTGTTTTATTTAGTTACAGTCATAACATTTTTTGTTATAACATTTTCTGATTATAATAATTTTGGATCATTACATTTTTTAATATAAAACTTTTGGTTCATAATATGTTTGAATTATGACATGTTTTCAAATTTTCATCACTATACACATTTTGTAAATAATTTAATTTTAAGAAATTTCGCATTTTTAAAAAAAATTATTTAAAAAAAAATAAAGTTATGACCGAAAAAACAAAGTGATTTAACATTACATGAATTACCATAATTTTAAGGTATATGCATAGGTGGACCTTTAGGTAGTAACACGTCATCATTTTCGTCCAATGGAAATATGAATATACATGTGTCAAACTTCAATCATGTGTAGACTGCGTATGTAGTGGGAGATGGCACATAATAATTTACATATTAATGCCCATATTTGGAATAAGGTGGGCCGCACATTTGATAAATAAAAAGGAGCAGGCTCGCACATATTGATTTAGAGAACCGGCCCATGTCATTTGGTTAAAGGAGTTGGGGGCGGCCCATTCTAAAACACACCGGCCCATGACACATTAAAAGAAGGGCAACACGTTTGAGAACAGTGGACGAAGTCTATCTTGAAGACATTGGACATGCCTTTTAAACTAGGAGATCCAGAGAGTTTATTTTCTCTTGTTTTTTAAGTTCTGATTTTGTTTGTAACGAGGATTTACTTCAATGCACGTTGCTTCAGATTTAAAAAAAAAAAATATAATTTTTACATCGAGATTAAGGCATACGACCATATATACTATATCTATAACAATTACTTAGATTGTGTTTTAATTTATGTCATTTATTTTAACTTTGATATTAAAAAAGTTTATATATTTATTATATTTTTACTAACTATTTAGAAATGAGTTAAGTTTCTATTAAGTTTTAATATATTAAACATCTTTTTTGTAAAAAAATCTTAAACATTCTACTTTTTAATTTTATAAAAGATGTTTATTGTACTTCATTGCAGATTGTTATTCTTTATTTACATAATTTTTGAACGCTTCTAATAACAAAAAAATAAATAAATATTTTAGATAAGGTTAAAAATGTAAATTAAAAATATTTAGAGTTTGAAAGTATAATTATTGGAAGCTAAGTGAAAGTTTTATTAAAAATTTATCATGTTGTTTGTCATTTTAGAAAGTATACCATCATTAAAAAAATTATCAAATTGTTTCTGTCATTTTAGAAAGTATAAGGGCTGTTTTGTAACTTGGGTCAATTGAAGGCAATAACTTTAAGTTGGCTGTATTTTGTTTCCAAATGAAATATATTTTAATAATACTAACTGGTACCCGCGCAATGCGGCGGCGGATACCCTGTATACCTCTATTTTGTGACGAATAAATGTTGTTTGGTTACAGCTACTTGACCCGTCAAAAACTGTAAATTGTTCAATACTCATGAAGTACATAACCGAATGTGTGCAAGGATCGTTTCATGATGGAGGAGTACAAAGGCGGTTAATTGTTGCTTTAAAAGTAGATGTTAAAATATCATTAAGCAAACAATCTTGATAAAGTAGGCCGAAACAAGTTCACGTCCAAATTTGATAAAGCAGGCCGAAACAAGTTCACGTCCAAATTGGCCGGGTCGGGTTGATTTGAACATTTTTTTGTTCATAGTTCTTAAACGTTGTATATATGGAGCGGGTCTACCCCTCGCGTTGCGACATGGTTTAAATCATATATCATGTAAAATAAAATGTTTAGTTATATTTACTATGGTGTAACAATGTGCGTAATTCAAGTGATGCCAAAAACATAATCATAAAAATGAAATTTTGAGAATTTGAGGCCCAGATGGAACTGAATTTGTGCTTAAATATTTGTGTTTTTCTAGTCGAAACATAAGTTAGATATTTTAGTACCTTTTAAGATTAATGAGTATTTATACTTGTTTAGATCTTGAATTCAAAGTTTCAATATAAAAATCTGTAAAAAACATACATTATGTTGGATATGTAACTATAACAACCTTCAGAAAGACACAAAAACGCAAAAGGAACTATTGGACGTAAATGAGCCAAAAAGCAGCAAAGATATTCAAACAAAAGCTTCAAACTTTTCTAGCAGGCTGTGGTTTTTTAGGTATTTTAGTTCATCGATGCTTGATTGTCAACTTCTGATTTGTTTCCTGATATCTTGAAGTTGCATAGAAAACATAATTTTGCATTGAAGAAAAAAAAATAGAACTACCTTACACAAGAACCTGTAATTTGCCTCAAATATTAGAGAAAAATGGTGGCATAATCAAATGTTCACTTAAAAATATGTTATGAAAACTATCAGTGATTAAATGATGTACAATCAAATAAACTTACCATAAATCGATCTGGGCGATGTTTCTCTGATGGAAGAAAGTAAAATCTCATGTTTGCAACTGTCCAAATCATTACAACATATGCATTGCTGCAAATGCAAAAAAGTGTTACATTATAGAAATTCTTGCATTAGAGATTGATAAATGGGTCATTCGGTCTCTAAAAAAACACAATATAATTCTGCTCATTTTAACATTCATAGATGGTTTGACAAAGGTACGATCCAAGATACAATTCTACAGACTAAAGATAGTAAAGTAGAAAAAAGATAAATTTGTTTCTTCTTTTTCTATTTAGAAAAATGGATTTCACACATTCCTTCTCAATTCGTTGATAAAGACTCAGTCCCAATTTGTGCAAACAGGGATCATCAACAACCTAATCAATCATAATCAATCACATTGATTTAGTTTGTATTAAAAAAATATAACCTTAAATGACTTCTTATGATATAAATAGGTCAAAATTGGCAGGGGGACAACCAAAGGATTTGAACTCACCTGACAAAGCTTCTCTAGATCACAAAAATATGGTTGCTTCAAGTATTTTAGCACAAATAGCCGACATTCACATAAGGTTATATGAAGCTTACTATCAAGTAAAACAATATCCCGTCTTTTGCATAAGGTTTGGCCCCGTTATAAGCTTTTTGTTGTCCCTCATGATCACAATTATAAACAGAAACAAGATTAAATCTATATCATTCAAAATTAGATGAAGGACCTTCACAACCCCCAATTCAGCAAACTTAGTAAATTAATAACTTGTGAAAATTAATCAATGAAGAAGAAAGACCAGCTTACCAGAAATTTGATAAGCAGATGAACCTTTAATTTCAGCAAACGTTAATGCAATCGATTCTTGGAATGAAAACGAGTATCCAGAAAATGATTCTTCCCTACAAAAACCAATTTAATATACAGAAAAAACCTCAATATTTCGCCCAAATATAATGAATTGGAAGGGGGAATTAAATTTTCAAATGGAGGATAGAGCGAGGGTGATTATATCGGTGTGTGTTAGGGTTTTGAGTTTTGCCAAAGCAAATAAAGATTTAGTTTGAATTGTGCATCGGGAGTGTAGAAAGATGAATTGGATGTTTGTACGAGTTCCAAAGCGTTCACTTCACAATTTACAACCAACTGTTCAATGTCCAAGACGTGTCTGCTTTCATGAGGAAATCGAATCGTTGGATTGAAGTTTGCTAGCCAAGTGCATGCAATTTAAAATAAGTAAAAAGACAATTAATCAACGTCCACCTGCTAGTTCAGATGGTAAGGCGGTTTGTTGTTTAGCTAGAGGTTTCGGTTCGAATCTGGTCCATTGCATTATTTTTTAAAAACAATTCTAAAAATAGAAAGTGTGTTGGCTGAATTTTCAGCCCTGCTATATGTAGAAGGGGTAAATGCTTTATAATATAGTAGAGATATGTGAAAAAAGGTTACTATTATTATATCGATTTACACCACAAAATCTATTTCCTCCACCTTCACATCTGTTCTGTATCTTGCTAATGAACAATATATGTGTACGAGAAATGTATTATAGATACAATTCTTTAAGAGACTTAAGAGCTGGTATTAATTTAATGTCATCTACTTTGTATGCTAAACTAGAGTTAGGTGAACTTAAAGAAACAAAAATACGCTTAACCTGATCAAACTTTTAAATACCGATAGGTATAGCAGAGAACATCCCTATAAAACTCGATAAACCCCCTCACATGGAAAAAATGTGAGGGTATTATAGTCTTTTTCTTTGAGTTATATGTACCATGTGTTTTGAAACTTGTACATTCATATAATCTTCATTTCATCTCATGTTATCTTCTTCATCAAAATCTCCACCGTAGCTTTCAAAATCGAGCTGGGTTTTAATCTTCTCCACTATAACTGTCAAAATCTTGCAACAACACCTATCTTAGAGCAACTCCGGTAACTAAAGATTTAATCTTCTATTGTGGAACTAACCCAATTTCTCCGGCAATGTTTGTGACGATTCGACGGCCTTTTCTTATTTTTTTCGGCGAGGTTTCTGTATTTTTCCGGCGAGTTTTGCGAACCAAGATCTGAAATCCGAAATCTAATATTTCATGAAAATCTGAAGATCTACGCCACCGTTGTCGGGAACCATCACAAACCCCCGCACCATAACCTCTGGTGAAGATTAACGATTGCGTAGATGGGGTTGTTTGTGTTTTGCAAACATTGATTGAATTATCTAAATATGAGATAAGAATGTACAAATTGCGTTTGGCACAAAGTAAAAGATTTATGTAATTTAATATTTTAATTTTTAAAAGTAGCGTGAAACTTTTTGAAAAAGTATGAGAGGATTACAATTTTCAATAAATAAAGTTTGACCAGCCTGTTTATTTTATGTGAGTAGGATGTTCTAATAGCAGGACCAACTCAAATTCAACCACACCATCCAACACGCTTGATGATTTTTTTGAACAAAACACACTTTATGATTTAGATGTCTTTCTGTTGAAACATGCTCATAAAGTTTATCACACTCTCCTTTTAGGGGTGATTCAAAACCATTTAGGGGTGATTTAGATGTCTTTCTTTTATATATTCCATGTTTAATACAAAATCCATAGTATCAAAAAATATGATTTAAACAAAACATTCGGAATGATTAACAATGTGCCAAAAACAGGTGTTACAAATATATCGAGATTAGAGTCTAAAGGAATCAAAATTGTACACCGAGCTTAATCATCTAATGCTACAACTACGGGCCGCCTAATCCTTAGCTCCCGAACCTGAGTAAACATTTGCAATTAAATAATATTTAAGTAAATATCATATTGCACATAAGTCAAACATAGTCTCGAGCTTATCCCAAGCTCACACATACGCAACGGGTCATCCCGAAGCAACTCCCCCGATGTGGGTTATCATCAAAATATCTCATGGTAATTGAGGTTCTCCCAAACTTACCGAGTTCATCACTCCCCCGTCTCGCGGGTTATCGTAATCCCCCTTTTTATCGGGTTATCATAGTCCCCATAATGTCGGGTTATCGTTCACTTAGATATACTACCCTTGCGCAGGGAGGTACCGCCCCAAGTAGTAATCTCAACTCCCCCACGAATGGGTTATCGTTATCCGGAAATTTCATCTAACACATAATGGTTCATCAATCATGAGCCATAGCTCTATTTCATTCATCATTTCATCATACAAATATCATGGTTCATTTCATACATATAATCATTTCAATTATTTTCTCTATCAAATCAATTACCTAATAAGGACTCATTAAATCATGTCAATCATAAATCAGTTTTGCTATATACAAAGAAAAAGATCACATGTACTCACCTTAGCAATGCAAATCCCAAAATTGTGTTAGCAAACACAAATCCTTACTCCTTGAATGAAGGAGTATCACGAAATCCTTAGGTCTTTAAGACCTAATCATCATTTATCCAAATAATCTAGTTATTAACCTTAGCTAGCCAAAAACAATCCATAACTACATTCTCAACCACCAAGTTCACCCAACTTGGTGGGAATCTCAAACCCTAGTTCAAAATTTCCATCAATAAACCCCAAATCAAACTTGTACACATTGAATACAAGCCTACAATGAGTGTTTTACACTCATGTTTAGTCATCTTCCCCAAAGATGACATGGTGAGTTGTCCAAACCACCATTGATGCCCAAATAAAGCTTGAAATATCAAAGAGATGCATAAACTAACAAGGATTCTTACATTAGTTCAATAATCTCCAAGAAATATGAAGATTTGAGCTCAAGAACACCAAAAACCGTGCACTTCCTTCAAAATAACGGCTGGTAGGGTTTAAATGATTTAAACCAGTTCCTACGTCTTTTAAATGATTTATCCAAATTTATCATATTTTTATACAATTTATTTATTTACAAAATTCGGGTCATTACAACTATCTTCCTCTTAAGAAGGTTCCGTCCTCGGAATCTCATCATAGTTTATGAAATCCGGGTATCTTTTCCGAATCACATACTTGACTTCCCAAGTCAAGTTTGGTCCAAGTGAATGCTTCCACTTGACCAATACTAGCTCAATCTCTTTGTTCCTCAGTTTCTTCGTTTGGGCCTCCAAAATGGCCTCGGGCTCTTCAATCAACCGGTTGGGTGCATCGACCCGCAAATCTTGAAGTGGGATCACATTCTCCACTACGCCCAAGAACTTTTTCAAATAAGAAACATGAAACGTGTCATGGACACCTTGCAACTCGGGTGGAAGTTCAAGCTTGAAAGCTTGAAGTCCAATTCTCTTCAAAATTTTGAACGGTCCAACATACCGTGGACTTAATTTCCCTTTCTTACCGAATCTCATCACACCTTTCCAAGGTGATACTTTAAACATAACCATATCACCAATGTTCAAATCATAGGGTCGCTTTTCAAACCCGAATAACTCCTTTGACGATCTTGTGCGGCTTTCATATTTGCTTGAATTATTCTGATTTTCTCATTTTTCATTTTCACAATCTCGGGACCCGTGAGTTTCGTCTCACCCGCCTCTAACCAACAAGAAGGCGTCCTACACTTTCTCCCATACAATGCCTCAAACGGTGGCATTTGGATACTTGCATGATAACTATTGTTATATGAAAATTCAACCAACGGCAAATGTTCATCCCATTTACCACCAAAATCCATTACACATGATCTCGACATATCTTAGACCGTTTGGATCGTCCTTTCACTTTGACCATAGGTTTGCGGATGGTAAGCCGTGCTCAATCTTAACTTTGTTCCCAATTCCTCTTGAAGTGATCTCCAAAATCTCGAGGTAAACCTCGCATCTCGATCGGATACAATTGATATCCGCACCCCATGCAACCGAATTGCTAGGAATAACGCACTTTTCATTAACATATCAACAATCACCCAAATGGCATTATGATTCCTACTTGTCTTTGGGAGACCAACAATAAAATCCATAGTGATGTCTTCCCATTTCCCGGCCGGCACTTGCAATGATTGTGCAACTCCATAAGGTACTTGTTGCTCGGCTTTCACTTGTGCACACGTGGCGCACTTTGAAATGTACTTTGCTAGCCTCGACTTCATTCCCGACCACCAATAAATTCTCTTTAAATCTTGGTAAGTCTTTGTACTCCCGGGATAAATCGAATACTTGGACTTGTGAGCATCATTTAACAATATTTTTCGGTTTCCACCGAATTTTGGAACCTAAATCCGACCATTCACAGTTTTCAACCCTTGAACATTTTCTTCAAATAATTGATTCTTTCCCAATCTTTCTTGTCTAAATTCATCTTTTCCCATCACTTCGGTTTGTGCGGTTTTTATCCCCTCAATAATACTAGATATCACTTCAATCCGCATCAACTTAGCCTTGACCGGCTTCTCATGAACTTTTCTACTCAATGCATCGGCTACCACATTAGCCTTTCCTTCATGATAAATAATTTCACAATCATAATCACTAATCAACTCGATCCACCTTCTTTGTCTCATATTTAAATCCTTTTGTGTGAACACATATTGAAGGCTTTTATGATCCCTGTACAATGTACACCTTGTTCCATACAAGTAATGCCTCCAAATCTTTAAGGCAAAGACAATCGCCGCCAACTCTAAATCATGAGTAGTATACCTCGTTTCCGCATCCTTCATTTGTCTTGAAGCATAAGCTATCACATTTCCCCTTTGCATCAAAACACAACCAAGACCCTTATTCGAGGCGTCACTATACACCACGAAATCTTCCATACTATCGGGTAGTGTAAGGATCGGTGCATTGCACAATTTCTCTTTTAACAAGGCAAAAGCGTCTTCTTGCTTTTTCTCCCAATTAAATTTCACACCTTTTCTTGTTAACATAGTGAGTGGGTCCGCGACTGGGGAAAAATATTCAATAAACCTTCGGTAATAACCGGCTAAACCAAGAAAACTTCTTACTTCGGTTGGAGTCTTCGGTGCCTCCCAATTCTTTACCGCTTCAATCTTAGACGGGTCAACCTTTATCCCGCTTCGAGATACCACATGACCAAGGAATTGAACTTCTCGCAACCAAAATTCACACTTTGAGAACTTTGCATACAATTTCTCTCGTTTTAACACTTCTAAAGTTTGCTTCAAGTGTTCTTCATGTTCTTCTTTGGTTTTAGAGTAGATGAGAATATCATCAATGAACACGATAAGGAATTTATCGAGAAAAGGTTTACAAACCCTATTCATGAGATCCATGAAAATTGTCGGGGCATTCGTCAAACCGAATGGCATCACCAAAAATTCATAATGCCCATAACGAGTTCTAAAGGCCGTCATCTTGGTATCACCTTCTTTAACCCGAACTTGATGGTAACCCGACCTCAAGTCAATCTTGGAGAAGTAATTGGCTCCTTGAAGTTGATCAAACAAATCATCTATCATTGGCAAATGATACCGGTTCTTAATTGTCATTTTGTTAAGCTCTCGGTAGTCAATACACATCCTCATTGACCCATTTTTCTTCTTCACAAATAAAACCGGTGCACCTCACGGTGACGAACTAGGAAGGATAAAACCTTTATCAAGTAGCTCTTGCAATTGAGACATCAATTCTCTCATTTCGGTCGGAGCCAAACGGTACGGGGCTCGGGCAATCGGCGTCGCCCCCGGAACTAAATCAATACGAAACTCGACTTGCCTCTCCGGTGGCAAACCGGGTAAGTCATCGGGGAAAACCTCGGGGAAATCCCGGATATCCTTCACATTTCCCACCACATTCTTCTCTTTCCTTCCATCAAGGACATATGCTATAAATGACGAACATCCTTTTGACATACATTTTCTTGCTTTAATGGCGGTGATAAGATTTGGCATATGATGCCTCATTTCTCCATAAATGTATACCTTCTCATTATCGGGGGACTTGATCGATACCAACTTTCTTCCACATAAAATCTTGGCTTGGTGAATTCCCAACCAATCCATCCCGATGATCACATCGAATGCCTTAATTCCCATAGGTATCAAATCGACCTTAAACTTCTTACCATTGATTTCTAGTTCACAATTCCTATAAATGTGTTGGACCATGGAGGTCTTTCCATTGGCAACCTCAATCTCATACAATTCATCAAGTAACTCTAATGGAACATTGAAATTAACACCAAAATCATGAGACACGAAAGAATAGGTAGAACTCGAATCAAACAATATATAAGTGGGAATGGAGTTTATAAATAGTGTACCTGACACGACGTCGTGTGTCTCTTTTGCTTCCTCTCGGGTTAATTGGAAAGCTCTCCCTTTGACCTTCGACGACTCTGGTTTCTTGTGAGCGGTCGACACCAACGCCTCGGTCCCTTTCTTTGGGAAAACATTGCTATAATGCCCCTTCTCATGACATGAGAAACATTCCAGCTCACCCAGGCTCTTGGCATTGCAATCTCTAGCCTTGTGGCCAAATCTTCCACATTTTGAAACAACTTCCCGACTCAAGCTTATATTCTCTTTGATGAGTCTTGCCACATTTCACACATTTCACATAACCGCCACCACTTTCTTGCTTTGACCCGCTCGGGTAAACCTTCCTTTCTTTGATGGCCCCGAGTAGCTTTCAAACTTCCTATTTTCATTCCCAAACGACCTCTCTTGAACCCTTCTCTTACTAACTTTCTCAACACTTCGGGCGACGTTTATAGCTTCATCAAGAGTCGCCGCCCTCTTCACTTCAAGTTCATATTCCCAAGTCAATCCATTAGCAAACCGAACCACACGACTACGTTCGGTTGGGTAGGTGTTCATCACAAACGGGAGGTATCCCGTGAACTTCTTGGTATATTAATCCAAAGTTAAATTGCCTTTCTTGAAATGCAAGAATTCTTCCAACAATTCTTCCAACTCCCTCTCGGGACAAAACTTTTCTTTGAGTCTCCTAGTGAACTCTTCCCACGACATCTTGTAAACAGCTTTCTTTCCCAACGACTCATACACGGTGACCCACCACGTCAAGGCGTCATCCTTAAGCAAATGTGGGGCATAAGTCACCATGTCTTCTTCTTTACACTTGCTACTTTTAAGCACATGCTCCGTCTCGCGGATCCAACGGATAGTCACTTTCGGTTCCATACTTCCGAAGTAGTTGTCGGGTCGGCATGCCAAGAATGTGTTGTAAGAACATCCTTCACGTTCAATCTTGTCAACACTCCTTTCCTCATTAGAGGATTTTTTGGTCGGGACACTATCTCCCGTGGTTCTCGTCCTTGTGAGAGGAGGAGTATCCTCCATATCTTCCCTTTCTTCTTCATCACGACCCCCATCCTCGTCTCTTTCCTCGTCATCATTCCAATTCAACCGATCCTTAAGGATCTGGTTCACATCTTGTTGCATCATATCACCTCCCTCATGTGGGTGAGCATGGATTGAATAGCTTCTATTGTTACCGGTGCATTGTTATTCCCAATACCGGCTGCGGCTCCACCATTTTCCGTTTCGAGGCGCATTGGGGATCATATTCGAGTCCCCTTCTCCATCCGGTATGACTCGACCACTTCTGTAACAACCCAAAAATTAGGGGAAATTTAAAATTTTTTAAAACATTTAATTAATAAAATTTCCCAAGTACAAGTAATGAAAAGGTCCAAACTCATTAATAAATATAAAACCGTCTCATGGTCTTTAAATGCGGAAATAAATAAAAAGGTTTAAAATTATGTTTGACTCAAAACAACATTTAAAAAAAACTCCAAATCCAATAAATAAAGATGCAGCCCATCAACCGTTGACCTTCTCTTTGCCCTTGCTAGTACCTGAAAAATGGGGGAGTGATTGGGGTCAGCCACCGCTGAGTGAATAATGTCAAAATAAACAAATAAATACAAACAACTCAAACCACGTAAGTGATCCCTAGAGACTCTACTCAATTTTCAATTACTCAAGTTTATTTTCTCAGTTTTAAATTTATATAGCGCGCTTGTGTGACTTGGGACGAGAGATCAACCTCGACCCGCCTCACACAACTCAAGGCTCAACACCTGTACTCTTCGGTGTTGAGTCAAAACGTCTGGCACCAGTACTCTTCGGTGCCAAGACAACTCAAGTATATTATGTTTAATGTTTTAACTCAAGAACTCAAAACTCAGATAACTCTGGCTCCAGATAACTCGAATCACAGATAACTCAAATCACAGATAACTCAAATAAATTACCCAATCAATACTCAAGCTCAATCAACAAGACAATTCACAACACATAGCACAAAATCATGAATCGAAAGTAAGTACACGTTTATAGTGAGATTACCCACCTCGAATAAACGTATGCTCCTAGAAGTATCCTCGGCACGTACGAGTCACCAATCAGTTCCTAGATGGTCCTACATCGCATAATAAAACTCGAATTAAAACTTCGCTCAAAACTCATTTCACAACATTCTGCCAGAACCCGACACCCCCGCGGGAACTGTTATAATTCCTAAACCGTTCACTAGAACATAATCAAATTTTTACAGTAGCTGCACGGCTCAGAGGACTACAATTTGTCAGAAGACTTCGGAAGCTAAATCCAAACAGAAAGGGGTCAAAACAGGCTCACAAGACAGAATAGCTGAACCGAAAACTATTCCACGATAGATTACTAAAACATCGATAACTTTTAAACCGTATATCAGATTAACGAGCCGTTAGCGGCATTGGAAAGAGGACTCGGAAAACTAGCGACCAGCATGGGCCAAAAATCTAAAATCGCATTTTAAGTGTGGTAAAAACAGTCCCGAAGTCGGCAAACAGATTCTGTTAAAATTCAGCATATTAAAATAGAACCCGTTTTAGATCCCGACATCAACCCGTCTATTCCCGAAACACCCGACTGCCCCAAACTCTCTTTTTATCACAAAATCTTATATTCACGTAATCTAGATAATTTATTTAAGAAAAACTTATTCGGTTTAGGGAACCAAGAACCCTACGGGTTCGGTTCCCGGTTTTCAGTTATGACAACGTTTAGTAAAAACGACAACGGCCTTAACCCAACCCATAACCCGACATCTAATTCATTCCAGTGACCAATCCAAAAGAAACAAGTATCAACAATGAGTGTAATGACAAGAACAAATTATGATTTATTCAACCAAAACTTTAGCCCACTTTGGCTCGGGATTACTTCTGCTCGCAGCCTATAACACAAAATTAAAATCTCACAAACATACGGATTAAACAACGAGTGATTAGGCAGAAAGCTACGGTTGGAAAACTAATTCTGTCCCGTGAAACTTGCTCCAATGAAACGCTTTGGTTAAGGAAGAAACTCGACAATGGTAGTCCTTGATCCTTCTTCTGCTTGACACCGACATACCACCCAACATCACCACACCCATGCGTTAGAAACAGGACGAGAATAACACTAAAAAAACGGAAAGGAATACATAGCCTCTTACCTAGTATTGCGACCACCGATGATGTTGTTGGTTGCCTTAACTCGGATACAGAATAATGAAAGGCTCGGTTTGCTTCTTGGCTGTGTGAGGTAGGGGTGTGTATAAAAACCGGAAAACCGGAACCGAACCGGGACCGAACCGGAACCGGCACCGAACCGAACCGGAACCGGCTTAACCGGTCCGGTTTCCGGTTCTTAGATTTGATCAAAAATAACAATCCGGGTTTACCGGTTCCGGTCCCGGTCCGGTTCCGGTCTTTTCGGGTTTGGAACCGGCATTTAAATAAGTATATAGGCTTATGAGTTTTCATGTATATATGTTGAAATAATAGGTATATAGACTTTTAATAGAAACATATTTTACTTGAACCAACCCGTGAACATCCGCAAACATCATACTTTTATTAAAAATACGTTAAAATATTTAAGTTATATATTTTAAGATGAAAATATATACTAAAAATGTAAAATTGGATGGCAAACATAAAAACCGGGTTTACCGGTTCTAAACCCGCTTGAAGACCGAACCGAACCGGAACCGAACCGGGCCCGGAACCGGTTTAACCGGTCCGGTTCTCGGTCTTTGAAATTTCCTTTTTCCGGTACCCGGGTTTACCGGTTCCGGTCCGGTTCGGTCCGGTTCCGGAACCGAACACACCCCTAGTGTGAGGATGACGAACAGAAACAAGGGCTGCAATATTATTTGGGTTGAGAGAAGAAGTCGATGATGGTAAGTAGAAATGGAAAGAATTGTGGCCTAAAATAACTTACAATAGTCAAGACCCAAGCTTGACAGAATTCAGACTAGGGGGAATGAATCTCGGCTTATGGCAAGCAAATTGGGGATGGTAAGTAATAAGGAGGGTATTGTAGCCTTAATTAAGTATTCTTTGCCACCAAGAAAACAATAGCCAAGGCTTTAAGCCTTTCAAAGTTCGGCCAGCCAGCAAGGACGAGTTGGACTTTGTAGCACATGGACTTGGCCCCAATATTCCACTTGATCATTTGCCGCACTTTTGGGCTTTTCTTGAATCAGATGGAACAAAGGAACAAGAGAAAACAATTTATAGCCATTATTTAATAATAGTTGACTTGGGATTTGGCCCGGATGAAAGACAAAACGCAACAATGATTAAACATTGGATCAATGAGAATGACTCAAGGCCTTGGCCTATCGGCCAGCCTCGGAAATTATTAAATGTCTAAGTTATTACTCGGGGTTAAGTGTCACAACACATTTAATTAATTCATAGGCAATCTCTCAAGAGTTTAATAACACCCTAGCTATTAAATAATTAATCCTCGTGATTAATTTAAACGCTAATTAAATGACACTCTTGTCCTACTAAATTAAATGCGTATTCATTTTACTCGAAATAAATACACATAAAATCTCATAACACACAACCAAAACAGATCTCGTATAAATAAATGTCACATAATTTATTTCAATAAAAAGGAAATAATTCAATTACGTAAATTTTAGGGCGTTACAACTCAACTCCACTTGAATCACACTTCGTCCCCGAAGTCATCGCTAGAAAATAGCTCAGGATAATGCTCTCTCATTTCAGCCTCGGGCTCCCAGGTCCACTCTGACCCTTTACGGTGCTGCCACAGCACCTTCACAATAGGAATTTCCTTGTTACGCAAGGTCTTCATCTTTCGATCCAAGATGGCAATAGGTTTCTCGATGTAGTTCAATTTCTCGTCAATCTGGATGTCTTCTAACGGTACAATCTCTGACTCGTCGACAATACATTTCCTAAGCTGAGACACATGAAATGTATTGTGAATAAGGCGTAACTCGTCGGGCAACTCTAATCGGTAGGCCACCCTGCCTACTCGTGCAATCACCTGATAGGGACCGATATAACGGGGTCCCAACTTTCCCCTCTTTCTGAATCGAATAACACCCTTCCACGGGGAAACTTTGAGCAAAACATAATCACCGACCTGAAACTCTAACACTGACCGCCTCTTGTCCCAAGCTCACACATACGCAACGGGTCATCCCGAAGCAACTCCCCCGATGTGGGTTATCATCAAAATATCTCATGGTAATTGGGGTTCTCCCAAACTTACCGAGATCATCACTCCCCCGTCTCGCGGGTTATCGTAATCCCCCTTTTTATCGGGTTATCATAGTCCCCCTAATGTCGGGTTATCATTCATCATTTCATCATACAAATATCATGGTTCATTTCATACATATAATCATTTCAATTATTTTCTCTATAAAATCAATTACCTAATAAGGACTCATTAAATCATGTCAATCATAAATTGGTTTTGCTATGTACTCAGAAAAAGATCACATGTACTCACCTTAGCAATGCAAATCCCAAAATTGTGTTAGCAAACACAAATCCTTACTCCTTGAATGAAGGAGTATCACGAAATCCTTAGGTCTTTAAGACCTAATCATCATTTATCCAAATAATCTAGTTATTAACCTTAGCTAGCCAAAAACAATCCATTACATTCTCAACCACCAAGTTCACCCAACTTGGTGGGAATCACTACAAGAGAAACGTGTATTTGTGAAGGCGCAAAACC
This sequence comes from Calendula officinalis, assembly GCA_963853835.1. NCBI lineage: Eukaryota > Viridiplantae > Streptophyta > Magnoliopsida > Asterales > Asteraceae > Calendula > Calendula officinalis. The sequence goes on along the minus strand of OY970829.1, from coordinate 49,349,968 downwards.
GTCCCAAATACTCCAAAAACCGTGCCAAATAGTATTTGGCACGGGGTTGGAAGTTTTCAGAGAATTGTCCCAAATAATTCGACTCCTGTTAATAAAATCCATGCCAACTAATAGAGATCCAATTTTATTTCCTACTAATTCGCAGCAGATAAAGGAAATACAAATTTAGTGGGGTTGGAAGTTTTCAGAAGAGGAGCTTTGTACGTGTAGTTAGGTTTGGGGAATTTTATCTGTATGCTTAAATTATTGTAGGTTACAATTAATTTATATTGAAAATTAATTTTATTATAGGTTAATAATATTGTAGGTTAAAAGGTTGTACAGTTATTTATACTATGTTAAGTTAAAATCTTTACCATTTTTGAAAATTAAGAATTTCCAACAAAATCCTTAATGTACATTGTCATCTATTTAAACTAAGAATTTTATTATAGCGTGACCCAACCAAGGGCGCTGCCCCTTGAACCCCGCTAGCAGCGCTACCCCTAGAACCCCGCAAGGGGTCACGGCCCCCTTAACCCCCATTTTCTGTTCGTCTTCCTTTTATATCTTACCGGAATATGAAAACCCACATATACTTAATTTAAATAAATGACGATAAATTACCGACACTAGATTATTTGCATTCTGTCCTTAATTGAACCTCGATAAGCACGTCGTGTTCCCATTAAATGGAAAGGAATAATACATTTTTGTTGTAATTTACCCGAATGTTTTCAACCACATCATTCTATAGTGTTTTAATTCTAATTCCAAATCACATGAACCAAAATTATCAGTCTTTTCTTGATAAAATGTTTAAATATGGGGTAGGTGATATTGTCATCAAATGATATTGTCAATAACCAAAACACACAACTAAAATAAAAAAAAAATCAAAGACCTTTTATTTTTATCAAATCTAATAAAAAATCTTGAATCTTGAACAACATTATCATTGCAATAAAAAGCTTTTTTTTAAATCTTTTAGGGCATGTTTGGCTAAGCTTTTTAAAGAGACTTATTGACTTTTTGGCATTTTGAAAATTCAAAATCATGAAGTAATGACTTTTCAAAAAGTCAATAAGCCCTTTTAAAAAGCTTAGTCAATCATGCCCTTAAGCATCCCCAATGGTTAATTCAAACTTTTTCTTTCACAATATTTCTAATTTATCTTTGTCTATCTCAAATGTTTTATAAATACCCTATATATATAATTTGATAATTTTTTTGCCATCTTTCTAGATATAATATTTTTTTAAAAATCTCATACAAAAATATTATAATAATTAACTTTATATATTATATAATTCTTTTATTAACTAATAACAAAATATAGTAAAATAATTATATATAGTATATCTAACGTTTAAAATGACAGGTTATTAAACATTAGTGACTAAATATAGACAAACATTAGAAGGTCAGTCATTAAAAGGTTGGTAGAAAAAAAGTTTTTACAATAAGCTTTTAGAAAACCTACTTATTCCAATAGTAATATGTCGACTTATTGAAATAGTAATAACCTTTAAGAAAAGCTACCATTGGAGATGCTGTTAAAATTTTGTTCGCAACTTAATTAATTCTTATTTTCAACATTGAATTGTTGTTAATCCTTTTCTACCATTTCGTTGTTGGATACAAATATGAACAAACTCTTTATTCCCAGCACCACCATCACAATGTTGGTCAACGTCAGCGAATTGGTCAAAATCATATGGGATCTGGACTTCTATATCGAATATGTAAATTTGTTTACGAATGTAAGATACTTTCCTGTTTTCGTCTAGAACAAAAAAAGATTGATTATTAATTAGTGTAAATAACAAGTAAACATTAAAGATCAACATATCTTATTCAAAGTACATGCAAACACAAAAAGTAGTTATAAAAACCATTCACTCTGATAAAATGAATTATTAGAACAATAACAATAATAAATAGTTTTTTGGCACAGCTTTTAATTTTCGTTCCAAATACTTGGTTATTTGGCATGCATGTTTACACATAGTGCCAAATACTTAGATATATGGCACACTATTTCATATCCGTCCCAAATACATGATTATTTGGCATACATTTTTACAGACTGTGCCCAATACTCAATTATTTGGCACATGTTTTAACATCCGTCCCAAATAATTGATTAATTGGCATAACTTTTTACAGACGGTGCCAAATACTTCATTATTAGGTACAACTTTTTAAAATTGTGCCAAATGTATTGTTATTTGGCACGGCGTTTGAAATGTGTGCCAAAAACTTGATTATTTGGGACCATTGTTGAAAACAGTGCCAAATACGTCCGTTTTTGGCACCATCTTTTTAAATCGTTCCGAATAAATTGTTATTTGGCACGGTGAGGAAAAGTGAGCCAAATAACCGTATTTGGCACTGTTTTTTCCCTCTCCCAAAAAAAGTGGTCCCAAAAAGCCCTTTTTCTTGTAGTGAATCTCAAACCCTAGTTCAAAATTTCCATCAATAAACCCCAAATCAAACTTGTACACATTGAATACAAGCCTACAATGAGTGTTTTACACTCATATTTAGTCATCTTCCCCAAAGATGACATGGTGAGTTGTCCAAACCACCATTGATGCCCAAATAAAGCTTGAAATATCAAAGAGATGCATAAACTAACAAGGATGCTTACCTTAGATCAATAATCTCCAAGAAATATGAAGATTTGAGCTCAAGAACACCAAAAACCGTGCACTTACTTCAAAATAATGGCTGGTAGGGTTGTAGGTGTCCAAACCCTAGCCCCAAAACTAGTTTTTATAAGCCTAACACAGTTCGCGTTCGTGAACTGAAGTTCGCGTCGGGAACACTTCGCGATCGGGAACGAGCCGCGAACTCCGATCCTCAAAACCCTAAACTCTCTGTCCGATCCTCGCGGTCGAGAACTATAGTTCGCGTCGCGAACTCCTCCATGCAGCTAGGCTGCAACTTTTTGTTATCTAATTTATCTCGGTTTCGACCTTAACCATATCAAACAGTGTCCAAATGAAACGAAACCAGTTCCTACGTCTTTTAAATGATTTATCCACATTTATCATATTTTATACAATTTATTTATTTACAAAATTCGGGTCGTTACAATCACTAAGTTTTATTTTCTTTTTTGTGGTTGTTTCTTTTTTTTTCTTTGCCAACAATGTTGTACTAAACAGAAGACAATTTTTGGCAAAATGTTTGATGAATTAGGCCGAAAAGCCCATTTCTCAAGTTTGGCGCAAAATATAATTACATCGGATATCCGTCGCACATTACACAGATACCTTGCTGGTCTTACTTAATAAGCATAAAAGCTATAAAAATCCTAAGGGGGTGTTTGGGAAAACTTATTAAGAGGGCTTATGTTTATTAGCTTATTTAAGTTAATAAGCTTTTTTAAAATACAGCGTTTGATGAATTTATCTAAACTTAGAGAAACGTTCAAGGAGGTCCGTTATTTTTATAAAGTCTCGAGGAATAAATCTCAACCATTGATCAATAAGATCTAATGGTCAGGATTAATCACATATTTTATACATAAAGGGGTAGTTTTGTCATTTGGCACTTAAAACGTTTTTTTTTTTTTTTTTTCATATTTTTTATTTTATAATTTATTATTTTTTTAATTTTTTTAATTTTTTTAATTTTTTAATTTTTAATTGAGGGGTATTTTGGTCATTTTGAAAAAAATATATTTTTTATTTTTTATTTTAAAATTTTTATTTTTTTTAAATTTTTTTATTATTATTTTTTTTATTAATATTTTTTAAAAAATTATTAATTTTTCACTAATAACACATAAATACATAATGCGATTGCGCATAGTAAATCACATGTGATTGCATTTGGAATCACATGTGATTGAACTAAAACATTATATGTGATTAAATATACAATCATATGTGATGTGATTTTATATTAAAATCACATGTGATTAAGTCATACACGTAATTATCAAATAAATATTATTTTTTAATAAAAAAATTAATAAAAAAATAAAATAAATAAAATAATTAAAAAAAATATAAAATATAAAATAAAAAAAAAATCGAACATTTTTTCAAGTGCCAAATGACCAAAATACACATTCATAATAAAAAAGTAAAAAATATATAAAAAATAATAATTCTAAAATAAAAAATAAAAAAATAAAAAAAATAAAAAAATATTTTTATTTTTTAAAAAATGACCAAAATACCCTCAATATATAAAATATGTGATTAATCTTGACCATTAGATCTTATTGATCAGTGGTTGAGATTTGTTCCTCGGGACTTCGTAAAAACAATGGACCTCCTTGAACGCAATTCTCTAAACTTATTCTAAAATTATTAAAAAGGATCGATGTGAGCTATAGAGGACCATCTGTGGAGAAGAAATATGGTTAAAGGGGAGGGTAAAAGGATAAAAAAGTTTAATAAGCTTAATGATCCCTTGCAAATGTGCTTATTTAAAACATCTTTAATAAGCTTATAACTTATAAGCATAAGACACTTAAAAAAATTTATTTAGGTTAATAAGCTTAAAAGCTTAAAAGTTTGATTAATAAAGCCCTCCCAAACACTCCCTAAATAAACGCTCTTAAGAGCATCTTCAACCATGAACTCTATAAAAATCATTCTATCTCTATAAATGGTGGGCTCATTTACTATAAACAACATCTCAATTCCAACTATAAACTATATCCATCCCTTCAAAACCCTTTACTATCCCCATTAGACTGCTCCCAATGGTGACAGAAACTGACGCCGTCGGTTTCTGCCAATTCAGTGCCAGTCAGCAGACACTAACTAACAATAAACTGACGTAGTCATGTCAATAGCACCTTTTCTCTTCACTAAATTTGGGCCCACCATTTATTTTTCTTTATTTTTAATTAAAACAAAAATATAACTAAAAACATAATACTTTTATTAAAAAAACATTACAATAATTTAAAAACATTACAAAAACAATAATACAATAAAAAAACATTACAATAATTAAAAAAACAATAATTAACGTTGGCGGAAATTTGGTGGCAGTTGCGAAATGTGGTCCACTAGTGCATTGTGAAGTTTGTGATGCATCACTTGATCTCGTAGTTCTTTGGCCATTTGAGTGTGTGTTGCAACTCTCTCATTCCACGAGCGATGTGGCACGTTTTCCGGATTATCCATATACGCCTCCTCAATTATCATGTTGTGTAAAATTATACAATGATGCATGATTCGACGAATTTTATTGACGCTATATGGTCTTGCCGGGTTTTTAATGATTTGCCAACGCCCTTGCAAAACACCGAATGCTTGTTCAATATCTTTTCTTGCGGATTCTTGATATCTTTTAAACCGAATTTGTTGGTCAGATATTAGATACTTAAATGTCTTCACAATGGTTGATCATTCCGGATATATCCCGTCACCGAGATAGACCTTTAGTGAATTGTTGCCCGACAATGGTAAAAGGAATAGTATGAGTTATGTCTTGCAGCAAGTCTTTGAATAAGTGTGATGCATTAAGGACATTGATGTCATTGCTCGAACCAGTTAGCCCAAAGTAAGCTTGCCAAATCCACAAATCGTAAGACACAACCGCTTCTAACATGATCGTTGGACACCCTTGGTCACCTTGTGTGTATTGTCCTTTCCATGCCACCGGGCAAATCCTCCAAGGCCAATGCATGCAATCGATGCTGCCGAGCATACCGGGAAAACCATGCACCTCAGCATGGCGTTGATGTAAGCGTTCCACGTCATGCGTCGTGGGTTTTCTTAAGTACTCGACCGAAAATAGATGGAATACACATTTGACATAATTATCCAGACAATCTTATGATGTTTGTTGTCCCATGTGTAAATATTCATCAAACAAATCGGCGGCACAACCGTACGCTAATTGACGTACGGTGGAGGTACATTTTTGAAGAATATTAAACCCCGATCTTCCGGTAGCGTCATTACGTTGACGAAAATACATAAAATATTCAGGTAAATGAGTCTCAGAGTAAGAAGTTATAGCGTCACATATACGGAGGAACAACGAACGGGTCATACGAAAACGTCGCCTAAAATAATCCGCCGAGAACGTTGGATTATCAGCAAAGTAGTCTCTATACAAACGTTCACCGGCAGCTTCACGATCTCGTGGTACATATCTTCTCGGCCCTCTGGGGATTGAAGAGACTTCTTCATCGTCATCTGTATCCGATGAAATAGCATTCACAATGGCGACCATTGACTCAGCGTTATAATAATAGGCTATCGAAACAACAGCTTCCAAATCAGAATCGCAATCGGAAGAGGAGAGGAACCATTATCCATTTTATAAGTATTGTAAGGTGGGAGAAGAGATAACTTTTGTTGTGATAAATATTGAATGGAAGTTGGTATTTATAGAAGTTTAAAAGGTTTTTTTAAAAATATATAAAAAATATATATGTTAACGGTAATATTTCCGTTAGAAAAAAAAAATTTAAAAATTAATTTTTTAATCATTTGGGGGCCACCTGCTGAAACCGATCTCTTTCGCTCTCGTCTTCAAATCGGCGTGGATTACCGGCAGCTCCCAACTGGTGGGCCGTGCCAACGGTGGGACGCCGCCGGTTGAAGTGGCGAGCAAACTAGTGGGCTCCGTTGGCAGGGGTCTTAGCAACCCAACCCAATCCAACTTTTTCATTAAAAAATAATTTATCTCTCTTCCACCTACACAACTCAACCCAACCTAATTTTTCACACACATTAACAACCCAACCCAACCCAAATATTTATTACTTAAATAATATTTTATGGTTGTTATTTATTGTTTTTATAATTCTATTATTTCATTAAAAATAAATCATTTATTTTAAATATAAAACTAAATAAAATAGTTAATATTTTATACAAACATTCATCATACATATAAAATAAATAAACTTGAGAATCATTAAGATTAAAAATGAAATTTGGATATGAATGATCCATGATAGTAAAGAAATCAAAAAGGTTTAGAAATGATGTGTTGAAATTATATACAAAATATGTCAAGTTTATACTCTATAAATATACAAAAAAAATTATGAGTTTTAGTTTTTTTTTTGTAAATTTTTTTAGTTTAGATAATATTAGATTTTTTAAGGTAAGAAATTTATACTCTATAAGAAATTTTATCTTATTAAAATTTGAACAGACAATCAAAAAATTACATTTTTTATATTTAAACAAAAAAAGAAAGAATAAAAAATTGTGTGCTCCTATGTTACCGACCTGGTTCTCTTGAGCGGACCAAGTTTGCTCCATTTGGTGACCATCATCCTTACTTTATAATAAAAGGGTTTTGATAATGACATCCCTTAGGGATGTCATTAAGTGCATAAAATGTTGTACAATGAAGTAGTTCCTGAAATTTAGGAGTCAGTTGTAGATTAATATACAAGTTTTTAATGCATGTCTTATGACAGCTCTAATGACTGTTGTTATCAAAACCCATAATAAAATAATAAAGAGATCCAACCTTCATCCAACCAATAATGGTAGTCTTAAAACTAGTGGGACCTACATTCAACTAATAATTACACTCACTAAAAATATGGGATTAATGGATAGAGTGAAAAATATAGAGAAAAAATTATAAATTATAGAGATAAAGTTGGTTGGAGATGCTCATAAACTCTATAAAACTCACTCTATCTCTATAATTTATGGGTCCATTCACTCTAAATATAACCTCAACTCTAATCATAAACTCTATCCATCCCTCTAAAACTAGTGGGACCCATAGAATTCATATTTTTAATTAATTTATTTTACATTACAAAAGAAAATTATACTTCCTCCGATTCAAAATAAGTGACACACTTGGGGTATTACGGTTTTTGAGGCAAAAAATTATAATGATAATTAAATTAGATTAATTGGATGGTTAGTGTGGAATGGGTCCCACACTTTTTGAATAAAGTGAGGTTAATGATGTTTAAAAGTAAAAAGTAAGGGTAAAGGAGTCATTTCATTTTGTTAAATTAAATAGTTAGTGGGTGTGAGTCCTACTATTTTTTGTCAAATAAGGTAATTTTCTAAAATGTGTCACTTATTTTGAATCACCCCAAAAAGGAAAGTGTGTCACTTATTTTGAATCGAATGAAGTAGTAAGTTTATGTAGGGTCCATAGATAGAGACATGGATAGAATAGACACTCTCTCACTTCAAATATAGAGGGAGTTTTCTGTATGATCGGAGATGCTCTAAACACCTGGGGTTTTACCGTCGGTCGAATCATCTTTGAATCTAGAACTCCTTTGCAGTGAAATTGATGTTAGAAAAATGACAAATTCTAGTTCATCTTCTAACGATAATCGATCCAATGGAGTTGCAGATGCTTCTAATCTTCCTCGCACATTTAAGTATTTATTAGGTTAATTTCCTTCATCACCTCATCTGTTACTTTTCTAATCAATTCCAGTTTTCTCCATCTTAAAAACCTTGTGTTTTACAGCCACGCAGTTTTTGTCTCGGGGAATTCCGTTCATCTTCAATTCATGGATTGTCAGACATTTAACGGAGGAAGATTATGCTGTAAGAACTGCTGTTAAACATTTAGATCCAATGAATCTGATCAACTTGTGTTGTTAAATCAAATCACTGCGTACTCCCTTTTTCTGCTACTGCAATTAGAACATTAACGTGCTTATGTAAGACTCAATTGGTGTATACAAATCTGAATTTCACTATTTATTTCACTATTTGCTATAAATCAGTAGCTGACATGTTGTTCGTTTGCTTTTGATGTAGCTGCTTCAATCATATCAATGTGTATTTTTTTAAGCTGTACTGCTAAGTCTAGTTTTCACGATTTCCTATATTTATTTCATATTTACAATTTCTTTTTCCATTTTCCAATATAAGGCAAAAAGGAGACTTAAAGCAGGCCGATTTCTCTTTTAGGGTTCTTGTCATTTTTGTTTTTTTTTCCTTCAAAAACTTTCTCACATTTTTTCTTTGAACAATGCAGCTGTTTGCTGTGCAATTTCATCTATTCGTCACCTGTGTATTGTTTCTTAGTCGAGAGGGTTTCCGGAGAGCATGCATGAGGGCAGATATTAGATGGTATTTAACAGACTTATATTTATTAAAAAAATAATAATTTTATCTAGTTTTTGTTATCCATTATGCATGTTACATCATTATACATAATCATTACATTCTACAATTATTGTGGAAAATTCTAATCATAAAAGGTTGTAACAGATTAAGGGATGTTAATCATAAAAATTAAAAAAAAATTATCTTTTGAAGTGAAGGTGCTTTAACTGGTGAAAATACAGCAAAACTTTTAAAGTTAGCATGGATAAGTATCCCCTGGGGAGTAATTATTACAATTATTGGATGTGTTTTTGTCTTCTGGATGCAAGATTTAAGTTTCTCAAAGTCATACGGGCAAGCTATCTTAATTAATGGTAATATGTGAATTATGTTTAAGAAATTTCAAAGCTTTTCACTTTCCAATTTTTTTTTTTAATATAAGATGTGATGAATTTAAATATCTGGAAATTTGATGTTAATTTGCAGCTTTTGCTTGTATATTGGAGCTATTGGCAGAACCGTTGTATATACTTTCACAGAATTTACTTCTTCTTAAACTTCGATTAATGGTTGAAACTGCAGCAACTCTTTTAAGATGCATAACAGTTTACATCTTTATTGTCATGCAAATTGAAACAGTATTAAACTCTCCTTGAATATATTTTTGTGGGCAATTCATACAATGATTGGTTGTTTAATTTCAATAATTTTAGCTTGAGGCTTAATGTTTCTTGTTGCTAATAAGCATATTGATACGGAAAGTACATGAAAATATTTCCTTGTGAACATCTTATACAATGATTGGTTGTTTATTCGGGCTTTATCTCTAATGAGTCAAACGGGTAATACCAAAAAAAGCCACAAATAAGGGATCTGTGTGTATGTATGGTAAAAAGAAATGCACCCAAATACTTATATTATATTAAGAATTTCATATTTTGTTGCAGGAAAGAGCAATTGTATTTGCATTATCTCAAATAGCTTATGGATGTTGCATTTGCATGTGTTATTGGGGTTATTTCCTATTTGTGCATGGATTTAAAGTTTCTGTTCTGTTTCCTTTCAGGTATCATTTTCAGAAATAATCATAAAATCAGTTATATTTGTTTATAATATGATGTCAATGTAGGGTAGGAAAGTATGATAAACAACTTTCAAAAATGTGTACATTATTTACCCTTCAATCGTTCCAAAAGTTGATCCTTCAAGAAGGAGAAAAAATGGTTCTTGTGTGGTTTGATACACCATATAACCAAGCTGTATATGGCCTTGTAGACAAATTAGGTATGCCTGTATCTATCTATTTCTATATTTTACGTTTAACTAGTCTATAACCCGTGATAAATCACGGGCGGCATATAAAAGTTTTTAAAAGTAAAAAAATTCATAATGTTTACAATAGCGGGATTCTCATCAATAAGATCATCATTGGAAACCACGGATAAATCAAAACAATCAATTGTAAATGAAAAACTTCAAATTTGTAACAAATTGCTCCAAAAGTTGATTATTTCTGAAAATGATGATAAACAACTTTCAAAAATGTGTACATTATTTACCCTTCAATCGTTCCAAAAGTTGATCCTTCAAGAAGGAGAAAAAATGGTTCTTGTGTGGTTTGATACACCATATAACCAAGCTGTATATGGCCTTGTAGACAAATTAGGTATGCCTGTATCTATCTATTTCTATATTTTACGTTTAACTAGTCTATAACCCGTGATAAATCACGGGCGGCATATAAAAGTTTTTAAAAGTAAAAAAATTCATAATGTTTACAATAGCGGGATTCTCATCAATAAGATCATCATTGGAAACCACGGATAAATCAAAACAATCAATTGTAAATGAAAAACTTCAAATTTGTAACAAATTGCAAACAAACATTGAGATATAAACTTACATTCCATTTATACTTCTTTATACAGTGTCAAATATTATTTCAATAACAATCTGTTTTTGAATAAAATGATACTCGTATGATTTTAGTTATTATAAAATACACTTGGATGACTTTTAACCCGATTCATAACAATATGGGTCGATCAGAACCTAACATGGGTCGATCATAACCTGAATATGATCACTTTGAAGTAATTGTCTTGGAACAAAATGCAAGAAGAACTTCTTGATTCCTTCCCGCATTCTCCGCATATAAAATCCACTATAGATGACTTTTGATCCATTTGACCCGTTTTAAGCTAGTACTTGTTATATAATCAGTTCAACCCATATCATCCTATTCAAAATTGACCACCTAACTATTCAACAAAAAAAAAAAAAACTTTTAGCATTGCAAACTCACGAATTTCATGAGGAAGGCTTTGTGTATATGAGATGGCTTAGCTCCGAAATATTTCTCAATCCATCAGTCATTGGCCCTAAAAAAGTTCAAAAGGTAAACATACAAACAATTATGTGCCATTTTTGAAACCAAATTAGTCAAAGAACAATAAATCTCCAAACTCAACATGTCAGTCATAGAACAATAAACCAATACAACCAACAATTTCAGTGATAACAGTTGCACAATCCGGATGACAAGCAACCTAAATATTAGTAGCAAAATTTTTAAAAATATGGAAATTTTAATAACTAACCTCAACAACACCTTCGTCACCATGAAAAGAAATTAAGGCATATAATGAGCAGCTCCCAAAGCTTCTTTGAGTTCACTAACCAACCTTATGTTGCAAATTATCTTTTCCGCGTTCACATACTGTTCCACTTTGATCATCTGATAACCTCATATGAAACCATGTTAAAGGTGTTAAACATATTACATCTTCTTGGATCGTAGAAACTGAAATTAATTTGTTTGTTTTCATTAATAATAAAAAAATTAAGCTAAAAAGTAAAAACCTAAATACTCCCTGAATCGATAGTAATGCGCCTGCATTCACCATCCTCTCATTTGGATGTAGGAAACTGGTCTGATGGACCAATTTGGATCGATAGTAAGCACAAAACTAAAAAGCTAAATACTTTGACTATGTATAATAAAATGGGCCAATTCGGATCCAAACCCAGCAACCCGTTTGGAGGAAATTGATAGTAAGCTAAATACTTTGACTATGTATAATTAAATGGGCCAATTCGGATCCAAACAGAAATCAAGCAATGTCCTACTGTTATTATGATGTGGCATTGAGCCATGATTGACATGGCATTGATGACATGGAATGCATTAAAAAAACATTCAAAATTTTATATTAGGGTGGAAAATACTAATAGAATGAAGATAGGTTGCATTATAAACTAATATATGAATTTTGATCAACTGCAAAATAATAAGGTGCAATATATACCAAACTGCATATTAGGCTGCAATATATTATGTTGCATATTAGGTTGGAAAATATTAGGCTGCATTTTAAACTCATTATTCAAAATGCAAATTACACATGCTATCCATCTCCATACATCACAAAACTACATAAAATATCTTTTATGTAACAAAATTTCATTAGTATATTGAATACCATGTCCTTTATTCAACTAAAAAACAAATCAATCAGAGACAAGTAGGTTACATGTCGTCGAATACTTACATGCCGGGTACCTTTAAATTCCAATATGTATTCGTAAAGTCACGCATATGTAAATTTTCAAATTTGATGACAGACAAAGATTGCTCCAGGTTGTCATACTTTGTCAGACTCCTTGGTGCTATTTACATGGGCAGTTTGGTGAATACCCAACAATCTTCAACACTTTTCATAGAAAAGAAAAGAGATCATTCAAGATAATCTTTTGTATAGCACATTATTCATTCGACCTTTTATATTGCATGGATAGTCTCTATTTTTGAAACTTTTAACACTAACGTTCCCTAAAGCAATATCACTTACCACAATAAATTGCCTTTTTCTACTACAAATTCAAAAAAATGTTTTTAAATAAATATAACTTAGCCCACTAATGCCATAAACAACACCGGGACAATCAATTTAAAATATTTTTTATTTTATTTTGAGCCACTTCACCAATTTGACCAACTTCACCTTTAGAAAATTATCAATATTTAACAGAATATATAGCAAATCCAGTTGAAATAAGTGCATCAGCTGTATCAATTTATAAAATTATATCCTAAATCACAATAAATAAAGTTAAAATAAAACCTTAGGGTGTTCTTCAAGTTGAGTTGCATCAATTATAGAAGGGGGGTTTCCACTATAAAGTACTAACCATATACTGTTCAAAATGCAATAAGCTAATAAGTTGTTTAATCACCCTGACACTCTCTAAGATCAAAACATATTTCAAATTATAATGTTAAACCAGAGTTAACTTAAAACCCTAACATGTGCTTGTTCTTTTAAAAAAATTCAATATAGCAGGCATCCTTAAATGACGTGACTACAAAGATGTTAATGTTATACCACACAATAAAATCAACATGTTGGTTAATTAAGCATATATATGTTATTAAGTAATTAAGATGGATTTACATACCACATCAGCAGCACCCTGCAAATATAACATTTTGAAATCTACGATATTATTAGTTCCATAACAGACCATATAATCATAGCATCATACCTGTTCAGATTGACCGTTACGCTCATGTTGTTCTTATTACGTGTCCCAATTCAGTACTTGCTCCATGAATTATATGCGGTTCACTATCCTGTAATAAATAATTCCAATAAAAGAATTTAAGATATATAAAATTCCACCCCCAAAATCTAAACATGGGACACAAAAGATGAGTGAAATATCAAAAAAAGACATAATCAATGAAATGTTAGCATAAATGAAGATTGCGGTGGATGGTTGTGGTACCAATGTTGCGATTGGAGGTGGTTTAGGTTGATCTGATCACGAATGAAAGAAACGTTTGTTAAAAACGACGTATGAAAATTGAAATCTGGGAAGAATGGTACCTTAATTTGGCAAGATTTCTTAGATTTCCTCGCCATTAGAAATTTTTTAGGTTGAAGAAACAAAATAAAAGCAGACCTGAAATCACAATTGATTGAAATTGGGGATATTAGGGTTTATGGATTGAAGTTGAAGAGAGGAAGAGTGTTTGTACGGTTTTGGTTAGGAAAAAGGCTGAAATTGAAACGGTTGGTAATTGATTGATTCAATAAATTCAGCCAAAACCGTTGCAATACGAAAGGGTAGGGCTTTGAGGTGGCATGTACACATGGGTTCAATGATGACATGATATTATGACATGGATTTAAAAATTCAAAAAAACTTTGGTTTAATATGTATAGAGATTTACAATGATTAAATTCTCCTAATTAATCATGTTTAGGTAGCTTAGTTGTGAGATTGGTGTTGCTTCCTTTTGAAGAAAGTTCTTATACAACATTTGCAAGGTCTGCATCAGGTCTAATTTTTCTTCTTAACGTTTATTTTCTTCTATTGTATTCTTGAATACTTTTGCATCTCAAACCTTAAGAACACCACTTTTTTATGGTGTCAAGAAAAGGTTGACTTTTTTGCACTTCTTTTGTTCATTATGAATGTGTGAATTATTGACTTTACTATGCTATAACAAGCTTTTAGGTTTGATATATTTGTGTTTATTGTAACATCGCACACTACTTTGCATTTTGCAATTTCATGTCAGCATTATTTAGCTTGAATATATTTTGCCTACAAGGAATCATATAATATTTTAGAAATGATTGTACATAAAGGTTATTTTTGTACATTTTTAATTTGCAGGAGAAGACATACACAAAAAGACAAGATTACAGAATTCTCTAAGAGATGCTTTGAAGCTTGTCACATTAATTGGTATGTTGTTACAGTTAGTTCACGTGTGTGTGTGTGTGTGTGTGTCATATACATATACATATTTGTATGTATACTAGCGCGGATAGTATTACATTATTACCTTCCATTTTATTATATAAGCAGCTTAAATTAAATTTCCGGTTTGGGTAAACGTTTTTCTGGTTTATCAATTTGTGTTATATGCATTTTCACAATACTTAAAATCAAGATTTATTGTATGATCTTAATATCGTGTTTAACAAAATTCATTTTTATTTAGTTGACTTTTAATTGTGTTTAATCCTGTATTGATTGAGACTTTATTTATTTTGAGTTGCAATTTTTCTGTTTATGGAAAATATAAGGGGTACATTGGTAATTGGTTTGATGTTTTGATTGTAGGATTGGTGTTTATGGCATTTGGGCCGAGCTTTTCTTATTCTCTGATAAGATTATTATATGGTCAAAAATGGAGTGATGGAGAAGCCTCTGCAGCTCTTCGATATTACTGTCTGTATGTCGTTTTTCTCGCTATGAACGGTAACTGCATTTTATTTTTTATTTTTTATTTTTTATTTTTTAAAATTAAGCAGACGGTTTCATGTATATATATATATATATATATATATATATATATATATATATATATGTGTGTGTGTGTGTGTGTGTGTGTGTGTGTGCCCTAATACTACAAAGTGTACATGATATAGGAACATCTGAAGCCTTCTTGCATGCAGTTGCAACAGAATCTCAACTGAAACGTTCAAACAATTCCTTGGTTTTATTTTCATTTATTTATGTAGTTCTCAACATCATCCTCATTCGATCAGCTGGTGCACTTGGATTAATATTTGCAAATGCTCTCAGTATCCTTCATTTTTGTCCTATGTGGCAAAATGGGCGGGTCAGGCCAGTATGGGCCTGGGTTACCACCTTTTATTTTTGTAATAAATAATCTCCTTGAGAAATGATTACCTAAATTATATTATTATAATAATTATTATTTTGTTTATTGGCTCCTTCCTTGACTGCTATACAGATATGTTTTTTCGTATAATTTATTCTGCCATATTTATCAAAGGTTACTTTCAGGTATACCATAAGCAACTTTTTATTATTAAACCAAATCTTTAAAATTAATTAAGTATTATTTTCAGAATATTATTTAATGTTTTCCCTTGTAACAGGATACTTCATCATTTTCGTTTTATAGTTGTCTACCTGGTGGATGGACAATTTTATTATTTTCAAGTGCAATTACTCTTATTTCTGAGAAAGTATTTCTGGACCGTGATAATTTCTGGCCAACATTTTGCATTCACTTTTCCATTGGCTTTACTTGCTTCTGTCTTGCTTCATTTGTAATGTAAGTTTTCTTGCTGCCAGCTGGCATATTAATTTTTCCAAAGTGAATTCATGATAATTGTTTCTTTAAATTTTTTGTTTTGTTTTATGTGCAAGCAGTTATCGGTGGGAAAGATCTTTCATCAACAAAGTTGTTCGTTTCCGTCAACATTCTGACTAAAACAAAGAGTATGTGAATAAAACTCACACCAAATGTTAGATCTGTCAATTCCGACCCGTTTACTTATGAATGGGTCGATTTGGGTTGTGTTTCATTTCAAATGGCCCCAAATTCTGTTTTTGATGCATACACATCCCTAAATAGTTTTATTCAATTTTTTTATTAGAATTGTAATAATATAATAATTTCATAATCATAACTAACATCTAAAGTTTTTAGTATAAAAAGCGTAGAAATGGACAAATAAATGGCCCGTTTAAACTCGAACTTCTTTTGAGCTGTTACCCGGGATCTACTAAAGACCTGTTCTTTACCATCCTGTTTAATTTTTATTTTGTTTAGGCAAGCAAAAAAATGAAGGAAAAATCAGTTTTGTATTGTGCAGTAATCTTGATCAAGAGCTTGTAGAGAAATGCTTCCATTTTTAGGAGAATGTAACATACTGTTTTGCTAAGTCTTCAGGATACATATACCCTTTGTAAACAATGGGTATATAATTTCAGTTATTTGATTATATTTCAAAGGCTATTAGCCAAATCAATTTAGTATTTGTTCACTTGTAAGGTTTTAATCTATTATTATGAGGCACATCTCCAGTGGTGCAACAAATTCTTTTTGTTCTTCTTTACTGATGGACAGCTGGAATGAAGCTAGTTGCCATGTCATCACTATAATTTTGCTTTCAAATGGAGTGTTAAGGAAGAAGCACTATCTGCCAACTTTATGGGCTTTCAAACCCATACTTTATATACCTCAAAACACTTTTAAAGAAGGGTGATTTTTACATCATAATTTTTAATATATTTATCACGACCATTATTTTGCATGATTGTACCCTTAGCTGCAACACTTGCATTGTATGGTAAAGTTGTGTAAAAATAAATTTCCACCCATACCCTCAACCTTTATAGTTCTAGAAATAAATAAATATCTTTTCTAATGAGAATAAATGGTATACAGGAATGTTAAGATTTAATGCTGTGTATTGGTCCAACATAAAAAGCCTGTGTGCACATCATCAAAAATTGACACCACTTTGAACTATACATTTTATAAATTCAGTACCATCAAATACTTTATCGTACACACAACTCAATGCATACTAAAACACTTTGATGTTTAGACAAAACAGTGTTGCTGAATGATATGTTACATGCTGTTCATGATTGTAACCTGTGCATATACAATTGTACTTTTAATAGGATCTCGGGGATATGAAGTAGGGGTGTTCAAATATATCCGATATCCGAAAATCCGAAAAAAAAAAATCCGAAATCCGATCCGAAAATTCGGATATCCGAATTTTCGGATTCGGATACCAATATTACGAAATTTTGGATATCCGATATCCGATTTTTTGTCAATTTTTTATATTTATGCTCCATGTTTCCGTATTGCCAATCGAATATAGTGTCTATATTAATATGTTTATGATAGGTTTAGGTTCCATATAACTAAAGATCTTATTTTTAGTTTATAAATAATGAAATAGTTGCGCTAATTGACTTAATTTGCTAGTAATATTATTCAACGAATGGTGAAACTTCGGATTTTCGGATATTTCGGATTATCCGATATCTGTATCTGAAATTTCGGATATCCGAAATTTCGGATTCGGATAGCGAAAATCCACTGAAAATCGGATATCCGAAAATTTGGATAATCCGAAATGCACACCCCTAATATGAAGTGACTCCATTGTCAAACAACTCATGCACTTTCTAATTATAAGCAATTGAGATGTTTGGAGGTTAGAAAAAGGAGAAACCAATAAATCAAAGTGATGAATGATTAGAATGTAGAATGCCTTTTGACCTTTTATTTCAATACAAATAAACAAGAGTAGAAAAAGTTTCAAAAAAACGTGTAAAAAGTAGTTCCAATCTTCTAAAACAACATCATGATACTTTGATATTTGCTTTAAATGTTGGATTCCTTTTGTTAATTCTATACATGACTTTTAATTCAAATTAGAGTCAATCTAAATGTTGACGGGACACATGGAGAACTTGGTGTTGAAAATTGTTTTGGATGGTTTTTTTAAACGTGTTATGGTGGGACTTGATTGAATTTCTTTTGTAGTGTTTTTGTTATTATAGTCATTGTCATTATTACGTATTATCATGTTTTGATATTATGACTCCAATATTGGTTGATAGTCATTATGTCAAAACTAGAATCCTTTTTGAGGACTAGTTTTAACCTAAGGTTAAAGCTCATGGTGCCTCCTAGCATGGTATGATTGGTATCCGATGACAAGTTCTAACCGGGGTTAAAACTAACGATTCTGGGTTAAGTGTTATCTGATTATTGATTAAAGCATTTGATACCAACTAACAATAACCACTAGATTGGAAACGAAAACAAAATAAGCTAAAAACCGCAATAACTGAACTACATATAAAATCAGTGGTTCGGTTTCTAGTTTTTGAATAACCTCAAAAAGTGGTTCAAATGTGGCTAATACTCCAAAACCGAACTGCACTAAATGTTGGGCTTTTAAGTAACTTTTTAATATTATTAATTAATTTGGGTTTGTATTTTGTTTTAATAAAATTTGGATTTATACTTTGTAAATAAGCTACGGCAAAAAAAAAAAAATGATCTTTTGAGCCAAAATACACAAAAACAAAATAACGAAAAAAAAATCGGCAAAAAAAGCCAATAAAAATGACGAGGGTTTTTGACACTGGTTAAAAGTTCATGATTCTAAGTGCACTAATTGTATTCGATACAATAACGATACAATATTGTAATTGTAATGTGATCTTGTTAATAATTTTATTTATTTTTGTTTGTTTTAAATTGACGAAAATTTCAAATATGACAATGACTTCTTGAATGGGAAAATTAGGTGCCTAATTAACTTCGTATGTTCTTTCCATTCCCATCATAATCAAATTGGTTACAAGCTTTAGAAACAACTTTAATTTGGGAGAACTCCCAAAACCTCCATTTTCATAAAAAATTATCTGTTTCTTTGCAAGTCATAGATCAATAATTAGGCTCTGGCATTTTACTTTTTTCATCAAAAAAATACAAAGATTCTTGTAGAAATGAGAACATTAATGGTAATGACTACTGTATTGGGTGTGAGTTGAATTTTGTCATTAAATATCACTTGGATGGTATACATGGGTGTCAAAGTTGGGTTGTTGTGTCGGGTTAGGTGTTTATCAGGTCGAGCCCATCAAACATCATGTTTGATGTAAAAGAAACCTAACCTAAAATCCAACCCTATAAGGAATTAGGTTGGTTGGATTCTGGTTAGTCGGGTAGACCCGATTGGATTGGTCATGTTACAAACTAAAACTTTCTTTTGTGTTAGTAGTTTCCTTAGGTGCTGTTTGTTTTTTAAGATGCAGAATGTCTGCGGTTTGCGGACCACATCTGTAGGGAAAATTTGGACCAAAGGTCTGCAGTCTGTAAAAAAAAGACTGTTTGTTTTTTTAAAGTCTGCACACTAATCAAATAAACTGAAATTTAATTAAATAAATTTGTTTTGGAAATTAAAAATCTTTTCAACAATAAACTAAAATGCTCACGATCAAATTTGTTTATCTTCCATTTGAAACTAAAATAATAAATCTGACAAAAATATAAAAGTAAAATCAGTTCATAGATTCCAACTCAATTAAATATAACATATTTTAGGTGCCGTACAAAATAAAGCGTAAAGATAAAGAACCCTGGAATTTCACCACCGAATACAAACAAACACCCATGTAATTTCACATATGAAAACCAAGATCCATGGTGTCGCCCCAAATTGAATTGGAAACTCAGTTCACATATTCTGCAAGAAGAAGAAGAATAAATTGAACAGCTTGTCCAACAAGAAGAAGAAATTGAACATGTACATATTTTTTAAGAAATTTCGAGTCACAAAAGAAGAAGAACATGTTTGCGAAGGAGAAAGGGGGCGGCAGAGCTTTGGACGCTGGTGGTGGTGGTGGTGGCATCGGCGGCGGAGCTTTGGCCGCCGGTGGTGGTCGTGGCAGCGATGGTGGCAGAGATTTAGCCGGTGGTGGCTGTGACTGGAAATAATTGATCGGAGTGAGCTCTGTAAGGGTTTGAGGAATATTGGATTGAGGTTGTTGTGTGTCGATGGTTTATTTTTGGGGAGAAAATAATTTTTAGGTTTAGGTAAAATGTCTTCCAACTTTGGAAGCATAGGGTCCAAGTCTTCTCCAAGAAGACTTCAAAAAGACTTTTCATTGTCTTCCGACTTCCAAAAAACAAACGATCTTTTTTCTAAAATGTCTTCCCGCTACAGACATAAGACCTCAAAAAGACTTTTTCTAAAAAAACAAACGCCACCTTAGTGTGTCTTTAGCATACATTAATCCAAAGTAGCATAATTGTGTGCTAAAATTTCGTTGTGCTTCTAATGCCTTCTTGCTAATTATGATAAATTTCTATTAAAATAGTTTGAAATGCTTTCTCAATGTTAACTGTTTCAAGTGTTGGTGATATTCAAGAATTGTAATATTATACAATTCTCATTCAAAAATCCGTCAAAGTACTGTTCATAAAAAATAAAAATTGACGGATGTTACCTCATTTAGTTGTTAGATATTGAATTGGAGAAACGAGTGGCGCATCTCCATAATCTATATTTTTCAATTATTTAAACAAATTATATAATAAAAATTTAAAAATATAACTAGAAAGAACTTATACATGCATGAGGTCAGTAGGTTGAAATCTGCTTTTGGTATAGTTTAAATTCGATATATTTTCCTCGACATTTATGTCTTAAATTGTATATATATTTTATATAATTTTAAATAAATATTTTACAAAATACATACTTTTGCATACATAACAATATTTATTTGAAGTGATACATTATTTGTTTACGGGTTTGGAAACAATATATTATAATAAATGTTAAATTATATGAAACTGAATAGTTAGTTGATGCTAAGTCCTACATCTTTTGAATAAAGTTAAATTAATAATGTACAATACTTTTTAATAAATAAAGTAAATTTTCAAAGTATATTTATTTACTTTGAATTAAAATGTTTTTATGACAATACAAAATTACAAGTGAACAATAACAGTAAGGTCTCTCCCAACCCTTCCCCATCACTAAACCCATCACTAGCGCCACGTCATCGCATCCTTACTGACCTGCTACTGACACGTTCGTGCCAACCCTACCCATCACTAACCCATCACTAAACCCATCCTTTCCACATCATCATTTCCACATCACCATTTTAATTAATAAAAAAACACATTACATTAAATAAAAAAACATTACATTAAATAAAAAAAACATTACATTAATTAAAAAAAAAATTACATTAAATTATAAAAAGACATTAAAATTAAAAAAAAATATTAAACTTAAAAAAAAACATTAGACCTAAGAAAAAAAAACATTAGACATAAAAAAAACATTAAACTTAAAAAAAAAAACTACTCATCGTCCTCGTCTTCCTCTTCTCCCTCATCGGATGAGTCCGGATCGGCGTATTTGTCCAATAAACTCCGGCGATATTTTAAAACCGCTTTTCGCTCTCTTCGGCTCAAATTATCGGGAACCGAACAATGAAGGACTCTGAAAGCATCCGATATCTTTTTCTCCACGGTCGCTTCTTTGATAGTCTTCAAAGTGTCGGCTTGCAGTATGGCGTTCTCACATATACGGTCACGAGTTTCGTCACTTGAATACCGTGACGAAGTCGCATCCGAGGAACTTGTCGTACGCCGGCTAACGTTACGTCCGATTGGTCGACGGATCGGGTCGTCACGGAATAGACCTTCCATATTTGCGGGAGGGAGCGGGTTGGGGTTGTCATCGCCAAGGTTCACCGGGTTGGGCACGGGAGTGGGTTGGGGATTCATGACGTTGTAATCTACCCAAAACTTGGGGTAATCTTTTAGTTCGTGCCAACACAGTTCGTACAAAAAGTTCCTCCGGTTGTTGTTGTCATAAAATTGTTGTTTGCGGCGTTGATCATGTCTTGGTCACCGGCCCCACTTTGTCGACTTGACTCGAACCGTTTATAGATTTCCCCAAACTTCCGAACATCCATTTTTATCTTGTTCCATTTCCGTTGAAGTTGACTTCTGGTGCGTTTTGTATCAACTATTGAGTTGTACTCGGCTTCAATCTGGCCCCAAAGTCGATCACCGGATTGTGAGTTCCCGCGTTCTGCGGATTCTGAAGCATTTATCCACCGCTGGGATAAAATAACAGCCTCCTGGATGGACCACTTCTTTACCGTACCAGGCTCCCTAACCGCTGGTGTGGCTCTTCTTCTTCTTCCCGTTCCCCTGCTTGGTTCGACCGGGTCGGGAACCGCTTGTGGGCCCTGTGCTTCGGCTTCCTCTTCGGGCGGGGATTCGGGTTGATAGCCAGAACCCGAACCCGAACCGGGATGATAACTGGAGCCATAGAAACCGGGGTGGAAACCGTGTTGGTAATCGGGTTGGTAACCGGGTTGATAACCGGGTTGATAACCCGGTTGATAACCGGGTTGATAACCCGGTTGATAACCGGGTTGATAACCGGGTTGGTAACCGGGTTGGTAACCGGGTTGAACAGCGCCTTGGTTCGAGAAACCGCCGGGGGTGGATTGGAACGGCATAAAACCCGAACCCGAACCAGATGCGACGTTGCTCGGGCTGGGCTGGCTAGTCTGTCCAGCATTTGACGAATATGCTGGTGACGGGATACGGGTGTTTAACAAATTTTGGAAGTGATCATTTGACGGGGAGGAGTTCGATCTACGACTCATGATGAAAATCTGGAAAATAGGTAATGAAGGTAATGAAGAAGTGGGAGAAGTGGTGTAAAATTATGAATGTGAGGGTGTTGTATTTATAGGTAAAAAATAGGATAAAGGAAAAAAAAAAAAAAAAAAACAAAAATTAAATTTTGAATTTAATTTCATACGCTCCCTCGGTCCTCACGCCCCCCCCCCCCCCCCCCCCCCCCGACGCCTTCTCTCGACCGTCGAAAGGACGACGTATACGCCACGACGCCGGCCACGACGGCTCGGTGCCAACGCCGTCGTGGCTCGACGCAAGCTCGACGTGCGCCCTGACGCAGGGTTGGCACCGGTCTAATATGTTTATTATATTTATTTATCTTTTTTAGTTTTCAATAAGATTAATTTTATCTTATTTCTTTAGTGGGATTTTTATCAAAATTTTAAACTGTTTCTTACATTAATTTAATAAGATTTTATTTAGATTTTGAATACAAACTTAAAAACATAATTATCCAAAAAAAATTGTACTTTCAAATTTCGCTAAATCACGTATGACTTGGAATCTTAAAGTTTTATGTATTTTAATTTATTTCTCATTATATTTATTTAGAGTTTTCAAGAAACCACCAGTAATAGTGTTGTTGCAACTATAATTAATATGAACAAACGTTGATATTTTTGTCCATGAATACAAAATATTAAATGTATGTTTTAAAATGTATGTTTTTGCAACACAAAATAATAAAGGTTGGTAAAATGAATCTAATTATTAACATAAATAATGTATATTTAAAACTCGCAGCATCGCGCGAGAACTATAACACTTGTTTGATACAATAGAAGCTAGTGAAATGTAGCATGATTCAAATTAAAACCGGTGAATGGTTCCATGGATCCAACTAATAATAAATATAGACAATTAAGTACTACAAGTTTGAACTTAAAATCACATAAATTCTAGTAAACACTTAAATTTAAAAGAAAAAGGTCTTTAAACTTCATCCGAGTTTAATAGGGTTAACCCAAAACCCAATAAAGGTAAACAATTCAAACTTGATATCCGACCCAATGATAATTTCGACTTTTGTCAGGTCGGGTTAAAAAAACCCCGATATGAACATAAAACTCAGATACATTCGATCTGACTAGCATAATCTTAATTTAGATTTAGATCAAGTTGGGTCAGATTAACCTTTTTGATACCACTAATGGTATATATCCTTAATAATTACTAATATTCATGAATAAAAGACTTTCTTAATTTTGCTTTACGTACCTTAAAGGGAAAAAAAGTTTTCACCACAGAAATATCCCTGCTTTATTTTTAACATGTCATCATGAAGAGGGGTCCATGATTAAATCTTTCTGTCACATCTTGAAATTCTCTTCGGCCTGCTGATATTCATCTTTCTTTTTAATAGTAATAAATTAAAATAAATAAAACATCTTATAAAGATTGAAAAGAGACCATAACTATTGTGTATTTAATACTCAATTAATTTCACGAGTCGAACTTAATAATTTAATATTAATTCGTTTAATTTCTAGCCGAACGAGTCAGACGATTTTAACGAGCCGATTCTAACGATTCGAACAAGTATTTTATACAATAAGTATAAGTGTTGATACAATAAGTACAAGAATGTACATATATTTTATAAGGGTGTCAACCAGTCGAGTAATTAACGAACTTTTCGAGTTTGTAAAATAGTTCATTTAAAAAATATGGAATCATAAACGAGTATCAAGCTCGAGCTCGAACACTATATAAATAGTCGAGCTCGAATTCGAGCTAATTTTAAAAACTTATTCGAGCTCGAGCCGAGTAATTATTAAATGAGCCGAACCCAAATTTTCTGATATTCGACTCGACTCGTATCGTCAACACCCCTATGTATGAGTGACCGAAGCCAGTTTGATTATCGTTGTCAGTTGTCACATTAGCATTATATTTAGTTTTTTCTCCTTCGACTAAACACATGATAATCCCAACCAAGTCCCATGGCAGAAAAACATTATAATCTCTATTTAAAAATCAATTATATTTACATAATGACTTGTACAAGAATCCTATATTTGGGAAACACATTTTTTTTAACACGTAGCCCGTGCATTTATTATAATTGTGAATTTTTAAGTAGACTTTCTGTATATTTAAGTAACTTTATGATTCCAATACGTCAACCTTTTCTTGGTCTCTTGGATGCACTAGAAAATGGCCGAATGAATCTGTTCAAAAAAAAGGCCGAATGGGGAACTACACATATATTAATTTTCATCAACAAGCAGCGTCACTATTCAACAAGTCAACCATACTTTTCCTAGTAACACAGTCCGTTTTTAAATTGTCTTGAATGAATCAGTCCGTTTTGCTAATGCATGCTTCATTGACATACGATAACGAATGTTTAATATACCAAAATTTCTATAATTAGAGTAAAATAATATTAATGAGTCATTAATTTTTTTGCGTTATACCGATTTTTCCATTAACAAACCTAAAAATAAACCTTTTTGATGCATTAAATGCAGGGTATAAAAGACATATAACATTTCATATGATTTACACCCGGTGCACATATTAGAAAATTTTCATTTATTATTACTAAGAGTATAAGAGTAGGGAGCAGTGGTGCATGTATATATATAAAATTTATATATATAGGGTCGAGTTATATAGAAAACTCATATTTCATGTGTAACACAGAATAACCCACCTAACCAATCAGAATTTAGTAAATACACATGTAAACCAATAATATTTAACCCAAATCAAACACATACTTAAAAAAAAATCAAAAATACTGAAAAACATACATGCACAAATAACACTTATGATACATACATGAATAACATACATGCGTGATAACATATATGTATACATGCATGAATTACCTACATGCAAACCAATATTTGAGGGTCCCTCATCAAATTCATTCATGTATCTTCCATGATCCATTGATTTTGAAAATCAATTGTTTAGATTGAGTTATAGACAAAAGATAGGGTTCTTTATATAACTCTCCAATATATATATATATATGTATATAGGAATGTTCAAGGTAATCCAAGTATTTTATCTAGTCCCAAGGGATAATTAATAGTCATTGGATCAAAAAAAAAGTCAAAGATCAAGATTAAGATTCAAACCACCACCACTACTATAAACACATGTGCTTCAATACATCAATACACCACCCACCTCCGGCGGCCGGAGGCGGCGGCGAACGGAGGACAACGGCGATCGGCGCCTGACGACGACGGCCGCGGGCGGTGGTGACCGATGGTGGTGGTCGTGACTTGAAACACATGTGTTTCACCTTTTGAAACACATGTGATTCGTAGTTCATATGCTCCCCTGTATTCTAGAAACTCATGTTTTTAGTGAAACACATGTGTTTCGTGACTTGAAACACATGTGTTTCACCTTTTGAAACACATGTGTTTCGTAGTTCGTATGCTCCCCTGTGTTTTAGAGACTCATGTTTTTAGTGAAACACATGTGTTTCGTGACTTGAAACACATGTGCTTCGAAGTAATATGCTCGTTTGTATTTTGCAACACTTGTGTTTTAGTGAATCTCATGTGTTTCAATACATCAATACCACCCCCCCATTACCACCAGCACCCCCATTACCACCAGCACCTTCACTGTCAGCCACCACCCCCGCCGTCGGCCACCGGCGGCGGACGGCAGCGCTCGACGGTGATGGTCGTGACTTGAAACACATGTGTTTGAAACACTGTGATTTGATCATGACCATTTTGATCCAGTGGCTAGGATTTGTCCTTTGTGACTAATGACTATACATAACCCTTGGACTACCTAGAACACAACTCTATATGTATATTAAGTTCAAAAAAATTTATTAATCTATTGATTTATATGATGTTCATATGTAAAGTTTATAATTACACATCCTAATCGTTTTTCTAAAAGAATCCACCTTACACCGTCTTATCGCGTTTTATTTTACGTCACACCTTACACTGTCGTCATGAACTATTTCGTAACGTGCGGTGGCATCAGACCTCACGCCTTGGCACGATTTTTAAAACCTCATTTTATTCGTAAGGATATAAAGGAAGATAAATTGAACTTAAAATATAACCTAAGGACTGTTAAAAAAAATTGTTCAAAAAAAATATAACCTAAGAGCATCTTCAATGGGAGATTGAAGAAGATGTTGATACTATTTGAATAACCTCTTAAAATGACTTTTTACCATTGAAATGGATGATTTTTTTAAGAGGTCACTTCAACCACTTGATCTTCCCCAACCACTTGAACAACTTTCAATGTTTGATTCTTTAGTCCCTATATTTAACAATTTTACATTTTAAACCCATGTATATATTTATATGTGAATAATTTATTATTTCTAAAACTATAAATTATAATTTATCATATTTCAATACTTTTTAAGGTCAAACATTATAATATTTTTGTAAGAGAAATTTTATAATAATGTTAAGTTTTGTAATATAAAAAAATATTAAATTACATAAGTGAAGGGCATTTATAAAATATTTGATATAGATAAAGGTAAATTAGTAATATTAGTGAAAAAGTCTTTGGAAAGGTTAACCATTGGAGATGTTTTCAACTAATAGGTTATTAGATGATGTGATAAAAGTAATAAGTCATTGTAGAGGTTAACCATTGTGAATGCTCTAAGGTAGTCTGGTAGTATGTGGCTATGTGCCCTGAATCCCTGATATATATTAACTCGGACTAGTTTTTGATTTGTCGTTAGTAATTCCGTATTACTCGTATTAATCTCGTATTTTTATTTCTTTATACTACCTCCGTATCAAAATAAGTGATACATTTGAAGAATTGCGTTTTTGAGGCAAAAGATTAAAAAGTCGTTTAAATTAGATTAAAGTGGATAATTAGTAGATAATGAGTCCCACTTCTTTGGAATGTAGTGATATTAATGATGTTTAAAAGTAAAAGTAAGGGTAAAAGGGTAATTTCACTTTATTAAAGTAGATAGTTAGTGGAGAATGAGTCCCACTTTTTTTACCAAATAAGGTAAGTTTTGGAAGTGTATCACTTATTTTGTTCCACTCATAAATAGAAAGGGTATCACTTATTTTGATACGGAGGTAGTATATAGTTTATGTCTTGATCCTGGCTGTGTACATCTTCAAGATCTTACCCCTAGTTTTGCAATGTTTCTAATATAATTTTATATGCTGCAAAAAAAGTGTCATGATATACTTGTAAGTTGTAAGATGTATCAAGTTTAAATCTTATTAGGTTCATATTTTGCGGGCGGCAAGAGAATATATTCAGAAACAGCTATCAAAATACTCTGATTAGACCCACATATCTTCGAGTAGCCTGAATAATAAAAATCTCATCTGTTTAATTTCCTGTTTATATAACCCAAAAGCCATTATTGAATGAGGCCATTTGTAGACGATAAATTTAGAATTCTAATACCCTTTTATACTACAGTAAATATCCAAATATATTTTAGTCGTTCAGTAACATTATAGAAAATAAACAATTTCTAATTTTAGTTTACTAGTATCATCTTTTTAATCCCTTCCATTAAAAAAATATTAGTCCTTTTATATATCAGTAAGCTAAAATGTGGTTGTGGACCTTTTGACAGCTTTAAGTACCTTTTACCACAAAAAAATAAAATAAAAAATAACATGCTAGTAAGGACAAGGTAAAAGAACATGTAAATCATGATTAAAGTTGCAAACTTACAATATTAATAGCCTAAAATATAAAGATCAAGAACCTCGTGTTTCATTTTAAATATATTTTATTTTTCTCGGAGTATTATTTATTCCTTTTAAACATTTAAACAGGGGAGCAAAAGAGAGGAAGGCTTTACGTGGCGAAATCTAAGGTTAAGGAAAGACAATCTTAGGCTATGATATGATACATAAATTAAATTTATGAGATCCAATGGAGAATAAAAAGGAGAAATTAATTACGAGACGGTTACACTTTTGACATGACTCTCCTGCTTTCTATACTCCTATTTCATGCAACTTTCGGTCATCCGTTTCCTGGATTCCCTATGACAGTTATTAGTACTAGGGGTGCCCAACGGGTCAACCCGACCCGACTCTTATCGGGTCGGGTCTGTCGGATTTGAGTTTTTAAAAATCCTAACCCGAAACCCGACCCGATAAGGATTCGGGTTTGTCGGGTTTCGGGTTGGTCGGGTTTCGGGTTTGTCGGGTTGACCCGATCGGGTTGGTCGGTTAGGAATTTTTGGTAAAAGTTAAAGAAATTATTTAATATATTAAATTTTATGAGTTTTTATTTAACACTTGTAATTATTAATTGATTTTTATTGAATACTTTATCATATAATTTGCTAATTAATTGATTTAATAGTAAAAATTTCTTAATTTTTAGGGTAAATACCATAAATTGTCCCTGTGGTCTTGGGTTTTCTGGCTTTTTATCCCTAAACTTTTTTTTTTCAAATTTTTTGTCCCTGTACAGTTTAAAATTCTGGTTTATTGCCATTCCGTCCAAATTTGACTGTTAAGTAACCTCACATACTAAACATGTGAGGGTATTTTGGTCATTTTACCCAAAGTACTTGTACAATATGCAGTTTAACTTGTACTTTTATGTTGACCCTTCTTCTTCACCATGTAACCCTAATTTGAACCCACAGAAACACGCACAAAAGGTGCGATTTCACGCACTCCGGCGCCGTTTTCCAGATTCCGGCCAATCTGGCCGGAGGTTAGGGCTGAAAGCTGTCTCATTGAACTCGGAATCATCTTTACCATCGATCTAGTATGACCAGGCGTTCAAATCGGACCAGAAAACCTCCTGAAATCAGTCATACACCTAAACTTGAAACCCTAATTTCACGCTCCATCATCTTTGTCGAAGAATACAGTCATGGACAACTTCGACGAGTACGATTACTTGGAGAACACCATCACCGTCGACAACCCTAATTTGTGCTATCAAATGAGCTTGTTAGTATGGCATTAGCAATGGTTGCAGAAGACCGACAAATTAATCATGTTGAGGAGCTTTTTGCTGAAGAGGTAGGTCAACTTTAAAATTCCATATATTCATTTTTTTAAGATTCATTAACCATGTATATCGGGTCAAACAGGGGAATGAGATGCACATAAGGCAAGCAGATTTATATATTGAAGAAGGAGAAGAATTGAGTTTTTATGAAATTCTGTTACGGGCTAGACAAAGAAGAGAAATAGTAATTGGGGGTTAGGGTTCATGAATGAAGAACATAGAAGAAGGAGGATGAATGCTATGAAGGAGGAAAAAAAGACGAAAATACCCTCACTCTTTTGACATATTCTGTTAGTTAACAGCTAAATTTGGACGGAAGGACGATAAACCCGATTTTAAAATAGTTCAGGGACAAAAAATTTGAAAAAAAAAGTTTATTGACAAAAATCCAGAAAACCCAAGACCACAGGGACAATTTATGGTATTTACCCTAATTTTTATAGGAAATATAATACTTAAACTTTAATCGGGTCTAATCGGGTCAACCCGAATCCGACAAAGTTAAGAAATTCTAACCCGAAACCCGACCCAATAATGAATCGGGTTGGTCGGGTCGGGTTTAAAAAACCCGATAATAACATGGAACCCGAATAGAACCGATTCGATTAGCATAATTGGGTTCGGGTTCGGGTTTAAGTCGGGTCGGGTCAATCCTTTGGGCACTCCTTATTACCAACAACCAAATTATAGCCAGGGTTTTGCTTTTTTTAACAGGATCCAAATCAGGAGTTCGGTAAAGCCATTACCCCCGACAAGGAACCCACGAAGAATTAATAATATTGATAATATATGGCTAACAATTATTTTTAGGGCAATGTTTAAAAATTAATAGTATTCATAATATTCAGATTTTAAAGCATAATTACATTGGGTGGTTTGTGAATTTTTAGGGGTGATGATTTTTTATGATCGAGGTACATCAATTTTTTGTATATAATTTAGGGCAATGATTAGCAAAATCCTTCTTTTTATACTTTATCGATATAATATGTAAATGGGCATCTAATTGAATTTTTTTTACCAATCTAGCGGTTTGTATAAAAGGTTTGACTTACTATACATTCATTTATAATAAAATTAATATAAATATATTTTTATAATAAGTAAGTGTATTAGTTGAATTTCTAAATCTTTTTATTTTAGGAAAGTTTGAATACATTATATCTAATGTAGTATAAATAACTAAATTTTCTAAAAATAAATTCACTAAAATGTTCTAAATACCATTAGATTTATATAAAGATTAAGTCACTAGATGTCTAATTTAAGATCATACAAAAGTTTTAATAACCAAGGTTTGTGTCCTAGTATCTAGTAGTATTGATTATGAGTTCAAATCTCGATAGAAATAAAGTGGGGTAGATTATATGACATCCAAAAAAAATCTAGAAGTTTTAATTTCACATAATAACTTTAATAAGTTAATATGCTTTTAACATTTATATTATACTTTAATAACTATGAGTTGCATTCAGGAAGATTCTTGATTTTTATAAAGTCTCAAGGGATAAATCTTAGTCATTGGATCAAAAGTTCCTTTAATCACAACCATCATCAAATCACATGTGATTCAATATATAACCACCACCATCATCAAATCACATGTGATTCAATATACAACCACCACCGCCGGCCACTGCCGCCGGCGACCACCTCCGACCGCAACCCGCCGCCGCTGTCCGCCGCCGTCCACCGTCGCCGTCCGCCGCCGCCGGC
The DNA here is from genome assembly GCA_963853835.1 of Calendula officinalis. NCBI lineage: Eukaryota > Viridiplantae > Streptophyta > Magnoliopsida > Asterales > Asteraceae > Calendula > Calendula officinalis. The sequence continues at coordinate 49,318,213 of OY970829.1, read as the reverse complement.
CGGCGCAATTACATGTGATTGGATACACAATCAGATGTGATTCGATATGCAATCACATGTGATTGCAAGCAGCCGACGGTGGCGAGGGGTTGCCGGTGGTGGAGACGATGACCGGCCGAGGTTGGTGTTGGTGGTGGTCGGCCGTGTTGAATCACATGTGATTTAATACATATGGGTCGTGGTGGTGGTCGACGGTGTATAATCACATGTGATTTAATACACATTAGGTGGTGGTGTTGATGTGTTGAATCACATGTGATTCTGGTGGTGGTGATTTGGGGATTGATTAATCTAATGGCTGAAATTTATTCCTGGGATATTTATAAAAATCATAGACCTCCTTGAACATTTATCTATAGTAACTATAACTTATTATTATGAGTTTATAACGTCGTCCGTGTTAATAAACGATTATTTGTATCGTATCAGTAATTGTTCTTGTGAATGAGTTATGCTTGTCTTCTAATAAAGCCGAGGCTACGCAGAGCTAATGTGAAGAGCGTTTCGCATGAACCACGATATATAGCTAGTGGGGTGAATCACGTCGATCCCAATACCGTGTTATACGAAAAAACGAAAATAAAATTTGAAAACTTACCTAAAAACAAAAGGAAAAATAAAATTGGAAACAAAAAGAAAAAGTAAAGGAAAAAAAGCAAGGGGTGAATAGAAGTAGTGATAATAAGCAAGCAAAGAAAGTAGACATACATTTGGAGGTCAATCGAGCATGCATGCCTTAGCCTTCAATTCTCTGCTTCTTTCTTCACACCAAACAAACCCCACTCAACATTGTAATCATCATGAATCATCCTCTGAAATCACCACTCCTAAAAAGCAACAATCAAAATCCATCCTCCCTTAAATAAACACACACCACCTTTTCAAATTTCACCCAAAATCACCGAAAATTTTCAACCACCATGAACCACCATTATCGCCACCCTCCTCCGCCGTCACTCCTGTTCATCCTCCTCATCTTTTTCTTCATCTCCGATGCTGCTCTTCCGTCGCAGCTTGTTTCACTTATCTCACTAAAATCATCTCTCAAAGACCCTCTCAATACATTTCAGGAATGGGAAGTATCCGAACCCGGAACGGAGCCCGTTTGGTGTTCATGGTCCGGTGTCAAATGCGACCCGAACACATACCAGATTATTTCATTAGACATTTCCAATCGGAATCTCTCCGGTACGATTCCGGTACAAATTAAATACTTAACCAGCTTACGTTATTTGAATATCAGTGTCAACCAATTCGCCGGATCTCTCCCGACGGCAATATTTGATCTGCCATTTCTTCAAATTCTAGATGTTAATCATAATCTTCTCGGCTCTAAGTTTCCGCCGGGAATTTCGAAATTGAAGTATCTCTCATTCTTTGATGCTTATAGTAATAGCTTTACTGGACCATTGCCGACGGAGTTTGTTAGGTTGAGATTTCTCGAGCATCTTAATCTCGGTGGAAGCTATTTCGACGGAGAAATTCCGAAGAGTTATGGCGGGTTTCAAAAATTGAAGTTTTTAAAGCTCGCCGGGAACGATCTTCGTGGTCAAATTCCGGCTGAGTTGAGTCGTTTAACATCTCTCGAACATTTAGAAATCGGATACAATGCATTCTCTGGTGAATTGCCGGTGCAGTTGTGTTTTCTGTTGAATTTGTCATTCCTTGATGTTTCTAACGCTAATATATCCGGTGAATTTCCGACTGGTGTAACAAACTTGACGAAGCTGGAGACATTGTTGATTTTCAAAAATAAATTTCATGGTGAAATTCCGGCGGATATTGGGAAATTGCAATCCGTAAAGATTCTAGATCTCTCCGATAACAACTTTTCCGGTAGTATACCGGAGGAAGTTTCATCCCTGAAGAACTTAACGGATTTGAGTTTAATGAACAATAAGTTAGTCGGAAGCATACCTGAAGGTGTTGGCGAGCTTCCAATGCTTGAATATCTGTTTCTGTGGAACAATTCTCTCACAGGAATGCTGCCACAAAATTTAGGTTCAAATTCACGATTACAGAGACTCGATGTTTCTTCTAATTCACTCACCGGCCCAATTCCACCGAATCTCTGTTCCGGCAACAACTTATTGAAACTCATTCTGTTTTCAAACAAATTCTCCGGCGAGCTTCCACCGTCTCTAGCGAATTGCACTTCGTTGTACAGGTTTCGCATTCAAAATAACAGATTAAACGGATCTATTCCTTTAGGATTTGGAAGTTTACCTAACATTAGTTACATGGAGATGAATAATAACAATTTCACAGCGCCGTTTCCAGCGGACTTGTCGAATGCGCCTAATTTACAGTATCTAAATATATCAGCAAATTCGTTCGACGATGTGTTACCGCAAAATATCTGGAGCTCGCCGAGTTTACAGATATTTTCAGCGAGTAATAGTAAACTTAAAGGAAAAATTCCAAATTTTGGAAGCTGTAAAAACTTCTACAAAATCGAAATAGAAGGGAACGAATTGAGCGGCAACATTCCTTTGGATATCGATCATTGTGAGAAGCTAATTTCATTGAGTTTAAGACATAATACGATTTCAGGCATCATTCCGTCAGAGATTTCGTCTCTTCCATCCATAACAGAAGTTGACCTATCGCATAATTTACTCACTGGTTCTATTCCTTCAAGTTTTGGTAGTTCCCGTACATTGGAAGGATTCAACGTTTCATATAATCAGCTAACCGGACCGGTGCCTTCATCTGGAATTGCGTTTTCAAGTCTTCATCCTTCATCATTCGCCGGAAACGAAGGACTTTGCGGCAGTGTAATTCATAAACCCTGCCGGAGCGAAATCGAAACAGAGGTACAACCACATCAACCAAAAAAGACCACCGGAGCATTCATGTGGATCATGGCGGCGGCATTTGGCGTCAGTCTTTTCATCCTCATCGCCGGAATCCGGTGCTTCCGTGCAAACTACCACCAACGGTTTGTGGAGGAGGAAATGGACACCGGACCATGGAAACTAACCGCGTTCCAAAGGTTAAACTTCACAGCTGATGACGTGGCAGAAAGTTTATCAATGACAGGTAAGATCATAGGGACAGGATCAACTGGAACCGTGTACAAAGCAGAAATGCCAGGTGGCGAGATCATAGCCGTTAAGAAGCTAAGAGGAAAACACAAGGAAACAATCAGACGGAGGAAAGGCGTGCTGGCTGAGGTGGAGGTGTTGGGTAACGTGAGGCACAGGAATATAGTGAGATTGTTAGGGTGTTGTAGTAACAGGGAATGTACCATGCTCCTCTATGAGTACATGCCCAATGGAAGTTTAGATGATTTATTACATGGTAAGAATAAATGTGACAATTTGGTAGGTGATTGGCTCACACGATACAAGATTGCACTAGGGGTTGCTCAAGGGATTTGCTACCTACACCATGATTGTGATCCCGTGGTTGTCCATCGTGATCTGAAACCGAGTAATATTTTGTTGGACGGTGAGATGGAGGCCAGAGTGGCGGATTTTGGGGTGGCTAAACTAATCCATTGCGTTGAATCCATGTCAGTGATTGCAGGATCGTATGGCTACATCGCTCCAGGTATATTTTTACTTCATTTTAACTTGTATGTAAATATATATCCAACTTATCGTGTATTGTTATTGAACGTGTTTTCCTAACATAGATAATTTGAATTGTGCAGAATATGCTTACACTTTACAAGTGGATGAGAAAAGTGATATATACAGTTTTGGGGTGGTTTTAATGGAACTTGTTAGCGGAAAGAGATCGGTGGATTCTGAATTTGGAGACGGAAATAGCATCGTTGATTGGGCGAGGTCAAAAATCAAGAGCAAAGAGGGTACAAATGAGGTGTTGGATGAAAATGCGGGTGGTTCATGTAGCTCCGTGAGGGAGGAAATGTTGTGCGTATTGAAAATAGCAATGTTATGTATAAGTAGAAACCCGGTGGATCGGCCTTCAATGAGAGATGTGGTAACAATGTTGCAAGAAGCTAAGCCTAAGAGGAAGTCACCGGAAGATGGTGGCAGAATGGTTGTTAATGGTGGTGGAAAACCTCCGGCACAAAAGTCTGCTAGTTGAATGTTAATAGATGTTTGTTTTGTTTAATTGTGGGGATTGGTATAGATGTAATTTTTTTTGATGGGTCTATTAAGAAAAATATGTATTTTGAGTTTTCTTAATTGATAAAAGAGTAAATTACAGTTTTTGTCCCTGTGGTTTTCCCGATTCTGCGTTTTTGTCCCTGTACCTTTTTTTTCTGTTTTTTTGTCCCTGAGGTATGCCAAATTCCGTTTTTTTGTCCTTCCATCCACTTGCCGTCTCTTTTTGGCCGTTAAAGCCCTCACGTGCTGAAAACGTGAGGGCATTTTAGTCTTTTTCGTTTTTATTTTTTATTTCTAATTTTTCTTTTCTATTTCCTTTTTTTCCCCTCAAACATCAGAGTTCATCCCTTCATCAGAGTTCATCCCTTATCTCCAAATCAAACCTCACCTTCTCCGTCACCTGCTTGAACCACAACTTTCGAAATCTTCACCAGAGTTGAACCTAAAATTGAACCTTATCTCCAAAATCTGTACTTTTCTATATCTCCATCTCGGTTCATTAATCATATGAAAAAAACCCAAATTTCATTTTGCTATGATGGTCTTTCAGTTTTTCTCTGTCATCTTCGTCACAAATACAATCCTCCGGCGTTAGTTTTCTCCAGAAGAGTTTCTTAACAATGACTCAAACCACAATTTTCAGATTGTTGATTCATAGATGTAACCCTAAATTAGAGCACCACCACCGATTAGGTTTACTTCACTTGAATTCTTCACTTGAGAAGCTGATTTTGAAGGAGGCGGCAGATGTTGAAGATGAAGATTCCGGTGAGATTTGTTGGCGGCATATCTGTTGGTTTTGATTTTGGGTTTGTTTGTTTTGATGTACGATGGTATTGTACGATGGTATCGCTGTCTGAAGAAGAACACGAACGTGAAGCCCAACTCTTACAAAATGACGAAAAAAGTGGGACGGTCATATGGAGTTTTTACGGCAACAACTCGTCAATTAGGGTTTTCTGATTGCAGAGACGGAGTGGGACGGTCATATGGAGTTTTTCCGGCAACAACTCGTATCCGTTTGTATATTTTACGGCCGGATCTGCCGCTACCACCGTATACGGTGGCCTGGGAACCGGAATCCATGGTATTGTACGATGGTATCAAAAACAAGTTTTTTGTTCTGATTTTGGATTTGATTCCCAAACATTAGATTTGCAGGAATTTAATTAGCACAATTATGCTCGAAGAATAAAAACATGAATTTGTTTTTATTTTGGGTTTGATTTTTGGCTTTTGGGGTCTGTGAATGATTTTGCATAGCAAAAGACAGAAATACCCTCACGTTTTCAGCACGTGAGGGCTTTAACAGCCAAAAAGAGACGGCAGGTGGACGGAAGGACAAAAAAAACGGAATTTTGCATACCCCAGGGACAAAAAAACAGAAAAAAAAGTACAGGGACAAAAACGCAAGATCGGGCAAACTACAGGGACAAAAACTGTAATTTACTCTTGATAAAAAGTAAGACTGAATTAGATCGGTGCGAATGGAGTCGTCGGCTTCTTCAGTTTGCTCCAACCGTTGGCACGGTACCTACAGTTGGAGAGAGAAATGGATTTCCTTCGGCTGGTCGAAGAGAACGGACGAGGGGGAGGTGAGCCCAATGAGTATTTTAATAGGATATTTAGTATTTTTTGTGTGCAAATTTTATAATGGTGGACCCTAAAAAACTGAAAATGATGAAGTGAAAATGGAAATGGTGTATTCGTTCTCAATATGGTGTTTATGAAAACCAAATTGTTCGATTAATTCATGATTGTTAGAAAATGATAATGCAACACCGTAATCATTTGAAAAAGAAGCATGGCTTCAAGAACAAGTGTCCATTTGGATAAAAAAAAAATGCCAATCTGAATTTTGATAGGTTTGAAAAACTCCAAGAATGACGTAGAAATGCTAAAAAGGAAACTAAAAGAGCAATTGAATTGGCCGCTGTTGCTCTAGGAGACGCCATAACTTTACAAAAGGAGAAATGAGACTCAACGGGCAGCAGACGACTGCCTAACCAAAGAACATTTGATTGCCTCAACAGGGTACCCGCCACTGTGTAATTACGACGTTAGTGTTGTTAGATGACTTTTGACATTTTAACTCACTTAGACATGCTCTATCTTTAGCTACCTTTTTCATATTTTACCCATTTAACCCTAATCAAACAAATACAACCTGAATTGACTAGTTTTTGAGATTGTGTAAAACCCATACATTATGCTGAACTCATCAAACAAGAAGAATAATCTATAAGATGCTAAGAGAAACGTTCAAGTAGGTCCATCATTTTTGTAAAGTTTTGACGGACAAATCTCAGCCCTTTGATCAATCAACCCCCAATTCACCACCACCACCAACATCACATGTGATTCAACACATCAACACCACCACTACCACCACCTCCATGTGTATTAAATCACATGTGATTGCAAATTGCCGACCACCACCATCACCACCCCATGTGTACTAAATCACATGTGATTCAACACCGCCGACCACCACCACCACCACCAACCTCTGCCGGCCACCGTCTTCACCACTGGCAACCCCTCGCCACCGTTGGTTGCTCTCAATGACATGTGATTGCGTACTCAATCATATGTGATTGCGTATCCAATCACATGTGATTGGGCCGGAGGCGGCGGCCGACGGTGGTGGTGATTGTATATTGAATCACATGTGATTTGATGATGATAGTGATTGTATATTGAATCACATGTGATTTAATAATGATGGTGTTGTATATTGAATCATATGTTATTTGATGATGGTGGTGGTTAATAGATCTTTTGATCAAATGGCTAAGATTTATTCCTTGAGACTTTATAAAAATCGATCAAGGACTTCCTTAAATACAACTACTATAGAATATAGATTCAGGGTACCCACCGCCGCATTACGCGGGTACCTCGCTAGTAATAATTAAATATACTAACAGGTGCTATACTCATTTGAACCCAGTCTAAACCCACATAGAGATAAACTTTCAAGTCTAGGTCAAGATAAACGTTACTCATAAAGTGTGCTTATTGTGGGCCCATGCATCGGTTAGGCTTTCAAATTTTTAGCTTGCTAGGTTAATGCCTTTTAATCGTGTTTTAATTATCAGATTTTTTTTTGGACAAGATTATGAGTTATTGCATGGTGTGCAATTTTCGGGTCATTGTCAATCTAAAGATTGCTTTAAAAGATGTACCTGAAGGTCCAAAGGTGCCTAAAATATGTAGTTTGGACATCTGTTATCCCACTGTTATACAATGGGCCTTGAAATGTTGTTTTCAAGTAATTTAGCATATTTACATCTTTAGATCAAGTTATGTTTAAAGTGTAACTATAGAAGTGATTTCAAAGGGTGAAGTTGTAGCTGTTAATTATGTTACATTTAAGCTTGCAAGATGCTATTGTCGATCAATATCCCAATTTGGGGTGTCAAAAGGGTCAACCCGACCTGAACCGAATCTGATTATGCTAGTTGGGTCGGGTGTATTCGCATCTTATGTTGATATTAGGTTTTTTAACCCAACCCGACAAACTCAACGTTAGCATCGGGTTGATGTTGGATTGTTTACCTTTGTTGGGTTTCACGTTGACCCGATTAGGCCCAATTGAAGTTTAAAATATTTTGATAATGTTTTTTTGTTCTGTTTTTTTATGTTTGTGTGTGTGAACTAGTTTATAGGTCTATATAAGTGGGATATTTTCTATAGATATAAAAAGGAAATCATGAACTAGCATAGACTGTTTTTTATAACATGGATATGCTTCTTCAATCTTCTACCATGTTTTCTGTTTCGGGTGTTTCCAGATTTGTAATTTAGATTGGTTAGTTGTTTAAGATAACGTGAAGGGCATCACAAGTTCCAAAGACAGTGGATCGATGATGGATTCTTAGTTTCGTATCATTTTGTGTTCTGCAAATTTGTTTAAAACATAGAATAAGCTTAATAGTCTTTACACACACCATCTTCTAACCCACACTCCCCAAGTGTAAAATATTATGTTTTTTGTAGCAAGTGCCCATAGTTTCCATAGTATAATTACTTTCATGTTATCACCCCTTTGTTGGAAATTGGTTGCAGCTCATATCCCCATTCTAGATGAACACTGGATCATGATAGTACAAGTCGCTTTTTGTTGGAGAGATGTTCTGTGGTAAAAAGGAAAGTAATTTATATTATTTTTTCAATTTTAATTACCAGATAAGTAACACGACCAACCCGATTTTTTATAAGGTCGGATTGCAGGTTATATTTTTTTAGTTTAGATTGTTTTATTTCAAATCCGGTGGCCCTGATAAGAGTTTAACCCGGGATTTGACACCTGTAATCCCAAAAGTAAAAGTCATATTTAAGAAAGTGATCAAGGAGAAATGAAACTAGGAATATTTTCATGGGCCCATATTGCTAGTCCATTTAGTATGCTTTAATACTTTATGCTTAATGTAATGTGTTTTTCCCCATAAGAGTTCAAACTTCAACCCAAGGTTTTAAAAGTCCATTTTTTTAAGGTTTGTAAACTAGAAGAGACATCCGACCAAATTTCAGAGTCATTATCTGGCACATTATGCATTTTCCCACAATAAAAAATTTAAAAGTTGTAAATATGCTGCAATGAACATGCACTTCTTTGCATAAAAACCATAATTTATGTCTCTCAAAGTTCACATATGATAACACATACATTGTTTTTGCATACAGCCTGGATTAAAAAGCACTAGAGAAGACAATCTCACCTGCATATGATAACACATACATGTTAAGGCTCTCAAAGCTTTTTAATCCAGGCTGTATGCTTCAACACAACAAATATCCAAGCTTCATCTCCAACTGACACTATTGTTTTTGCATAAAAAACCATAATTTATGTCTCAATCGGACATCAATCCGTGGATTTTTGTAAAAATCCTCAAATTTTCTATCACTAACAACAATTTTGTTGAATATTTTATCTTAGCTAGAAGTGATTTCCTTCTCCTTAGCTTTGCATAAATCTTCAGCCGATTTGGTATACTTTTTTGTCAACTCTTCAACCTAAGAAAAAGGGGACAAAAATTAGAACAAAACAACAGCGGTAATTGTGTGATTTTTTTATTTAAAAAAGGTTAAATGTTTTGATATAATATTACTTCTTTTTCTAATCTTTTAGCATCATCTGCTGAAAAACCTGAAACTGGTTTCGATTTGCTCTTCTCTTTGTCTTTCCCTTTATCCTTCCCTTCTTTTTTAGGCACAGATTTCTTGATTGAGTCCAAAGCCTGTACAACAAACACAATTATTTATATAACATATTACAATATAATATCATTTATAATATCTCAAATACAAAATTTGCAACAATGCACACATGTATAGCTTCACGAGTAACTTTGGATAGGGAAAAATGCTTTTCCACAGATAAATTTCTAATTATAAGTTTTAAAAGTTTCATTTTGAGAGTAAATTAAGGTGGATATATTTACACATTTATCTATATATCTTTAATTTTTTAGAAATTAGAAGAGAAAATATAACAACACAGTTAGGAGGCAAACAATTTAAAGATTATACCTTTTGTCGGGCTCTTCTAATTCTTTGTTTGACATCTTCAGAAGACTTTGCTACCACTTTGCATACAGCCTGGATTAAAAAGCATAATTTTAAAGTGCTAAACTAATTTTTAAAAATTAAATCACTAGAGAAGACAATCTCACCTGCATATGCTCTTTGGTCATGCTGTTTATTACAATAATTCAAAAAAAAAAATTATTAGCAGCCAAGATACGAATAGAACACTTCATGCATAAGTTAAACAGGAGCTAAAATAAACATGAAAAAGGATAAAAATGACATTGATCATTGGCTAAAAGATAGATTATATTATTTAAAATAAATTAGTATATTTAAGTTGAGATTTGTGTCTTACGGAGGAATAGCTGTAATTAACCGTTCGCCATCTGGCTTGGGATTCAATCCTAGTGGTGATGAAACAATGGCTTTTTCTAGCTCTTTCAGTGCCTGTTAGAATAGAAATGATTCAATGATTAAAGTTATCATTCATACAATCATACAAAATACACTTTAGGTATGTAAATTAGGGGCAGAAATAATTACACTTGGATTATATGGAGTTACTGACAAGGTTTTTGGATCTAAAACTGAAACAACAGCCATTCGATTCAAAGGCATCTTCACACCACCAGTTTCTACAATGATATGATCAAGCATTCCTACAAACAAAAGTTACAAAATAAATAGTAACTATAAACAACATTCTTCTTTCAAAATCAAAAAAAGTTAAGAAACAAATTGATATCATACACACCTGCTGATGCTCTTCCCGTTCGCAATTTGCTCAACTCATGAGATACTGCTTCAATCCCTGCTTCCATCTCAGAGATAGCAGTTGCTTTAATTATTGGCCCAATATTTACAATTTCAACTTTACTATCAGAATTAGCAACACCGAGATCGCCATTATCATCATCATCCCCTGAAATCGTTGTTATGTGGTGCTAATGAGACATAGAACATCAACAACAAAGTAACCTGCGTGATCAGTTATTTCGCATGATCTAATTTTCAAATTAGAGTTATTATGACTATAACGATCGTTTTAAATTGAGGTATCTATTTTCCATATTCAATAAAGTACACAAGAGAAATAGAGAGAGAATTTATTACATTTCTTCCGTGCTATTGCGAAGCTTCTGCGAGATTCGAAGAGGAAACCGATTGCCGGCGAATTCGGAACGGCCGGACGGGGATCGCCGGCAGTTTTTAGGAAATTTGTAGGAACGAGGAAGTGAGAACTCCGGCGAGAGATTCCAAGTAAAGGATATATGTTACGATATGACACGACTGCACGCTTGATTGAAATCGCCATTTGGTGGTTCTTCTTTCTTTTGATGTCACTGGTATCTGCAGCTAGGGTTCTATTAAACCCATCAGATGCAAATTCTTTTGCTGTGGTAGAACTTCCCCCTTATGCATAAAAAAAAATTAAAAAAAAAAAAACAAAAAACAAAAAGAAAAAAGGAAAATGTTTTTAAAATCGCAACTTAAGTGAAATTAACTAATATACATTTACAAACTTGGATGTGATGAGGATGAATAGTAGAAATTTTCCATCTGCTGCTTTTGTTGACTTTCTTTTTAGAGTCCCCTATGCTAATTAAAGCTACAGTCTACAAATAAATAAACTAAATATCAATTTATAATACTTCCTCCGTATCACAATAAATTATACACTTTCTATAAATGGGTGTTTAATGATAAATTTTAAAAGTTACCTTATTTGGCAAAAATGTAGTACCCAATCTCAACTAACTATCCACTTTAATAAAGTGAAATTACCCTTATAACCTTACCTTTACTTTTAAAACTCATTAATATCACTTTATCCAAGAAAAGTGGGACTCATCATCTACTAACTATCAACTTTATTATATTTTAACTCATACTTTAATCTTTTGCCTCAAAATTTATGAAAGCTCAAATGTATCACTTGTCGTGATACGGAGGAAGTACATAAAAAGGGGGAATCATATACGTGAATAATTTAGGCTAGCAGGTGTTTTTTCCTTTTTTTTTTAATTTACCTAATATTTTTTATTTTCTTTTTAAATTCTAGCATTAATATTTTTGATATTTAGGTTTAGAATACTTATATTAATCCCATTTATTTTAGTTTGTTGATTTTTTTGTCCAAAAATTATTATGTGCAAATTAGTGATATAATATTTATCAAGTTGATTTTACCGCTCAAATTATTTATACTATTCAAATTATTGAGAATACGAATTTATAGTTGTACGAATATCAATATACATTATTTTGGATAACATATAGAAATCTCCCGCGGCATCGCGCGGGGTAAAAAGCTACTAGTTATTAACAAAAATAAGAGACGTAATTAAAATACTAATTAGAAATCTGTATATCAATTAATAACTAATTGAGTAAATTACACGGATAGTCTCTGTGTTTTGACTTGTGTTTTGGATTTGGTCCCTAAGTTTCAGAAATTACACCGATGGTCACTAACTATCAGACTTCGTATCGGTTTTGGTCCCTATGGCTAACAGCCGTCAGAATTTGCTGTTAAAGTTTTGCAAATGACAATTTTACCCTTTATGCTTTAATTTTAAATTAAAACAAACTATGCATCTTCTTTATCCACTCCACTCACCGGAGATATGTGATTGTCGCCGGAAATATGTGATGCTCGCCGGAAATATGTCTCCGGCGGAATATCCTCCACCTGAAACCGACCATCCCCACCCTCCTTCTCCGGCGAAACACCCGCAAGTCAAGGCCCAGATTTTGCTCACGCAAACTTCTAGATCTCTTCCCGTGAAATAGAAATTCATCAAAATTACTAGCTTCATCTCTTCCTTCAAATGTCATCACCATCTACTTGTAACGACCGGGTCAAGAAATCCCACCAATCAAAACGAACAACTTTCTAATAACTATCTAATTACAATTAACCATTCTAAACAGAAACAACTACACAAAATACAACAAACGAGCCAAGATCTCACTACCAACAAAGATTATGGATACAAACCAGCTAACTACAAAAAAATTATCAATACAAAACTGCCCAACTCCCACATACCTAAATATACGCCCGGAGTATAACTTCTAAACCTCCGATCAACTTCAAGATCCTATTTGCTTACTCTTATCTTTTCCTGTAAAAAGTTAGTCCACTAAACGGGTAAGCTACAACGAGCTTAGTGAGTTCATAAAGTACAAAATAATACTAGCATTATATACAAAACAAAGAAATAATAACACATAAAATAGTATAAAACTATTTAAGTAATTCATATTATAGCAAGTACACATCAATGCATAACTGACCGAGAAGCTTTACAACTTAACATGAGATTTACTGAGAATCCGTCGTAGCCGAGTATCAACACTTATCCGGGATCAACAAGAATCACTGAATGACTGTCATTGAGAATACAACTAAATCACAAGAATCAACAAGAGTTTGCAAGATAATAAACACAATTGAGAACCAATCACCGAATCAACACTCCACATGAATCATCACTTAACCACCGGAACCGATAGACAATACCGCATCATGAACCAATGAGATCTCAATACTATCCAAACGAATCAAAGTGCGTCATTCCCCCTTAGGCCATTAGGGAATGAGGCCGATGAAGGTGATCAAGGCACCCCTAACCGAGTCCATGATCCAGCTTCACCACCACGGTCCATACCACTCCTCCGCCAGGTACTCCCGCGTCCACCGCTCAACATATTACACAAAGTAATACTCAAGCCGCCGTGGGTCCTCACGAAACGAAATTATCTCTCAAGGAATTCGTACGGGTAACTCATATTCGATATCAAACGAAACAATAACCACGATGACTCCACGAGACCGGAAAAATAGGATTATCACAACCCGAATCAATAAAAATGCATCTCATACTAGAGCAATCCAACTGAGACGTAACACAAGGAATTTATACGACATGAATCGATATCAAGTGAGACACTTCAAGGATATTCCATCAATCAAGACATCTATCAAAAGATTATATACAAGGCATACTACAAATAATCACTATATTCTTACAAGTCAATACACATAGGAAAAGTCTATTAATGAGTCAAACTTCATTTAATCATATTACAGTCAAATCACTAGAATTACCAATTCAATGTTCTAGGCATCGCATATGTGATAATAATAAACCAAATAACAATTAAACACGTAACATTTAAATATATAACTACTAGTATACAGTTGTACATAGATGAACTCACCTGGGATCAAGCAATTTCCAACACAAGCCACGAACTCCTTTAACCACAATTCCAATGTCACCGGTCAATGTAATCACCACAATCTTCCAATTGATTACCTATCATAATTATACACATCTCATTCAATATCCTAATCCATAATCACAACTAGAATAACCCTAATCACCAATTTCCCCCAAATTGATGATGAACCAAACCCTAGACCATCAATCTATCTAAAATTTGTGCACATAATCACTTTTTACCTATGAATCTCATAGCTATATAACTGCTATATTAACATACAATCAACATCTTCAGATTTGTGATCCAAACCCTAACCTAGGGTTCTTGATTCTTCTCCAATTTTAACCCTAAATCACTTGCATGAACAAAATCTAAGCATCATACCTTTATAACTTGATCTTATGATGAAAACCTCTTTGATTTGCACCAATATTCGTCCTTGATTCACCAAAATCGCCCAGAGCAATCACCAACTCGTTCTATGAAGAAAATGAGCTGAAATGGGTCAAAAACCCGATTTTATGTCTAACCTGCACAAGATAGCGCCGCTATCTTCCCAAGATAGCGCCGCTATCTCGACCCCGTGCTAAATAGCGCCGCTATTTCCAGAGATAGCGCCGCTATCTCTAAAATTTTCGCGTTTTCCCCTTAGCTATTTCGAGTTGCTGTCCCCTTTTACACAAGATAGCGCCGCTATCTCTAAGATAGCGCCGCTATCTTCCGAAATGCTGCAATTTCACATTTTTCTTCGTTTTTGACTTATGCCACTTATCCAAATACCGAAAATACAGATTTTTGACCAACACTTTCAACCAACGTAACCTAACAACTTGTCATTTACCACCTATAATTAACTTAACAATTAAAATACTCAAAATTAGAACACGTATGTTACAATTACCTCCTCCTTTTGAGAATTTCGTCCCGAAATTAGGTTGACTTGAATGAAATAGAATCCCTTGATTTTATCATCTTTTCTTTCCTCAATTACCATTCCATCTATGAACGTTTCATTCTTTTGTTTCCCTCTTGACAAACATTAGCTACATATTCCAATTTCTTAGCACATTTGACCTAGGTCCAAAAGAACCGTTTTGCCAAATATATCTACATTATTAACAATAAACATATGAAATACCTTCAGTCAACAAATAACTTCCATATTACTCGATCACTCAAACAAGTCAAAAATTCATATGAATTGCAATTCTTTAATTCATACCATGGTCAAAATCAGACACTTATTTTATATGCAAAACCAAGACCACCTTCTTTGACCAATTCACGTTTAACCAAATTATTACTCAAACGGGTCAAAACCATACTATTTCAAAATTTAGTATGTACGAGTTACATTCTAGCCATACTAATACGCATATAATGACAGATTCATGTTTAACCGTTCCTTCCTTAAAACAAGCCAAATTCCTAATATTATCATTAAAAATTTAACAATTAACTTAACAAATATGGTATTCATTAATTACATACCTCTTTCAATTTCTTCATATTCTTAATCATATTGACTTTGACTTCAGTCAATATCATTCAAAGGAGCCATTTCATCGAGTGTATTCAAACTTCCCTTCCATTCCTTTCTAGGTATAAATCGATCTCCCATGACAATTCTCTAGGACTAATTCCAATTTCGCCACCGGTATCCATACTTTTCATTCATTACTTGAGATTAGTCGGCATTCCTTTAACTAAATTTCATCACATGATCCTTTGATTCAGACTCTTACCCTGCATTAAACTAATTTCAATCTTTTGAACATTGTTAAACTATTCATTATTATTACAGTAAACCGCAATCTATAAAGCCAACTCGGTTAGTAGCTAACCATTCGTCATGCCTGAATTGATAATTACATTACAAAGCTTAGATACAAAATACAGTTCCTTCATAATTCTTACTTATAAACATATTCATTAACCTTGAATCTTGTGCTATTTCTAGTACATTTCCAATTTTAACTATCCATAACCGATTATTACACACTTCCCCACTATCAATAACTTTGTTCCCAAACTATTACTCAGATCAGATCAAATTTTATGCCATTTAACAAATTCTCAATTCATACTATTCCCAAAGTCAAAGTTGGATCTCATATACATTTCGTACCATAACCAATTACTTGTTCTATATACATAGTCGATACTTTATATTGATTCAAGTTCTATTTTTAACTAATTATTCCGCAATTGAATCCAAATGCATGATACTGAGATTTATGTTAAACTAATTGCATCATAACCACCTCAATAACCACATTATATTCAGTTCATACTAATTAAGTTCCAGTTTAATCAACATCTACTAACATGATCAAAGTCCAAACTCATATTATGATTAACCTTACCATAGTTCCTAGCTCATCCAAGTTCCGTACTTCAGTATTCTTTTAGTTTTATTATTCTCGAGTTTCAAGTTTTGCTCATAGCCTATCTAACTCGTCGAGGATATCAATATCATCTCCGCATACAATACCCATTCTACATCACTAATGCATTTATAGGAAAAGAATTACCACTTACAAAAACCAATTTGTTCATTAATTCACCATTCTATTTTCACCCTACACTTACTCGGGTTATTCCCTTTCAACCAAATTTCGGTCCATCTTTTCTAAAACACAAAAGGTTGTCTATATACTTCATTACCTAATCCGTTCCAATAATAATGTTTAAACTTGACAAATTCTATGAACCCTAGATCAATATAGAATTTGTGGTCATTAATTTCCAATACTTAAATCCTCATATCCTTTGTGACCATTAAAGTTTCACTTTTCACAACATCAACATGTACATAACAGATTCATTATCGGATAAGAAAACCATATTAAAGATCAAACGAATCCAGTAACACACAATAAATCAGATTCTTCATAATCAAACAATCTACGAACGATTAGAGTATTAACAATAAATGTACCAATTTTGACGTTAGCATCCTCGTAAGCTTCCTCAGAGGTATTTGAACACACAACCTCTTGCCTTAGGAACCTCCTCCTTTCGCTTATAGTACCCGTCACAAAAGACTGATGAACCAAAGTTTCATTTTCGGCGACTTGTTAGAACGAGTAGAGCATTGACACTTTCGGTATCCCAACTTTCCGTGAGACTAATAATTGCATCCTTGTACGGACAGCTAGACCTTTTTGTGTCCGTTTTCACCACAAACCTAATACTTCAAGGTTCTTGATAATTCTTACATCGTCCATTATGATTTCTACTACAATGTCGACGTTTACAGGTTGCACCCGACTACAAAATTATCAAAGTTATACACATAATATATTCTTTCACATAGACCTTACTTATACCTGTTTCGAAAAGAACTGACACTGAACTGCGGGGGAAAAATTGAATTGTTTCATTTTATAACGTTTTGGTTCAGGAATCAACACTCTACTTGGGTTCAAATCATACTCACCCTTCCGAACACATTCAACAACTTTCGCGACAAAGGAATATCATATTTGCTAGCACAATCTTAATTTTCATATCTAAACCTTCCACAAGCACTTACACTTTCTTTATTCCATTTTGGGATGAATTCTGTGGCAAATTGTGCCTCCGGATTAAACACCGTTTAATATTCGTCTAACAACATTGTTCCTAATCTAATTTCCAAGAATTCTTTCTCAATCCTTGTTCTCATCTTACTGGAACTATATTGATCAAGAAAACGAACTATAAAAGATTACCAAATCATATGATCCTCTTCCTTCTCGCTTAATATTTTATACAAACTATTCATCAGGTCAACGCCTTTCCTAAAAGCCTAACGGTCACATAACATTTTGATCTTCCCCGTGGACATGAGATACATAGAATACCTTGTCTGTGTTTTCAATACTCAACGCCTCCACAGGATCAGGCACACCCGTAAATTCGATAGCTCCACTACTACAAAAGGTTTTAAAGGATATTGCCCCGAATTTCTTACTTAAAGATTCAATCACCACATTAGCCTTCGACTTACTTTTCTCTCCTTTTCTAAGTTATTCAAACATAGAACGAACCGTATTAACAATTCTACTCATCAATCTCTCTTCACAACAAACACTTGTTCCTCTTTCATTTAACAAAGTTGTTTCATGCCTCAAGATAAGCATGAAATTTCCCCTCATTCAGAAACCCCATGATCACATTTACCACATCTTTGATCCATGATTTACCGAAATTTAAGTCCACACAATTATATCATTAATCATACAATTTCCTATTGTTAACCCTTTACCCATTTTCTAAACTTAAACCTATGGTTTGTATCCATCCTAAACCCATAATCCATACACTTACACCATCAACACCTAAGTTTGAGTCTAAGCACCGCAATGATACCTAGTTCACTCAAACTAATGCTCTGATACCATATTGTAACGACCGGGTCAAGAAATCCCACCAATCAAAACGAACAACTTTCTAATAACTATCTAATTACAATTAACCATTCTAAACAGAAACAACTACACAAAATACAACAAACGAGCCAAGATCTCACTACCAACAAAGACTATGGATACAAACCAGCTAACTACAAAAAAATTATCAATACAAAACTGCCCAACTCCCACATACCTAAATATACGCCCGGAGTATAACTTCTAAACCTCCGATCAACTTCAAGATCCTATTTGCTTACTCTTATCTTTTCCTGTAAAAAGTTAGTCCACTAAACGGGTAAGCTACAACGAGCTTAGTGAGTTCATAAAGTACAAAATAATACTAGCATTATATACAATACAAAGAAATAATAACACATAAAATAGTATAAAACTATTTAAGTAATTCATATTATAGCAAGTACACATCAATGCATAACTGACCGAGAAGCTTTACAACTTAACATGAGATTTACTGAGAATCCGTCGTAGCCGAGTATCAACACTTATCCGGGATCAACAAGAATCACTGAATGACTGTCATTGAGAATACAACTAAATCACAAGAATCAACAAGAGTTTGCAAGATAATAAACACAATTGAGAACCAATCACCGAATCAACACTCCACATGAATCATCACTTAACCACCGGAACCGATAGACAATACCGCATCATGAACCAATGAGATCTCAATACTATCCAAACGAATCAAAGTGCGTCATTCCCCCTTAGGCCATTAGGGAATGAGGCCGATGAAGGTGATCAAGGCACCCCTAACCGAGTCCATGATCCAGCTTCACCACCACGGTCCATACCACTCCTCCGCCAGGTACTCCCGCGTCCACCGCTCAACATATTACACAAAGTAATACTCAAGCCGCCGTGGGTCCTCACGAAACGAAATTATCTCTCAAGGAATTCGTACGGGTAACTCATATTCGATATCAAACGAAACAATAACCACGATGACTCCACGAGACCGGAAAAATAAGATTATCACAACCCGAATCAATAAAAATGCATCTCATACTAGAGCAATCCAACCGAGACGTAACACAAGGAATTTATACGACATGAATCGATATCAAGTGAGACACTTCAAGGATATTCCATCAATCAAGACATCTATCAAAAGATTATATACAAGGCATACTACAAATAATCACTATATTCTTACAAGTCAATACACATAGCAAAAGTCTATTAATGAGTCAAACTTCATTTAATCATATTACAGTCAAATCACTAGAATTACCAATTCAATGTTCTAGGCATCACATATGTGATAATAATAAACCAAATAACAATTAAACGCGTAACATTTAAATATATAACTACTAGTATACAGTTGTACATAGATGAACTCACCTGGGATCAAGCAATTTCCAACACACCACGAACTCCTTTAACCACAATTCCAATGTCACCGGTCAATGTAATCACCACAATCTTCCAATTGATTACCTATCATAATTATACACATCTCATTCAATATCCTAATCCATAATCACAACTAGAATAACCCTAATCACCAATTTCCCCCAAATTGATGATGAACCAAACCCTAGACCATCAATCTATCTAAAATTTGTGCACATAATCACTTTTTACCTATGAATCTCATAGCTATATAACTGCTATATTAACATACAATCAACATCTTCAGATTTGTGATCCAAACCCTAACCTAGGGTTCTTGATTCTTCTCCAATTTTAACCCTAAATCACTTGCATGAACAAAATCTAAGCATCATACCTTTATAACTTGATCTTATGATGAAAACCTCTTTGATTTGCACCAATATTCGTCCTTGATTCACCAAAATCGCCCAGAGCAATCACCAACTCGTTCTATGAAGAAAATGAGCTGAAATGGGTCAAAAACCCGATTTTATGTCTAACCTGCACAAGATAGCGCCGCTATCTTCCCAATATAGCGCCGCTATCTCGACCCCGTGCTAAATAGCGCCGCTATTTCCAGAGATAGCGCCGCTATCACTAAAATTTTCGCGTTTTCCCCTTAGCTATTTCGAGTTGCTGTCCCCTTTTACACAAGATAGCGCCGCTATCTCTAAGATAGCGCCGCTATCTTCCGAAATGCTGCAATTTCACATTTTTCTTCCTTTTTGACTTATGCCACTTATCCAAATACCGAAAATACAGATTTTTGACCAACACTTTCAACCAACGTAACCTAACAACTTGTCATTTACCACCTATAATTAACTTAACAATTAAAATACTCAAAATTAGAACACGTATGTTACACTATTCACAAGTTTTAACCTCTGTTTGCACCATATCGCTTCTCTTCCACAATCATTGTTTCAAACCCTAGTTATACAGATCTAATCATTAGTAAGTGGGTTTTTGTAGATCTATTTCTGGAAGAAAAAAAAGCTAACATGAAATTTGATTACACACATTTTTCATATCGAAATTTATATGATTTTTCCACAAATACTTGTGAAGTGAAATTTGTGAAGTGAACAGAGCAGTAGCACCACCGTATCCAAGCATCGCCATCGGAGATATTCACACACACAGCCGCAACCTCTTCCACCAACCGTCATCCAATATAAACTTAAAATCATTATTAGCGATACTACTACGAACTCCTTATCATCTCAATTGAAATTGACAACCTTCAGTTCTCCTTTATAATTAACTTCCTCTCGCCGTGCTCGACTGATTTCGTCCACCGCCGCCTCGGCGGCGAGGAAAAATGTAAACCCTAAGGAACCGGGGAAGAAGGAGGAGGTGATAGAGGAGGAAATTGAGGAAGATTTGCCATGGATTCAATACAAGGCTTTGGATATTGTTGAATTTAGTGACTCATTATCACATGCTATTCCTTGTCCTAGGGTTGGCCAATCTTCGTTTCCATGGCTTTTGTCCGTACCTTTGGCGTATGTTGGAATCTCGTTTATTTTTGCAGCTGTTAATACTGTGATGGTGAAGAGAGAGGAGAGGGGTGTAGAGAGAAGAGAGAGAATTAACTATTAATAATAAATAAAATGTTAAAAGGGTATTTTAGTCATTTAATATAAGTTAACAACTTTTTTTTAACAGACATCCATCTTAGGGACCAAATCCGATACGAAGTCTGATACTTAGTAACCATCGGTGTAATTTCTGAAATCTAGGGACCAAATCCAAAATTCGGGTCAAACCACAGGGACTATCCGTGTAATTTACTCTAACTAATTCATATATATTAAAAACCACTTTTTATTAATAATAATACAAACTTTTATTTATTAATTGGTTGGTCCTATGCTTGTAAACGAACCGTTGGTGAACCGTTTGACGGAAGTTCGTTTATGTTTGTTTGTTTAGTTAAACAAACAAACAAGAACAAGAAGTTGTGTTCATATTGTTAAACGAATGAACATGAACAGAGATCCGTACGTTCAATTACATTCGTGAACATGAGTTTGTTCGTTCGTGAATGTTCGTTTGTTAGTGTTCATTCATCGGTGTATATTTACATTTGTTCGTTAGTGTTCGTTTGTTAATATTTGTTTATGTTCAAATTTCATATGGTCAAATGTTAATTTTTTGTTTGTCTTCATACATATGCCTTTTCATACATACCATTTAGAATTTCTTTTACAACATATTTACTTTATTTATGGTGATTTTAAGATTTTGAGTGAATTTCCTTAAAAAATTACATTGTGATTCCAATGTGTATATTATAGGAGCTAATACCAATTTTCATTAATAAAATACAATTACAATAAGGGAAATTGACTAAATAACGTTTACAAAAGATTGAAACAAATAAATAGAACAAACAAGAACAAGGTTTTGGTTGAGTCTCGTGAAATTCACGATCCCCTTAAAATAGATTCGTTGTCTATTTCCCAGGGTAAAACAACCGAGTAGTTTTACACTACCGGATATAATCCAAGCCAGAATAAGTACCGAAATTGAGAGAGTTTTCTTAGGAGAGAAAGCTGTGAAAGAAGAAGTAGGTGATCAAAGGTGTGAATTGGTGTGTCTACAAATGAGACCCAAGGTCTCTATTTATAGTGTAGAATGCCAAGTGATTTTTAATCAAAACATTAAATGCATTCAATACTATTAAACAAGAAATCATAATAGCAAACTGCATTTACTGCAGAAATTCATAACTGGTCAGTCCAGGAACTCAGTATACGAACTCAGCGCTGCAGGTCAGTACAGAGGAGGTCAGTACGAGCACTGCAGTGTCGACAAGATGCAAAAAATTGACCCGCACGAGCCCGGGATTTCGGAGCTGCATTCGTGTCCGCAGGTCGCCCGGGCGCACATGAGTTCAAGCCATTTCGGGCCACTCGGTCCAAATTATATGCACCCCCTAGGCGTGCGGGTAAAACCCATGTATAAGGATTTAATCTTCGATCATACTTCCAACCTTATAAACCAACAAATGTTTTGATCTTTTTCCAATGTGGGATACTCTCCCAACATCCCCACTTCCAAGATTTTTGTTTCAAACACCCTACTTTGAGAGTCGATATCTCATTCACCACAACTCTACTTTGGACACGCTATATACCGTTGCGTAGCTCTCATAAAGGAGAACACAAAACTACCAACCAATAACTATATATAACGAATATATATACAATTATATAGGTCCAAAGTTGGTGAAAAATCATTTTATCACAACTTTTTCCAACATATATAGCCAACAACTTAAGTTTTTTTTATTATTCTTCATTTCAAGTTTTGTCAAGTAGTTCGTAAGGTTCGTTTGTGTATGTTCATTTTATATTTTTTTCCTTGAAATGTTCATGAACACTTAATTTTATTAACGAACGAACACAAACACAAAAACTCGTTCGTATAAGTGTTCGTGAACACTTTTTTTCTTAACAAATGAACACGACAAGGCCTCGTTCGTGTTCGTTTACAGGCGTAGTCCAGTTTCATAATTAGCCTTAACTAGGCCTGACAATGGAGCGGGTTTGAAGCGGATCAGACTTGATCCAAATCTTTTTAACAAATTTCAAATGACGATCCAAACCCGATCCATGATCCACAGGGTCTTGAAAAATTGAACTCATACCCTTATTCACCGAAGGATATCCGACTCATTTACCCAACCCATTTACCGTACACGATTATTGATTTTAATATGTAAGTAGTTTTCAATTTGAATATTTTATATATGAGTTTTGCTAATATGTATCCTAACGCATACTATAAGAAATATTATATATCTATTTTACGCTTATATAAATTATAATTTTCCTTATTTCTCAATTTTTGCAAGAGTTATTTGGTATAGCACATAAAAATTAGTAGTTCATTTATGTTAAATTACATTAGTTAAGAAAAACTTGACTCATTATATGCATGTTAACAAATGCTACATTATAGGAAAACCTTTTATATATAATTTTGGTAGTCGACAACAAATCAATGAATAAAATTGGAAAATTAGAATTGTGATTTCTAACATCTAACTTTTAATTTCTATTAGTTTTTAAAGATAGCAATTATATAAACCATAAATATGAGAAATATAAGTTAGTTATTTCTAATTTTAAATGCGGGGCGGGTTATAAACGAATCGGATCGATATTGATCCATACCCGATCATTTTAGTAAAAGGGTTAACGGATGCGGGTCGTTAGCAGGTAAACGAATCACAAACTACGATCCAAACCCATTTTATTCGTGCGGGTTCGGATTGAATCAGGGTCAAAACCCGCTCCATTACCAGGTCTAGCCTTAACATCAACAAAGAATTAAGCATGCTCTAAGAGGAAGGGGTACGATGGTGCAAGGGGTAGGTGTGATCCTATGTGGTATCTTCAAACTCAACACCACCACACCGTGTGTGTTGTGAGTGAGCGTCTGCGTGACTCCACTGGCGAATTTGGCGTGAGAGGTGAGGTTTTTGAGGTATTTTTTTGAGTGAATGATATTTTAGTGATGATTGAAGGACTATTTGAGGTTTTGAATGTGACATGTGGGATACTTATCTGATGCTGATTTGACACTTTGACTTGAGCCATGGTACCCAATACTCTCAGTGTGAGTTCAACAAAGGACATCTGGTCTAGCATCATCAATTTTTTTTAAACAGAACCTAATCTACTCATATCCTATTTATTTACGACGGGACTTGTACCCATAACCTCTCATCTAACATTATCAATTATACACATCAATTTCGGATGATGTTGTTTCAAATCTCATTGATTAACACAAGCAACCACGTAGACATATGAACAATATATATGATTCTCTACTTTTTAATAAATACAATTTCGAGCAGTTTATATATTGCTACATATTATAAAAATCTGATAATTTACTTCAGTTTTTGGAATTTATTTTTAACAAATCTAAATACAAGTAATTAAGACAATAACTTTCTTTAACATATGTGTTTCAATAGGTGAGCTAACTTTGTTTGTAACCATGTAAAAATCTATAACCACATGACTAAAGTATATGTGTATGTAAAACTAAGTGTTTGTTATACAATCTTATAATAAAAATAATAGTTATAAATTTTAAGTCACACATAAACAATTGAACTATTTTTTATCTAAATTAATAACTATATTGATCAACCTCTCAAATTCTCATCACTCATCTCAGACCAGCATCTGAGGTACTGATTTGATGATTTGCTCAATCCCACTGTGCTAATACAAATCAAATTCATTACTCTCAAATTTATAAAGAAATCAAGGTATTCTAATCATCAATTCCTCCACCCTTTTTTTTGCAATTTACGATCGATATTCAATTTTCTGCTGCAGTTAAATGATAGAAACCGAAGAACATGAAGGACAAATTAGTGTTAATAGCAAACCATAGGGGGACTTTTGAAGAAAATTCATTATTTCAAAAAAAAGTATTCCATCTAGAAGACGCAGAAGAAGAGTCGGAGAAACAATTAATAGCTAATGATGTAGACTAAGTAACGATAGTGTAGATTAGACCCATTGATTCAAAGAATACCAAGATAATCTAACTAAAACCATGTTGATTTGAGAATACCGTAGAAATGGTCTTCAAAATATGTTCAACACGAAGAACAATTTTAGAGAAAAAACTTAATTTTTGTAAAAACTTCAACTGTTCATTTAAATTACATAAAACAGACCTTAAATATGACCCAGATTTTTGAATGAGCATAAAACAACAAACGGGTCATAAATTTGGCCTAAATAAAGTTTGTTAAAATAAAGAAAAAACACGAAAATGCAAATAAAGTGTCCAAAAACAATGTTTTTGGGCCGAAAAGTTGGGTAAACCACCTACGACACCACCGACGTCAAACAAACTACACCTTGGCTCCCCGACACTTTACCCAGCCCTTGGGTTTTCATCAAATTTCTTATTCGTTGCAACCTACCAACATCATCCGTACTCGAGTATAAATTAGACATAAGTACATAAACACCACTATCATTTTTCAATTCCATCAATTTCTCAGCTGCAATTTGTGAAATTTCTACCTCTTTATACTCTCACAACCACTTAATAAAGCTCGCCACACAACCGCACCTTCTCTCGGGCTACACGAATTTGGCATTTTTAAGAAAGCATGTCGATTATACAAATATAATGTTCGGTTTTCAGGGTGATATTGTAATGATCGGGATCGCACATTTTGTTGCATAATTTTGGCCCTCGTGTTCCATAGCGGAAACAGTTATTAAAGTAACATCAACTGGTTGAAATCCGGTTATTTCCATTCTATATGAAGGCATTTAGATCATCTCATGTTCTAAGTTGCTTGAAAAATTACTGATGGCGCAGGCGGGATTGGTGGCGGGCTTTGGTGCCGCAAAACCCTATTTGTAAGCTAATTATTTAAGCTAATTATTGTAAACACTATTTATAAGCTAATTATTTAAGCTTTAAGAATATCTTAAATAAGCTTTTTTAGATACCCTTCATTTTCCTCTTGTTTTTCTTAAATCGTACCTAAAAAATAGTTTCACGACTTTATGAATTAAAAACATAATATTTCCTCATTACTCTATATATACATTTATGGTTCATGAAATACTGTTCATAACAGAAAAAAAGGAATTCATAATATATATTAGATTTATGAGCTGGTTATAAAAACTGCTTTTTGCCCAAGTGGTTTTACCATCTAAATAAGGAGATTTTGTTGTCCTCACGTCACAGTATCGAGTCATGCTTCATCTGAATTGCTTTGTACTCTTTTAAAATGCTTTTGTGGCTTGACTTAAAGGTCAAATCCGGCAGCCATATTTTTTTATGTAAAGAATTTACCTTTTTTTGTTTCTTTTTTTCCCCAACCCAAAGACCAAAGCTCACACCTTAAGGCTTTGCCTCTTTTACAAATTATGTCTACTTTTAAAGAGTTTTTCTTTTCTTTCTTCACTTCTATAGAATTCTTCATTATTATTATGTATTTATATCTTAAGTGCAAGAAACGTATTAGTTTTAGAAAATAAATTAAATTTATAGAATATCTGGAAAAAATTCAAATATACATAAATTTTTATCATTTATATTCAAATAATTAAAATATTATTAACTTTTTACTTTTCACTAGAATTAGTTTTATCTTACTTTTTTACTTTAGTTCATTAAATTTTAACTAACATTAACCTATCATATTTAATAAGATCTTATACTTCTTCCGATTCAAAATAAGTGCTACGCTTTTACTTTCACGTTTTTTGTTGTAAAATATTGTAATGGATATTATGATAGATTAAAAGAGATAATTAGTGAAG
Organism: Calendula officinalis; assembly: GCA_963853835.1. Taxonomy (NCBI): domain Eukaryota; kingdom Viridiplantae; phylum Streptophyta; class Magnoliopsida; order Asterales; family Asteraceae; genus Calendula; species Calendula officinalis. Next base: position 49,291,228 of record OY970829.1, on the reverse strand, counting down.
AAAGGTCCCACAATATAATTTTAGGCTTTATTGAAAAAAGAGAAAGTAAATTAGGTAATCCTAATGATGTTTAATAAAGTTAAGTAACGACAAAATGGTAATTTTATATATAAAAAATTACCAAATAAGGAAAGTGTAGTACTTATTTTGAATCGCCCATATAAGGAAAATGTAGCACTTATTTTGAATCGGAGGAAGTATATGTTTGGAACATAAATTTAAAAGTCACAATTACCAAAGGGCATTTGACACAACGATATGATGTTTGCCCCCCATTCTTGAGGTCGAGGGTTCAAAGCCCGTCGTGACGTCATGGACATAAGTGGAAATTATGAGTAGATTAGAAATTGTCGTTAAAAAAACCAAATATCTCTCAAACTCTACAATTTTGAAAATCAATTAAAAACTTTACAACCCTTAATTGTTATTGAATACATTATATCTTTAAAATTGCAAGAAAACCACGCGTAATAGTATTATTATTGTTGTAACTACAATAAACATAATGGATAGTACACCTTTTTTTTCTTCATAAATTAGAATATATATTTTTAAATATAATTAACCAAATCTTAATCTAAACGTAAAAAATTTAGATCTAATAACAAGCGCGTTAATTTAGATCTAATAAATAAGCAGCAACGCGCGTAACGCATTACACTCGTTTGATACATATTTCATTTTTAAAAATCTCAAAACAAATGACGATTACTTCATTTGATCACTTTTAGTATATGAAATAACATTTTTACTTTTATTTATTTTTTTAAATATCATTAACATAACTTAACAAAGCGGTGTACCACAACTAGTAATTTTCTCCTTTAATTTATTATAAGAAGTAGCCTATAACTCGTGATAAATTACGTGTGACTCGTAGAAAGTTTCAAATTTACCAATCAATTGTAAATTGTTAGTTTGTTAACACACAATTACTGAAAACTAAAGACTGGGACTTAAAATGTGGGAGGAGAGTTAAATGGGAGGGTCAAGTAACATGTCAAAATATGTAAATCTTGACTTGAAATGTTGGATTGATAAAGAGCATATGTCACCCGTGATTACAACATCTTAGTGTAAAACATGATGTGTTTTACATATCTCAGTTAATCATATAAATATAAATCATAATTTATAATAATGTTGGTAAAATTTACATAAATTTTCAAATATTTTCTAGTACTTCATGGTAAGTCATGTTCAAAGTCCTGTAAAATTACGGGTGATTTATAATTTTTTTTATACTCCTGAAACTTCAAATATGATCAATAATTTTAGTATTAGAATATGTAGTTTACATATGAAATGATTTATTTTACAAAAGAAATATACGCGCGTCTATACTATTCTTTTTTTTTTTTTGGTATAGATTGCACCTGACTTTCATCTCAAAATAGTAAAATTCTTGGTTACAATACTGTACTTTTCATCTCCCCATAAATAGAGAAGAAAAGGTTGCAGATTACAAAATTCTTGGTTGCACACCGTTGAGGTAATGTTCTAAAAGAATCAGGATGAATATGCTCATTTAGGGACCCCTGTAAAAATAAAAATAAAAACAAAAATAAAATGAATTAGTGAAGTTAAAACATGCACTTTGGATGACTTCGACCCGTTTGACCCTTTTCTGTAATCAATATTTAACTTAATGTGTTTGACTTGATATATAGAGATTAAACATATCCCATATTAACATTAATATGTTAATAAATTTCACATTCTTTTTAGATATTATAGATATGATTAAGTTTATCCAAAGTTGCACGTGTTTAATCATGAATTTGTAGCTTTTAATTCGGGAGATTTTATTACTTATTTGAATTTTATGAGATATATAATAAAATATGGGATAAATGTTCAAATGGTAGAAATCTAAAATTCTTTGCAAATTGCAAACGTGGCAGGTACTTGCAAACGTGTCAGGTTATGTGGTAGGAGATTTATGAGGTGGCAAAAATAACATGGATTAGGTGACGTAAATTATTTTCTTTTATTAAAGATTAAGATAAGATAAAGATGCTTACAATCATTTGATTCAAAATACGTAAAATTAAGCGTGTATCACTTAATATAAAAACGAAGGATTTATATGTAACTATAGTTATAAATTATAATCAATCAAATACGTACATGAAGCTAATCTATATAGAGTAATATTTAAATATGGTTTTTCATTTAAATCATACTTAACCAATAACTATCATGTAAGATGAAGTCAAAATCTTCTTCGTGTTTAAATAAATCGATATTCTTTTTATTTACACTTCAAAAGAGTTAATGGCATTTTTATGTTTTCAAAGATTATGGTTATCTTTTGTCATTTAACTTTTTTTCTTGATATTATTTAGTTGACAAATAAAGTATTTTCAGTAGTTGATTGAATTTTTTAATGCAAGAAAAATTGAACTGATTGCTTGAATATTAACCTTAAAACCTTAAACTAAGGCCGCGTCCAAAATAGAACAAACCTTATCCAAATATTAACACAAAAAACCTAAAACAAAACATACAAAATTACTTATCCATATAATAACACAAAAGGCCTCCCAAGCATTGGAGGTTTATATGTAATTATTTACCGTTTCAAAAAAAAAAAAATAATCTTTCTTGTTTTGTTTCTAGCTTCTCGCTAAATTTTTAATACAATTTGCCGTTAAAAAACACATTTACTTATATTCCAAAAGTGAACTGAAACTCTAGTGACCGGTCGATCGAGAGTCATCCACTTTCTCGATTTCATATAACCGAACTACAACATGATCGAACAAGACATATCGATTTCATATGTTTGCATGCAAAGATGCAATTATATCGAATTATTAGAACCATGATATGAAAGGACCATGGATTTCATGACCTCTCAATAAGTTTTTACCAATACGGCCATAATTTAATTAGCAAGAAACTAAGATATATTTCCAAGGGAGAAAAAGAGAATTTAAATAAAATATCATCCACTATTATAGCTAATAACAAAAATATGACGGCCAAGAAAAAGAAAAAAAACCTAAAAAACCTAAAAAAAAACTACGACTTAAACCATCACTTTTGCGCTGCTTGATTTTGCTTCTTCCAGACGAACAATGGTATCAACCTCAACGATGGACTGCGCGCCAATTAAAAAAATAAAAAGATAGCAATAAATAAATAATCTGGAATAGTAAAAGTTGTTATGGGTGCGTGGCGGGAAAAACATACTAATTGTTGTGTCATTGATCATGGGGTTAAAGAAAATATAAAGAATTAAAAGAAGTTTAGAATTAACCTTGAAATCAGTGATGAAGTGGGTTGGGTCCAGAAGGGACTAAACGTTTGTAAACACCATATATCGGATCGATTTCATCGTCACCTGGCGGAGATGGACGGCGGGGCTGTGGCGGCGGAAGTACTACTTGCGTTGGTTGATGGGAATTATCACATAAACGCGATGGGTATTAATGAGGTATACCGCATATACCTTCCCAACCGAGTAGTTAGACGGAACCTTCCTGAACGGAACTTTCCTGAACGGAAGGACTAAACGGACGCAGAGATATCGATAATCCCAAGAATCAATCCAACCGACATGCGGAAATTACGGAAAGGGCGCCCCACTAGTACGATCGCATTAAATGCGACCAAGTCCCTAGGGCGGCTCCGGCGTGGGTTTAAGGTTTTGCCCTCCGGTCCAAAGCCTCCTATGGCGACCTAATATCCACAGAGTTCGAAAGCGACCGGTCCGAAGTGGGTTACCTCCCTTTCCCGCCTAAAGACGACCGGCTATAAATATGATCCTCTGATGTCCAATATGGATCATCACCTTCCGGTACATTTATTGCTTATATCATTTATTATAAGCATTCAATATTGTACTCGCCAATCACGACCTCACGTCATATACACTCATATACCGATTACTAACTTGACCGTCGGAGTGTTCTCACGGGAAACCACCCGGGGAGCATCTGACTAAGGGTTATCTCGTTGATTGCAGGATCCATAAGCTGTAGCCGACCATCCAAACCGTCCGGAAGATTCTTGAATCAACATTTGGCGCCATCCGTGGGACCTCTCGAACAAAATGGTCCAAGAAAATCCGAAAAATGACGCTAATCGTGAACGAGTGACACCGATTCGGCCCGAGGAGCCGATAGAAGGGGTATTGACGCCGGCATCAACTTCCACGTGTCCACCACCCACCGGTGGGGAAAACGAGCCTACCCTGGAGGAATTGGAAGAGTACAACCTCTTCTGTAAATTTCGGAAAATGAGGCAGATGGAAAAGTCCCGAACAAAACTGAAAGGAGGGGCGCTAGGGCTCGAAAGAAACCTAACGTACTCCAGTGATGAAGAGCCAATAGAGGAGGTGTACAGAGATCCATCTCCTCCGAGAAGGCCTCGTAGGGCGGAGATCACCCCAGTTGGGAGACGGGAGGAAGGAAGAAACTCTCCACCCAAGAACGAAAGAGAAGCTCCTCATCGACGCACCACCTCCGGTTCAAGAGACTTTCGATCTCCGTTTACAGATGATATCAACGAAATGCCTATACCTCCAGGTCTGAAAGGACCCAGAGTCAAATCATATGATGGAACCGGAGATCCCGACGATCACGTGGCCAGTTTCCGGTGGGCTGTGCGAATGATCCCGATGGATCCAAGGCTTTGGTGTTTGTACTTTGCGGGAACTCTGGAAGGGTCTGCCAGGTACTGGTTATCAAGTCTCCCGCATAAGAGCATCTCTAGTTTTGAGGACTTGGTTCTGCAGTTCAGTCATAGTTTCATACAGCAGAAGTACCAGCAGCGATCTCAATCCATTATGGCCTGTCGACAGCGGGAAGGGGAATCCAACAAATCATACTTTAAAATGTTTAACGAGCAGAGCTGAAAGATGCCTGTCCGGGAAGACTCTCTGATCATTGCCGCCTTCACGTACGGGCTCCGGGAAGGAGAGTTGTTTCGGGAACTGTCAAAAAGAGATTTCGATAAGGCAGACGACATGATCAGCGTGGTGAACAAGGTGTTAAAACAGGAAGATGAAAGTGCTGAAAAGCTACGTTTCGAAGCTCAGGAAAAGAGAAATACGAACGGATCGGGTTCGTACAAAGGAGGAGATAAGGGGAAGGGTTTCGCCAAAGCAGGTTTTCCCGGAAGGTCGCCTTATAAAGCAAGAATCCCGGAGGGGAGATCGCAAGGCGATAGATATGGTCCGTACCGACCAGAAGTTTATGCGGCGACGGAAGCCCGAAGGGCTGACGGAAGAGTGGCGAGAAAGAAATACCCAAGGGATCCAAACGCTTATTGTGATTTTCACAAGATCATGGGTCACACCACTGCGACCTGTGAAAGCTACAGAAGAGAGAAGGATGCCCAGGGTAAAGAAAGAACGGAGGCCAACGTTGTCGAGGCTAAGAAAGACGCAGCTGCATATAATGCTGAGAGTTGTGCAATCGAAGAGGAATCGACACCCTTTCTCCTAGGCAAAAGGAAGGGGGGAACTGTTGAGTTTGGAAGGGGGAGCCTGTTCCTGACGGATATGTCGGAACGGAACCGCTAGTGATCTTCGGTATAGTGGCTAGAACGATGGTTCGTAGAATTTACGTTGATGGAGGAAGTTCAGCCAACGTTATGTACAGTCATTGCTTCGAAAAATTTCCTTCTGATATTCGGGCCCTCCTGAAGCCAGCTAAGTCCCCCGTTGTTGGATTCTCTGGGCAGTCTGTCTGGCCTAAGGGAAAAATCCACCTAACCCTCGTGTTAGCCGATTGGGAAAGCTTCCATAGCAAAACAATTTTAGCCGAATTCATCATCATTGAAGCCCCCTCACGATATAACACCATTTTGGGAAGAACAGGGATGTGGCAGTTTCAGGCAATTGCCTCTACGATCCATGGTTTACTCAAATTTCCTTCCGGTCAAGGGGTGATAACCGTCCGGAGTATGCCCATGCCTCCATTGGAATGCAACAGCATCACACATCAAGACAGTTGGACGGAACAGGAGGAGGTGCAGGTGGTAATTAACTCCGAATACCCGGATACTCCCATTCGAATTTGAGGAGGCTTACCTCCACAGTTAAGAAGCGAGTTGGAAGCTTTGCTGAAATAAATACAAAAGGGTATTTGCTTGGACACCCGGGGACATGACCGGAGTGTCTCGAGAGGTGACCGAGCATAAACTCATGATTAACCCAAGCTTCCCTCCGGTGAAGCAAACCAAAAGAAGAATGACGACAGAACGAAATAGGGTGGTCAATGAAGAGGTACAGAGTTTGGTGAAAGCAGGGGTGTTGCGGAGTGCCCAGTATCCCGAATGGATCGCTAATCCGGTCCTAGTCAAGAAAGCAGACGGGTCCATGCGCATGTGTGTCGATTTTAAGGACCTCAATAAAGCTTGTCCGAAAGATAGTTATCCTCTTCCGGAGATCGAGCAGAAGGTGGAATCCTTAGGTGGGTATCGGTGGAAGTCTTTTTTGGACGCCTACAAAGGATACCATCAGGTTCAAATGGCTCGGGTGGATGAAGAGAAAACCGCGTTCCACACAGAGAAGGGAATTTTCTGCTACGTCAAAATGCCTTTCGGCCTCCGGAATGCCGGAGCTACCTATCAGCGTTTGGTCGATAAGGCGTTTGAAAAGCAGATAGGGAGGAACCTAGAGGTATATGTTGACGATGTGGTCATCAAGAGTAAAGGCGATGAGAATCTAATCCAAGATGTTGAAGAAACATTGGTGCAACTCTCGAAGATTAACATGAAACTGAACCCGAAGAAGTGTTCGTTCGGGATGAGCAAAGGCAAGTTCTTGGGGCATATGGTAACAACGGAAGGAATCGAGACTAACCCCGATAAGGTAGGAGGACTATTAAAGATGCATACTCCCCGGACGGTAAAAGATGTACAGAGCTTGAACGGAAAACTGGCTGCATTAGGGCGTTTCCTCGCAAAGTCAGTAGAAAAATCCACTCCTTTCTTCAAAGCATTGCACGGATGCACGAAGAAAGGAGAGGTCGAATGGACGAAGGAGGCAACGGAAGCTTTTGAGAAGTTTAAGCAACACTTAAAGAACCTTCCTACCATGGCCAGTCCCATACCTGGGGAGCCGTTGGTAATGTACCTCTCCACTAACAGAGAAGCCGTTAGTTCAGTGCTCATCGCCGAAAGGGATAAAAAGCAAGTACCCGTTTACTTTGTCAGTCGAGCACTACAGGGGCAGAGTTCAATTACTCGATAATTGAAAAACTGATCTTGGCCTTGATATATGCCGTCAGACGCTTAAAGAGATACTCCCAGGCCCATTCGGTAACCGTCTTGACTAACCAACCAATCAAGAACATACTCCTGCAACCGGAGCGGTCAGGACGTATGACAAAGTGGGCGATCGAATTAGGTGAATACGATATCAGGTTTAAACCTAGGCCTAGCATCAAGGGCCAGGCACTAGCGGATTTCTTAGTCGAAATGCCAGACGACGAAAGGGTGTTAGCAATCGAAGAGAAGGAAGGTCCGGACGCGAGTATAGGCCGAAAGCCTCATTCAGTTTGGCAGATGTATACAGATGGAGCAGCCGGAGCAGATGGATGTGGAGCGGGAATAGTTCTGATCGGGCCGAACGATGAAAGGGTTACCTACGCCTTGAGATTCGACTTCGCCTGTTCGAATAATGAAGCGGAGTATGAAGCCCTGTTAGCTGGTTTAGGTCTGGCCAAAAGTCTCGAGATCCGGAAGATGGAGGCTTTCGCAGACTCAATGCTGATCGTAAATCAAATCAACGGTTCCTATGAGGCAAAAGAAGCACACATGAAGCGATATCTGGAACGAGTTCGAGCACATGTGAACTGGTTCGATAGTTTTGAGATCACACAGGTCCCTCGAACCAAAAACAAGGAGGCTGACGCTCTCAGCAAGTTGGCGGCAATGTTGTATCACCACTTAACGAAGAAAGTGTTGGTGGAAGTATTGTCGAAGCGGAGCATCGAGGAGGAAGAGGTGGCAGAAATAGAAAATGACGAAGCTTGTTGGATGACCCCCCCTTCGGTTATATCTGACGGAAGGTGTACTACCGGCTGAAGCAAATGAAGCTAGGAAGATAAGAATAAATGCCGGAAAGTACACCATCATGAACAACGTCCTGTATCGAAAGGGATATTCCACCCCATGGTTGAGATGTTTGGGAAGCACGGAAGCTAAAGATGCTATAAGAGAAATCCACGAAGGATTATGCGGGTCGCATTCGGGAGCTAGATCGTTAACCCAAAAGCTACTTCGTATAGGCTACTTTTGGCCGTGCATGTCTAAAGATGTCCACAAATACGTGCAAAGGTGCGAAGGGTGCCAAGCTTATTCAAATGTCCCGAATGCTCCTTCTGTTAACCTGACCAGCATACACAGTCCATGGCCTTTCTGCCAGTGGGGGATTGACATCATTGGACCATTCCCTAAAGCCCCCGGAAGTCTGCGCTTCTTGGTTGTAGCTATCGATTACTTTACAAAGTGGGTGGAAGCAAAACCTTTAGCATGTATCTCGGGAGCTAACATTGTTAAGTTTGTGTGGAGACAGATTGTGTGTCGCTTTGGCCTCCCGCATACCATTGTGAGTGATAACGGAAAGCAATTCGCCAGCAACCCGTTCAGAAAATGGTGTGCTGAACTAAGCATACGCCAAAATTTTACGTCTGTAGCCCACCCGCAGGCTAACGGACAAACGGAGGTCACAAACAGAACAATAGTGAAGGGGTTCAAGACGTGTTTGAGCAGAGCGGGGGGTAGTTGGGCGGACGAATTGCAGAGTGTATTATGGTCCTACCGAACAACGACCCGGAGGGGTATGCAGGAAACCCCCTACAGCCTAGTGTACGGTTCGGAAGCTGTGATACCGCTGGAGGTTATCATCCCCTCATCAAGGGTCGAGAACTTCCACCTAGGGGAGAATGAAGAGGCGTTAAGACACAACTTGGACATCATAGACGAACGGCGTGAAAACGCTGCTTTAAGACAAGCAGCATACAATTCCATGACGGAAGGTTATTATAACAAGAAGGTCCGGGGAGTAGCGTGCAAGGTAGGCGACTTGGTCCTACGCAAGAACGAAGCAAGCCTCCAGCACAAGCCTGGAAAGCTCTGCCCTAACTGGGAAGGTCCGTATAGGGTCAAAGAAGCTCGAAGGAACGGTTCTTACGTTCTGGAGGCAATGGACGGTTCGTTCATTCCGCGTACATGGAATATGCAGAATCTGCGGAAGTTTTATTTCTAAATTTTTCTTTTCTGTTTACTAAATCATTGAGTAACTCTTTTGGTGCGAATATTGTACGAATTGGTAGTGTGAGTTCACACTACTAATAAAATCGAAAGTTATAAATGATTAACGAAATGTCTTTTACGTAAGACTTTCCTTTTCCTTCATAAACTTCCTAAGTTAAAATAACTTATACAGCCTAACGAAAGGTTGCATCGACGATGAAAGCATGCTTAAATAGGTAAGGATCGGAATTAACATTTCCCTATTCCTATTCTACGAGGGACGCCTCGCTAGAAAATAAAATCCTATTCGAAAACAAACGAACGAACCCGATAAATAAATGAACGAATGCGACAAGTTAACAAGCGAACATGATAGATAAAATTGTGATAAGCAAAATAGGTGAACGAATCAAACGAAGATGATAAGTAAACGAAGACGTAAATAAGTAAAACCGTCAAGATCAAAGGAAGGTAAGACCTTCCATTACAAGCAAACAAAAAAAAACAACAAAACAAAAGATAAGAGGACCAACAGTTACAACCAACATTCACCAGCTACAACCAACAATTAACACACTAACTACGGAGCGGAAGCCCCCCCTCCCCGATTCGAACTCTCACCCGTATCCTCGGGACCAGCCTCCGTTTTCTTCACACGCTCTTTAATATCATCCAAAGACGCTGTACCAGATGAAAGGGATTGAAGGAAGGGGTAGTTAGGTGTCACCAGCTCGCCGAAAAGGCTAATGATGTTTGTCTGAGCCTCCGGATAGTCGTGTACAAGCCTGGCATCCTGGAGCCGCTCAGAATATTCTTGATGAGTATCTAGACATCCGCGATACTGGCCAAACCTAACACTTTCTAGCTGAAGCTGAGAGTTCCGGGTCACAAACTCAGAGGAACTTAACAGGCTTCCGAATAGCCCAGGTATACCTTTCCGGATAAGCCAATCAAGGTCTTCAATTCCTGAAGAGCTCCCACTTGGTGAGACTGAACGGCAAACTCTTCCTTCAATTTATCATTTTGTAAATCCAGTTCCCCGTGGCAACGAACGGCTTCATTCAGCTGGCTATCTTTTTCCACCAACGCCATTTCCAACTCTGCGATACGGGCGGATGAGGAGCTTTGTTCGGCGCTCAACTCAAGAATCCGGGCATCTTTCTCGGAAAGGTTCCTTCTCATTTCTTCCAAGGCCGCAGTTAGATCTTTATTTTCTTCGGATAAGCGGTTTTTCTCTTCAACCTCAGCCTGGTGCAAACGACGGGTGGTTTCGATTAACTCTCCCATTTTAGCAAACTCTTCGCGGTGCCCAACCAATGATTGACGATTGCGATCCCCTCTCAGTTGTAATTCTGAAAGCAACTCGAAGGCGTTGAATAAGCCGGAGCGTGCTTGGAAAAAGATACCCTCATCAGAAACGTCGTTTAGATCTAGAGCGGAGGTCGATGGTCCAGCAACAACATGCACTATCGGAGGGGTAGAGGTAACAGTTGCTTGCAAGACAGGAGCTGATTTTGTAGCAACAACGATCGGGTCAGGAACACTGGTGACTGACACCTCCCGTGTGGGGACAGCGATCGTAGTACGCGTCTGACGGGCTACAAAGAAAAGGGAATCATGTCAGGTCACAGGGAATAAAGATAACATATACATAACAAAAACAATCATAAACTCACGCAGAAATGGAAAGTTGGGAAGTGATGATTGTGGCCTCGGCGGCTGAACGGTTTGTTTTTCCTTGATAACGGAAGGTGTTGGTGTACCGGAACTAAATAAAATATCGCTGAACATGGCAAGTGCGGAGGCCCTCGGAGGGACGGGCGCAGCTTCCGGTCTAGTAGGTTCGATAACTGGCAAAACGGGAACAGCACTTGAAACAGCAGTGGTGGGAGTAATTAACGTTGCAGGAGCAAGAGAAACAATTACAGACGATTCAACAGATGGGCGGGGTGATTTCGGTTTTTCTCCTAACAAATAAAAAAAAAATTTATAAGGAAGGATATAAGTGTACAAAAAGAGTATACGTATATATGCTGCAAATCATACCTTCTTTCCTTGGTCGCTTGAGAGATGATGAAGTCGTTGTCTCGCGTGACCTCTTTGATAAGGTCCGAACGGAACGAACTTTGATGGGTCTCGAGAGCTCAGATTGCGAGTCGGCAATCATGGTATCTTCCGTTCGGAACCCTGGCGATTCGGTTAGGGGCGAGGAAACATCTGAAGCAACCTCAGCTTCCGGCCTTAGAGCTTCCGGGGTGCCCTCAGAGCTGAGGATAGCTTCAGTTGGGGGGAGAAAATGAGTAATGGGCCCTTCGGTGACTGTTATGGACTCTCTCGGGGGTTTCGGCATTTTCAAACGTTGCAACAAGGTGATATTCTTCCCATTCACCTGCCAGATTGGGCGAACCCCACGAACGAAGAAGTGGGGACTCAAATCAGCCATCCCAAGGAAGTATTCATCTGGGTCCTCCCATTCCATGTCTACCCCCAACAGATGTTCAATTTGCTGACTTTCAGAGGCAGTCAACTCCGGGGCGGCCTCGGAAGATCGTCCGGTAATAGGCCCCCAAGAAAGGGCAACATCGTTAAAGGCCAAACGATCGACATAGAAGAACTCATACTTCCAATCTCGAATAGAATCTTTTAACCCGGAGATCCTCTCGCTTCTACCAGGTCGATGGGTAAACACCGCCCAGTCACCCCGACCGGTGACAACATACAGGTTGCGGAACAATTTGGTAGAAAGGGGAATGCCGAGCGCACGACTGGATATTACGAACCCGGTGATCTTTCTAAAAGAATTTGGGGCAAGTTGGGCCAGATGAAGACCAAGATCTTTGAGCAAGGTAAGGATGAAATCATCAACTAGAAATCTCAATCCTCCCAAAAGGAATTGAAGATACACCGGCTCAAACCCGACCGGAGCGGAACGAATGGTGTCGGAAGGACCAGGAAGTAAGAGATGGTAACAACGATCAATGTGATAATCATCATAGATCGCGTTCAGATCCGGAGGAGTAAGTTTAGTATGTGTATTGGCGGCTGTTCTCGGGATCGATTTCTCAGGTTTCTCTTTAAGGGTTTTGTCTTTCCTCATATTGATTTTGGGAGAATTGAGGAAAATAATTTGACGAAAGTTGTTTAAGAAACTGAAAGTAGCTAGAGAGGATGTGTGAAGAACTGGAATCAACAGAGGAGCAAGGAATATATAAGAGGAAGAAGATAAAGAGGCGGTTACCCTTGATAGGCCAACGGTTAAAAAACCAACGGTCAGAAAAGGGGTAACGGTCATTTTCTTGAGGTGACGGGTACCCAATAGATTGAAAATAAGTTCAAAAAACGATCCTCCAGGTTATCCTCTTTGAACTTAGGGGACTTAATGAGGTATACCGCATATACCTTCCCAACCGAGTGTTTAGACGGAACCTTCCTGAACGGAACTTTCCTGAACGGAAGGACTAAACGGACGCAGAGATATCGATAATCCCAAGAATCAATCCAACCGACATGCGGAAATTACGGAAAGGGCGCCCCACTAGTACGATCGCATTAAATGCGACCAAGTCCCTAGGGCGGCTCCGGCGCGGGTTTAAGGTTTTGCCCTCCGGTCCAAAGCCTCCTATGGCGACCTAATATCCGCAGAGTTCGAAAGCGACCGGTCCGAAGTGGGTTACCTCCCTTTCCCGCCTAAAGACGACCGGCTATAAATATGATCCTCTGATGTCCAATATGGATCATCACCTTCCGGTACATTTATTGCTTATATCATTTATTACAAGCATTCAATACTGTACTCGCCAATCACGACCTCACGTCATATACACTCATATACCGATTACTAACTTGAGCGTCGGAGTGTTCTCACGGGAAACCACCCGGGGAGCATCTGACTAAGGGTTATCTCGTTGATTGCAGGATCCATAAGCTGTAGCCGACCATCCAAACCGTCCGGAAGATTCTTGAATCAACAGGTATTTACGACCAAAGATGATGGTGCATGGATTGGGATCATTGATTTGGCGGTGGCGGTCATTGATGATAGAGGTTTCTCCGGTGGTGGTGGTGGTGGCGGTGGATGCAGTAATGGTCATGATGAAAAACGAGATTATTAAGAGGTACAAAAGGGATTGAGATGAAGAGAGAGAGAATTATTCATTGTTTTGTTTTTGGTTATTAGAGAGAGCTAGAAAGAGATGGTGGTGGCGGCGTCTCCGGCAGTAAACACAGTGGAGGATATGAGAATTGGAAGTTGATTAAGGGTTAATTTATAGTACGGAGTAATAGTCACGCACGTACATGGATGAGTTTTATCCGTATTAAGCTTTTCATGATTATCAACTCTAGTTGATTGAGGAAATATTATCCTTCTTTTTAAATTTGTATAGGAAAGAGAACGTAATTTACATTAATAATTATCTACCCTTTAATAGAAAGTGTTAGGGGTTTTCTTTGGGCAACTTTTCAAGTAATGGTGCGGTAAAACCTACCATATCTACATCAAATTTAACATCAATATCATTAACTATTACAAACACAACCACACCGAGTTTTATTATGTTCTAAGACTAATTAACAAATGCTATGTTTGTCTAATTAATATATGTCTAACAAGAAGATCGAAACACGGTGACAAAATTATACATATATATAAACAAGGTTCTAAATAATGTGAAACATGATCATGACTCAAGCCTCAAACCTCAAGTCTTAAAAGTATTGACGAAGTTATAATGTTTCTTAAGACGTGATGTAAGACGATAATTTTGTACATACATTATATACTTCCTCCGGCTCCGATTCAAAATAAGTGACACACTTTGGTTTCACGATTTTTTAGGTAAAAGATTATTATGATGACTAAATTAGATGGTTAGTGTGGAATGAGTCCCACACCTTTTAAATAAAGTGGAGTTAATAATATTTAAAAGTAAAAAATAAGGGTTAAAGAGTCATTTCACTTTGTTAAAGTAGATAGTTAGTGGGTGTGGATCCCACTATTTTTTGCCAAATAAGGTAATTTTTCAAAATGTGTAACTTATTTTGGATCACAAAAAAAAAAAGTGTGTCACTTATTTTAAATCGGAGGAATTCAAGTATATACAATTATACAAAAAAAAAAAAAAAAAAGATGAAAAAATACGTAACTATAAATTTATAACATTGTTTGTCAATCTTTTTCTTCGTCTTCGACATATCCAACCATTCTTGCTACTAATTAATTTTATATATTTGGCCGGGTAGCTTAGTTGTTATAATATGCCTAAAAACACAACTTATTACGGTCATATCCAACCATTTCTCAGAGGGGAGGGTGTAGTGGCGAGGACCCCCCCCCCCCCCCCCTCGTCGGATCAAATCTGCCACATAGGTTCGCCATTGCACCCTTCGTTACGTGAGTGAGCATCTTCGCCGGAAGTTTGACAGATGAGAGAGAAATTGATTGTGAGGGGTATTTTGTGAGTGAGGTATTTTGGTGGGTCCCAAAGAGGTATTATTGGTTAGTCATGGTAGATGATGTATTTGGGGTTTTGAATGTAAAATGTGAAATAATGATGTAGCGCAAAGGTGGCGGTTTGACTTAAGCCACCATACCCCATGCTCTTATAGTCAATCCAACTGTTTACTCAAATTCTTCAAAACTGTATGAAAAATCACGTGATAATAATGAGCGTGACTAAAACTTCAACTGATCATTTCATTGTATAAAACGCACCTTAAATAAAGTTTTACATTTCTTAATTTAATGAGATTCACTTGATAAAATAATATATTTTTATATAAAAGACCAACCACTAACTATAATTCTGTAAATTAAACTTAAATTTTAATTAAAATTTATAAGGATTCATCATTAATTATCTATTAAAAACTCTATGTAAAATAGAAATAATACTTCCTCCAATTCAAAATAAGTGATACACTTTGAGTTTCATGGTTTTTGAGACAAAAGATTATAACGAATGTTAAATTAGATTAATTGGTTGGTTAGTGGGGAATGAGTTCCACAATTTTTGAATAAAGTAAGGTTAATGATGTTTAAAATTAAAAAGTAAGGGTATAAGAGTCATTACACTTTATAAAGTAGGTAGTTAGCGGGTGTGAAGCTTACTATTTTTACCAAATAAGGTAAAATTTTAAGTATATCACTTATTTTGAATCACCCAAATATAAAAAGTGTATCACTTATTTTGAATAGGAGGAAGTAAAATTTATGGGAAGGAAGAGTACAACACTACAACTTATGGTTCCAATTACACATCCACAAAATAGAAAACCCGGGGTGAACAAAGATCCCAATTTCCTTTAAAGAAAAAGAACTTTGTAGAACATTTCGTCCTATCGTCGTTGCTTACAAAACAGTCTTCGTGCATCTAATTTCCGGTCACCGGAAATGGCATCCTCACGTTTTCTCAGGAAGCTTATTTCTCCCAATTTGCTCACTGGATCCAAAATCTCCTTCCGTACTTCCAAAATCCTTACCAGCTCCATTGTTCCGCTCCGAGCACCGGAGAATGGAACAGTTGCCTCGCTTTCACGTTTTATCATCAGCAAGGATTTTCACGTTCATGTCTCTCGCGATGAATCCGGTAATTTTAAACCTCGATCTCTTTGTCTGCTTCCAAAAATTCTTCTAATCGTGTTAAGTTTCTGATAATGCCTAAATTAATTCATCATTTACTTCATTTCTACTCGTTGAGCTTCATTTACGTTAAATATGTGTAATAATTGTAACGGAATTACTGATATATCTATAATTCCGTCAACAGTGATGAGTCGAGTGTGTGATGCATTAGATCCTCGTGGATGGTGGAATTTGATGTTCATGTACGAGGACAGTTCATGGCGAGTTGAAATGGAAAGGACGTTGTTTCATTTAAAGCGATTCGAGACTGATGAAGGCTTCTGTTTTCTCTTAAAAATGATAGAATCCAAACCCGCCACGAAACGCTGACATAAATTCCTCGTTTGATACATATTTCATTTTTAAAAATCTCAAAACAAATAATGATTTACTTCATTTTATCACTTTTAGTATATGAAAATACTTACAATCTTTTGACTCAAAATACGTAAAATTAAGCATGTATCACTTAATATAAAACGAAGGATTTATATGTAACTATAGTTATAAATTAAAATTGATCAAATACATGAAGCTAATCTATATAGAGTACTATTTAAATATGGAGTTTTATTTAAATCATACTTAACCAATAACTATCATGTAAGATGAATTCAGAATCTTCTTAATGTTTAAATTGATCGATAAATTTTTATTTACACTTCAAAAGATCGAGTTAATGACATTTTTATGTTTTCAAAGATTATGGTTATCTTTTGTCATTTAACATTTTTTCTTGTTGATATTACTTAGTTGACAAATAAAGTATTTTCAGTAGTTGATTGAGTTTATTAATGGAAAAAAAATTGAACTGATTGCTTGAATATTAATCCTAAAACCCTAAACAAAGGCCGCATACAAAATAGAACAAACATTATCCAAATATTAACATAAAAATCCTAAACAAAACATACAAAATTACTTATTTTTCAAAAGTGAACTGAAACTCTAGTGACGGTTCTATCGAGAGTTATCCACTTTCTTGATTTCATATAACCGAACCACAACATGATCGAACAAGACATCTCGATTTCATATAATTGCATGCAAAGATACAATTATATTGAATTATTAGAACCATGATATCAAAGGACCATGGATTTCATGACCTCTCAATAAATTCTTACCAATTAATACGGCCATAATTTAATTAGCAAGAAACTAAGATATATTTCGAAGGGAGAAAAAGAGAATTTAAATATAATATCATCCACTATTGTAGCTAACAATAAAAATATGACTGCCATGCAAGAAAAAGAAAAAAACCCTAAAAAAACCTTAAAAACACTACGACTTAAACCATCACTGTTGCCCTGCTTGATTTTGCTTCTTCCAGACGAACAATGCTATCAACCTCAACAATGGATGGACTGCCAATTGAAAAAAAAAAGATAATAATAAATAAATAATCTGGAATAGTAAAAGTTGTTATGGGTTGCGGGAAAAAAAACTACTAATTGTAGTGTCATTGATCATGGGGTTAAAGAAAATATAAAGAATTAAAAGAAGTTTAGAATTAACCTTGAAATCAGTGATGAAGTGGGTTGGGTCCAGAAGGGACTAAACGTTTGTAAACACCATATATCGGATCGATTTCATCGTCAACTAGTGGAGATGAACGGCGGGGCTGCGGCGGTGGAAGTACTACTTGCGGGGGTTGATGGGAATTATCACATAAACGCGACGGGTATTTACGACCGAAGATGATGGTGCATGGATTGGGATCATTGATTTGGCGGTGGCGGCGAGGCTGGTCGGAGGTTTCTTCGGTGGTTGTGGCGGTGGTGGTGGATGCAATAATGGTGATGATGAAAAACGAGATTATTAAGAGGTATAAAAGGGATTGAGATGAAGAGAAAGAGTTCTTCATATTGTTTTGTTTTGGGTTTTTAGAGAGAGCTAGAAAGAGATGGCGGTTGCGGTGTCTCCGGCAGCAAATTAAACACGGTGGAGGATATGAGAATTGGAAGTTGATAGAAGGGTTAATTTATAGTAGTCACGCACGTACATGGATGAGTTGTATCCGTATTAGGCTTCTCATGATTATCAACTCTAGTTGATTAAGGAAATATTGTCCTTTTTTTAAAAATTTGTATAGGAAAGATAATGTAATTTAAATTAATAATTATCTAACCTTTTATAGAAAGTGTTGGGTTTTTATGGGCTACTTTTCACTAAAGTAATGGTGCGGTGAAACCTACCGTAGCTACATCAAATTTAACATCAATATTATTAACTATATATTACAAATACAACCGAGTTTTATTATGTTCTAATTAAGAATAATTAACAAATGCTATGTTTGTCTAATTAATATGATTAATAAGAAGATCGAAACACAGTGACTAAATTATACGTATATATAAACAAGGTTCTAAATGACAAGAGATATGATCAAGCTTCAAGCTTTAAAAGTCATAGTGAAGCTATAATATTTCTTAAAACGTGATGTAAGACGATAATTTTGTACATACATTATAAATTTTATGTATACAATTATACAAACAAAACAAAGATGAAAAAACACGTAACTATAAATTTATAACATTGTTTGTCAATTTTTTTTTTCGTCTTCGGCATATCCAACAATTCTTGTAATTAATTAACTTTAAATATTTGGCCTATCTATCTCAGTTGTTATAATACGTCCAAAAACATAACTTATTACGGTCATATCGTACCATCTCTTATAATCAATCCACCTATTTAATCAAAATTGTATGAAAAATCACTTGATAATAATGAGCGTGACTAAAACTTCAACTGATTATTTTATTGCATAAAACACATCTTAAATATGGCCTAGATTTTTTAATGGGCATAAAACAACAAACGAGTCATAAACTGGGCCTAAACAAAGTCCGTTAAAAAAAAACACAAAAATCCAAATAAAGTGTCAAAAAAACAGTGTTTTTGGGCCGACTAGTAGTTTATCATGTCGTAGCCCTCATCTCAAGCTTTGATTTGACGGGTCATAGGCCTGAATTGGAGACCCGAGCTAAAAGTTATGATCTTTTTAATTACTTGAGCCCTTTTTTATACCGCGATCTTGAGATTTAAAAAATATAAAGATCTGATTAGGTCTGCATCAGCTAATGACTACCCTTTTCCCACCTCCAATCGTAATGGTTCTTCCAAATACGATTTCGTCAAGGTTACTTTATCGTCTATGCAGTTCTCAAATTCGTAACATCATTTTGTACAAATTTAACACATAATGATCGTCGTGTGAAATTGACGATTTTGTAATTGTAAATATTAATATGCATATCGATTGTGAAGTTGAAAAGTAACTTATTTTTTTTATTTAAATCGAGTATTACAATTGAATGGATTAATCTCCTCGGTTATCATGTATTACAACATAAATTATCGTTCACGTATCATACTTTCTCAAAGGTATTTTTAATTTTGGATAACTTTTATATTTCCGATAGTTTTTCGAGTATATAATATTTGAAAATCTTGATATTACTATCTGGATCCGGTATCCGAGTTCATATAACCAGATTTTTAGATAACCAGATTTCGGATATCAGATATTATTTTGAATACACGGTTTTTTGGATATTTTTTAACACCCTAAAAAATAATTATTAGTTTATTACTCCCTCCGTTAGGTAATAAAGTACTCATTTCATTTAACTTTTTGTCTCAAATAAAGTTTTGCATTTTGTAAAAGACAAACCACAAACTATATTTATGTAAATTAAAATTATATTTTAATTAAAATTTATAAGAATTCATCATTAATTATCTATTAAAAACTTATGTAAAATTGACATAATAAATTTTTATGGGAAGGAGGAATACAACTTAGACGGCTGATAATGGTGCCGAGGGACTTTTTTTTAAAATGGCGTCATCCCACCATTGGCATCACTAGATCAGTTTGCCTTTCCTTGGGGTGGTGTGAGTTTGGAGACGGGAGAAAGGGATGCGTGAGTCTGGGTGAGTGGGGCCAAATGAGTATTTTGTGTGTGTATTTTGTAATAATGTGTCCTAAAAAATTTAAAGGAAAATGTATTATTGGCATGTACACATCAGTTTAATGTCAGTTGGGCAAAAAGTGATAGTGTTAATTTGTTTCATTGTTCGGACCGGTATACATCCATAAAATAGAAAACCCGGGGTGAATAAAGATCCCAACTTCCTTTAAAGAAAAAGAACTTTCTAGAACATTTCGTCCTATCGTCGTTGCTTACAAAACAGTGTTCGTGCATCTTATTTCCGGTCACCGGAAATGGCGTCCTCACGTTTTCTCAGGAAGCTTATTTCTCCCAATTTGCTCACTGGATCCGGATCCAAAGTCTCATTCCATACTTCCAAAAGCCTCAGCAGCTCCATTGTTCCGTTCCGACCACCGGCGACTGGACCAGTTGCCTCGCTTTCACGTTTTATCATCAGCAAGGATTTTCACCTTCCTGTCTCTCGCGATGATTCCGGTAATTTTAAACCTCGATCTCTTTGTCTGCTTCCAAAAATTCTCCTAATCGTGTTAAGTTTCTGATAATGCCTAAATTAATTCATGATTTAGTACATTCAATTGATTTCTACTCGTTGTGCTTCATTTACGAAAAATATCTGTGATAATTGTAACGGAATTACTGATATGTCTATAATTCTGTAAACAGTGATGAGTCGAGTGTGTGATGCATTAGATCCTCGTGGATGGTGGAATTTGATGTTCATGTACGAGGACAGTTCATGGCGAGTTGAAATGGAAAGGACGGTTTTTCATTTAAAGCGATTCGAGACTGATGAAGGCTTCTGTTTTCTCTTAAAAATGCATAGAATCCAAACTCACGATTTGCAGGTTTCTGTTGAAGACAATAATTTGTTTTGCGAAGGCATGTGGGCAGAGGGGAAAGGTCACAAATTCTGTTTTGAATTACCGAAGAAGGAGTATCAACCTACCGATGTGAAAGCAAGCATGAAAAATGGTGCGTTAATGGTGACTTTTGCCAACTTGAAATTGAAGGATTTCGAATCAAATGAAACAGAAATCAAATAGGCAAAAAGGTAAAAAAAAAAAAAAAAAAAAAAAAAAAAAAGTGAAATAGGTATGTTTGTATTCCATTTTGTTCACGTTTTTCTTTATTAGAGCATCCCAATGGTTAACCTTTTAAAAGCTTATTACTTTTGCCACATCAACATTTCACTAAGCAAAAAAGCTTTTATAAACAACATCTCCAATGGTTAACCTTTTCAAAAAGCTTTTTCTTTTACAAAATTTCTAATTTAGCTTTATCTATCTCAAATGTTTATAAATACCCCTATATATAATTTGACAATTTTTTAACATTTTACTAAATATAATATTTTTTAAAATATTTTATACAAAAATATGGTAATAATTAACATTATATATTATATAATTTATTTATAAACTAATAAAAATATAATAAAGAATTTATATATTATATATTTAAGGTTTAAAATGAAAAGTTATTAAACATGAAGGATTAAAAAAGACAAACATTGAAACTAAGTTAAAAGCTTAGTAGAAAAAAAGTCATTGCAATAAGCTTTTAAAAAAGCTAGGTATTCCAATGGTAAAAAGTATTTTAAAGACTTATTATAATAGTAAAAAGCTTTTAAAAAAGCTACCATTGGAGATGCTCTTAGCAGTAGATGTTAATTCTACTTCTATATGATACGATCAGGCTGTTATTTGTTGTTTTGTGTATGATGAACAAATTCTGTGATTCTGCAACCCTGCCTGAGAGTGGGGAGCAAAATTGCCAGCTTAGGGCCCAAGCATATCCTTCTGACATGATATTTTGGGTTAATTTAAAAGAAGTAAATATTTTCTTTAAAACTATATTTTTGTAATTTATGGACGACATGTAAAATTTGGAGGCATGCCAACGACACCACACCATCAGTATCACTACTTACCAGTTACCACTGTCACCGACCACGACTTACTACTACCACTACTCACAACCACCAGCCACCAAATGCCACTTGTTGGAATATGCTTCACGTACATGACATATAGTTATATGACTAGACGGATATGAGCCTAAAGGGTCACACATTTATACACTAAACACCATTTAATATATATATAATATAATTAGGGTAATTATATTATTTATATAAACTATGATTACTTGGCTAGTTATGTTTTAATTAATTGTTAAGTTAAAACGTATTAGTGAGTAATCTAAAGAATCAAAAGTACAAGGGGCTAAGTGTCATATCTCCTAACTTGTAATTAGGGAATATATACTTAGCTTAGGGAGCAAAAATGATTAACCCTAATCCCTCCCTCCCAAAACCCCCACGGCCGAACAAACAAAGCATGCGTGGTTTTGTTCTGTCTACGTACGCACATACAAGAAAAGGAGAACAAGATTCTTTTCATTTGAGATCTTGATGTGTGTGGCGAGAGAATTTAATATTCTTTTGAGTTCTTGTACAAGGGATTAGCATCCCAATTGGTGTTCTTGATATGGTGTAGTGTGGATACCGTTAGAGGGATTCTACGTTGGATCTTTGAGTACTACATTCATAATCATCAGTGATTACAAAGGCTTCGAGGGTGTGATTTTCATACTAAACTCTTTATCTTTTATGCTTAATTATCTTGTCAATATGTAGATCCGTTATTAGTGATTTATAATTATTTTCCGCTGCGTTTTACGTGATTAAACCGTAAATCACTAACAGTGGTATCACGAGTCATCATATTGATGATTTAATTAGCAAGTTCTTTGTAAAAAGTAGCAAAAGAAAAAAAAAATCGTATTTTTTTGGCCTAATGGTTACGCCGATCGGCAAAGAACCCTTTGTCTTTAATTTTTTGAATTTTTTTTTTTTTTAAATATGGGGTTAAAAAATTTTGATTTTTTTTTGAACCCTAATTGCTACTAGTTACAAAAACTAAAATAAAAAATTAATCTTGTTTATTGAATTTTTTATTTTATTTGGCTTGGATTTTTACTTAAATTGTTAATCGTTGCTTGATTGTGCAAAACCGATGAAAACCTAGACCGCTTGTGAATGAATGTAATTTGTTTGAATGTTTGGTTGTTTTTGGGAAAGTCGTGTTTTGGCTAATTGTTGTAATTTTTATTCTTTCTTTTTATTGGTGCCATTTTTTTGGGGCAAATTTCAATTGTAAAAGTATTAGAATAGTTGTATTTATTTCCTTTTTATCTTGTAATTTGTTGACTAAAGTGGAAGAAAAGATGAAGAAAAAACAACAATTTTCGACACCTCCTGCGCAGCTGCACGAAAACAGACTTTCCCCGAGATTGACAACTCGTTTGGACCTGAAATCACCGCCAAAATTTCCGCAACTCAAAAATCTACAACTTTCCAGAATGCCGGGAAGACTGGAAATGTCGTCTGCTAGGTCGAATTTCACTTCAGGCGCTGCTGGATTTTTTGGACAGATTGCATTTTTACATTGGTTGGGCTCTACTTACTCATGATTGTCTTGGAGTAAGTGGGAGCCCATTGGGTTTATGTAGGCCCGCTCGGGCCCGAACCCTAGCTTGACCCTTCGGTCCGTCGTGATGACTCACGTGACCGAACTTAGGTTATCATCGGTCGAGGTTTTGCACAAAATTGTGTTGCATGTTTTATTTGTATGTTTGTGGTTGTTATTTATTTTCTATTCGATACAAAACATAACAACTAAAATAAGATTTTTGAAACACAAACATTAAAACATCCAAACTTTTAATCATCAATGATTACTTGTTAATCATCGATGATTACAATTTAATCATCTATGATTTTTCTTTAATCCAAACTTGTTTTTGAGATTAATATAAAAGTTTAAATATGATTTGAAACTTATAATTTAATAATCGCTAAAACGTTTTTACCGCTTATTAAACCGACTTATGAAGTGGTATGAATGAAGTACATGATTCATTCATATCTTAAATAAATTTTTTCTTAAAATTTCATACCTAAAATTTAAGTCACGCCGTCCAATTGGTTGAAATCACTTGCTTCTACTTTTAAATTCACGTGAGACGTGGTTTGAATTTAGATCTGAGGTCATTATTGTCTACGCGTGAGACCTAGATTTATTTTGACATGAGTTCACATTGGATGACTTAATCGAGTTAACGGTGAGACCTTGACACGAGGCAAAGATGCGACAAACATGCCACTTGACTCTAGATGCTTGTTCACTAGGTGCCATGAAGTCCCATAACTCTAAGAGTTGCACTTGTAATGCAATTGTTGATCTTCACCTACCTATTGGATCTATCATTGCTAGCAGATCAACTGATGTGATTGAAAATACTATTTTTTGAACTTTGTGTGTTATACAGATAACAACAACAAATCAAAAACCTAAGTATCTCCACTCTAAAATCAGTTAGGCCTTACCTGAGGCACCTCCTGCCAATGCTTCTGCTGCTGTTCGTCCAGCCTTTACCGAAACGTTTAACGAACACCAAGAAGTCGCTACTCCTATGCTTGTGAGCATGAACCCCGAGATTCGAAAGAACTTCGAGGAACTCACAACATATGACATGATAAGCGAGTTGAAAATGATATTTCAAAAACATGCAGAACTTGAACTGTTCAAAACAGTTAAAGCATTCAACGCTTACAAGCAGGAGGACGGCCAATCAGTTAGCACTTACATCTTGAATATGAAATGCTATATTGATCAAATGTAGCGTCTTGGTTACCCATTGCCACAAGTTCTTGGAATGAGCTTGATTCTTACCTCACTATCCAAGGACTATGACTAGTTTGAAAAGAGTTTTAAAAGTACATAGCATGGGGAAGACAATCGTTGATAACATGCTATGGTAAAACTAGTTGAGCAAAGGTTACCCAATTCTTTTCTAGGAATCAGGGAAGGTAAAACCGCAAGCACAAGGCAAGAGTCTAGGTAAGGGTAAGCTAGTTTACTTTTCCAAACCTACGATTCCCCCACCTGCTAAAAAGGAGCACCCTGCAAAGTATATTTCTTGCCATCATTGCGATGAAACTGGCCATTGAAGGAGGAATAGTCCTGCCTACTTGGCAGAGTTGATGAAGGACAAATGTGTTCTAGCTAGCACATTAGGTATCTTCATTATAGAACTCTATACTTTTCGTAATAAATCTTGAGTGTATGACACTAGTTGTGGAACTCACATTTACACAAATGTGCAAGATTAAAAGTGAAGTAAAAAGCTAAATGAATGGAAGTTGTGATCTTATCCTTCCTAATGCGTTAATTATTATTTTGAACAATTGTCAATTATGCATTGTTTAGCTTTATCGTTTGTTGAATTATGGATTATGATATTTTGTTTTATGAAAAATAACATGTTTTTATTACTATTCCTTGTAATAGTATATTTGAAATTAATATGCATGATCCTAATTCAAGCGATAGTTCTATATATAAATGTAGCACTCAAGAATCCAAAACGGTTTGGATTCCATTTACCTAGAGCATTGTCATCTTTTCCACATAAACAAGAAACACATTTTGATACTACAACTCGACGGGCTTCTTTACAAATGATTATGAATCATTTAAAATGCCTCTCTTATATATTATGGAAAGATAACAAGAAAGCTTTTCTCCCATGTTGGCGAAAGAGCTAAAAATCTACTTGGACTCATACATACTGATGTATGTGGCCCTTTTAGAACTAAGACTAGGGAAGGTGCCACCTACTTTCACTGATGATATCACTCGATGTGGTTATGTTTACTTAATTAAACATCAACATGGAAGCTTTAATGATATCAGTCGCTATAGTTATGTTTACTTGATTAGACATAAACATGAAATCTTTGAAACGTTCAAAGCTTTCTAAAGTAAAAGTAGAAAATCAACTCGGCAAGACAACAAAGGCTTTCAGTCCTGATTCAGGATTAAAGTACATGAGTCAAGAGTTTCTGGATCATCCCACACATCGTGAGATTGTCTCACAATTCACTCCTCCATACACTTCATAAGATAATGGTGCGTCTGGAAGGAAATATCGGACCCTGTATGACATGGTTCGGTCTATGATGAGTCCTACTACTCTTACAATATCCTTTTGAGGGGGATGCACTGAAGTCTGCTGCTCGAATACTTAATATGGTTCCGACCAAAAGGTTAAAAAGACACCATATGAGATATGGTGTGGGAAAGTCCCTAATTTGTCTTACTTGAAGATCTGGGGTTGTGAGGATCTCGTGGAACGAGACATGCCGAACAAACTTGAGCCCATATCTATCAAGTATATCTTCGTTACTATTTTACTTCCCAAATGAGAACAAATTGTTGTTACTCGGTATGCTGAGTTTCTTGAGAACAATCTCATTTCACAAAGCAAGTGGGAGCACTATAGACTTTCACAAGATTCAAAGTGAAGATACACAACCTTCTGGTAACACAGCAAATATCATTCTGAGGCTGGACATATAGATGTTGGACCACAGGATGATGTTGTTCCCATTCGTAGGTCCGCAAGGACACCTCAAGCACCTGAACGATATAGATTTATGTCGATGCCGAGGAGCAAAGTTTCGAGGATCATAATGAACCCCCTAACTATCAAGTTGCATTATTGAATTTTGAATTCGAAAAATGACTTGAAGCTATGAATGCGAAAATGTAATCCATGATGGACAACCAAGTTTTGAACTTGGTTGATCTTTCTCAAAACAGTAAGACTGTTGACATGGATGAGAATATACACACCTATAAATCTCTTCTAGTAACAAAAGGTTACACTCAATCCTACTGGATTGACAATGATGAAACCTTCTCGCCTGTTACTAAAGACATTAGGATTCTTATAGCCAAAGTAGTGTACTATGACTATGAGATTTGGTTAATGATGAAATCAAAATGTTTGTTTCACCTAAAACCCAAATTGAGCATGTGTATATATGAAAGCTAGTGGGAGCGTTGTCGTTTCTCAAGTCATACATGCTGATGTGTCACTCATGTGAAACAATATACCAATGCTACAAGATGAAAATCCTGGCTTGGAAAATATTTTGACATGAAGGATTGTAGGTGTTGGGTAATCTTGATGGATCGGGTACAATGGAGCGGGTCAGTGGTTAATCCATTATTTGACTGGGTTATGAGTCATGGGTATGCACATGGGTTAATTACTTGGTCTTGTGTTTGACCGAGTTTTCAGCAAGAGTAATCAAACGTGTTTCCTTTTCTTTAGCTTGTTTACTAGTTATCTTAGCTAAGTGGGTTTGGCAGTTGCACCGAGGTTTTATGTCTTATTTAAGCATTTCAATTGTATGTAGTTAGAAGTGTGTGTAATCCTAGAAATATTGAATTATGGAGTCAGACGTCGATATGTATTACATGAGTTTTTTTTGCTTCATATTTCTTCACCATTATACACCATTTTGTTTGTTTAAATGGTGGTTCATTTCCAACAATTGGTATCAGAGCCTCGTTCGAGTGCTCGGGGGTGTATGATTGCAGCCTTTGATCAAGACCGTTCGGGTAGAAGACACTAACCGACGTAGTGCGGGAAACGAACGGGAAAACTCCGTCAAAGCAGGAGACTTGGGGGTTGGTTCGTTGTGTAAGTGCAAGAAGACGTTCAATTAATCTCAGAAGATTGTTTTCTTGGTCGGTGGAAGAGTGATCTTTGGAGCGGGTATGATCGGAAAAAGGGTTGGAATTTTAAGTCTAACCGGGTTGCGGGATAAACGAATAGGAAGAGATCCGTCAAAGCGGGTGGCTTTGGATCTTGTTCGTTTTTGCAGATGACGGAAGACGGAGAAGGCGGCGGTGGAAAAGGATCTCGTGACAAGCTTGAATGAAGACGTTGGTGGCTGCGGTTTTCTTTACTATAATCAGTAACTTTGTGATAAGAGGAGACCGACGTACACGCGTGAAAAGCGGGCAGAAAGAATCCGTCAAAACAGGTGGTTTTGGGTTCGATTCGCTTGGCGGTTTAAAGAGAACAGTAGAAAGCGGTGGCTTTGTTTTCTTAGTCGGTGGAGAGCCTTCTTTAAAGGGTGATTAGTAAAGGTTACCAATGTCAAGATAAGAGGAAATTGAAGATACTACACGGTTGAAAACATTATGGCATTGGAGTTCAAATCGGTTGGCTTCGGGCGTGACCGGGGAGAGGTCAGATTGTCCGTGAAGAAGTCGGGATGTTAATGAACGTGTCCAACGGTATGCCATGTTATATGTTACCGATGTGGTGAATCAATCAAGACGGTTTGAGTTAGGTGAAGATTTTGGACGTGACCGAGGTGATGGTCGGGTGTCCGGGAAAAGTCTTAAACATCAAGGTGGTGAAAGAGAACCGTGGAAGAGATCCGGGTCAAGATCATCAAGATTACGGGGGTGAATGTTGGGTAATCTTGATGGATCGGGTACAATGGAGCAGGTCAGCGGTTAATCCATTATTTGACTGGGTTACGAGTCATGGGTATGCACATGGGTTAATTACTTGGTCTTGTGTTTGACCGAGTTTTCAGCAAGAGTAATCAAACGTGTTTCCTTTTCTTTAGCTTGTTTACTAGTTATCTTAGCTAAGTGGGTTTGGCAGTTGCACCGAGGTTTTATGTCTTATTTAAGCATTTCAATTGTATGTAGTTAGAAGTGTGTGTAATCCTAGAAATATAGAATTATGGAGTCAGACGTCGATATATATTACATGAGTTTTTTTTGCTTCATATTTCTTCACCATTATACACCATTTTGTTTGTTTAAATGGTGGTCCATTTCCAACAGTAGGGATACGACATACATACTTGGAGTAAAGATCTATAATGATAGATCAAAGCGGTTAATTGGTTTAAGTCAAAGTGCTTACATTGACAAAATTCTAAACGGTTTAGAATGGTACTCCCAAACGAGGAAGTCCTCGTATGCCACACAATGTAAACTTGAGTGATACTCAAGGACCTTCCACACCTGATGTGGTAAAGTGAATGAATGTAATCCCATATGAATCGGCTATTCCATTCATCATGCACGCTGTAAGGAGCACTAGGCCAAATGTAACGTCCTTAGGGGACCTTACTAGAAAATACCGACAGAATCCATGAGAGAGTCACTGGAATGCTGTTAAGAACACACTAAAGTATTTTGAAATACTGGATATATGTTCCTTGGTTATGGTGGAGATACCAAACTGAAACTAAGTATACTTGCTATACTTATGTTGGTTTTGAAATAGGTCGTGATGACGCTAGATCCTATTTACGAAGGTTCACTACATTCGAATGATTTATCGAGATATGTGAAATTCGTACTCTTAAAGTTCAAACAGATAACCAACTAGCTGACGCTTTATCGAACTCAATGTCTTGCACCAAACATATTGAATATGAATGGAACATTGGACTTCGACAAGCTAGTAGTTTCATGTAAATCTGTTTTAGTATTTGGATAATGGAACGTTGAGCAGTTTCTATTGGAATAAATTGATATATTTGATATGATCGTTTTTATATGAATATCTACTGTGTTCTATATTTGCATGTTTATATCCTTGAATATTTACTGTGTTTTATATTCTAAATTGTCCATTGTCATATTAATAATATGGGAATATTATTAAGACAAATCTGAGGGCATTGATGACATGATCTTAGTATGACTAAGGATGATGGATTCAAACTCACATGTTGTTCATTGTGATGCACAATTGGACTGACCCAACCTATGAGAAATCACTTCTTGGATTTATGTCACAAGTGAATCTCACAAAGGCTTTGTCGCTTATCCTCTGACTTGAGATGCAAGTTGGTTTGTGTATGTGGAGTGCCAAACTTTGATGTGGTTAAACGCTGACCTGAACAAGTCTGCTATAACAACTATCTTCGGGTTTGTCATTAAGCGTATATCAAACACGTGTAGTAAATAAAGAATTTGTTCCTCCACATGTTTGGATTAGATACTACTGGGCCCTTCGATGATTTGAATAGATGCTTGTACGGCCGTACCCAAAGGTAATCAAGCTGAATCTTGATTGGTTTGGTAATCTACTTCAATGTATAGATCGAGAAACAGAATCGTTGAAATTTTAGATTGACATTAATCCTTGTCTAAAATTCAACACGGTATCAGTAACAAAAGGATAACTGATTGAAAAACTTTGAACCTGGACTTTTCTGAAACTCGCTCATATACTTCTAGGGGCATTGGCGGGTTGCTAGACTCTAACCTTTGCTTGTATAACTACTTGATTGTTATGACGTGCGCAAGTGGGAGCTATTGGAATATGCTTCACGTACATGACATATAGTTATATGGCTAGACGCATGTGAGCCTAAAGGGTCACACACTTATACACCAAACACCATTTAATATATATAATATAATTAGGGTAATTATATTATTTATATAAACTATGATTACTTGACTAGTTATGTTTTAATTAATTGTTAAGTTAAAACGTATTAGTGAGTAATCTAAAGAATCAAAAGTACAAGGGGCTAAGTGTCATATCTCCTAACTTGTAATTAGGGAATATATACTTAGCTTAGGGAGCAAGAATGATTAACCCTAATCCCTCCCTCCCAAAACCCCCACGGCCGAACAAACAAAGCATGCGTGGTTTTGTTCTGTCTACGTACGCACATACAAGAAAAGGAGAACAAGATTCTTTTCATTTGACATCTTGATGTGTGTGGCGAGAGAATTTAATATTCTTTTGAGTTCTTGTACAAGGGACTATCATCCCAATTGGTGTTCTTGATATGGTGTAGTGTGGATACCGTTAGAGGGATTCTACATTGGATCTTTGAGTACTACATTCATAATCATCAGTGATTACAAAGGCTTCGAGGGTATGATTTTCATACTAAACTCTTTATTTTATATGCTTAATTATCTTGTCAATATGTAGATCCGTTATTAGTGATTTATAATTATTTTCTGATGCATTTTACTTGATTAAACCGTAAATCACTAACACCACTCACCATCACCCACAACCATCATTATTCACCACTATCATCCGTCACCAGTTAGTCAGTCACCACCATAAAAAAATGGTAAATTCATCATTTATAGTATATTAATTCCTTTTACTGACAACTAACAAAATATGAAATTGAATTTCAATTCTATTTCATTGCCAACAAGACATGATATGAAATTAGAATCGACATATTCCATTTCCTTATAATTACAATTCAGTCGTAAACATTTTCACGAAACATATAGTATCTAAAGACATCCTCCTTCAACGGCATATCTAGGATGCCTCGTTGCCTTGTGTAGGTAAATTGTAGCAAATTTCCGTTCATCCTTCCGATTTTTTGTGTGAAGGCTTCATCTTTATTTAATATTATTTTTATTTATTTACAATTTTTGTTCTCATGGTCTTGGAGGAGTGCCTAGTATTATTAACATGTTAAAGTCGTCGTAAAATTCACTCCTTCCCGTGGTTGAACCAATCTACTTTTCAATTATAAACTAGTCTTCTACCCGCAATAAGCGCGGGTGAAAAATATGACAATTGAAACGGGTCAAATATATTCAACCTATATAATATAAAATTTTAATGAGTCAGTAAACATCAATTTTCAAATGAAGATGATTTTGAGTTCTCAAACGGGCATTCACATTCCAAAACGCATAGAAAGGCATTCCGTTATTAGGGTATTAGTTGTCACGCCTGTTCAAGTGTAAAATCAATAAACATTATAGGTTTTCTTGTGTAAACTGGGACATGATAAATGAATCATCAAATCACAATGTCGAGGTTTCTTCCACAAATCACAAGAATGACCTATAAGTCAAAGAGGAGTGGTATTTGTATCAATTGTGCCTACTCATTTGCCTATCCATTTGATGATAACACGTGTCAAAATCAAGGGATGATATGAGAAAAGAGAATTAGTGAATTACAAATGTCAAGTTTATAGATAGGTAGGCATATGAGTAGACACAAATGATAGACTTAAATATCATTTCTCTTTTATATCAAACAATAACAAAAAACACTAAATAATCAAAATTTATGAAAAATACAGTTTTATATTGATATATTCAAAAAACATTCAATTAATTCAGTTTTTTTTTAAACGGCTAGTTAGTAAGTTAGTGGTTCGAGTCTAGACAGAGACATCCACAAGGGGCAGTATGCCTTCCCTCGAACCTTCCACCTTTTTTATCCACGACGGGACTTGAACCCATGACCTAGTCATAGGCAACACCTTAAATCCTCATTGGATACCACTATACATATAGATTCATTCAAATAAAACTCAATAAATGAAACCCAATTTGCCTATCAAAAGGTTCTGATATAAATTAATTGTGTGTAAATCTGTATGTATGTGATATACACAGCCTCGGCCCAAGCACTGTGCAGCCCGTGCACAGGCCTAGGACATCAATGGGCTCAAGGGCATCATTATTTAGTCCAATATGTATATATCTCGCTATATAATAAAAAAAAAAGGTTTTGATAATGACAGCCCTTAAGGCTGTCAATAAGAGGTGGTTACGTGCATAAATCGTTTGTACTTTTTGTAGTAGGGGATGATTCCTAAAATGCAGAGGGCGGTTATTGATTATTGTACAAGTTTTTGATGCGTGTCTTGACGTCTTAGAGACAGCGACTGTCATTATCATTTTCCAAAAAAATATATTAGATATAGAATTTAGAAGAGTCGGTGAAGGCAGCACTTGAATTATTGTAGGCTGTCACTGAGAACTATTGTGATTCACAAGAAAGTCTTCTAGACTCCCCAATGGCGATGGAGATATGTTGACCAGTAGACATCCCAAATGTCCTGCAAATCTGCAATCAAACAAATCGATTCATTCTCTCCCCATATTCAATCGACTACCCTAGCTGAACATGATTAATAATCGAATGTTACTGCACATCTTCATACTTTGTTCTTACACATCTAGTTCTACAATTTAGAACTTACATCTAGAACTTAATTGCAGGCATTTACATCAACTGCAAAAGATAATCGTGTTCTATCAACAGGAGATATTCAAGCACTGTACTAATCTAAATCTAAGAACACATCAACTAGTGTTAATTTCGACTCAAAATCAAATGTATGCTTACTTCACTCGTTTTTCTAATTTTGTAATTGAATTAGATCCAAACTTCATTTTTACATCGATTATGCACATTACTACTTCATTATCTTTGAGAAATATCACGTTGTCAACATCCACAATCGAATCGATATAGGTACGGGTCAAATAGGGTTTTCATACGGGTATGTTTTTAAATTGAATAAAGTTAATGTACTTTTAAATGGATCGATTTGGTCATGAACGTCCCGATCAGAGGATGGTTTTTCATTCAGATGTAACAGGGTATAGAAATGGTTAGAAGAAGCAGATTCAGGTGCAGTTAAAGATAATTAGTGGGAGCTGCCGATTCGTGTATGACGGTTGGGTAACGGTGCCGTTTTGTAGGGTAACCGTCAATCAGAGGGGTTAAACCGTTTGTAAGAAGAGATGGTATCGTGTGATTAAATTAATGTGTGGAATAAATACCCCTATCAAGTATATCAATAAAGGAATATAGATAATATCTTAATTAAGTTGAAAAGGTGTAAATATTTTTCATGCTTCCTTCATTTCAAAATAATTTTCATTTTGGAGTATATTAAAATAAATGATAAATTTTGAAAATTTTCTTATTTGATGAAAAATAGTGAGATCCATACCCACTAATTATCTTTTTTAATAAAGTAAAATTAGTTATTTATTCTTAATTTTACTTTTAAATATTATTAATTAACCAATTTAACTTTAATTAAAATCTTTTATCTAAAAAACACAATGTAACCCAGTTATTTTAAAAGGGAATTAATTTACTCAAGGCAACTATTATATCATCGGCAAATTAATGTTGTTTGACCTTTATATCCTCACAATGTATCTCTACTACTTCCTCCGTATCAAAATAAGTGACACAAATTGGCTTACACATTTTTTGAGGTAAAAAATTAAAGTAGAGGTTAAAATAGATTAAAGTACATAGTTAGTGGAAAATGGGTCCCACTTTTCTTGAATAAAGTGATATTAATGAGTTTTAAAAGTAAAAGTAAGGGTATAAGGGTAATTTCACTTTATTAAAGTGGATAGTTAGTTGGAATGAGTCCCATTATTTTTACCAAATAAGGAAAGTTTTCAAAGTGTGTCACTTATTTTGATACACCCCAAAATGGAAAGTGTGTCACTTATTTTGATACGTAGGAAGTATATATGATAGAGGAATGCCTTTCTACTTTTAGCAGGTCTTAAACTAGGCCTTCCCTTTTTGGAAGGTCTTAAACCCACATCATAATTGGTAAAAAAAGAAGCTTTTAACAGGTTTCGAACTTGGGCTCTCTACCAACACATTTATCAACCTTACCACTACACCACATCCAATATTTGGTAACCAAACGAAACATTAAAACCCTATGTTTTCATGGGGAACGGAATTCATCCTAGCCATTAAATTTTACGTTTTTAAACATTTATTTATAGAGAATGCCTATTTTAAACTTTGGAATTTATGAGAATGCCAATTCAGAATCATTTATTGGCCTATTTTAAAAAAACGTCTCTAACCTTTTAAAATGCCTTAAATACCGTAATCTTATTAAAACATGGGTTTTAAAATAACTGTGAGAGAGAATTGACATTTTAAACAGATTTTCATGTTTTGCGTTTTAAAATTGAACATGTGACTTAAAGTTGAGTGGTTCAATGTTCACGTTTAACCTAGGAAAATGGTATTATCTCTACTATATATAATAGAGGAATGCCTTTCTACTTTTAGCAGGTCTTAAACTAGGCCTTCCCTTTTTGGAAGGTCTTAAACCCACATCATAATTGGAAAAAAAAAAGAAGCTTTTAACAGGTTTCGAACTTGGGCTCTCTACCAACACATTTATCAACCTTACCACTACACCACATCCAATATTTGGTAACCAAACGAAACATTAAAACCCTATGTTTTCATGGGGAACGGAATTCATCCTAGCCATTAAATTTTACGTTTTTAAACATTTATTTATAGAGAATGCCTATTTTAAACTTTGGAATTTATGAGAATGCCAATTCAGAATCATTTATTGGCCTAATTTAAAAAAAAACGTCTCTAACCTTTTAAAATGCCTTAAATACCGTAATCTTATTAAAACATGGGTTTTAAAATAACTGTGAGAGAGAATTGACATTTTAAACAGATTTTCATGTTTTGCGTTTTAAAATTGAACATGTGACTTAAAGTTGAGTGGTTCAATGTTCACGTTTAACCTAGGAAAATGGTATTATCTCTACTATATATAATAGAGGAATGCCTTTCTACTTTTAGCAGGTCTTAAACTAGGCCTTCCCTTTTTGGAAGGTCTTAAACCCACATCATAATTGGAAAAAAAAAGAAGCTTTTAACAGGTTTCGAACTTGGGCTCTCTACCAACACATTTATCAACCTTACCACTACACCACATCCAATATTTGGTAACCAAACGAAACATTAAAACCCTATGTTTTCATGGGGAACGGAATTCATCCTAGCCATTAAATTTTACGTTTTTAAACATTTATTTATAGAGAATGCCTATTTTAAACTTTGGAATTTATGAGAATGCCAATTCGGAATCATTTATTGGCCTATTTTAAAAAAACGTCTCTAACCTTTTAAAATGCCTTATATACCGTAATCTTATTAAAACATGGGTTTTAAAATAACTGTGAGAGAGAATTGACATTTTAAACAGATTTTCATGTTTTGCGTTTTAAAATTGAACATGTGACTTAAAGTTGAGTGGTTCAATGTTCACGTTTAACCTAGGAAAATGGTATTAATGTTAGATCGCACGGGTTTTAATCTAGGAAAATCATAAATTGTGACCTTGCGGTTAGAAACCAATAGTTTAACCAGCTCAACTACAATAGATATTTGTAAAAGTTTGATTTCTTTCTAATAAGTATAACCATTAATTAAGTAAGGAATATGCACTGACCCATTTTAAATTCAAGATCCCTGATACGTAATATAATAAAGTAAACGTCCCCCATA
This sequence comes from Calendula officinalis, assembly GCA_963853835.1. Taxonomy (NCBI): domain Eukaryota; kingdom Viridiplantae; phylum Streptophyta; class Magnoliopsida; order Asterales; family Asteraceae; genus Calendula; species Calendula officinalis. The sequence continues at coordinate 49,255,429 of OY970829.1, read as the reverse complement.
AAACGCATTAAGTTCACCATTAAGTTAGCGTCCCCTATACTCATTAAGTTCACCAAACGTTACTAAACCCTACTCCCAAATCCCCACAAATCAGCCTCTCCATTTCCCCTTTCCTAACATATCTTCAACACATCCCCAAATCAGCCTTTAATTTGGACGTCACTAAACGGTAATTGAGTTTATGAGTATTTATATTCGGGCCATGCCTTTGTATAAATGTGCCTGAAACTCGTGGCTCCGTGGTGTCGTTATTAATGATGATGTCAATGAAGATGATGATGTATCTAATATGATTTTTTTTGCAGAAAATTGGGATGAAATTAGCAGCAAAAGAAGCATCTCTTCCTGAGTAACCAACATCTGAAGATGAAAAAGTTTGACACTTCTTGTGCGCATGCCTGATGGTGTACCCGAGTTGCAGGCTTGCATTCAAAGTAATATATTCTTTTTATAGCAAAAAAAAAATAATATTAATTAATAGCTAATGACTTAATGAAATGAGTTTATATTTGTCTAACATTTTTCATAATATATGCAGCTTGTGATCGTAGGTGCTCATTTAAATGGGCATTTGAAGGCTACACGTTTTGCATCTAATTACAACTATTTGAAGATGGAATTATTTTAGATGTTTGAGTGTTTAATTCTGATTATTTGGGATTTAATAGGTGAAATAACCGAAGAGGACTTTGATGTGAACCCAATGAGGTACGTTATGTGACTTTAGAGTAAACTCAAAAATTATCTCAATTTAGGTGATTACATATGATGAGTCGGTTGACCCGTTTGCTATTAACCTAATCTTTTTGCTCATTTAATTAAGATTGATTTTAGAATGAAATCATACCCCTTTGTAGTTTTATTTTCCTCTTTATAGGTTTATAGCTTTCAATTTTGGTCACTATTATTGTGCTAGAGACAATTAATAGCTGATCATTTTATTTTATTTTATTTTGATTTGTAGGCTTTGAAAGCTAATACGGAGCAACAAAGAATTGGTAAGTAACTATCAATATTGCCTTTTTCACTTTAACTTACTTACCACGTATCTGGTGGACATTTTAATTTTTCTGATTAATTTTTGTTACGTCTTATATGCATATATGATGTGTGTTTGCAGGCAGGCTTTTGCTCTACGATCTTCCACACTACATGATTTCATTTCCCATCAGTAATCTTGTGTTTGGAAAACCACAGGTTGGTATTTCGTTAGAATTGGCAAAACGTAACTAGAATCAACCTGTACGGTTGAAATTGTGTTTAGTATTCACAGTGGTTTGATAACCCGCACTGAGTAGAACAAGAACTGGTAATCCCATTAGGTTCTTGGTAATAGGTTTTATTAGAATATAAAAATAGTTTAAAGAGTCAACTACATTTAATGTATATTCATAATTATGTGTTTAGGTTCAGCTTATAATGTAACTGGGTATCTATAATGTAACTGAGTATCTATACTGTATTTTAGTGAACTACATTATAATGTAACTGAGTAACTATACTGTATTTTAGTGAACTGTTATATAATATGTCTAATGTTTCGTCCATTAAAAATGTAGTTAGAGGTGCCAATTTACTTCTAAATGGGTCGGTTTGGGTTGTGTTAATCTCACATGGGTATTGTTTTGTGATTCACCTCTACAAGTATTAGAAACAATATTTACTAAGTCTATTTGCAACGGTAATCAACTATCTTCATAAAAGGTAGCTGAGCTGCCAGGTAATTTCCTTTTTGTTAGGGCTATGACTACATTTTATATGTATAGTTTTCAAAGGGTTAGGGTTTTATCAAATTAGGGTCAACTCAAGCATATGACATGAATTTCTCTTGCATTTGCCCCAAATGTTGGTTTGTATTTTTATTGATAGGATCTATTTGTGCTTGGGAAAGCATTTGTGGTCTAGCAGTTGCAGGTTCACCTTGTATTAAACAATTCCAACATATTTCTAGACTTCAGAAATAAGACCTTTGTTTCAACCAATAAAAGAACGAGTTTATTGTGAATGAGGCATTCGATACAATTAAACGTTTTGACCTGTTTGCACCTGCGTGGTCCAGCACGTAGCCCTTTAGCTCCATTTTAATCTTACAGAAATCTCAACTTTATAACACATTTTTTTATAATAATTTTCTCTATTTTTAGCATCTCATGCTAACAATGTTCCTATTGCAGCAAAACATGCACCCCATCTGCCCCTGTGAAGAGTATAAGTGGTGGGTCAATGCTTGGGGCCATTTGATCAACCAGCAGCGTCTACCAGTGGCAACACCGGTCAAGGTCATCTTTGGTTTGACTCCAGTGTAATCTCCGATTTTATTTCTATGTTTGTAATCTCTGAGTTTATTTCTATGTTTGTAATCTTCGAATTAATTCGTTTGCAATCTGCTTGATTTCTGAAATGAGGATATTTCTGTGTATTCTCTGAATATATTTCTTAACTACCAACAGATACAAGACTACATGAGTCAATTTCTGACTTAAATTATGTTTGGTCTCTTGATTTTGATTAATGTTTAATATTTATTGACATGATTTGATATCTCTTTGGTTTCTACTCTACGTTTAATTATGTTTGGTTTCTTGATTTTGATGTTTTAGTGATCCGGGTTAACCCGAACATTGTATCGGATCGACTAAAACAATGCATTTTAGAACATTAGACTATTGGAGTAGTGAACTGTAGTGAAAAAGTGGGGTATGTTTTGAGTGGTAGATTCACATCAACTATAACAACGAAACAGAAATATTCGAAATGCTACTATTGGAACTTTGTTGATATTTTAGTTTCCAATTAATAGTCGTACACGGTTATATCAATATCAACTGTATTATATTAACTTATTATTCATAAGAGCAAGAAGCACAAGCTAATTTTATGAGCTCCATAGGTCATAAATGGTGTTCGATCCAAGGAAATCTCATATTATAGAGCTGTGTTTGTGGTATTCGATAGAAATCTAAATTGTTTGGTGTATCTGGCTTAGAACCCAAAATTACCTTACTCTAACTGAAACCCAACCGGAATTAAACAATGAATACCTTGGTTTTACAGTTTTTCAACTTAATGATTCTTGATACCTTGGTTTTACAAATTTTCAACTTAATGATTCTTTTATCAAGATAAAGTCGAAGGGCTCGAATTTGAATTAGTCAAATCTTGACCATTTTCTCATTGTTTGATATTTCAAGTAATCATTTCCAAGTGAGATACCGACCACAATCGGCTTTAATGCTTTTTATTATCTAAATGTATCACATAATCACATTCATACCGGCTTGATTGCACAATCTGTTACAGGCTTGATTGCACAATCTGTTACAGCGATCAACTGCAAGATTAGGAAGGTCGGTGTATGGTCGAAAAAATTGACTTAAAAAGAATATTTTTTGATAGCATGATTATTTGGTTCAATCCTATTATTAGACAAGCTTAATTATCTTAAAAATGTAAAATATGCATTTTAGTTGCTATATCTTTTTTTTAGTGTATATAAATAACAAGAGTTGATGAATTACAAAATTGTAGATTTGTATTGCAATAGCTGAGTATTGCAAAGGTAATTTGGGTGTTCATAAAATCAAAAAGTTAGTGGACCCATTCGATGATTGCTGTGAATCGTGGCCCGTTGCTCGTATGGTTCAGGTTGGGTGACTGCACATCAATCCTTGGGTTTAGGTAGAAGCATAAAAACCCTTTTACCTTGTAAGCTTTTGAAAAATATAATTAGTTATATCATCAGTCCATTTGTTATAAACCTTGATATCGCTATCACTATCTTCTTCATCTCGAAACTTACTAATAGGGTTGGTACCCTATTATTGTTACAAAAAATGTGTAACCGGATAATTTTTGCTCGCCGCAGATATAGTTGCATAGGGTACTTGCCGTCACATTGCAGACTATATTTTCGCCTAGAAAATTTTCCTTTTCAAGAGGAATTTCACGTGACATGACAAAAGTATTAGTAACTCCAGCAAAAAAAAAAAAAAAAAAAATTAATCTCGACAGAGTTACACACCAAACGTGGAGTATCGGGAGCTTTTACATGATGACTAATACGCATAAACATATCTTTTTCCATCTATTTTATACTTAACTAGGTTTATGTTTTTATAACAAGAAACTGAGATGGATCATTTGTGTTATTATACTTCAAAACATGTAATTGAACAACATTTCAACGCAATGCTAATTCTTGCTTTTTACATCTATTTTACACAGTTTTCATGCTTATGTACTGTATTCGTTATAAAAATATGTAACCAATGGACATTTAATAGCCAGGAATATATAGTTCGCAGCCGCCGCATCGCGCGGGTTTTAGCCTAGTGAATAATAAAGGTATAAATGTTAAACAATATTACATGACTTAGATGAATTAATAAATGCATTGAAGAGATCAATTTCCATTTTGAAACGAGGAATTATAATAAAATCACAAAGATTTTCCTAATATAAAAAGAAAAATGTCACCATTGCCGGTAAAACCGGCCGGTCAGAACACCCATTAAAATTGAAAAACTCCTTAACCGTCACCAACTCGCCATACCAATTACGAGCAACAGAGGTTCCTTCCATAACCACCTCTGGAAACAATGGCATCACTACAACAAATTACATCAAAAATCGCCAACACATACTTGACATTACACAGAAAACTTCAAGAAATTGAAGCAGAAGTCATTCAATATACCAATTTACCCTTCGATACGCCTTCCCTCGATCTTATCGCCCAAGATATCAACACAAAATTTGGGTTCTTCAGAAACTTTTTAACCGCTGAAATTGCTTCTTATGGTTCGATGCCGGAAGATTGGTCTGATATTGAAGGGCGATTAATGCAACTGCAAGCCGAATTTTACCAGTCGAATCTGCAGTTAGTAAATGTTCATGAGAATGACGGTAGCGAAAACGGTACCGTTTGTTCATCATGTTTGAATAGTGACGGTGAATTAGAGCGAATGGTGAGTGACGTTTCGAGTGTTCATGAAATTCCTGAAATGTTATATGACGCGGCGGTGCCTCCACCGGAGGTGTTTCATGAATCGATGGTGCCGCCGTGCGATCTGGAAGAAGTTGAGGAGACATCGGAGAAAACTGGTGGTGGTAAGAGACGGCGAAGGCGGTGGTGGTTGAGTAGGGTGGCAGTTTTCACGACGGTGAGTGCAGTGTTGACGGGGGAGTTTGTTGCATTACTTTGACAATAAGCAACAACATGAAGGTTTTCTTACCCCTACTTGATTTATGAAATAAATGTTTCTTTGATATAGTTTTACTATTGTTTTTATTTTTATTAATTGATATTGTAAACTTAATTGTTTTGGAATTAAAACTCTACTACTAATTTGATTCATAACCGTCCGATAAATTTGTGTTATTGAGTATATTTCTATAGGGATCCTTTGATTAGTGTATCTTCAACCCTACATACAAAAAAAAAAAAAACTAAAATGTATTTTAGTACCTTAAACTTGGCTTACTGGTCCTCTACTACTTTGAATTATTAAAGGTGCAATATGGTACCATGAACTTGACAAAATGGTCAATTTAGTACCCTGACTCACTAATTTGGTCTTTTTTTTTACGAGATTTGCTTCTAATATCAATATATTGAGATGAACTTATGTTTTTTAGTCCGTCAAAAGCCCCAACGAAAGTAAGGAAAGCAAGAAAATGTGATCAAATTAATGAATCAGGGTACTAAATCGACCATTTTGTCAAGTTCAGGGTACAATGCTGCACCTTTAATAGTTCAAGGTAGTAAATGACCTAGTTAGTAAAGTTCAGGGTACTAAAATGCATTTTAGTCTAAAAAAATATACTTTTACATCATAATCTACACTATTATAATTCAATTTCACACTAAACCTAACATTATATATAGTGTTGGTAATAGTGTAACATTATATACAGTGCTACTGATGGGTTAAATCTATATATAATATTTATAGTCCAATTTACACATATCTTAGACTACCATATTCTTACGCAAGTATGATCTAATCGCACAATAGTTTAGCAAAGATAGCCGAAATGTAAAGTTAGAACTAGACTTGGCAATGGAGCGTGTTTTGACCCTGATCTGATCAATGGAGTGTGTTTTGACCCTGATCCGATCAATGGAGCGGGTTTTGACCTAACATGGGTTCATAAAATCATAGTGAAATAAAGGTTTCAGCACATAGACATGCTAGAAGCCTAGAACAAACGAACATCAAATAAACATAAAAAGTCGAAATCGTTGTTTACAAGAACAAGTTACCAAACCGAATGATGCTTGATGTAGGATGCCTGGGATCTTCTCCTCCGATGTTCTTGGGTTGCTTCTTATGCCTCACAACTTGTAGCTCTCCTAGAAAATGGCCACATTTATTTATTTTTTTTTATTTTTATTTTTTTTTTGCCAAAGATCCTTCCAAACGGGTCAAAATTCATTTATACAGAGTTCCGGCCGTTAGGGCCTCACGATGCGACGATGTGTTCTCCGTATGAGCTCGGGGCGCGACCGACATCCTTCATGGTGCGACCAGCTTCAAGTGCGTCTCCTTCGCGGCGAGATACAATAGACTTTACGACGCGAGTTGTATTTTGCCAAATCGAACAGAAGATGCTTCAACCCGCCAGACAACATTTCGTGTATGTAGTCTAAAACTTTACTACCCTTTTAATTATATGTTTCTACAAATAACGGTGCTTATAATTATTTATTCCCTCCATCCTAATTTTATTGTCCACATTTTCTTTTTAATATTTCTTGAAATTGTTGTCAACTTAAAATTTTACACCAAGAAAAAAATAATTAGGTGACAAAGATAGAATTTTTTTAATTGCATTTTGTTTGTAGATAATAATAATTTTGAGACTGAGATAGTATTTTCTTACAGGATTTGCGCTTTTCTGTAATGAAGTAATGAAAAAAACTAAAGGGGTGTTTATTTATAAATTAAAAGAAATTGGCATTTTTCAAGGAAAACTAAAATATAATGCATGTTCAAATTTTAACTTTCAAGGAAAAGAGATACAGAAAAAGAAAAGAGATACTTTCAAATTCTTTGATAAATAAAAACTGACAAACTATGTTTCCTTCTAGATAAAAAAAAAACACAATTTTATTTTATCCAGAACATTAAAATATATAAAAAAACTTTACTAACTTTATGTATATAAAAAAAACTTGTCCCATTTTCAAAACTTAAATGAGTAAATGTTACATGTCATCACATCCCAGCAATGAACGGCACACCGGTGGCCGGCAACCACATCCTCCCAGCAATAAGCCTTTCTACTGTGAAATCTTGTGCTTCCTTTAAACTCATATTATTATGGTTACCAAGCCAGTTCACTCGATTAGGATGAGGAGTTGTTTGACACCATGTATTAATATCGCCAAACGACTCCTCATTTACTTGTTGTATGGATAAAGTAATCAATGATGATAACATGATCACGAACAACAGAAGGAAAGTAGGTTAAAAGAAGACATTGTTGTTTCGGTTTTGGTTATTTGTGGATTGTTTTCGGAATGAAATGATAAATTTATGGTGGGGTGTTAGTTTTATAATAACGTATGAAAATTTGATTTTGTGATGTTTATTACAATGCACGTATTTGATTTTGTGATGTTTATTACAATTTGATTTTGTGATTTTGTGATGTTCCTTACATTAAAATCACACTTTTATAATGTATTTATACTCACATGTATATAATATTTATGTATGTTTTTATAAGCATATATATATTCTCATCTACACTAATGTGGTAGTGGTGGTAGAGGTATGTGGTGGTGGCAGTCGGTGGTGGTGGTCAATGGATGACCTAATATGATGCACGAGCAATAATATTTTATAATAATGTTAAAATAGTAAATATTTATAAATTTATTTTGTAAGTATAGGTGACATATCTAAGAAAAAATGTACAACTTGTAACACCTCTCAGTTTTCTCTAAGCTCCGTCCCTGGTAGTGACGTAGGCGGTAGCTGATTGTGGTAGTGTTAGCCACGGGTGATAGTGATGGTGAGAGTAGATATTATTAAAATTTAAATTCCTATCATTTTTATGTCGTCTTTTTAATATGAACTAATAAGGAATGAAAGCTAGAAATAAGAAGCTGTCAAGTGAAAATTTAATCACATGGATTCAATAAGTAAAAAAAAAACTAAACTGCATCCGTGGGAATCGAACCCACGACCACGTGGTTAAAAGCGACGCGCTCTACCAGCTGAGCTAGAACGGCTTTTATGTTTGTAATCTAGTATTTGTTTACTTATTTTGTATTAATAATTTGGAAAACAGATGTAAGTTAACTCCTCGGAATTTATCAGATTGAAAACTGGGGTTAACGAATTTGGGCTCCCATCGATCTCACTTTTGATATTCAGGTTAGTAAACGTAATTGGCCTCCTATTTCATTTCATCTTTATTGGTCTGCAAACTCCATTTCAGTTTTATATTGTTCCAAGTTTATAACGGAAGGATTATGGCAGTCCGTTTGACATTGATTAATCCAAGTTTAGTTTCAGTCCCAATTTTATGTGTTTTGTTAGCTTATTCATCATCATAAGCTGCATACTGAAAATAAGCTAAAACAAACACCCACTTACGCTAACCAGATTCAAAACAGGGAGTCACGCCCAAAAGAGGCTACCGGAAAGATGCAGCAGAGGAATTCCGGTAACCGGCGGCCTTCCGGAACAGATGGGTCTGATTTCTCGTATAGAATGGTAGTCGATAACAGTACGTATTTCCTGAACTCTTTTCTTCACTGTAATTATAGTTTATATTTTCTTTTTTTAAAATTTAAACTGATTAGCTAGATATTGATCTTAGGATATACAAAGGTCGCTAAGGGGAAATCCACTCTCTCCAAAGTTCTCGTGATTCAGGTATATATATATATGTGATCTTCTGTTGCTTGCTGTTTTTTATAATTTGTTGTGATCGTAGGGTTAATTGAATGAATGTGCAGTTTAGGAATTATAGATATAGAATCAAATAAGGACTTTTAGGTTTATTTGTTGTTCAAAGTAAATATTTTGGTAGTCACAAAAAAATGAGATTAAGTAGAGCCCTTACTGACAATTACTAGCTAATCCCATGGTTACTGGTGGTTTGTTTTATGCAATTTTCATGATGAAGTTTTTGGTCATCAAGAAAATCATATGTGGCTACCCTTTTTTCCTCGGTTCATAATGGTTATAAATGTATGTTTAGTGTAAATATATATAGTTTAAGATGTATGTGTGTTTTTTACATATCATATGTGTGTTGACTGCAGGCACTGCTAGGAGCAGTTGAAATACTTTTTACATTGTTGAAGAAGGAGCCTCTTGACATGTTAGCTGCTGCATCTTGTTCTATAACTTTCATTTCAGTTATAATTGGAGAATTAGGTAAGCTATCTCTCTTAAGAAAATGTTATTTCTATTTGTTAAGATTATATAAACTTATTATAATCATAATTGTTCTGTTATGTTAAAGGTCGAAAGCGTAGCAGAGTGAACTTTTTGAAATTGTATATGGCTGCATCATCTATAGGAATATTTATATTAATTGTGTCCACTATCCAAAGCAATATCCAACTAAAGGCAAGTTACTCTTTTCTCTCCTAGTATTAATATGCTAATTATATTACCGTTAGGGTAAAAGTCACCTAACTATAATGTACTTTCTGGAAATGATAATTATTGTGTATTGTATATTCTTTTTGTCATTCAGGTTGCTGAATTAATGATTTAAGGTTAATTCATTAAACATCATATATTGTATCTTAATTAGGTTATTCATGATCTGAGTAACTGGGAGGCAGAGAGAATTGCTCTGTTGAAGATTGCTTTTGTTTTTCTTGGTGAGTTCAAAGTTCAAACCTTTGTTCAATTTTTATTTATTTATTTTTAATATATTGCTTATTATGTCGTTCATCTCTCTAACAATGGATTTTTTTTTATCGTGTCACAGGAATTTGTGTACAAATATTTTCCATCACTACAACTACATCTCTCATCGGGAATATGTCGCCCCCAAAAAGAGCATCTTAACGCATTGAAACAGTTTTCTTATTACCTAAATTCCGTGCTTTATATCTCGGACATTGTAATTTCTATGAATTTTTTTTTAAAATGATGAAAAATGATTTTAGCATCTTCAATGGTATATTGCTGAATATGCATTAAATGGTTTTGATATTTGACTTGATTAAAGTCACAACTCACACTCATTAACAGTTAACTCATGTACTTTTTGTATAGAGCCATGTTACAAGTTTACAACTTGCACTGATGTTGAGATTGGGCCTATTGGGCCCTGGTGTTGAACCCAGGGAACATGGGAGTATGGGACCATTTCCCTCCCTGACCTTAACCATATATCCCCACATCCGAAATCTTTCATAAATTCAATAGAAACTAAAAAAGGTTTACTACAAAAATTAATCTTTCAGGGATATAATTAATTATTAAATTATAGGCTGTCTAATAGGGATGTGCCGAAAACCCGGCACCGAACCGAAAACGGTTATTAGGTTCCCATTTTATGCTAAAATCGTGTTTTGGGTTTACCAGTACGGTTATGATTCTTTCGGGTTTGGAACCGGCATATAAATACAATAGTATATAGGCTTACGAGTTTCATTCGATGTATGTTGAAATAATAGGTATATAGGCTTTTAATATAAACACATTTTACTTAAACCAATGCGTGAACACCTGCAAACAATATTCTTTTATTAAAAAAACACTAAAATACTTAAGTTATATTTTTAAAGATGAAAATATGCACTTGAAAAAGGTATAATCGAATGACCAAAGCAACCAACCGGGTTTACTGGTTCTAACCCCGCCTAATTAAGACCGACCCGACCGGAACCGGTTTAACCTGTCCGGTTTTCGGTCCTTGAAATTCCTTTTTTCCGGTTTCCGGGTTTACTGATTCCAGTCCGCTTTGATCCGGTTCCGGAACCAAAACAACCCTAGTGTCTAACTAATAATGATCTTAATATTTCGTAAAGTTGTATAAATAATTATAAATGAAGTTCAATTTTTATATATTTATGACATGTTTTAATACATTTATAAATTTTGGATTTTTTTAATATGTGAACTAAATTATTGAACTCCAGTTTTCCTAAGATAAATTCAAATTCTCATAAAAAAAGTAAATTTTAGACCTAATTTATGTTTATTAAATGTTTTATTTTTTAATTTAATTTAATGAATATTTAGCTTCATTAAACGAATCTTCAAGTGCACCACATTAGACAACCCCATTGTTACATGAAATAATTTGAAATCAATATTTTCACTCAATATTACATTGCCTTTGCATCAAAGGCCAACAACAATTTACCATACATTCAGACATTGCTAAAAGAAAACCAAAATACAATACATCTAAGCATTATATGCCATCAACTACCCTTGCAAAGAAGCATAACTATTAATAAAAAACAAAGCATTACTTGTCAAATGGACAACATTCACAATCTTTCCTCTTACCACACTTTTCATTTTCGGGTCACTCTTAAACCCTTCAGAGCACGTGTCTTCATCCGTGAGTGCAGAACTGACCCATGTTTGCACATCGTTCATCACCAGCCCAAAATCTTTGGAACCCGGTCGACTCAGCTCATCAACTGATTTCTTCAACTCGTACACTGAGTCACGCAACAACTCCATGCAGTCTTTCATGGCTGCAACCTCTCGTGGGCCCATACCATGAACTTGTGACAATTTCACCATTGATGAAGAGGTGGTTAAGGTTGTGTCAAGAGCAACTGATAGGGCTGTTTGGGCTAGTAACTTTGGGCTTGTTTGGATTGCTCCTGCTTTAGTTGAGAGTGAGTTGAAACATAGTTTTGGGTAAGTTGTCAAACTGCATGATGATCTGATCGACGTTTGTTTTTTCAACGGCCGAGATCAAATTGATGGAAGAAGTGAAGATCAAAAGTACGATTAGGAGAATATTGTTATTGGATAGAGAATTGATGGAATACTAGCAGGTACCCGCGCAATGCGGCGGCCGATACTTTTGGTGGTGGCGGCATCAATGATAGTGGAGGATTGTGGTCTACAGTGACGAGGGGGCGGGGGAGTAGTGATGTGGTGGGTTGTTATACATAGGGATGGTTAATGACGGTGAAGCAAATGGAGTGATCTCAAGGCAGAGTGAGGCAAATTCAGAATTAGGGGGCTTCGTTCGTATGTCCATGTTACCGTTACAGTTACCATTGATGGCACAATCATAAGCATTCTCTGCTTTCTTCCTCACTCCATAAAAGGGAGAAAGTGAATTTACCAAACTTCCCTTTACCATTCTATACTATATACTTTTGTTACGATGTAAGCTATCTATGCAACCACATATTTGCCAGTTTGTATGGTAGCAAAGATTAAACAATAAATACTCATTTTTTCATACTTTTATTACATACTTCCTCCGATTCAAAATAAATGCTACACTTTGGGTTTCACGGTTTTTAAGGTAAAAGATTATAATGATGGTTAAATTAAATTAATTGAATGGTTAATGGATAATGGGTCCCACACCTTTTGAATAAAGTGGAGTTAATGATGTTTAAAAGTAAAAAGTAAAGGTAAATGCGTCATTTCACTTTGTTAAAATAGATAGTTAGTGGGTGTAGGTCCTACTATTTTTTGCCAGATAAGGTAATTTTTTAAAGTGTAACACTTATTTTGAATCACCCAATTAAAGGAAATGGTAGCACTTATTTTGTTAAAAGTAGAAGTCAAAATAGCATCACTCATTCACTCTTACATAAAGCATATATGATGCCTCAGTTATGGTAGCTCGTTACATTTTCTGAAGAAATATTACTCTCGCAGAAAAAATCCACATCACGGACCAGCAACATAATACAAGTCTTTGGTAAGGCTGCGAATATAGAAAAACGAACCCATTGGTTCACTACTACGATTAAAAGTTTTGAACTTTTAAGAAAAAATAAAGATTTAATATACCTTTCACAATATAACTCTTAGACAAAGAAGACTGTGATGATGGTCCTCTTTTGCAAATTCCCGGTAATGAGGAAAGGCTTATATGCAATTCGTTATCATACATTATATGTACATAAACCTGCAAAAGCATTTTCATAAGATAAAACAATTTATGCAAATAATAGTAATACTCATACTTCATTAGTATTTAGTAATGACTATGCAATCCTTTGTTTTTCATAATATACCTGTGATCTAATTATTCAACCTATTAAATTATACCACCTAATATAAACTAATTTTAATATAATTATATGATAATATACTAATAACTTACATGAATTCCACCAGCCATTAATATACGAATTTCATCACCAAAACAAGGATCAAACAGTATTACTTCATCACCATGCATTTGCTTCACATGGACAAATTTCAGTTAATCGCCACTACTTTAATCCGTAAAAGTAGATCAAATTACCTTATGTTCTAATAACATTCTATAAATTAAATTCAAATTGCCTCTTTGAACCTATCAAATAGCATATCCGAACGGACCACAAGGATTACCTTGAAACATTACCATGGGAAACATGAACAGAACAAAAGGATTACCTTGAAAGCTTTCTTAAGTATATGCTCATCAGAAGCATGAGAAAAACGCTTTGCCTTCACAACTGTTGCTAGATAAGATTACCGGAAAAACGCTTTCGACAAATCGTATTGGGCGATTTCCGCTGTTATTTAGAAACAATAAATAAATAATTTCAATTAACAGTTCAATAAAAAACTTTAATTCATCGTTATCAATTGAAATCTACAAACGAGATTAAAATTTTCAAAGAACAACGAGATTACGGAGAATTTAAGGGGAACATATGGGTAGATAAGATTACCGGTGTGCATGATGTAAAAGGAATTGGGTACAACGAAGATGGCATCTTGTTCTTCTGCTGCTTTGATTTTCGTTTTTTAAAACCCTTCTTTTCAAATAAACTCTTTGATATCTCCCGTGAGTTTCGAGTTCCAACACCCTTCCCAGTTCCCCAAACCGTCGATTATATTTAGCGGCGACCAATTGATGGGTGGTGACGGTAGTGGTGGTCGCCGGTGTTGACAGCAATTTACTATTTTAAAGTTTAACAATTAATAAAAATAATTATGTCATATAAGAAACATATCTAGTAGCTAATTAGGATATTGTGTTAATAAAAAGAATGGCTTTGGAAGGACACAAAATACGTAAATGTAGATACTTTCACTTTCAACAAAATAAAATTTTTAAGTAGACACTTAATCGTGGCCGTATGAAATAATTGTCACATCTAAAATACAAGTTTCTACAAAACATGATGTAAATAAGGTTCTCCAATGTAGAAAACCGTAATTCATGCACTAAGAAATTGTACATTGAATTGCATTTTGCAAATTATAAATAATAGTACGATGATTTTCCTTTTTGTCTCGGATTACACAACTCTAAAAATAGTAAATTACAATGATGGTCTTGTGCCTAAATTTAAAAAAACAATGCTTACATGTTACCTTATAAAAGCATGATCAGAAAACAATTAAATACCATAAACTGCTATGTACACTTTTTTTCACCTTACTTGGCAACTCTCTTCATTGCTTCCACCACCACTAATTAAACATCATATAAATAATACATGAAATTGAGTTGAATAGGGGCAGTCATTGAAAAGATAAAACAACTTAATACTCAAACCAAATCTATAAAATTAAACTACTGAAATCACGCACAACATATCCCATTACCAACCTCTTATCTTAATCCAAATGCCCAATCCCCTTCTTCACTGTATGACTTAAATTAGACCAATAATAATATTCTTTATAGGCGTTGATCACTATCCAAAACATGTTTAGTATATCGAAATATGCACACTCGAACAATTCATTTTCATTTGGATAGGATTTAAGGATTACTAACCTTGAATGGCTTAAGAATCTCCAGTACCAAATAACAACCAATCATCATAACCTTCACAGTTCACACAGAACATGCAGCACCTGTGTTAGGAGGTTTTCACTTCGGGGGTGTTTGGGAAAGCTTATTAAAATGGCTTATGCTTATTAGCTTATGAGCTTATTTAAGTTAATAAGCTTTTGTTAAATAAAGTGTTTGGACCGGCTTATATATTCTAATCGTAAAATGACTAAAATGGACATTTTTTAGTAATCTCTTCTAAAATAGCTTGTGAGGTGAAATGGAGTTACGATGGGAGGACAAAGAAGTAAAAATCCTAAATAAGCTAATAATCCCTTCCGAAGTAGCTTATTTAAAACCCCCTAAGTAAGCTCATAAGCATAAGCTTATAAGCTTTACCAAACACTTAAAAGTGATTATTAAACTTAAATAAGCTTAAAAGCTCATAAGCCTCCTAAATAAGCTCTCCCAAACACCCCCGTCCTTCTGATGGATCAGTTATTATTTTGAGTATATATGAAGCAACTTTGCATATGCTGATATGCTATCATTCGTTTTGATAATTTGTCTAGTTTAACAAATGCATTGCAAATATTAAGTAATAGAACAGCTAAAAAGCATGAAAATATCACCATTACAAACTCCACAAATGCAATACGAGATGAATGATGATAATCTCCAAGAAACCTTAAGCAATAAACCGAAGAATACAAATTTAATATAATTTAATATGATATTATTCAAAATTTCAGATGGCAAGAAAATTTTGTAGATATTGGCAGCTACAAATCTCTCCACAAAACGAACGATTGAAAAAAAGTTTAACACTTTGACATTTTCCTCAGTTATCTTTTTCAATCAAAATAAAAATATTAAAAAAAAAAATATGGATTATCTTTTCAACAATGTTAGTACAATAAATTGTTGTTGCACACATTTCTCTTTCATACTCAGACAAAACATGAGAAATAAAAAATAAAAATTATAACAGATAGATAGCATTAATGTAAATACATACTTGATTTCAGTTATGGAAAAGAATCTCACTTGGGGTAAATAAATTTGGATTTACCGGTGCAATTGCAGTTTTACAGGAAGAACCCTAACTGGGTAGTACCCGAAAGCATTGTTTGCTCCTTCTGCAAGTAAAATCGAGAAACACTTGATTTAATGGAAAGTAAAAATCATTTTTGTTAGTGATAATAAAAGATCATATTTGCATATCTTCATGAGTAAACTTGGTACAGACAAAACGAAGAATAGAGTTAGGGACACCAAATACACGACAATCAACAACCTTTATGTAAATAAGAAATCAAACGACGGGAGTAAAATCGATTGTCAGCGTTTTCATCGGGGGATTAGGTTACTTCAAATTTCAAATCAGGGGACGTGAAAAGGAAAAATGAATTTCAATCTCTACAGATAAGAAACTGTTCAATTTTCAAGAAGAGGATACAAAGGGACGGTAATGAATTCGAGGAGGCGTGGGGTTAAAGGGAAATTTCAGCGACGGGTGAGTGTTTTTAGGCAGGTAAGGCCACCAAAGGTTGGGTTATAATTATTCATTAGCAACTAGTAGGTACCCGTGCAATGCGACGGCGGGTTAACTATATTTTCCAGCGAAAATTTCAATCTGGAATTCATATGCCCAGGTGATTCAATTCATAATTAATGCAACAAAAGATGTTTTGTTCCAAACTTTCAAGTTGGCATCATTCAATGAAAAAAAACACTTCTAATTAAAGTGCACAAAAAATAAAAAGTTTCTAATTGAAAATGCTTGTAATAAAACATGTTACTAATTGAAGGATGAAAAAAAAGACAAAAACACAAGTCATGAAGTAAATGCTACAACATTGGTGATATACAGCTATGTGATAACATTAATCAGCAGGAACCTAATTTTGTGATATTCATCATTCAAATCAATATATCCAGCAATTCATTTCATTTTAAAATCATGAATACTAATTTCTTGCCCTGATTCAAAATCCGCAAAATTAGAAGACTAAACCTCTTGGATTTTAGAAGTAGAGAATTTCCATTTGAGAAAATCACCCAACTTGAAGTTTTCTTTTCCAAATTATTTGTTGTTCATTAATAATATGTGTTGCTTGGTGCACTTCAGAACTGAATATCTTATTTCTCAATCTCGTTGAATTTATCTTCTACAACACTTGCTTCAAAAGATTTACCTGAGCTAAAGAACTGGATGGTATGATTTCCATCATTCCCTCATCATGTCAAGTAGCCAAAACCTTGTACAGTGTTAAATGTAGATCAAGATTTTCCAACTTAAAGCAAGCGATCCATGAGTGATACCATGTGAACAACCTACAAAAAATGACTAAATATACATCAATCTTTTACATCTAACTTTAAAAAATGGACATCTATCATGATTTTTAGCTTAAAAAAAGAAATTAAATATTAAATCACATACCAACTGATTTGTTGAAAATGATCACTTTTTAAAAGTGTTCTAAATACAAGGTGCGATGAATGCAATGCACTTTAAAATATTGATGAGTCTCATGGAACAATCTGATGTGATTAAGATGAACAATCTGTTAATCGAAGCTTGATTGAACATTTACAGATTCATTGGATAGAAAATCGGTTTGTTTTATTGATAATCCCACAATTGAGAGGGGAAACTCTCCCAAAAGGTTACAATTGTGTTTACAAAATACACAGAGTTATACAGACTCATACTTTGACTTTCTAGCTGTCTGTTGACTGACTTCTACGTAGCAAACTACAAAGCTGAACTGCCAATTCAGTTTGGCAAACCAAACGCCGCCACAACTTAAACCAATCTTCAATATCAAATGCCCTAATTCACAACTATAAAATAAAAACTAATTTACAATAACTTGATTGTGAGAACTTGACTTTATAGCATTTGATTAGAAACAGATTAATGTCAAGCCATAGACTTCTTCAAACAAATAAAATTACAATAATAAGAGAATCATTTCCAGCATTATATAAAGAAATCTTACAACTTTCATTAATTTTTTACGAGCTGTGAAAATTGTGTTATTGTTTTCATAGGCTCCTCTTGCTCACTGTCAATTGAAAAAAACATAAACGGATGCAAGAATTAGACTTTATATGCAAATAATCCATTAAATGGGAAAACAAATAAGATAAATCAGATCTAAGATTATGTTTACAACTCCAATACTCTGAAATGCAAGTGGGGGAAGCAAAATTGCATAAAATTCTACAATTTAACAATTACCCACCAACAAAAGATGCATGGCATCGAAAGATTGGTGTTGCTTTTCTTAACGGTGCAAAATGGGCTGAGCTTGAATCTTTACACCAATGGCAGATCCCATGGCCTAGCAGCGTTCTCAGACAATAGCAGCTTGAACAAAGAAGTTCCCATTATCTAATCCCTTTTTAAACTAATTGTATGAGAATTTAAGAAACACAAATGATTCAGCGAAAGAATAAAACCTAAATGCGGTGGTCACGATGCGGAGGTGGAGGTGGGACGGGGCTACCAGCACACCGCCGATTTAACCAGACATGGATCAAGACTCAAATCGTTGATGTAGATGTACAAACTCTAGAACTTGTGTCTTGTGTATACTCTGATTACAAACCCGATGCTAGGATAGCAGTTTATTAATGTATCTCTCGATTTCCAAAGAACCCTTCGAACTTCCCTATTTGAAAGTGACGATTGAAATGCCCTAATATTTAAAAGGCACGATTGAATACCCCTAAGGAAACGTGGATATACTAAGTGTTTAATAAATATATTTATGTTCAAATAACAATTCCCGTTGTAGTCTAGTTGGTTAAAGCTCTTCCTTATATACAAAGGGTTGCGGGTTCGAATCATACATACTCCATTGTTTTTTAATAAACACCACTTATTCCATAATTAGCAGGTGTGTTGGCTGAATTTTCAGCTTTGCTAATTATGGAAGGGGTAAACTCTTTATAATATAGTATAGATTTACCCCTTCCTGAATTAGAAAGGCTGAAAATTCAGCCAACACACTTGCTAATTTTAGATTTATTCACGTTTAAAAAAATATGCTTATAGCCAGACTCGAACTCGTGCATGGGTCAATCTTACCTTACGTCACAACCATCTGGACTACAAAGGAACACGATTAATTCTTACAAATAGTTTCCTTTATCTTATTTTCCAATCTAAGACCCACCCTATTTTACACGTTCCGCCTTTTCCCTCTTGTAAAGTAGGGCATATCAATCGTCTCCTTGGTTGAAGCGAAACACATCGGGGAAGTGAAAAGGGTTTTTGGGAATTAAATCCTCGAACTAACCTACGATGTGTTGATTACAGGCACCATGTATTGATCACACTCTCTCTTATATTTCTCTCTTACTCTCGCATGTGTCACTTTTTACAATTTTGATTGTTCTAAGCAGATATGATGCCGACTCTTAATTTTAAGTGTTTTCATATGGCTTTCTTATAATTTTATGTTCTTTCGGGGTTTCTATTTGGGATACGTATTTGAATCCATCTCTTCTTTGAGCTTACTTGTTGAAGTAGATCGTGCCCTAGCCACAGTCGTTGAGTTTCAAAACAGTTACCACCAAGTGTACGTTTTTTCTTCCAATTTTATAAGTATATATGGTTAGTTACATTTCCCTCTGATGTTACTGCAGTTTATTGGTTTCAATTGAGACATTAGTGTGTTTTTGCTCGACTTTAATTTGTAATTTTGCTGATGAACATGGTATCATGAGGCATGTCAATATTGCTTCCATTTTTGCGTAATAAATATGTTCGTGATTTGCATTTATATGTAGATACTTCATACTTGGTTGCAGCTTACTAAAATGAGATGTTTTACAGAGAAAACGTAGGAAACATGACGAACTTAATTTGTGGAAGATGTAAAAGATAAGAAGGTATGAATATTGCGAGCTTAACTAATTTTAGTTAAGTTTATAATAATCCTGGTGACTACATTTTGTTATTAGTTGAATTAAAAAAGTGTTTATTATCTTTCAAGCATCCCCTCTTGCTTCTTAGTTAGTTAGTAACTATGACATTTTGTTTTAATTCTAAATTAGCTGTAAGAATATTGAAAATATAATTTCCTATGGTTGGTGCATTACAATGTTATGACATATACTTGTCAGCTCCTTAAATTTACAATTATATAACTATTTTATTTAATCATTCATAGCAATCTTTAATAAATTATATACATAAATGGTATAGCTTGCATCAATTGTATGTATTACATAGCAGGGGCTAACTTGGATTTATGGTAGATGATGAAAATATGAAAAAGTTAATACTTGTGGTTAAAATCTCAAAGACGCTGGTGATCACAGGTCAACACCATTTAATTATCATATTTATTAGTTTTTATTGAATACCAGGTTTAGATGAAAACATATAATCTTTATTTTGCAAGCTTATTATATTTATGTTAATCTTGAAAACAAGGCATAATGGTACGCAGGGTCAAATATGGTGGAAAATAGACAGCCAAAAGCTTCTTAATTATACATGTGGCCCACTTGTGCAGATCTTGTATTCAAGTGATATTTTGATATCTAATATCGATGGTATCGATCCTGGTAAACAGATTCATGTGAAGACATCATAGTAGAGGACAATTACTTAAAGGTATGATTATACGTTATCTCCTAATGCGCGCTTTGACTTTATGAGGTCAGATGTAGTTTAAGTTTATACAGATATTAAACAAGTATATGTATCAAAGTTTTATTTCCAAAGCAAAATTAGTTTATTTGACATTTTAGTTTTATATTTTCACAATAAACACAGTTTGACTTTTTTAGGTCAAACATACTATTTTAGACATCTTGATATCTCTTTTTCTACAGTAACATAACATTCTATTTTTATTAGTTGTATTTTTCTTTTTTGTACTCCCTATGAAGTTACGAGGTACTAACGTTTCGTTAAAATTCTTAATTTTGTTGCGTAGGTTGGTTATGATCCTGAAACTCGAGTCATACCCACCATCCTTGATATCCCAACCGTATTCACATGTTTTACCAACTATTCACGATCCAGGATCTGTTATTGATACCCTCATACCAGACATAAGAACAAAATTTTGTACTATAACTTTAATATTGAAATAGTAAGATTTCAAAAAGGTCAAATCGGTCAGCTGATGTTTAATAATCTTCTGTAGGTTTTCCCCCATGACTGTGTTGTGTGCGCGAGACCACGTGTAGTATAGATGCCTGTTGCAGCCCGGGCTGCACAATGTGGGAAGGCAATGAAATGGTTTTAACTTTAGCCTCCATTTATTTTCTGGGTCCATGCATGAATGTATACAATTTTAATAGTTTCTGAAACTTCTCTCTACAAGTTTGTTGAAAGAATTATTAAAAACATCAACTTGGGTAGGATAAATCAAGAATAAATCAATAGGGTCAATCTGGTGAAGTTAGGTTCAATTGGGTCTATCTGGCCAAACAAGTTAGTTTGATCAAACGGCTCCATTGTGTCAGTTTTGTTAATCCGGTCAATTTCGTCAATGCATTTGCTTATTATTAAAAGATATCCATTACAAAGGGTACCCCCACAATATATATAGTTAAATTAGGGTTTCTGCGCGAATAGACTTTCTGTTAGTATACCATCGGGGAAATCTTCATGAGCGCTCACTAAATTAGGTGTTTGTGTCAAGTTTGTGTTTATTAAAAATTGGTCGATCCATGACTTGAACTTAAAACCTCCATGTTATTAGCAAATGATAATTATGATAGATGTTAATTATTTGAGTAACTCACCACAACTACCATTACCATCACTACTCATTGCCAACCACCACCACCACCAGCAGGACCACAACCACTATAGCATGCCATTAACCTTCATTACGTAGTACCACCTATCACCATCTCCACTCCCGCCACCCATCATCATCACGACCCACCACCTATCACCATCATTACTATTGTCACTCACCATCACTACACATTACCACCATCACTTATGCCACCGCCATCACTACCGCCACAAGGTACCCGCCGCCGCATTGCGCGGGTACCAGCTAGTGCTTTATAATATAGTAAAGATGAGGCTTCCATATCTTGTTTGTTTGTGTTTGATGAGGTATATATGTAGAAAGTTGTTTAAAGCTACTGAGGGAGGTTATGAAAGTTGAGCAAATGCACTCCAAATTTATAGGAAACCGAATGCATAAAGCTAATTATCTGTTGATTATGCTTTTCTTCTAAAATTTTCCATTTTGGTCCTTTTGATAAATTACCATAAGCAATAATTAATGAAAAAAGCAAATATCTTGCAACTAGCTCTTAAAAACTTGCAATTATGCAATATTGGCCCAAACTTTGAATATCCATGTTCGGTATTATTATAGTTGAAGGGGACTTCTCTTGGGATCCACAATCATGCCCTTGAGTGTCCTTGGATGATTTAATTAAATCAATGCTCCTAATTGCTTCTTTAAGTTATTCAAATAACGTAGCTTTTTTCTTGATCCATATTATATATATATATATATATATATATATATATATATATATATATATATATATATATATATATATATATATATATATATATATATATATATATATATATATATATATATATATATATATATATATATATATATATATATACTAGAATAAAACCCGCGCGATGCGGCGGGCTGCGAACTAAATATTATTGGCGATTAAAAGTTCATTCATAACATAATTTTAGAACGAATACCCATGCTCATGGTCTCATCAAGAAACTCGTCAATAGGCTACAAAACTCTTCGGTAACTTGACACCATTGGCACAATGGCACCACCCTCATCAAGCAACTCGTCAGTCGGTAGGAACTCTTCCCCACAGGGAAGAGTTGTACAATCTCGTCGGTTGGGCTGTGGGGGTTGTGGGGGGGGGGGGGGTATATTTTAATATTTTTTAAGTAGGGATGAGGTAGTGATGAGTTGCTATTGGCACGACATTGTTAGTATCTTGTCGGTAGGGAAGAGTGTAATGTGGCGCTGCTGATGAGTTTGAGAGTGTGTCACTGTTGGGGGAGGCCAACATCGTGTAAGAAAAGTGGCCAACTTTCGATTTGTTTGTCTTTCTAGGCCCGTTCAAAAATCAAAACCTATTTTACGTTACTGCTTCTTTAAAAAACTAGAACAATTAGTTTTGATTTTTATGAAAGTATATATTTTTTCCACAATTTGTGTTTTTAAGTTGAATCAATTTTAAAAACCAATTCCACAACATTGTTTAGAATTAACATGATTTTAGAATAAATTATCCAGAATTAACAGAACCAATCTCTAGCTGTTTGACTATACATGAGAATAAGCCAAACAAAGAAATATTGGCGCATAAAATAATTCTTGTGTCATGTAATTCTGAAGGAGCCAATATTAATTAGCCCAGCAACTTTAATGTAATTCTTTCATCCATTGCTTCTTGCTAGGGCGGCTTTGTTCTTGGTTTTAAATTCTTTTTGAGGATCAGAGTGTTAGTTATTTCTTACGTTAGAGACTTAGAGTAGTAAGTGTGCACCTAATTACAGTTAGTAGTGATGATTAGTAAGTTAAACTAGATTCAGATATTTACCTGCAGTTTACATATACACCGAGTTTGTATCTTTTAAAAGATCGAGTTAATTACTGACATAATGAAAAGTGGTAAATTTACAATTTGCCAGATATGTATCAAGGGCTAGAAATGGGATGACGATTGCAATGTGTTCAAGTTGTGCTGCTGTCACTTAACTCACCACTTCATATAAATGCATTATTTTGCCTTGTTGGAAGGATATACAACGTGTATGCTGATATGACAAAAAGTGGTTGCTTTTTTCTTTTTTTAATTATCTGTAGATATTTTGAAATCCTAATCAAGCTAGAGTCCAAATTTGTTTGGTGATGTGCTTAATAAGTTGTACATTACAATATGTTGATGCACTTGAAGGGGGCATGCAGTTAAAGCAGCCAACTGCATTATTCCTCTTATCCAATGCATATGCTTCAATTATTTGAATGTCGACTACATTTTGTTACTTAGTTAGGTTGTGACTGATGAACGGTAATTATTAATGTTACAGATAAAAACTGAAAAAACGTATTAACAATGTCAGGATCGAATAACCAAAATAAGTTATTGTCAACCCAGATCTACTAATAACAAGAAGTTGCAGCGGATCAACACTTGTATTAATATAATAAGAACAATAGAATACTGTATATTGAACGAACAATGAACAATAATATTAAGAACACAGTGATTCACAAAAAGCTTCAATGTATATTATTGATTAACAATACACACGTACGTTTACAATTCGTAAGGAACTACTTATAGCAGTCCTTGAAGCCTAACTATTTACCCTAGTTATTCTAGAACTTGATTTACATCGAATTATAAAAGATATACATTGAATAACATTCTATAACTAACTCTGCGAAGATCTCGGACTTGATTTGTTCCAAATACGCGTACCAGTAGTAACTGCAATCACCAGTAGTAAATATGTATCATCAGTAGTAACTCTGGTAATCAGTAGTAAGTCCAAAACCAACGTCAGTAGTAATTACTATGATCAGTAGTATCTTCAATATGTGCATGATCAGTAGTAAGTTAGTTATAGTCTTCACCAGTATCAACTCATCAGTATTAAGTGTTTCTGCCCCATCAGTAATAACCATAGTGTTCATCAGTAGTAACCATGATCAGTACTAACTGCAGTATCAGTAATAAGTTGAACTGTGATTTGTTCTAACAATCTCCCCCTAAACTTACTGATTCTCTTTTAATCAATCAAGTTTCTTTTCAATTCTGTTTCTCCCTTTTCTTTTCTTCCAACAGTTTTGCTCTTCGTTGATCACCTTCTAATGTCTGTTGGTTTCTTTTATTCCTTTGTGCAATAATATATTTGCTGTTCTTTTTAACAAATTCATTCAACTTGTTTTGGAACATCACAGCATCATTTGGTTTAATAAAGTTCATGCACCAAATTTGATAAAGAGTTTTCTCAGAGTGAGGATACTCTTTCTCATATAGGAATAAATCACATTTCTTACTTGTATATTCAAAGAAGTACATGTTGACAGTTGGTAGCACATTCCAGGCTTGAATATTTTCTGGATTTGTATACTTCTCTGGATATATATCTGGATAAAAAGCAGCATCAATCATTTCAGTAATGTAACCTGCAGCTGAATTCTTCCAGGTCTTCTTGGTCATTCTTGGTTTACCAATAATCAACATCTTGATTATGTCACTTCTGGTTAGGGACATGACTAAAGGTTTCCAAGCTCTAAATCTGTGAGTGACCTTATCTTCTCTAACAATCTCAATCACATCATCTATACATCTCCATTTGATGATTGGATTGTTTTGTAGGGGAGCAATAGGAAGATCATGAACTTGAACCATATGTAGTTTCTTCTTTGGTTGTTCTTGTTCAGATTGATCAGCCTTTCTTTTTCTTGTAGTTAAAGAGAGTTCACCAGATGTTTCACCAGTTATAGTTTTTCTTTCTTTCATTTCTTTGGGATTTATCTGTTCAAGCTTTGTGGTGTCCTTCTCTTTAATATCTTGTTCAAGAAGGTCCTTCTTCTTCTCCACACAGTACTTTTCTATCAAATTGATCAACTTCATTCTTCCAAAGGCCTTGGTGTTGTGGCCTCTTGACTTCAAGAATGTGACCATTTCTTTCTTCTTGTCTGCAAATTGTTTTGGCATATCAGCCTTCTGCTCTTTGCATTCTTGTACTTGTGCTTCAAGAAGTTCTATTGTTTCAGATTCAAGTTGCCTTATTTTTTGTAGTTCTCTTCTTTGTAATTCTTTTTTAGTTTCTGCAACTTGTTTGGTTTTGACCTTTTGTTGAAATTGTGGCAGTTTAGATATGTCAGCTATATCTGCCAATTTAATTTCTGTGAATGGTTGTCTTAGTATTCTAGCCCTTTCTGCTAATTTTCTGTTCTCAATGGCTAGAGAATCTTCAACCTTCTTTAAGTACTTTGCTCTTTTTACTTTCCACCTATCCTGCTTGGCTGATTTGGCATAATTGATTTTGTTGACCATTTCATGACCTTGTGCTCTATTAGGTTGGTCTTCATCAGCAATTTCCTTTCCCTTACCTATGTAGTTGTCACTCCTTTTATCTGGTTCAGCTTCAATTGTAAATTTGTGACCATATGTGTGTATTTGTGACAAGGGAAGTATTTTGGGATGTGGAGGTAAAGAGCATTCATCAACTTCTAACCAGTTGATGTCATCATCAATGTCTTTCACCACCAATTGTGTTGATCTTGTTGCTGGTGATGGTGGAATTATTACTGCAGGCTCAAGTAATGGTGGCAGTTCAATAATATCATCAGTAGTAGCCAAGGTAGTTACTACTGGTATGTCTTCAGGAATTACTACTGATAGGGCATCAGTAGTGTTTACTGCCTCTTCTTGATTTACTACTGCTGTGACATCAGTAGTAGTAGGAGTTACTACTGAAGTTTCTTCTTGAGCTTGTTCTTCCATAGGAGTATCAGTAGTAACCTCAACAGTAACATCCATGTCTTCTAGGCCTTCATCATTAACCTGGCCTTCATTAACTTTTGATTCTTTAAGGTTAAGGAGAGAAGTTGCTGCTGCAATAGATTCATCTATCATGTTTTGTATGTTGTCCTTCTCCCCCTTAGTGAGCTCAACTGATGGAGCATCACTACTATCAACCTTTTTTTTCAACCTTCTTATGATTCTTGTTTGTTGAAGAAGCCTGTGCTCATACATTTTCATTCTTTTGTTGACGGTATTAATGTACTTCTTCATATAGGACATGGTTCTCCCTTGATTTGTTAAATATTTCAGGCAATCTTGTACAGTGGTTTCAAGGTTTTCCATCCTATCCGTCAATTGTTTTTGTTTAATACTGCCCTCACTCCTTCTAGCAAGATCATCGGGCTCACTAACAGGTACATTGGCTTTAATGTTTTCCATCCTTTCCGTCAAATCAATGGTTTCAGTTCTACCCTCATCACTTCTTGGTGATGAAATGGGTTGTTTGGACACTCTCTTCTTCCTAGAAGAAGCAGTAGTGCCCCCTTGTGGTTTCTTGGCATCGGGGTCCTCTTAGTAATTCCTCAAAAGAGTCATCACTTAGAGTTGCCGAGGTCTGGGTCTTAGTGATGTTCTCACTATCCTGTGCACCCACCTTTGGGGCATCAGTAGTGAGAGCCCTTTCCTCATGTCCTCTCTCCTCCTTGGAGGACAACTCTTGGAGCCTGGGGTTTGACTCAATGTGTCCCCTGGTGTCCTTTAAGGAAGATTTCTTCCTTTTATAACTTTTCTGGATTGATTTGGTTAAAGGTCGGTCTTCTACAGAGTGAAGAGTAGCACTCTGTAGATTTAATTCATGTTCCTGGGACACATTCAGGACATCTAATTGAGTGGATGATTGAGTGACTGTTTGGAGTTGTGTTTGGGCTGCATTTGAGGGTGAAGGAGTGGGTTGAGGTTCAATTGGGGTTGTATCTTTGATTGAACCTTCTCCAATATATGGTTGATCTTTGATCATGTTAAGAAACAGAGGGGTTTCCTTGCCCAAAAATTTAAATTGTTTTCTCATGTTTGAGAAAACTTTCTTGTTCAACTCAGGTGTTGTAAAAATGTTTTTAGGAGTTGACAAGTTTTTCAATTCACAGTTTATTAAATGTTGAAGAAATCTGGGATACATTAAAAATTTTGAAGAAGAGAGATTTCCCAACATTCCCTCAAAAATCATATATGAAAAATTAAAGACTTGGTCTGTGCATAAACAAACAACAGCAGATGCTATTGACTTGTTAAACTCATTCCAAGAACTTCTCTTAGGAGAAAGACAATGTTGAATGGTGTGTATTAAAAATTTCCATTGCGGGAGAGAAGACCTTTTTGGAAAGTGACAATGTAAAGTCTTCCCTCATATCCCATGTTTTGTAAACATTCAAGAAGATCTTCCTTGGGTAAAGAAAACATACCTTCATCATCATGGAGTTGGAGATGGTGTCTGATTGATCGTTCTGATATGAAGATTTCTTTTCCATCTACTACTGACCTAATCTTAGTGAAGTCCGTATCATCGACTTGTTCTGCATTCTCCCAGAAACTCACTAGGTGTTGTTGATAGGCTTTAGGATTTACAGTGAGTGCAAACTTTATGTATGAGTTCTTTAAAAAATTGACGATTGGACGAAAATCTTTTGTTCCGTCTGGATTCTTTAGATATGCACACATGTTGTGAAACTCTGAGTATTTAAGATTTGTTTGAACATCAAGAGATTGTAAAGTTGCCATTGTTGTTGATTTTATGATGTTGGATCGTTTGATTTGAGAGAACAAGTATGAATTTTGTTACTGATGCAGGGTTTGTGATCGCGATTTAGGGTTTTGTCGAGAGGATTTAGCAAGTCGAAGTGAGGATAATGCTAAACTAATCGACTTCAGCTATTTATATCTTACGATTTAACCTGCAAAAAGACTAAATTGCCCTTCGAATCATAACACAACGGTTATTTTCATGGGGGTTAGTTTGGTAATTTAACAATTTAAAGACCAGTAGTAAATTAGAGACCAGTAGAAAAACGTCAGTAGTATCTATGAACATCAGTAGTAACTAAGAATTTTGACATCAGTAGTAACTGTAGACATCAGTAGTAACTAATGAAATTTTAATACTGACCTAATTTACCAACCCTAGCAGTAGTAACCACCAAATTTGAGACCAGTAGTATATGTGAGTACAATTTGTTCACCAGTAGTAATGACCTACCAGTAGTAAAACACTTAAAAAAAATAATTTTTACAACAGAAAAACTTTACACATGATTTTGAGTGAGAGATTAATTTATTAAAATCATTCCAATACTGCTAACCAAGAAGCTGAATCTTCCTACATCAAATGCTTTTGTAAAAAGATCTGTTAATTGATTATCAGTATGAATTTTAACTACTTTGATTAACTTCTTTTCATTGCAATCTCTTATAAAGTGAAATCTTATTTCAATGTGTTTAGTTTTAGAGTGTTTTACTGGATTGTTCACAATACTAATAGCACTTTGATTATCAATAAAAATAGGAGTTTTAAGAATAGAGATACCAAAGTCTAGAAGCTGGTTTTGAATCCAAAGTACTTGAGCACAACAAGCAGATGCAGCTACATACTCTGCTTCAGCAGTTGATGTGGATACATTTATTTGTTTCTTACATTGTCATGACACTAGTCTTGATCCAAAGAATTGACATCCACCAGTGGTGGACTTTCTGTCTTGACATTCACCTCCATAGTCACTATCTGTGTAGGCTATGAGTTCGAATGGTGAGTCATGTGGATACCATAGACCAAGTGATGGTTTGCCTTTCAAGTATCTGATTATTCTTTTGACAGCCTGCAAGTGTAGTTCTTTAGGTCTTGCTTGATATCTTGCACACACACAAACACTATACATAATGTCAGGTCTTGATGCAGTTAAGTACATCAAAGAGCCTATCATTGATCTATATAAGTGTTCATCTACATCCTCCCCCTCAGCATCAGGATGTAGGTGTTTGTGTGTTTCCATTGGTGTACTTGCACTCTTGCAGTCTTTCATATCAAACTTCTCCAAGATGTCTTTAACATATTTTGATTGTTTTATCAAAATACCATATGTTCTTTGATTAACTTGGAGTCCAAGGAAGAAGTTCATTGGACCCATGGAGCTCATCTTGAATTTGATGTGCATGAGATTTTCAAATTCTTTACACAATGAATCATTTGTTGATCCAAAAATGATATCATCTACATAGATTTGCACCAGTAGTATATCATTTTTGACATTTCTTGTAAACAGAGTCTTGTCAATTGCTCCTCTTTTAAAATCATTCTTCAGTAAGTATGATGATAATATATCATACCATGCTCTTGGTGCCTGATGTAGGCCATATAGAGCTTTGTCTAGTTTGAATACATAGTCACCATGTTTTGGATCTTCAAAACCTGGAGGTTGGCATACATATACTTCTTCTTCAATTTTCCCATATAGGAAAGCACTCTTTACATTCATTTGATAGACTTTAAACTTCTTGTATGAAGCATATGCTAAGAATATCCTAATTGCTTCAATTCTAGCAACAGGGACATATACTTCATCATAGTCTATTCCTTCTTCTTGAGTGTATCCTTGGGCTACAAGTCTGGCTTTGTTCTTGATCACTATACCTCTTTCATCTTTCTTGTTTCTAAAGATCCACCTTGTTCCAATGGATCTTTTTCCTTTGGGTAGAGGTACAAGTGTCCAAACAGCTTGTAATTTGAACTAAAGGAGTTCTTCTTGCATTGCCTCAATCCAGTTTGAGTCCTTCATTGCTTGTTGAATCTTCTTTGGTTCATCCTGAGACAGAAAACATTCAAACATACATTCATTAGCAATTAAACTTATGTTACACATGTTTGCAGTTAGACTTTTGTGTAATTTGCTTCTTGTTTGCATGCTTGAGTTCACATCACTAAGGACTTGATCCAAAGGATGATTCTTTTCAGTTCTGGTGCCATGAACTTTATCAACAACTAATTGGTTTTCAAGATTGGACTCATTTGTCTCAGGAGATTGTTCCTCTTGAGGTTCTTCATTGTCATTGATGTTTGGTTCATCATCATTTGCTGGTTCATAGTTACTACTGGGATCAGTAGTATTTTGAGAATTTAGGTTATTGCTAGGACCAGTAGTATTGTGAGTACTATTACTGGTATCAGTAGTGTTTGAATTACTACTGTCCTCATTTTCTGATTCACCATTGCTTCCAGAATTTGAGTTATTACTGTCCTCAGAATTAACTGTGGGAACATTATCAACTACTATGTATCTCATCTCTTCTTTACCAGAATTGAAAGATGATGTTCCTTCCTTTTGAGTATGACAATTTGAATCACCTGCATTTAAATTCATGTTAGTGTTAAAGGATTTGGTTAGATTGTCTATGTTAAATAGCCAATCTGGACCATTTCCTTGTTCATTAGGAATATTCTCATTAAAGGATACATTGATGCTTTCTTCAATAATCCTTAATCTTTTGTTGAACACTCTGTATGATTTGTTTTGAGTAGAGTATCCCACAAAGATTACATCATCAGCTTTGCAGTCAAACTTACCAATTTGTTCTCTTGTAATCAAAATAGTACAAGGACAACCAAATGATTTTAAGAAACTTATGGACGGTTTTCTTTTGTTAAAAAGTTCATATGGTGTTTTATGATGTGGCTTAACTATTAATACTCTGTTTTGTACATAACAGGCAGTATTAACAGCTTCAGCCCAAAAAGTAATTGGTAATTTTGAGTCTGCTAACATTGATCTTGCTGCTTCAATGATGGTTCTATTTCTTCTTTCAGCTACACCATTTTGTTGAGGAGTTCTAGGTGAGCTGTATTGCCTGTCAATACCTTTAAGATCACAAAAGTTAATTAAGTTAGCATTTTTAAATTCTGTGCCATTATCACATCTTATGGCTTTAACTTTTTGATCAGATGTGTTCTCCAGTTTAACAATTAAGTTCTTGATGAGTTCACTTGTTTCATCTTTTGTCCTGAGAAAGAAAACCCATGTATATCTGGAAAAGTCATCATTAATAACAAGACAATATTGTTTCTTTCCAATACTCATTACATTTGTAGGTCCAAAGAGGTCCATATGTAAGAGTTGTAAAGGAACAGAAATAGAATTTACAATTTTGGACTTATGAGAAGACTTATGTTGTTTACCTTTTAGGCATGCAACACAGTGATGATCACACATGAACTGTTTTTGTGGTAATCCAATTACCAAATTCTTTCTTACTAAATTGTTCATATTTTTAAAGTTTGTGTGACACATCCTTCTATGCCAAAGTTCTGATTCAGTAGTATTTGCCTTGGATATAAAACAGTTGACCTCATTTGAAGAAATGAGTTCTCCCCCTATATCCAGGCAATACACATTGTTTCTCCTTGGAGTTCTCAAAACTACATATTTTTCATCTAAAACAAAGTCAGGAGAAAGAATGATGCACTCAATATCTGTGAAAAGAATCTTGTTCTTTTTATCACATACTTGAGACACACTGACAAGATTGTATTTTAGCTCAGCTACATAAAATAAATCATCAAAAGTAAGTTTACCATTAGTAACTGTACCTTTTCCTGTAATCTTACCTCCCTTTGGGTTCTCACCAAAGGCCATATACCCTCCATCAAATGACTTGAAATCTTTAAGAATTTGCAGATTTCCAGTCATGTGCCTTGAGCATCCACTATCAATGTGCCATGTTCTACCTTCTTCAGGGATCTGAATGCTCTGCACAAGTAAGTAAAGGATTAGTTAAGTTTGGGAACCCAAGCTTTATATGTCTTGGGTTCATCCTTTGAGAAGTAAGATTTAGAACATTTAATTTTAAACATTTTTGGTACCCATACCTGTTTAGTACTGGTGTTTTGTTTTGCTACTGCCCTTTTGGATTTGTTATTGGTGTCTGAGTTTACTACTGATCTTGGTCTATACCCATTATTTTTAGCTTTTGAATACTTTACTACTGATGGTCCAGTAGTATTTGGGTACTTACCATATTTAGGATGACCAATAGTGTTTTTAGCATTTGGTTTGGCAGCAGTAGTATTTTTAAAATTAGGGTTTTTACCAGTAGTGTTTTGGTACTGGTACCCAACAACATTGTAATTAGGGTTAGGATCAGTAGTAAACCTGTTAAAGTTTCTACTTGGGTTGGAAAAATTAAAATATTGTTTATTTTGATTTGTTTTTCCATTATTTTTGAAATAATTGCTGTTCGTTGGGCTTCCAACTCTTTTATTTTGCACACACCTTGGTGAATTTCTTTCTAATTTTGGTGTTTCAGATTTTAGAGATTTTGTTTTATTTACTACTGATGGATCAGTAGTATCTTTTAACCTTTGTGTTTTTGCTTTTGCTTTAGAGTTTTTAAATTCTTTGAACTCTTTGCAGTTAATTGGATTGAAGTGAAAATCCTTTGCTAAATGATTTACTTTGTTGCAAATAACACATCTTAATTTCTTATCCTTAGCACCTTCAGGTTTTCTTTGATCTAAGAGTTGAAATTTATTTCTTTCATTTCCCCTTCTTAAAATTTTTGGTATATTTTCAGCATCATATTTAGGAGAGTCATCTTGACTTTTTGCTGTGTGAAAACTTGTATCAATTGAGTCTGTAGTTTGATCATCATCAGAAGAATCATTTGATTCAGATGTTTCATTATTGGATTCAGTTTGATTTTCAATTTTCAATTCATTTATGATTCTTTCTGAACTATCTTTAAGTGGAGGAATGAATTTATATGGAGGTGGTACAGCATGATATCCCACTCCATGCACAACCTTTTCAGTGTTTTGATTACTTGTTAATTCATTAATAATTTGAGAACTTCTTTCAAACTTTTTAATGGTTAATTTATTTTGTTCTAGTTCCATTTGATATTCTTCTAGTTTGATTAAAGTTTCTTTTAATTTTACTTCAAGATGTTCTTTTTCATAAGTGGTTTGTAGCAATTCTTCTTTTATCTTTTGATCAGTTATCTTATAAATTTTAATTTGATTTTCAAGATCAGCTATACAACCATTATATTCAATTCTTATATTTCTATTTAGAATCATCTCTTCAAGTGTTTCTTTATTAAGTTTTTCTAAATCTTTATATGCTTTAATGCATTCAGGAGTGCAAGATTTAGAATGTACCTTAGTAGGAGAATCAGTGAAAGCCATGAGAGCTTGATTCTGTGCATGTTCCTCTGCTTGAAAGCTCCAATCATAACCTTGTCCTTGTTGTGAAACAAGAGCAGTTGAGTTTGATCTTTTGTCTGGCTGAGGACATTCTTTAGCAAAGTGCCCAAGGTTGTTACAGTTGTAACATTTGACTTTAGTCTTGTCAAATCCAGCCTTGTCACCTTTGTTGTAGTTAAGGTTTGTTCTACCAGTCCTCTTCAAGAACCTTTTGGTTCTCAGGCTCAGCATAGCCATCTGCCATTTTAGATCCATCTCTTCAAGATCATCAGGATTCAATTGTTCCAAATCATCACTAATTAGTGCAGTATGCACATGACTAGTGAAGAAGGATTCTCTTGCAGTATCTTCACAATCTGCAGCCTTTGCAGTTTCCTGACCTGTTACTGTACTAGACACAAAAGCAGCATTGTTTGAAGATAAATTAGAAGTTTTAGAACTTACCTCAGATTCAAACACCCTAAGCTCATTGTACAATTCATCCAGCTCCTTTTCTTCCAAAGCATCACCTTGTCTATATATGACTGTGTACATAGACCATTCTTCTCCAAGAGATCTGAGAAACTTTCTATTGACATCATCATTGTCTGGTTTCACACCAACTTGATTCAATTCACCAATGAGTTTGTTGAACCTATCAAAGGTTTGAGATAGGGATTTATTCTTTTGGCCTTTGAAATTTTCAAAGTCCTGTTTTAGTACAGACTTCATGTTTCTTTTGGTGCTTTTGGTGCCAACAAATCTCTTTTCCAGTGCCTGCCACAACATCTTTGCATCATCATATTCAACAAACAGATGTTGATAATCATTAGGAATGGCCAGTAGAAGAGTGCTTAGAGCTTTGAGTTCGATTCCTCTGTCTTTCTTCTCCTTTTCACACTTGAGTTTGTCTGCTTCAGTTGTAGAACTTGTTGCTTGATTGTGAACGGTTTTGTTTCCTTCAACAACAACTTCCCACATGGAATAATCAGTAATAAGCATGTATTGCTTAATACGATTCTTCCACATTCCAAAGTTATTTGGAGTGAGTATAGGGATTTTATTTGCTTGAGTACTTTCATTGTTATCAGTCATGATTAACAATTTGTGTGTTTTAAAGATTAAAACTTTTTGTTGTTCTTAAAATTCGTAGATCTAGAACCAATAAGCTCTGATACCACTTGTCAGGATCGAATAACCAAAATAAGTTATTGTCAACCCAGATCTACTAATAACAAGAAGTTGCAGCGGATCAACACTTGTATTAATATAATAAGAACAATAGAATACTGTATATTGAACGAACAATGAACAATAATATTAAGAACACAGTGATTCACAAAAAGCTTCAATGTATATTATTGATTAACAATACACACGTACGTTTACAATTCGTAAGGAACTACTTATAGCAGTCCTTGAAGCCTAACTATTTACCCTAGTTATTCTAGGACTTGATTTACATCGAATTATAAAAGATATACATTGAATAACATTCTATAACTAACTCTGCGAAGATCTCGGACTTGATTTGTTCCAAATACGCGAACCAGTAGTAACTGCAATCACCAGTAGTAAATATGTATCATCAGTAGTAACTCTGGTAATCAGTAGTAAGTCCAAAACAAACGTCAGTAGTAATTACTATGATCAGTAGTATCTTCAATATGTGCATGATCAGTAGTAAGTTAGTTATAGTCTTCACCAGTATCAACTCATCAGTATTAAGTGTTTCTGCCCCATCAGTAATAACCATAGTGTTCATCAGTAGTAACCATGATCAGTACTAACTGCAGTATCAGTAATAAGTTAAACTGTGATTTGTTCTAACAAACAATGTTCAAGGGATAGAAACACAAAAATTACTGTAAGATTATTGCATAGAAGTATAAATCACTTTTATTATAATATTCAATGTGGTCAACAACGACCACACCATTGAGTACACATATGCCTAATATATACATGTATACTTTGAACAGTTGTAACCCTTAACCAACCAATGCAACTATAAATAACTACCTAATTTATTAACTAATCATCTTTACACTAATTACAAATAACACCCTAAAGTTTAACTTATTTTCAACAATTAAATCTTAGTAGACTAATTTGTTTTTTTAATGGTGTGTGGCCTAGTTGGTATTGAGCGGGGGCATTTATGCAACAAGAAGCACAAGGTCAAGAGCTCAAAAACCATGACAACCCTAGAGACATAATCGCTAAGCGAGTCAGATATACCATCCACATTATAGACAAAGAGTTGATTGTAGGCAGGTGGGGTTTTAATAAACCTTTTGCAACAAGACTTTGTTTTTCATTATATATGGAAGGAAAAAAAAAAATCCCCTTTTCGCGCTTTTTGGTAATTGGTTCTCATCAATTTAATTAGGATATAATAGTGCAAATTGTAGTTGCTAGTATGCCATAACGCGACCTTTTGTGATTCTTTAGGGACAATGTATATATGGACCATTTGTTTTTCTTTTCTTTTTTGTTTTGGAGTTCACATAAATCGGTATAACAAAAAAGTACTCCCTCCGTGCCATAAAAAAAATTCTCATTTCTCTTGGGTATTAGCTTTTAGGAAATA
The DNA here is from genome assembly GCA_963853835.1 of Calendula officinalis. Taxonomy (NCBI): domain Eukaryota; kingdom Viridiplantae; phylum Streptophyta; class Magnoliopsida; order Asterales; family Asteraceae; genus Calendula; species Calendula officinalis. Next base: position 49,219,172 of record OY970829.1, on the reverse strand, counting down.
ATTAGTGATGGAGTCCTTGGTAATACTTTTGATTAAAATATAATGTTAGATTGGAGAGAAAAAGTGTTTTAGTGGTGGAATAATTGGTAATAATATTATTTTATTAAGTGGATCCCTTGAATTTGAGAAATGGGAACTTTTTTATGGGACAAAATAATAAGGAGAAATGAGATTTTTTCTGTGGGACAAAGGGAGTATAAGTACTCATAAATACTTAATCCATCTCAATAGTTTAAGAAAAGTACATTAATTACACTAATTTTCTCCTTCTCACATAAATATTTTTTGATTGGTTAAAACCTACGAGTAGAAAATTATTTTGGAATAAATCAAAATATAATTGTAGATAATAAAATTAGGAAGGATGGAGTATCATTTTATTCTAATTATGGAAATTTTAGTTTATTAAACATTCGTTATCGTATGTCCATGGGGTATGAATTAACAAAATCCTTATTAATTAATAGGGTGTGCAAATTGGACCGAGAACCGACTGCGCCCGCAGAACCGGACCGAACCGAGCTACATCGGTTCGATTCTCGGTTCTAATTTAATTTTCTGAAAAATCAGTATTATCAAACTCTAATTTTCTTATTTAATTATGGATTTTCTAATGTGTGTCGGGCCATGTTATACGATATTAACAAACTCTAATTTTCTTATTTAATTTCAAATCCTCCTAAAAAGGTATTTTTTTAGACTTAATTTATGTGTGTTACTTATTTTATTTTTAATTTTTAAGGAATATATAGCTTTATTAAATGCGTGTCCTTAGAGTACGTAACACATTAGACAACCCAGTTGTTACATGACAATAATTTCAAATCAATTTTTTCACTCAATATTATTACATTGCCTTTGCATCAAAGGCTAACAACAATTTAACATACATTCACATTAATACATTGCTAAAAGAAAACCAAAATACAATAGATCTAAGCATTGTATCACTTCAACTACTTTTGCAAAGAAGCATAACTATTGATAAAAAACAAAGCATTACTCGTTAAATGGACAACATTCACAATCTTTCCTCTTACCACACTTTTCATTTTCGGGTCACTCTTAAACCCTTCAGAGCACGTGTCTTCATCCGTGAGTGCAGAACTCACCCATGTTTGCACATCGTTCATCACCAGCCCAAAATCTTTGGAACCCGGTCGACTCATCTCCTCAACTGATTTCTTCAACTCGTACACTGAGTCACGCAACAACTCCATGCAGTCTTTCATGGCTGCAACCTCTCGTGGGGCCATCCCATGAACTTGTGACAATTTCACCATTGATGAAGAGGTTGTTAAAGTTGTGTCAAGAGCAACTGATAGGGCTGTTTGGGCTAGTAACTTTGGGCTTGTTTGGATTGCACCTGCTTTAGTTGAGAGTGAGTTGAAGCATAGTTTTGGGTAAGTTGTCAAACTGCATGACGATCTGATGAACTCAACGTTTGTTTTTTCGACGGCGGAGATCAAATTGATGGAAGAAATGAAGAGAAGTGTGATTAGGAGAATGTTTAGGGATCGAGAATTCATTGAATATTCGTGTGAAGAGAACTCTATTTAGCTCAATGTTATGTTTAAAGCTAATGAGATAGTTTATGAATATCGAGCAAATGCACTCCAAATTTATAGGAAACCGAATGTATTAGGTGTCTTTGATGCTTATCTTCTAAAACTTTCCATTTTGATCCTTTTGGTACATGACCATAAGCAATAATTAATGCCAAATATCTTCCAAAATATCTTGCAACTAGCTCTTGAAAACGTGCAATTATGCAACCTTTAGCCATCATTCATGAAATATGTTGCCCCAAACTTTAAATTTTCCATGTTCGGTATAATTAGTTGAAGTGGACTTCTCTTGGGATCCACGTTTCTTTAATAATTCTAGTTCCAAAATGTTCCTTTGGTCGTTGGTTAATTAACAAAATGCATGTCTTATCCTTGGATTGGGTTAATAGTCGGGGTAAAAAGGAGGTCTGGTTGATCACTTGATCCATGTAAAGCTTGTAAAATTTGTGTTTTTCCAAAATTTGTGTTTTTGAAGACTAATTTCCGCATTCTTTAAATCAATGTGATTTTGCAATAAATTCTCCTGTGAATTAATCAACCAGAACATTATGTATTCTTGTTTTGTGACTACATATTTTATGAAAAGAAGCCCAACAAATAAATATTAGCGGACCAAATAATTCTTCTTATAATTCTAAACGGGATCAAATAATTCTTGTCACTTAGTATAATTCTAAACGAGCCAATATTAATTAGACCCTTTGGTTATATAACCCAACTTATCCTCACAACTTCGATGTAAAAATTTTTCGTCCATAGCTTCTTGCTAGTGCGGTTTTCTTACAAGCTGTTGGAACAAAATCACAGATCAACTTAATACTGATGCTGCAGTTAGTACTGATCATACTTAGTACTGATGGGGCAGAATTGTTTATTACTGCTGAAGTTGATACTGATGAAGTCTATAACTAAGTTACTACTGATCAAGGCTTATTGAAGATACTACTGATCAATAGTAGTTACTACTGATGTTGATATTGGACTTACTACTGATCACCAAACTTACTACTGATGATATGGATTTACTACTGGTGATTGCAGTTTACTACTGATACGCATTTTGGAAGCATATCAAGTCCGAGATCTTCGTAGAGATAGTTATAGAATGTAAATCAATGTATATCTTTATAATTCGAATGTAAATCAAGTCCTAGAATAACTAGGGTAAATAGTTTAGCTTCAAGGACTATTATAAATAGTTCCTTACGAATTGTAAACGTACGTGTGTATTGTTAACTCGATAATATACATTGAAGCTTTTTGTGAAACTGTGTTCTATTATTTACAGTTCATTGTTCTTAATTTATTGATATAGTGTTGATCCGCTGCAACTTCTATAGTCAATTAGATCTAAGGTGTTTATTAACTTCTCTATAGTTAATCGATCCTGACAAGTGGTATCAGAGCATATTGGTTCTAGATCTACGATTTTAAGAACAACAAAAAGTTTTAATCTTTAAAACACACAGATTGTTAATCATGACTGATAACAATGAAAGCACTCAGGCCAATAAAATCCCTATACTCACTCCCAATAACTTTGGGATGTGGAAGAATCGTATTAAGCAATACATGCTTATTACAGATTATTCCATGTGGGAAGTTGTCCTTGAAGGGAACAAAAATGGTCCTGGTCTAGCAAGCAGCTCTGCAACTGAGGCAGACAAACTTAAGTGTGAGAAGGAGAAGAAAGACAAGGGAATCGAACTTAAAACTCTAAGCACTCTCCTACTGGCCATTCCTAACGACTATCAACATCTCTTCGTTGAGTATGATGATGCAAAAGTACTTTGGGAAGCACTGGAGAAGAGATTTGTTGGGACAAAGAGCACCAAAAGGAATATGAAGTCTGTTCTCAAACAAGACTTTGAAAATTTCAAAGGAAAGCCCAATGAAACACTCACTCAAGTGTTTGACAGATTCAACAAGCTAATTGGTGAACTTAACCAGGTTGGGGTTAAGATGGATCAAGAAGATGTCAACATGAAGTTCCTAAGGTCTCTAAGTGAAGAATGGGCCATGTATACAGTAGTATATAGACAAAGAGATGCTCTAGAAGAAAAAGAGTTGGATGAACTCTACAATGATCTCAGAGTATTTGAAACTGAGGTAAATCAAAAGAACCCTTCTATTTCTTCTAATAATGCTGCATTTGTATCTAGTACAGGTCAAGGTCAGGAAACCTCCACAGGAAAGGCTGCAGATTCTGAGGATACTGCAAGAGAATCCTTCTTCACTAGTCATGTGCATACTGCACTGATTAGTGATGACTTGGAACAATTGAATCCAGATGATCTTGAGGAGATGGATCTTAAATGGCAGATGGCTATGCTGAGCCTAAGGACCAAAAGATTCTTAAAGAGAACTGGCAGGACAAGTCTCAACTTCAACAAAGGTGACAAAGCTGGATTTGACAAAACTAAAGTCAAATGTTACAACTGTAACAACCTTGGTCACTTTGCAAAAGAATGTCCTCAGCCAGACAAAAGATCAAAATCAACTGCCCTTGTCTCACAACAAGGACAAGGATATGACTGGAGCTTCCAAGCAGAAGAGCATGCTCAAAATCAAGCTCTCATGGCCTTTACTGACAACAAAACTGAGGTAAAACCTAAACCTTGTACTTCTGAATGTGCTAAAATTATTAAAAACTTAGAAAAAGAAAACACTAAATTAAATGAAGATTTAGCAAAAGCAGTAAGAAGAAATCATGAATTCGATGGTGTGATTACTGATCAAGAACATCAGATAAAGGTGTATCAGATGATAGATCAACGGATAAAGGAAGAATTACTTCAAGCTGTAGATGAGAAAGAATTTTATGAATTAAAAAATAAAGAATTAACAAGTAAATTAGAAGAATGTCAACTTGAAATTGAACAGAATAAATTAACAATTAAAAAGCTTGAAAGAAGTACAAAAATTCTTGATGAACTAACTAACAATCAAACTACAGAAAAAGTTATTCATGGGGTGGGATATCATGCTGTACCACCTCCATATAAAATCATTCCTCCACTTAAAAACAGTTCAGAAAGAATCATTAATGAATTAAAAACTGAAAATCAAACTCAATCACATAATGAAACATCTGAATCAAATGATTCTTCTGATGATGATCAATCAATTGAATTTACAATTTCTCAAACTGAATCACCAAAATCAATTGATACAAGTTTTCACACAGCACAAAATGAATCTCCTAAATATGATGCAGAAAACATACCAAAAATTTTAACAAGGGGAAATGAAAGAAATAAAAATCAACTCTTAGATCAAAGAATACCTGAAGGTGCAAAAAGTAAGAAATTAAGATGTGTTATTTGCAACAAAATGAATCATTTAGCAAAGGATTGTCACTTCAATCCAATAAATTGTAAAGAATTCAAAGAATTTAAAACTTTCAAAGAAAAAGTAAAAACACAGAAATTAAAAGATATTACTGGTCCTTCAGTAGTACATAAAACAAAAACTCCAATTGCTGAAACACCAAGATTTGGAAGAAGTGCACCAAGATTTGTGCATAACAGAAGAGTTGGAAGCCCAAAGAACAGCAACTACTTCAAGAACAATGGAAAATCCAATCAAAATAAACAATATTTTAAATTTTCCAACACCAGTAAAAACTTTAACAATTTTACTACTGGTGTTAACCCTAATTATAATGCTGTATGGTACCAGTACAAAAACACTACTGGTAAAAACCCTAATTACAAAAATACTACTGCTCCCAAACCAACTTTCAAAAATACTACTGGTGTCAACCCTAAAAACACTACTGGTCATTCTAAACATGATGGTAAGTACCCAAATACTACTGGTTCATCAGTAGTAAAGCATTCAAAAGCTAAACATCATGGGTATAAACCAAAATCAGTAGAATATTCTCACACCAGTAATACGTTTAAAAGGGCAGTAGTAAAACTAAACACCAGTAATAAACAAGTATGGGCACCAAAAATGTTTAAAGTTAAATCTCCAAAAGCTTATTTCTCAAAGGATGAACCCAAGACATATAAAGCTTGGGTTCCCAAACTTAACTAATCCTTTACTCACTTGTGCAGAGCATTCAGATCCCAGAAGAAGGAAGAACATGGCATATTGATAGTGGATGCTCAAGGCACATGACTGGAAATCTACAAATTCTTAAAGATTTTAAGTTATTTGATGGAGGATATGTGGCATTTGGTGAGAACCCACAGGGAGGTAAGATCACAGGTAAAGGTACTGTTACAAATGGCAAAATTACCTTTGATGATGTATTTTATGTAGCTGAACTAAAATACAATCTTGTCAGTGTGTCTCAAGTGTGTGATAAAAAGAATAAAATTCTTTTCACAGACATTGAGTGCATCATTCTTTCTCCTGACTTTATTTTAGATGAAAAATATGTTGTTTTAAGAACTCCAAGGAGAAACAATGTGTATTGCCTAGATATAGGGGGAGAACTCATTTCTTCAAATGAGATCAACTGTTTTATATCCAAGGCAAACACCACTGAATCAGAACTATGGCATAGAAGGATGTGTCACACAAATTTCAAAAACATGAACTAAAATACAATCTTGTCAGTGTGTCTCAAGTGTGTGATAAAAAGAATAAAATTCTTTTCACAGACATTGAGTGCATCATTCTTTCTCCTGACTTTATTTTAGATGAAAAATATGTTGTTTTAAGAACTCCAAGGAGAAACAATGTGTATTGCCTAGATATAGGGGGAGAACTCATTTCTTCAAATGAGGTCAACTGTTTTATATCCAAGGCAAACACCACTGAATCAGAACTATGGCATAGAAGGATGTGTCACACAAATTTCAAAAACATGAACAATTTAGTAAAAAGAAATTTGGTCATTGGACTACCTCAAAAACAATTCATGTGTGATCATCACTGTGTTGCATGCCTAAAAGGTAAACAACACAAAACTTCTCATAAGTCCAAATCTGTGAACTCTATTTCTGTTCCTTTACAACTCTTACATATGGACCTATTTGGACCTACAAATGTAATGAGTATTGGAAAGAAACAATATTGTCTTGTTATTACTGATGACTTTTCCAGATATACATGGGTGTTCTTTCTCAGGACAAAGGATGAAACAAGTGAACTCATAAAGAACTTAATTGTCAAACTGGAGAACACATCTGATCAAAAAGTTAAAGCCATAAGATGTGACAATGGCACAGAATTTAAAAATGCTAACTTAATTAACTTTTGTGATCTTAAAGGTATTGACAGGCAATACAGCTCACCTAGAACTCCACAACAAAATGGTGTAGCTGAAAGAAGCAATGAAGGACTCAAACTGGATTGAGGCAATGCAAGAAGAACTCCTTCAATTCAAGTTACAAGCTGTTTGGACACTTGTACCTCTACCCAAAGGAAAAAGAGCCATTGGAACAAGATGGATCTTCAGAAACAAGAAAGTGAAAGAGGTATAGTGATCAAGAACAAAGCCAGACTTGTAGCCCAAGGATACACTCAAGAAGAAGGAATAGACTATGATGAAGTATATGCTCATGTTGCTAGAATTGAAGCCATAAGAATATTTCTAGTATATGCTTCATTCAAGAAGTTCAAAGTCTATCAAATGGATGTGAAGAGTGCATTTCTATATGGGAAGATTGAAGAAGAGGTCTATGTATGCCAACATCCAGGTTTTGAAGATCCAAAACATGGTGATTATGTGTTCAAACTAGATAAAGCTCTGTATGGCCTACATCAGGCACCAAGAGCATGGTATGACACATTATCATCATACCTATTGAAGAACAACTTTAAAAGAGGAGCCATTGACAAAACTTTGTTTACAAAGAAAGTCAAAGATGATATACTACTGGTACAAATCTATGTAGATGATATCATTTTTGGTTCAACAAATGATGTATTATGCAAAGAATTTGAAGAACTGATGCAGATTAAATTCAAGATGAGCTCTATGGGTCCAATGAACTTCTTCCTTGGACTCCAAGTCAGTCAAAGAACAGATGGTATTTTGATAAATCAATCAAAATATGTCAAAGACATCTTGGAAAAGTTTGATTTGAAAGACTGCAAAAGTGCAAGTACTCCAATGGAAACACACAAACACCTACATCCTGATGTTGAGGGGGAGGATGTAGATGAACACTTATATAGATCAATGATAGGCTCTTTGATGTACTTAACTGCATCAAGACCTGATATTATGTATAGTGTTTGTGTGTGTGCAAGATATCAATCAAGACCTGAAGAACTACACTTGCAAGCTGTCAAAAGAATATTCAGATACTTGAAAGGCAAACCATCACTAGGTCTATGGTATCCACATGATTCACCCTTTGAACTCATAGCCTACACAGATAGTGACTATGGAGGTGAATCTCAAGACAGAAAGTCCACTACTGGTGGATGTCAATTCTTTGGATCAAGACTGGCGTCATGGCAATGTAAGAAGCAAACAAATGTATCAACATCAACTGCTGAAGCAGAATATGTAGCTGCATCTGCTTGTTGTGCTCAAGTACTCTGGATTCAAAACCAGCTTCTAGACTTTGGTATATCTATCCTTAAAACTCCTATTTTCATTGATAATCAAAGTGCTATTAGTATTGTGAACAATCCAGTAAAACACTCTAAAACTAAACACATTGAAATAAGATTTCATTTTATAAGAGACTGTAATGAAAAGAAATTAATCAAAGTGGTTAAAATCCATACTGATGATCAATTAGCAGATCTTTTTACAAAAGCTTTTGATGTAGGAAGATTCAACTTCTTGGTTAGCAGTATTGGAATGATTCTGATAAATTAAAATCTCACTTAAAGTCATGTGTAAAGTTTTGTTGTAAAAAGTTATTTATTTGTTTAAGTGTTTTACTACTGGTAGATCTGTATTACTGATTGTAGGCATGTGCACAAAATACTACTGGTAGTTTATTACTACTGGTGTGTATTAGGTTTACATAAATACTACTGGTTAGTCAGTACTACTGGTATTCACATATACTACTGGTCGTGTGATTACTACTGATGTCTATAGTTACTACTGATGTCAAAATCCTTAGTCACTACTGATGTTAGTAGATACTACTGACATTTTATTACTGATATCTCATCTACTACTGGTCTTTCAGAATCACAATTACCAAACTAACCCCCATGAAAATAACCGCTATGTTATGATTCGAAGGGCATTTTAGTCTGTTTGCAGGTTAAATCGAAAGATATAAAAGGCGGCAGTCGATTAATTTAGCATTATCTTCACTTCGATTTACAAAATCCTCTCGATAAACCCTAGCTTTCGATCAAAAACCCCTCATCAAGAACAAAATTCTTACATCTTCATCTCAAAATCAACAAGAATGGCAACTCTACAATCTCTCGATGTGCAAACCGATCTTAAATATTCAGAATTTCATAACATGTGTGCATTCCTAAAGAATCCCGACGGAACCAAAGACTTTCGTCCAATAGTTAAATTCTTGAGAAATTCTTACATACAGTTTGCTTTAACTGTTAAACCAAAAGCATATCAACAGCACTTGGTTGATTTCTGGACCAATGCTGAAAGAACAGAAGGAACAACCACATCGATGATCAAATCAAAAGTAGATGGAAAGCATATAACAGTGCTGAACAATCAATCCGATACCATCTACAACTACATGATGATTCAGGTATGTCTACTCTCCCTAAGGAATACATTGCTGAAATTTTAAATAAAATGGGTTATGAGGGAAGACTGAATATAGTAACTTTTCAAAAAGGTCTTCTCTCCCCACAATGGAAATTTTTAGTACATACAATTCAGCATTGTATTTCTCCAAAAAGAAGTACTTGGAATGAGTTTAATAAGGCAATAGCCTCTGCTGTTGTCTGTTTATGCACAGACCAAGTATTTAATTTTTCTTACATGATTTTTGAAGGTATGTTGGGAAATCTTAGTTCTTCAAAATTTTTAATGTATCCCAGATTTCTCCAACATATCATTAACATTGAATTACAAAACTTGTCAACTCCCAAAAACATTTTTATCATTCCAGAGTTGAACAAGAAAGTTTTCTCAAATATGAGAAAACAATTTAAATTTTCGGGCAAGGAAACCCCTCTGTTTCCTAATATGATCAAAGATCAAACACATACTGGAGAGGGTTCAATCAAAGATACAACCCAAATTGAACCTCAACCCACTCCATCACCCCCAAATACAGCCCAAACACCACCCCAAACAGCCACTCAATCACCCACTAACATAGAAGTCCTGAATGTGTCCCAGGAACTTGAAATAAATCTGCAGAGTGCTACTCTTCACTCTGTGGAAGACCTACCAGACAAAACCCAAAATATTTCTACAATTTATAAAAGAAAGAAATCTTTCTTAAAGGACACCAGGGGACAAATCGAGTCAATCCCCAGACTCAAAGAGTTGTCCTCCAAGGAGGAGAGAGGACATGAGGCGAGGGCTCTCACTACTGATGCCCCAAAGGTGGGTGCACAGGATAGTGGGAACATCACTAAGACCCAGACCTCGGCAACTTTAAGTGATGACTCATTTGAGGAGTTACTTAAAGGACCCCGGTGCCAAGAAACCACAAGGGGGGGCATCTCTGCTTCTTCTAGGAAGAAGAGGATGTCTAAAAGACCCAATGAGTCACCAAGAAGTGATGAGGGCAGATCTGTTGAATTGATGAATAGGATGGAAAACCTCAAAGCCAATGTACCTGTTAGTGAGCCCGATGATCTTGCTAGATGGAGTGAGGGCAGTATTAAAACAAAACAATTGACGGATAAAGTGGATTCTCTTGAATCCACTGTACAAGATTGTCTTACTTATCTCACAAATCAAGGGAAAACAATGGCTGCAATGAAAAGGCATATGAACACCATCAACAAGAGAATGAGATTCTATGAGCACAGGCTTCATCAACAAACTAAAATCATCAGAAAATTGAAGAAGAAGATTGATGATAGTGAGGCTCCACCAGTAGAGCTCACTAAGGGGGAGAAGGATAATATTCAAACAATGATTGATGAATCAATTGCAGCAGCAGCATCCTCTCTCTTAAATTTAAAAGAACCAACAGTTGATGAAGGCCCAGAAATGATGGTTACTGAAGATGAGCCAATTACTACTGCTCCTATGGAAGATCAAGCTGAAAAAGAAATATCAGTAGTAAAACCTACTACTGATATCATAGCAGTAGTAAATGAAGAAAAGGCAGCAAACACTACTGATGCCCTATCAGTAGTAATCTCTGAAGACATACCAGTAGTAACTACCTTGGTTACTACTGATGACATTATTGAGCTGCCACCACTACTAGAACCTACAGTGATACTTCCACCATCTCCAAAAAGAAAAACAACACAAATGGTGGTGAAAGATATTGATGATGATATAAATTGGTTAGAAGTTGATGAATGCTCCCTGCCTCCACATCCTAAAATACTTCCTATGTCACAGATACAATACTATGGTCCCAAATTTGCTATTGAATCTGAGCAAGATATGAAGAAAGATAACTACATAGGAAAGGGAAAGGAAGTTGCTGATGAAGACCAACCTAATAGAGCACAAGGCCATGAAATGGTCAACAAAATCAACTATGCCAAATCAGCCAAACAGGATAGGTGGAAGGTTAAGAGAGCAAAATACTTAAAGAAGGTTGAAGTCTCTCTAGCAAATGAAAACAAAAGATTAGCAGAAAAGGCTAGAATATTGAGACAACCATTCACAGAAATTAAATTGGCAGATATAGCAGATATATCAAAACTGCCACAATTTCAACAGAAGGTCAAAACCAAACAAGTTGCTGAAACAAGAAAAGAGCTACAAAGAAGAGAACTAGAAAAAATAAGGCAACTTGAATATGAAACACTAGAACTTATTGAAGCACAAGTACAAGAATGCAAAGAGCAATTTGCAGAGAAAAAGAAAGAAATGATCACTTTCTTGAAATCAAGGGGTCACAACACAAAGGCCTTTGAAAGAATGAAGTTGATCAATTTAATTGAAAAGTACTGTGTAGAGAAGAAGAAGGATCTTACTGAACAAGACATTAATGAGAAGTACACCACTAAACTTGAACAGATAGACTCCAAAGAAATGAAAGAAAGAAAAACAATAACTGGAGAATCATCTGGTGTATCCTCTCAAACTTCAAAGAAAAGGAAGACAGTTACTTCTGAACTTGAACAACCAAAGAAGAAATTACAAATGGTTCAAGTTTATGATCTTCCCATTGCTCCCCTACAAAATAATCCAATCATCAACTGGAGATATATAGATGATATGATTGAGATTGTCAGAGAAGATAAGGTCACTCAAAGATTCAGAGAAGATAAGGTCACTCAAAGATTCAGAGAAGATATCATCAACTGGAGATATATACATTGAAGCTTTTTGTGAAACTGTGTTCTTAATACTTTAAGCATATTATTTACAGTTCATTGTTCTTAATTTATTGATATAGTGTTGATCCGCTGCAACTTCTATAGTCAATTAGATCTAAGGTGTTTATTAACTTCTCTATAGTTAATCGATCCTGACACAAGCCGGTATTTCTTTTTGGTTTAAAAAAATTCGAGGATCAGAGTGTTAGTTATTTCTCACGTTATAGTAAAGTGCGCCTAACTATAGTTAGTGATGATTAGTAAGTTAAAACTAGATTCAGTTATTTACCTGTTTAGACATACACCGAGTAATTAGTATCTTTTTGTAAGAGTTAGTGACATAATAAAAAGTGGTAAAAGTTATAATGTAACTGAGATCGGGTGATGACTCAAATTTTGGTGACGACTATAAGGATAATTCTCAACTAATCATTTAAAAAAATTTGGATCATTATCAGAAATTTTGGATCATAATGTTTCCTCAAAAAGATCCAAAATTTCCCACAATGATCCAAATTTTTTAAAATAATTGGTTACGAATTGTCCTCACTAATTTTTAAGTTTTAATTGGATCCTTGTGAAATATTTTTTATCAAATCAAGGTCTAGAAACGGGATAAAGATTGCAATGTGTTAAAGTTGGGCTGCTGGGGCTAATGAAATAACTGACCACTTGGTACACAACTTGATCAGGTCCTCTGTCTCATATAAACGCATTATTTTGGCTTGTTGGAAGGATATACAACGTGTATGCTGATATTGCAAAAAGTGGCTGCTTTTTTTTTTTTTAATTATTTGTAGATATTTTTAAATCCTAATCAAGCTAAAGTCAAAAACTTTTTTGTTTTGCTGATGTGCTTAATTAGTTGTACAGTACACTATGTCGATGTACTTATGCTTCAATTCTTTGAATGTCGATTACATTTTGTTACTTAGTTGGTTAGGTTCTGACTCATGAACAAGAATTCTAATTTGTTTGATGTCGGTAGTATTAGAAAAAGTGTCTTAGTTGATAATATTTTATTGTTTTCGATCGTTTTTATGGCTAAATCACAGAAATCATAAAATTACGATTTCATTGGCTAAAGAACCCTTTATTTTAATATTTAGCGTTTTGCTAAATTCAAGTAATAAAATTGCCGTTTAAAAAAAAAAAGTCAAAATATAAGGTTGGTAAAGAAATCTTTGTAGACGAATTTGTTTTTCAGTTTCAATGGTGCGTAGCCCAGTTTGAAATGAGTGGGGGTGTTTTTGCAAAAAGAAGCACGAGCTCAAAACCCGTGACACCCTTGGAGCCACAACCGTTGGGTGCGCCATAATATGGACAGGCAGCCGATTGTCGGCCGGTTGGGGTTTCGGGTAATATACCTTTTGCAACAAGATTTTGTTTTTCAGTATATTTGGCAAAAGAATCTCCTTTTCTCAGTTTTTGGTAATTAGATCTCATCAATCTAGGGTGTTATAATGCAAATTGTGGTTGCTAGTACATGATACGGGTGAGCATTCGGGCCCAACCCGAAACCAAAAACATGTAACCGGTTCGGTTTTCGGTTTTGTACTTTCATGATTTTCGGTTCGGTCCTATTGGTTTTGGTCCGGTCCACGGATAGAGTGAGCATTTGGGCTAAAAAAACTGAAGCGAAACCGAACCGAAACTGAAAACATGTATACTAATCGATTCGGTTTTCAGATTTGAAAATTGATCATTATCGGTTTCGGTCATATCGATTTCGTTTTGGTTCAGTTTCTGAACCACGCCCACCCCATGGTTTTGGAGGTCACATGAGCAATGAAATATGGAGCGGCTTGAATAGGAGATCTGATGCAACGTTTTGTGCTTCTTTAGGGACAATGTATGTTGGGATCATTTTTATTGTTTTTTTCGTTTCTTTTTTGTTATGCAGCGATTGATTATAACTTATAGATAAGGATAAACGTACAGTAGTTAGTGAAAGATGAACATAATAACTAACGGAGGACTAATCAGACGTCTTTGATATAAGAGGTGATTTCTACACGCAACCAATATTTTGCTTGTAGCAAATTTTACCCTTGTACAATAAGAAAAGATAAATAAAGTGCTTGTGGTGTGCGGGTAAAATTATCAAAATAAAAAATTAGTTGTTCACAAATTCCATTCGATATAGGTCTTGAATCATGAGAGCAGGGCCATTTGATAGGGTCTTGAATCATGAAAGCTTGATATATTGAGATGGAGGTCTTATATATACATTCGAACCCGACTTGTTATATGTTTCAGAACTCATATTTGCACGTTAACTTGAACTCAATAATGTTTGACACGATTGAGCTCGAGTCAAACGATAAAACCTGGTTTATTTTTATACCATTATGGAATTTGCAGAAGCCACCATGACACTAGGCTTGAAAAGCGGGAAATGCTCCTTCTTTGCAATGTTGGTACTCTTTTTTTGGAAATGGCAAATGATATCAACGGAAGCCTACTCGCAATTTTCCAGCGAGCACCCCGAGTTCGAGCTCCTTTACAGGGCAAACCCAGCCCCCATAGGGATTTTCAGGGAAAAATCCCCCATATTTGGCACCACAAAGAGGTGTTTACAGGATTCGAACTCCAGACCTCACGCCTCATATGGGAGTAAAACCCATGCATCAATAATGCATTGTTGGTACTCATGAATGGCAACGTGAGTTTTAGCCCTTTTTCCTTACAGGAATGGGATACCATTAAAAATAGCTCAAGTTATCTAGACACCATAAATTCTTCAAATACTTTATCATAGAGTTGCAATGAGTTTGTGTCGTGTTAATAATTGTCGACATAATGAAATGTAATAACGTTACTTTGGGGGTGTTTATGAGGGTTTATTAATGGGACTTATGAGCTTTTAAACTTATTTAAGCTTAATAAGTTTTTGGGATAACTTATAAGCTTATGCTTCTAAGCTTATTTAAGGACTTTTAATTAAATAAACTGGTTTGAGGTAGATTATTAGCTTATTTAGGTGCTTTTACGTCATTAGCCTTTTATTTCACTTGCCCTCTTACTTGGGGGCTTTTACAAATGTCTTTTTTAGAATTTTTACAATAAACTTATATAAGTTCGTCCAAACACTTTATTTAACGAACCTTATTAATTTAATTAAGTTCATAAGCTTATAAGCTCATAAACACAAGCCTTTTTAAATCAGTTTTCCTTTATATATGTCATATGTGTGAGATATTTTTATCAAGTTGGAGGTGGGTTCGATAACCGGGGTCTAGGAATGGGACCAAGATTGAAATGTGTTCAGATTGGGTTGCTAGGGCTAATGAAATACAATGCACTTAACGAACCACTTGGCATACCGACTTGATCAGGTACTCACTCTCTCATATAACTGTCGATATTGCAAAAAGTGGATGCTTTTTTAAGTATCTCATAGATATTTTGAAATTTTGTTTTGTTGATGTGCACAAAACATTATGGTGATGTGATTTAAGGGGCCTGCAATTAGATATCATTTATCGACTGATCTTATCTATTGCTTGTGCTTGAATTATCTGCATGGTGATTAGGTTTTGTTACTCAGATCTTGTTGGTTACTTCCTGACTAATGAACGGTAGTCATCTCTAAATACGTTCATGTCAAAACACTGGGTTGTTAAATCTGTTAATGTTTTGCTGGGTCGTGTAATCTTGGATTGTAAATAATAATCGTGATTGTCATTTTTCGAATTAGATATTTCGACCTTATGTTTGTGTATCATGAAATTTAACTATTGGGATAACCCATGATAATCAAATTAGAAATTAGACATAATTTTTAATTCATGTATGTTTTTATGATTTCTGAAAGAATTCATACTCAAATACTATGTCAAAGTGTATAAGTTTTAGCTTGTCCCAATAGAAGATTACTTATGTTATAGTGTGTACAGTGGCGGAACTAGTATAGTGCCCTTGGCACGGAATACTACTCAAATTTTTTCCCACAGGGTAAATATTTTAGAATTTTTTTTTGGTATTATGGTGCAGTGCTTCTACCAGATTAAAAAACATACCAATAGCCAAAATCAATCTTGAAAAAACTAAAGCATTAATCAATAGTCTAAACTCAAAGCCTCCCAAAAAAATTAAACCAACTAAAAAGAATTCAAAGTATGTGTTTTGTAGTTTTTAGTTTTAGATCTATAAAATTAGTAATTGTCTTGTAGATTTTATGAAATTAATAATTAGTTAATGAATACTTGGTGTATATAAAATCAAACATAGTGTTTATGTAATAGAATCATTTATGTAAAATTTGTTTTTGTTTCGACCTTGGACGCCACTATAGGCGCTGCTTCTAGGACCCTGTAAGCGAACGCAACCCCCTTCACCTCCATTTTTTTATCCGCGCAAGGGTGCCATAGCTGACGGAAATTTCTAGTTCCGCCTCTGAGTGTGTATATATATAAAGAAATCAAGGAAGTCACGAGATTATAAGGAGTCCCACGAAATTATGGGCATTTATAAACAGTCGCTTGGACCCCGCTAGGGGGCTAACTTGTACTTGTACTAGACTTGAAATATGAAATTCATGATATATAAAATTAAATAGGTAATACTAATATCACCAACAAAATTCTCACTCGGTTTTGTTCCCAGTTTCTTTGGAATCAAAATTCCATTTACCCACTTTTGGTCATTAAATATTATCAACTTACAATGTTAGTGTTATAGTACAGATTGTTGTTGGATCATATTTGTTGTAACCAATAGTCTAGGAACTAGTTTTGATACATTGTATATCTATATTTATACTACTTTAAAATGCAGATTGCACATTTCTAAAAGAGGAAGGTCTGAATTTCAACCCTTCCATTTTTAGCAATGTCCAAACCCACGTTAAAATTAAAATTTTAAAATTGCTGCTACCAAGATTCGAACCCGGGTGGGCAGGTACCCCAGGCAGGAAGCTTACCACTAGGCTAGATGCAACTTGGTGACTATGTTTCGTAACATACCACTACTAGCTGTCATTTGCTAACAGAATTTTAAAAGTCATAACTTAAATAAGAGTTAATGTCATTCCTAAAATAAATGTTATAATGTTTTGTATAATTAATATCGGACCAACTAATATTAGGCAATGTAATTTATTTTTAAAAAGAAACGTTTAAGAAATATAATTTATACCAAATATAGATGACTTTTTTATTTTAATTAAAAAAAAATGCTTAAATTACGGAATTATGTTTATTTTTAAAAATAAAAAATTTAAAATTCGTGTATATATAGATGGTTATCAAGGTTTTATTTTCTTTAACAAACTTACTATCATTCAAACATTCAAACTTCCTGCAGGTATCATCTTTTGATGTTTTTCATAAGTTCCGTATGTATTTATTTTTATAGAAACCAAAATCTCCATTACTATGTATCTAACAAATGTTTCTAATGTTAATATTTTTATGCAGGAACCTTTATAATCTGTTTTTAGTATTTCCATTTTTTTCTCAATTTTATTGTTTTTGTAGCATATAACATCAGGTCATTGTTTCAATTCTACGTATATGCGTGTTAGTGTTTCTGCAAAAAAAATTTCTAATTGTTAAAAAAATTGTTGTGGTCTTTACTAAAGTCTATTTTTATATTGCAACAGCCTAACCATTTGTTATTTTAATTATCTTCTCAATTACAGCAGCATATTGTTTATGAAACAACAAAATATGTTTGTATTTTTGATAACATATGCTGTTAATTATCAGTTCAGCAATAGTAATGAAAAAATCCAATGTAGAGTATTATTCCAAAGCATCACTGCCTCTGTTTTATTAACAACACAAATTGTGTATATGTATTTATAGATTAACGATGTACTGATTTATCTATATGCTAGCTCTGTCTCTATTACAAACTTGTTCAGGTTCTTTGTTTATTTTAAACCATTCCTAAATTATTAACTCAAATTACTACAATGTATATTATAGTTTTTTGGGCTGCTACACTATTTAAACATCTATTATGTTTAGGTTTTAATTATTAAAATATTAAAGTCAGTTTGTTTATGTTAATTTAAATATTAAAGGGTTATGTACATATGTAATAATGTATATTGACTTTTGATTATTTACTTTTTAATTAAAGTCAATTTCTTGAGTTTTTAAGTCAAAATAAAGTTAAAAATTAAAAATTCTAACTATATGTTTTGTGACGATAGTATTTCAATTTATAATCAAAATTTTTAAAATAGCCAATTTGTTATGCACTAATGGTACTTTTTTACGTTGACTACAAATACATTCAGAAGTCAATTTGTTGAATTTTATAGTTTGCATTACCAATTTGTTCCACATAAATTGGCAAGTGCTAAGAACAAATTAGAAAACTTTATTGAAATATTAACACATTGCTCTAACCAACTAAACTACTAGCTCACATGCTCGCTGCTTGATTATAATACGTTTATTAATCTTGTAAACCTTAAAACGTTGAAATTATAACCATCACCCACCATTCGTTAACACCACTATGCACACCGTCTGCAACAACCGCCACCATCACCCACCAATTTGACGTCGCAAAAAAAAAAGTCACAGGGTACTCGTCGCCATATTGTGCGGGTTCCTGGTACTAACCTAAATAAGTTTTTTTAAGTGTTTGGTTTAACTTATAAGCTTATGCTTATAGGGTTATTAAAAGTGTTTTAAATAAGCCCATTTGTAAGGAATTACTAAGCTTATTAAACCTTTTTACCCTTCTACCCTCACATTTAACCCTATTTCTTCTCCACAGATTGTCCTCAATAGCTCACCTCGATCATATTTAGTAATTTTACAATAAGTTTAAATAAGCCCATCCAAACATTTTATTTAAAAAAAAAAAACTTATTAACTTAAATAAGCTTATAAGCACATGCCCCCTTAATAAGTTTTTCCAAACACCCCGTAAGTTATATTTAAAAGCCTAAGAATGTCACTGTTATGGTCTGTGATTAAGAAGATAGGGTTGACTCTTAATATACTCGCTTAATGTCAGTGGTATTCCCCCAGATGTTCTCCGGCTCAAAATTGGGTGCCCGATAATACTTTTACGAAATATCGATCGATCCCAGGGATTATGTAATGGCACGAGACTTATATGCAGAAAGTTTGAGCCAAACCTAATTGATGTGTAAATAGCCGTTGGCCAACATGCTGGAAAAAAAGATTTTCTTGGCAAGAATACCTCTATCTCCGTCTGAAGCCAACATGTTTCCTTTCAAGTTGAAAAGAAAACAGTTTCCAGTTAGGTTAGGCTTTGCGATGACGATCAACAAAGCCCAAGGATAGACAATTCCAAACGTGGACGTTTATCTGCCGGAATCGGTGTTCTCGCATGGGCAACTTTAGGTTGCCCTTTCAAGAGGAATTTCACTTGACAATACAAAAGTATTGGTAACTCCAGCAAAAAAAATTAATCTCGACGGAGTTTATACATCAAACGTGGTGTATCGAGAGGTTTTACATGATGAGTAACACGCATAAACAGACATTTCTTCCCTGTATTTTATACTTAATTAGGTTTATCGTGTTACATCTATTTTATACACAGTTTTCATGCGTATTGTATTCGCTATAAAAATATGTAACCAATGGACTTTTAATCGCCAGAAATATATAGTTCGCAGCCCGCCGCATCACGCGGGTTTTAACCTAGTTGTCTTAAGCTAGCAATTAGGATTAACAAAACAGTTAGTGATAGGATATAAAAGGTCAAATTGTAATCACTAATTGTAATTTTCCTTGATTAATCAAACATACACTTAAGAAAGTTCTCTCCTCCATCTCTCTACTTTCTCTCTCTAAAACCATATTCTTCTTCACCAAGCTTCGTAGAATCAATGGATTATTACTTGTTTTAGTACCCACAATTGTAGTTACTAGTAATCATATTGTTTTCGGAGTCACGTGAGGTATTAGAAAGAATAAGAATCTTGAAAATGAGAAATTTGATTATGGTCCTACGCCTTTTCGGGTGTATCACTCTTGGCTTGAAGATGATTCGTATACGTCACTGATAAAAGAAAAGTGTGAAGATTTTTATTCGAGTAAGTCTTTGTGTATGGAGAAACTAAAAGAAAATTTTAAGTCTCTAAAATCAGCGTCCAAGGATTGGAATAAACAAGAGAAAGATAAGAAGGTCTCTAAATGCTTTAATCTGAAGAATCAAATTAAAGATATTGACATCAAAATGGATGAGTGCTCTGCTACGGATGATGAAATATACCAGAAGCTTACTTGGCAAAAAGAACTTCATGATTTAGAAAGATTAAGAGGTCTTGATTCCATGCAAAAACTTAAAATTAAATGGAATATCGAGGGTGATGAAAACTCGACATTCTTTCATGGGTTATTAAAACAAAGGCGTAAAAATCAAATGGTCCAAGGAATTCTTCATAAGGGGCAGTGGTACACGGATCCTCAAGAGGTAAAGATGATCTCTTTTGATTATTATAAATCGAAATTTGAATCCATTCCAGCTTCAAATTTGGATTTCAGTTCGTTCAATTTTAAAAAACTGTCTGGGATTGACGCTGCGAGTTTAGAGAAACCGTGTACCTTAGATGAAATTAGAGATGTTGTGTGGAGTTGTGGGAGTGAGAAAACTCCCAGTCCGGATGGGTTCTCTTTTAAGTTTATAAGAAAAATTTGGGAATTAATTAAACATGATATATTTCATGCAGTATTATCCCGAGGGGTTGTAATGCATCATTTATCACCTTGATCCCTAAGGTATCGAACCCAACATGTGTTAAAGAATATCGGCCTATCTCGTTGCTAGGTGCGATGTATAAGATTATTGCTTAATTGTTAGCAATTCGGTTAACAAAAGTGATTGATTGCCTTATAAGTGAAGAACAATCTGCCTTCCTCAATCTGCCTTTATTAAAGGAAGGCAGATTTTAGATGGCCCGTTGATGGTTGGTGAAATTATTGATTGGTATAAAAGGAAGAAGAAATAATTATTATTGTTCAAGGTTGATTTTGAGATGGCATTTGATTCCATTAGTTGAGATTATCTAGATGCGATTCTAGCGGAGATGGGGTTCGGGTATATGTGGAGAAATTGGATAAATGAGTGCATGTCTTCAGCCTCTTTGTCCGTTTTGGTGAACGGTAGCCCAACCAAGAATTCTCGATGAAACGGGGGTTACGGCAAGGAGATCCATTATCTCCCTTTCTATTTATTATTGCCATGGAGGGCCTTCATCTTGCTCTCCAAAAAGCCGTCCATGATAAAGCGATTTCCGGAGCTTCTTGTGGTAATAATAACCTTCTTATATCACATTTATTTTATGCTGATGATGTTATTATAGTTTCGGAGTGGAATCCTCATGAACTAGATGTAATTATTGGCATTTTGGATGACTTTTATGTTAAATCGGGGCTGAAAATTAATGTTAATAAGTCAAACTTGTATGGGCTAGGGGTGAACCAAAATGAGGTGGCGGCTTTGGCAAGCCGAACCGGTTGTGAACATGGTATTTGGCCATTCCTTTATCTTGGTATTTCTATTGGCGATGACAAGTCTAAAAGTGCGAGTTGGAATCCAATTATTCAAAAATGTAAGAATAAGTTATCTTCTTGGAAGGTAAAAATGTTATCTATCGGGGGCAGGCTCACTCTTATTAAATCGGTTTGGGGAGTTTAGGTATTTTTTGGATGTCGCTTTTTAAAATGCCAAAAAGTGTCAATTCTCAATTGGAGAAGTTAAGAGCTAAATTCTTTTGGGGTGGTAGTGAGGGTGAACGGAAAATGGCATGGGTTAGTTGGAAGTCAACTTTATCAACAAAAGATAGGGGTGGACTCGATATTGTTAGTATGGAAGCGTTAAATCTTGCTCTGCTCATGAAGTGGCGTTGGCGTTTTCTGAAAAATGGAGATGCGTTATGGTGCAAGGTGATTCAAGCCATGTATGGAGAAGAAGGTGGTATTAAGTATCGTTCAAGCATGGGCCGGAGAAAGAGTATATGGAGTCAAATTATTGAAACAAATAATTCCCTTCATGACAGAAATATTATTGATTATAACTGTATGGGTTATAAGGTGGTTAGTGGTGATAAAGTGAAATTTTGGTTAGACAAGTGGATTGGTGAAGTACCCCTTTGTTCCCGTTTTAATCGTTTGTTTAGGTTGGATATAAATAATTCTTGTTATGTTAAAGATAGATGGCTAAATAGGGAGTGGAGATGGAATTGGAGAAAGGGTTTAAGAGGCGGGTTAGAAGCACATCAATTACAAGAATTATTGACTTTATTAAATCAAACTCAATTAGATTAAGGTTCTGATACACTAACTTGGTATATTGGAGTTGAAGTCGAGTTCTCGGTTGGCCAAGCCCGTAGTTATATTGATGAACAATTATTCCCAGGTTATGATGCATCTTCTTATTGGTGTAAGGAGATTCCTGTAAAAGTGAACGTATTCATATGGAGAATGACTTGGGATCAGTTACCTACTCGCCAAAATCTGTCGCAAAGGGGGTTAGAAATCACTACGATTGCATGTCCAATTTGTGGGTTTGGGATTGAATCCTTGTCGCATATCATGTTTGCCTGTTCTTTTGCTCGTGAAGTGTGGAGTAAAATTAGAAGATGGTGCGATAATAGTCTGGCGACCGTTCACACTTTTGATGATTGGTGGAATGACTGTAACCAATTACCAACATCTAATTTGAGAAGATTGCGTCGTCAGGTAATCGGTATCACGGTTTGTTGGTGGCTATGGAGATTCAGAAATTCTACCATTTTTTATATGGGTAGTTTTCGTAAGGATGATGTAGTTGATCGTATTATTTTGTATTCGTTTTTTTGGCTTAAACACAGGAACCAAAAGTTTAGTTGTTCCTGGGTTGGATGGCTTATTAATCCTTTGTAATTGTTTAGCATTTTGCTAAATTCTAGTAATAAAATTGCCGTTCAAAAAAAAAAAAAAAGAATCTTGAAAATGAGAACTTTTGCGAACTTTTGTGCTCTTTAGGGGTAATTTATATAGTACCGTTGGTTTGGTTCTTTAGCTATGTATTATACTCCCTCCATTATACAAAAAAAGTTTTCATATCCCTTTTAGCATAAGTTTTTAGGTAATAATTACTAGTTGGGTAATTGATAATAATTTTAATTAAAATACGAAGTATAAGGTTGGTTTGGCGAGAGAAAAATAGTTAGTGGATATTAGTAGTGGAGTTTTTAGTAATAATAGTATTTTATTATGTAGATTCCATCAAATGTGAAAAATTAGAACTTTTTTGTCAGACAATTTTAGAGATAATGAGAATTTTTTTTATGGATAAGAAGGAGTATAACTTACAAGTAAGGTAACATTAAAACGAGTTAGAGAGAGATGCACCTATTAAATAAAGTGTTGTTTGACATTTGTTGTAAACCTAGGTATTTAAGTGTAATATTTAGTTTAGGTATAAATAGTTTGTAACCTTGATTCGAAAATAAGCTTTGCTATCTTTTATTAACAACTGCGTATTATAAGAAAAGAATCTCTACTGAGAAGCTAGAGAAAAAACTTAATATCATCGGACAAAGCGTCCTTCTTAGGTTTTTTAGAATCAAATGACATCTTATTTCTAAAGAACCAAAGTGTCCAAAGAATTATAAGAGTTACGACTTTGAATCATGTTTCGTCCTTGTAATCCAACCGAATATGCAATATTGAAGGCCTCCAGAATAGAGTGAGGGTCGGTGCTTGATTTGCCACCAAATGAAAATGGAGTTCTACAAATCTTTAGCCACATTACACCTTAGAAAAATATGATGACGTTCATCTACAAGCTCATTGTCACAAATGGAGCATCTAACTGAATTTAAATCAATACTTTTTTTATCAAGATTAATTTTCGTTGGAAGTTTATTTTTAACGAGTCGCCAAGCAAGAATATTGGTTTTTCCGGAAACTAACTTGTTCCAATGGGTCTTATCTAGGGGTGAGCAGAAAAAGCGGGTAACCGGAATTGGAACCGGAACCGCTTTGGAACCGCCGGTTCCGGTTCTTAAAATTATGGAACCGCCCTAAGAGGTTCTAGTTCCGGTTCTCAAAATTTAGGAACCGGTAACCGATGGATAACCGGAACCAGCGATTATTCGGTCTACTTTTGATATTTGAGAAATTTAAAGTCCAAATTTAACAATATGATAAATTTTGTGTAATTTTGAATGAGTTTAATTATTAATTAGTATAAATATAACGTTTAAAGATATAATAATTAAACAATCATATGTTTAAATGTTTGATATTTATGATTATTCAAAGATTAGTAGATAAAATGACAAAAAATGATTAATATTTAAGTTTTGCATCTTATTTTAATTTTACGATTTTGGAGACGGGGTAACCGGAACCGGTGGTTCCGGTTCCGAAAATTGAGGAATCGGTACAAGAGGTTCTGGTTCCGGTCGGAACCGGTGGATACCCTGCTTTGCTTACCCCTAGGTGTTGTTTGTTTTTTGATAAAAGGTCTTCCTGGGGTCTTTTGTCTTCGCGGCGCAGACCACGCGCAGAAAAAGGCTTGCACAGATGTTTGTTTTTCGGAAACCCACAGACCTTATTTTGTCTGCCTAAGGTCTTCCACAGGAAGACTTGAGCATTAGCTTCTTGGGTCTTCCAAACTTAAAAAAAACATCTCTAAACTTAATTAATATTATTATTATATTGATATATATTATTATAATGTTAATATATAATATTATTATATTAATTAATATTATTATTATATTAATTAATATTATTATTATATATTAATTAATTTTATGATTATATTAATATCTTTTATTATTATGTTAATATATAATATTATTATATTAGTTAATATTATTATCTTATTATTTAATATTATTATTATATATTAATTAATATTAATATTATTATTATATTAATATATAATATCATTATATTATTAGATAATAAGATATATTATTAAATTTAAATTATAAATATTATTATATTTAAATATATTTAAATTATATATTATTATATTTAAATTATATATATATTACTATTATATATAAATATAATATAATATTAATATATAAACTAATATTATTAATATATTAATTATAATCATTATTATATTAATATATATTATTATTATATTAATATATAATATTATTATCTTAATTAATATTTATTATATATATAAACATATTTTTTATTTTCTTTTAATATTAATCTTATTCATGCACATTAAATACTTAATAAACCAAGCAACATTAATGGTCAAGAGAATACTAAGAAATGCCCATTATATTCTTTAGTATTCCTATTACATTTCTCTTTCCCATTACTTACTTTGAACCAAACGCCCCTAAGAGTATTATTGTTATTTGGTTATGTAGAAATTGGGTTTCATTGTTGTTGTTATGCTAAATTGATTATTGAAGACTTTGAAAAAAAAACGTTGGTAATGTATGGATTCAAGATGGAGTATACTTTAAATTTCATTATTTGTTAAATTGAAAACTTTCGCAAGGATTTAACAAACAAACAAAAAAAAAATTAAACAAATTGCAAGATAGAAGTAAACAAATTGTTATTGCATTGTATGGATTATTTCAATGTTGCAAGATGAAGTATATTTTAAATTTCAGTTTATTTAAGCAATCTGCAGATGTTAAAAAACAAACAACAGTTTTCATGCAGACTGCAGACCTTTGGTCCATCTCAGAAGCTGCAGCAGCTTGCAGAGTGGTCCGCAGACAACAGATATTTTTGCTCTGAAAAAACAAACAGCACCCTAGTCTCATCCTCAATCTAGTTGTTCCTATTACCGTCCATTAGCCTTTTTCTCATTTCGTTAACCTTGAAATCTGAAATAGGACCAATGGTGCAAATCCATTTGTTGGTGTAACACCCTAAAATTTACAAGATTTTTAAAATTTTTGAAAATAAAATTATAATCGAAAGGTCCCATAAATAAATCTCAGATATTAATATTTCACATTTAAAACGTATTTATTGCGGAAATAGTTAAAATAAAATAAAGTGTTTTAAAATATTAAATGATGTCCACATCAGTAATGAAAAGATACAGCGGTCAACCGTCCACCTCCTCCTTTCCTTTGCTGGTACCTGAAACAATGGGGGAGATTGGGTCAGCTGGGAAGCTGAGTGAATAATCTCAAAATGTAAACAATTATAACATACAACACATGAGGGCACATCGGTGTACTCCTACTCAGAATCTACTCGATTAATTACTCAGATTATTTCTCAGATTTTTATTACTCAGATTTTTAATTTATATAGCGCGCTTGTGTGATTTGGGACGAGAGATCAACCTCGCCCCTCCTCACACCTCAGATAGGCATAAGCCAAAAACTCAGACGGGAGTGATCCCAAAACTCAGACGGGAATAGTCCCAAAACTCAGACGGGAGGTGATCCCAAAACTCAGACGGGAATAATCCCAAAACTCAGACGGGAGGTGATCCCAGGCATATAGCCAAAAACTCAGATGTGTGTTATTATGTTTTATTATTTCTTTAACATAATTATCTCAGATGCCCTAGCAAGTAGTAGCACAGAATGACCCTGTGCCGAGCTCGGTTACCCAGGCACAATGTCTCAGATTAAAATAAATCAACAGCTGCTCAGATACTCAGATAGCATGTCAAACTCAGATAACAAATCAAGCTCAGATAACGGATCAAACTCAGATAACAGCTCAAGCTCAGATAACAATTATGGTGCAAGAAATGTAACACATAAGTCATGCATGTACAACGTTAAAACTGAATACACGGTGAGAATACTCACCTCGAGAAACGTATGCTCCAACGGGTTCACGGGAATCAAAGATACGGCAAGTTAACTCCTAGACGATCCTAAAACATAAATCGAAATCCCGGATTAAAAACCAACCTCTTAACTTTATTTTAGAAAACTGGCAGCACCCGTCGGTCTCACGGAAACTGCCATAATTCCTAAACTGTGCAGTAGATTTATCCCATATTTTTACCATGAAAAGTAGACAACCAGAACTACATATCTCAGTGAGACGGTCAGTGGCCAAAATACACTTTAAGGGCCTCAAAACAGTGTCGGAAAACAGACATGTCGTAACGGTCATTTTCCTAACAGCAGTTTACTAAAACCATTACAACTTTTAAACCGTAATTCGGATTGACGAGAGGGTCGCGGCATTGAAAAGCTAACTCAGAAAACAAGGCACCAGCACGGGCCAAAAGCTAAAAAGGTTATTTTAAGCGGGTCAAACACCACCGCGAACAGAAGACAGAAATCTGCCCAAAAATGTATTTTATGTACAACTCATTTTTAACAAAACCAATTTAATGCCGCAAAACCCGAGTTTTTCATAAATGATCGTGGCAGATTAGCCTCTCAGTTTCTCCATTTATAAACGTTTTTAAGAAAACCCTGATGATAAAAATTTCCCGATTGGGAAACCGAGAACCCTAAGGGTTCGGTTTCCCCTTCGGTTAATACTTCTCACTTTTATAAAAACAGATACACAATCCAACCTACCGTGACAATCCGAGGCTCGGCCTCGGCTGTCCGGATCACAGTCCCAACCCGAAACGATTAAACGATTAACTAGAATCAAATAGCTACTCGAGATAACAAACTGCACAACAACAACAAAACAACTGGAATCGATTTGGAACTCGGTATCAATTCATTAGCCTGTAATCCTAAGACCCTATGGGCAAACAGATTATTAAGCTCGAAAAAAAAAATGAAAACAAGGATTATGGTTAAAGAACTACCGAACGAGAAGCGGAAGAAGAAATACGGCTCGGGAACCATGCTCGGCTTCAATCTTGCTTGGGAACCACTGTTCCGTTGTACTCTCGATAAACTCCCTTTTGAGCGCCACAATCTGCTCGATTAACTCTGACCAGAAGAATGATGGATCGACCATGGTTCCTTCTCTCTTTGTTCAGCGCCAAATAGGAGAGACCAGAGAAGATGCGGCTGCTTGGTGTCTACGGCCGATAAAAAAAATAAAATGAAAAGAAAAGACAGCGGTGGTTGTTTAGCTTATCCGGAAACAATAAAGAGAGGAATGGGTGGCGGTGGTTGCTTCCTCCAATCCATGACTCAGCTGCTTGCTTCAATGGTGACTCACGTGCGACAATCCACCACTAGATTGATACTATAATAAATGAAGCAGCTCTCCCTCTCATTTTCAATTCCAATGGCGCAGGTCTTACGAATTTGATCGATGCTCAGCCTCTTTGCTCTCGATTTCAGAATGACGAAGGGATAGGTGATGCCATGATGGTGTGGTGCGGCTGGTTATTGGGGAAACAAAAGTGAGGGTTTACTCTAATTTTTGGTTTAAGTATCATTAGCTACGAGGAGCCCTAGCTTAATAACACGATTGGGCTAGATTACTCGGGCTTCCTCCTTTCTCTTTTAATTGGACCGAAGCAGGAATAAAAGAAAGCAAGGGGGTTCGGCCTATACTCTTTATTCGGTCTTCAATGAAACCGGGTATAGAAGAAAACGGGGAAAACCGGCTCGGCTAAAACGAAAAAAAAAACAACAAGGGAGGCCTTGGCCTACTCGGCCGGCCTCGGAATCTCTTAGAACTCAACGCATGCTCAATATAAATCAAGACTCGTGATTACAACACTTAATCATCTACTGATCACACATGATTAGTTAGACGTGAAACGTTAACGTTACTCTTAAATAAATAATCGTCATAGTTATTAAGTCTCGAAATAAATAACACACATGATATAATACGAAGCGCCATACCTTTAGCTGTCACAATTAATACGTAATTACTCAGATAGGCACAAAATCTTAGTTAAATAACTATCAGATAACTTATTTTAAATAAAATGTAATTGAATTAATTACAATATTTTTAGGGCGTTACAACTCAACTCCACTTAAAATAAACTTCGTCCCCGAAGTTATGGCTCGGAAGAAGCTCAGGATAGCGATCTCGCGTCCTAGACTCAAACTCGTCAACGACACACGTTCTGAGATAGAAAAAAAATGATACGATTACGATTAAAAGAACTCGTCAGGGTGACCTACCCAATCAGGATGGACTCCGGCTCTCTCAGTTGCTCATATAAACCTCCGGTCCCTAGCGGCGCAAAAGATACGGCTAGAAGAAATAAAATCAAACTGTTCTCTAAGAATATCGGTTTGTCCCAAAAGAAAAAAAAGGATGTCAAAAGTAACTCGAAAGAAAGCTCATGAAATTATGTTGAAGGCGTCGTCTTGCTCTCGGAGTCGGACACGATTGCTGCACCCGGCGGTTAACGCCGCGTTGAATCTCCGATTCAACTTCACTTGAAGTTTTGTTACGGATTTGTTGATGATGTTAGATGATCTCGGCGTGGAACTTGGTCATTCAATCCATACTCACTACCACACACGGCTCTCTCATGGCGATAACAATAAGTTTTTACGGGAAATTTCTTCTCGTACAACTCTATTAATTGGTAACTATACATTTTAGCAACATAAAAAAAAAAAAAAATTCATTATCGACAATTTTTCTACCAAGGTGACTCGGAAGGTCCTTTACTCTATGGGTCAACAGTTTGTTAACAGCATAATAAATAATTTAGCGGTTTACAACATTATCAATTAATATAAAAATCATGCAAATAAATCCCAAGGAATAAACATGTCACACAGAATTCTCATATACTCAGGTATATATATCTTCAAAATTATGATCTGGAATTATAACTCAGAAGTCCCACTCAGAAATAAACTCAGAACATATCTCAGGAGTGTAACTCAGAAATCTGACTTAGAATTAAACTCGGAAATATAACTAGGGGGTAAACTCAGAAATGTAACTCTCAGAAACAAACCCAGAAATGTAACTCAGAATGTGGAAATATTTATTAGTAATATCGTTACCTACTACAAATAAATCTAATATATAAACATAAAAAGGCATAATTACGCACATCCGATTCATCTCTCATCTACTCCTTTATCTATATTAGATCACCTTCGATTACTAATTAAGATATATGTACCAACATCCGGAATGAATTATTTTTAATATTAAATATAATCTTCCAAATTACTCAATTTGCATACCTTCCAATTACACTTGATTAAAATTTACATACAACTTATTTCAAACCTCGATTAATGACTTCCCATTAATAAAAATTTCTCTAGATTATTTCAACCCCATATCTACTCATTGACTCTGGTTATCCACTTTTTATATATATAAAAATCAATTAACATCACCCTTATATATATTAATGATTTCTTACTACTCAACTTAGGAATTAATTCATTAGCTTTCATTCACTCAATACTCAGTTAACCTTTATTCAATCATTTAATAACAAAATGTATTATTTGACAAACTCTAAGCAAAATATATTACTCAGAATAAAGTTTTCTCATGATAAAATTTTGTACACTTCAAAACTTTTAGATAAAACTCACCGTAAATTTAAAATGTTTGTCTTTTAACTCATTTTAATAACTTACTCACTTCAGATAAAATTTACTAAAAATTTCTTATAAACTCAACTCGTGATAATATTTCTTATAAAATTTAATTTCTTATAAACTCAAAATTTACTCAATAATCGATAAAGATAAAATTTTCTCATTTGTTTTAATAATTCTTTATCAACTCAATTTAGCGACGTCATTTTAACTCATTTCTTCGATTAACTTGATTTATTAAAGTATTAACTACTTCTCTTTTCACGATTGCACTCACCTCAATTAACTTGATTTATTAATTTCTCAATTAATCCCGATTTATCAATTTGTTATAAACTCTATAATTACCCCATAGAATAAATTTAATTATTCACAAATACTCAATTTGATAGTTACTCTATAAAATGAATTTAATCACTCTTAGTTACTCAGTTGAATAATTACTTTTATAAATTCTTTAACCATGTATATGTATCTCAGAAAAATAAAACCTCCATGCATAAGCATCATGCACATAATATTTATAAGTAATAGTTAACGGAAATTATTTCTTGGCAATTTCCCTTTTTACTCTACTCAACTCCACTTGGAGAAAACTCGCCCTCGAGTTTGGCACTAGAATTCTCTATTATGATAACATAAACCACATATACTCACTCGAATAAATAACATGCATAAAATAAATTCACAATAACAAGCATTGGTCCATCGTTCCCTTCAAAATCTCCCCATAACCAACCAAAAGTTCGGTGTGTACGATAATAGGGGCCCTTCTATTACTTTCGACACCTACCTTTGTTTGGTCACGGGTCAATCCCAAAGTTCACAACTTCCCACACATAAAAATAATCCACAAACAAATCCCACTCAGAAGAAAGAAAAGTTTACTTTCAATATCTGATAAATACAGATATGCACTCAGCTATGGTTACTCAAAACCTCATAAACATTACTCAGAAATCATGCGTATATTTAGTCTCATACGCGATACTCGGATAACTCAGATTCATAGAGATATTTCCACTTTGTTACTTTCACAATACGAATATCGTTTTATCTTCTACTCTTAGTTATCTCATTTGTCATTTCCCATGAATATCATTTACTCTTTCTCAAAATTTTATCCGATTTATTGCCGTCTCGAGCGACAATTAATATTTTTCTAGTTCAACATTCTCGGTTAATTATTCTAATAAGCTTATATAGCTCGCTTCAATAAATACCCTTTTAATATAAATTAAATTTTCTAATAATTTTGATGTAACTATTTCTCATTATTTAGACATACACCTATATATCGTTTTATTAAAACTCTGCTCAATCCTTTTCCCTTTTAATTTAAATTGATTAATTCTTACAACCCTTTATAAGTTTTCCCTTCTACTCGAGCTTCATTACTTCTTATACTCTTGTCTCAATACTGTTTCGGTTAATTCAAAACACCAATGATTACTCTTTGCTTCATCAAGATCACCACATAATTTTTTTTTTCTTTTAATACATTCTATAGATCCTTACACAAATTTGGAATTCCATATTAATGTATCTTTTGGTTGCTTAATCTTGATTCAATAACTTCTCATTATGCATACTCATTTTATTATCAAAATTTGGTTCGATAAATTTTCGTTTAGCTAAAATGTAATTATTTCCCATATTATTGACTCAATAATCCTTCCTTTTACTCAACTTGGAAAATCCTCATAAAAATATTCTTAACCAATTTGATTAACTAATCTCTGATTTACTCGTTTAAATGACTCAGTCTATTAAGTGTTTTCTCCCATATAAAAGTTTTTAATATTTTCCCAATACGAAAATCTAATATTCCTCTTTCATATTAATAATTTTCTCTTTTCTCAATTACTCAAAGCATGTTTCTCATTACACAGCTTATGGATCTTATATAATAATTTAATATCCCATTATTATACTTTTGGTTCGAATTTCTCAGAATTTATAAAATTTCCCTCAACTCTATTAGGTGTTCCTCTAATTTGAAACTTTTATTATTTTCTCATTAGTATTTATAATTTCACTTTTCTCCAGTATATATTTTTCATATATATATAAATATAGAACTCTAAGAATTAAATCGAAATTATGCTCAAATTAAGCTCTAAATTATTCACAAAATTATGGGATCTCATAATGGTACATATATATACATATATGTTTAGCCATACAATCACAAGTAATTCTCTCAGGATATGAACCGAAAATTCTCAGAATATGCTACTCGTCTATACTCAGAATATAGCAAAATCTCGATTAAATAATACTCTTAAATATTACCGGCAGTAGGAAGCGAGAGGTCGACGTGACATGCTGTATGTTCGATGTGGAAACTTTTCTCAGAAAAATATTTGACTCTTTTCTCATTTGAAAAACTCGATACCCAAACTTGAGTTTGAATTCGCCCCTTGCGAACCCAAATCCCTCAAGTCAGAGCTCTGATACCAACTTGTAACACCCTAAAATTTACAAGATTTTTAAAATTTTTGAAAATAAAATTATAATCGAAAGGTCCCATAAATAAATCTCAGATATTAATATTTCACATTTAAAACGTATTTATTGCGGAAATAGTTAAAATAAAATAAAGTGTTTTAAAATATTAAATGATGTCCACATCAGTAATGAAAAGATACAGCGGTCAACCGTCCACCTCCTCCTTTCCTTTGCTGGTACCTGAAACAATGGGGGAGATTGGGTCAGCTGGGAAGCTGAGTGAATAATCTCAAAATGTAAACAATTATAACATACAACACATGAGGGCACATCGGTGTACTCCTACTCAGAATCTACTCGATTAATTACTCAGATTATTTCTCAGATTTTTATTACTCAGATTTTTAATTTATATAGCGCGCTTGTGTGATTTGGGACGAGAGATCAACCTCGCCCCTCCTCACACCTCAGATAGGCATAAGCCAAAAACTCAGACGGGAGTGATCCCAAAACTCAGACGGGAATAGTCCCAAAACTCAGACGGGAGGTGATCCCAAAACTCAGACGGGAATAATCCCAAAACTCAGACGGGAGGTGATCCCAGGCATATAGCCAAAAACTCAGATGTGTGTTATTATGTTTTATTATTTCTTTAACATAATTATCTCAGATGCCCTAGCAAGTAGTAGCACAGAATGACCCTGTGCCGAGCTCGGTTACCCAGGCACAATGTCTCAGATTAAAATAAATCAACAGCTGCTCAGATACTCAGATAGCATGTCAAACTCAGATAACAAATCAAGCTCAGATAACGGATCAAACTCAGATAGCAGCTCAAGCTCAGATAACAATTATGGTGCAAGAAATGTAACACATAAGTCATGCATGTACAACGTTAAAACTGAATACACGGTGAGAATACTCACCTCGAGAAACGTATGCTCCAACGGGTTCACGGGAATCAAAGATACGGCAAGTTATCTCCTAGACGATCCTAAAACATAAATCGAAATCCCGGATTAAAAACCAACCTCTTAACTTTATTTTAGAAAACTGGCAGCACCCGTCGGTCTCACGGAAACTGCCATAATTCCTAAACTGTGCAGTAGATTTATCCCATATTTTTACCATGAAAAGTAGACAACCAGAACTACATATCTCAGTGAGACGGTCAGTGGCCAAAATACACTTTAAGGGCCTCAAAACAGTGTCGGAAAACAGACATGTCGTAACGGTCATTTTCCTAACAGCAGTTTACTAAAACCATTACAACTTTTAAACCGTAATTCGGATTGACGAGAGGGTCGCGGAATTGAAAAGCTAACTTAGAAAACAAGGCACCAGCACGGGCCAAAAGCTAAAAAGGTTATTTTAAGCGGGTCAAACACCACCGCGAACAGAAGACAGAAATCTGCCCAAAAATGTATTTTATGTACAACTCATTTTTAACAAAACCAATTTAATGCCGCAAAACCCGAGTTTTTCATAAATGATAGTGGCAGATTAGCATCTCAGTTTCTCCATTTATAAACGTTTTTAAGAAAACCCTGATGATAAAAATTTCCCGATTGGGAAACCAAGAACCCTAAGGGTTCGGTTTCCCCTTCGGTTAATACTTCTCACTTTTATAAAAACAGATACACAATCCAACCTACCGTGACAATCCGAGGCTCGGCCTCGGCTGTCCGGATCACAGTCCCAACCCGAAACGATTAAACGATTAACTAGAATCAAATAGCTACTCGAGATAACAAACTGCACAACAACAACAAAACAACTGGAATCGATTTGGAACTCGGTATCAATTCATTAGCCTGTAATCCTAAGACCCTATGGGCAAACAGATTATTAAGCTCGAAAAAAAAAAATGAAAACAAGGATTATGGTTAAAGAACTACCGAACGAGAAGCGGAAGAAGAAATACGGCTCGGGAACCATGCTCGGCTTCAATCTTGCTTGGGAACCACTGTTCCGTTGTACTCTCGATAAACTCCCTTTTGAGCGCCACAATCTGCTCGATTAACTCTGACCAGAAGAATGATGGATCGACCATGGTTCCTTCTCTCTTTGTTCAGCGCCAAATAGGAGAGACCAGAGAAGATGCGGCTGCTTGGTGTCTACGGCCGATAAAAAAAATAAAATGAAAAGAAAAGACAGCGGTGGTTGTTTAGCTTATCCGGAAACAATAAAGAGAGGAATGGGTGGCGGTGGTTGCTTCCTCCAATCCATGACTCAGCTGCTTGCTTCAATGGTGACTCACGTGCGACAATCCACCACTAGATTGATACTATAATAAATGAAGCAGCTCTCCCTCTCATTTTCAATTCCAATGGCGCAGGTCTTACGAATTTGATCGATGCTCAGCCTCTTTGCTCTCGATTTCAGAATGACGAAGGGATAGGTGATGCCATGATGGTGTGGTGCGGCTGGTTATTGGGGAAACAAAAGTGAGGGTTTACTCTAATTTTTGGTTTAAGTATCATTAGCTACGAGGAGCCCTAGCTTAATAACACGATTGGGCTAGATTACTCGGGCTTCCTCCTTTCTCTTTTAATTGGACCGAAGCAGGAATAAAAGAAAGCAAGGGGGTTCGGCCTATACTCTTTATCCGGTCTTCAATGAAACCGGGTATAGAAGAAAACGGGGAAAACCGGCTCGGCTAAAACGAAAAAAAAACAACAAGGGAGGCCTTGGCCTACTCGGCCGGCCTCGGAATCTCTTAGAACTCAACGCATGCTCAATATAAATCAAGACTCGTGATTACAACACTTAATCATCTACTGATCACACATGATTAGTTAGACGTGAAACGTTAACGTTACTCTTAAATAAATAATCGTCATAGTTATTAAGTCTCGAAATAAATAACACACATGATATAATACGAAGCGCCATACCTTTAGCTGTCACAATTAATACGTAATTACTCAGATAGGCACAAAATCTTAGTTAAATAACTATCAGATAACTTATTTTAAATAAAATGTAATTGAATTAATTACAATATTTTTAGGGCGTTACAGTTGGGAGTATCGGATAAAGGAGGCAATTAACCGACATACTATTATACACTAGCATGATACCCGTGCAATGTAGTAGCTGATACCCTTTAACTATATTTTGCAGTTACAATAGTGATGGTGGTGGGTGGTGGTGCGTAGTGATGGTAGGCGGTACTAAAGGTAGTAATTGTGGTGGTTATTGGATAATGGTGGTGGGTGGTTGATGGTGGGTGGTGGTTGTGATTAATGATGGTTGTCAATAGAATAATATGAGTATAGAATTAATAAAGATAATATGATATATAAATAATTATAGTCATATAATCGACATATGCGCTACTAGCTTAGTTGGTTAGAGCATCTTGCTAATAACATGAAGGTTGTAAGTACTAGTCTTTCAAAGTGCATATTTATATAAACGTAAAGCTGTCATGAAATAACAATTGTGTATTTATGTTGGCTGAAAACTAACCCTTGCTAATATGGGAAGATACAAATACATTGTATATAATAAAATTTATCAAATGTTTTTCATTATTCATGAATAGTTGACGAATAGTTTTTTTTATTACATTTAAGTTGTTTTGTTGGCTGTTATCGTCTTTTGCTTTTGACGTTTAACATGACTCTATCATTATTTTTTTTATGGTGTTTAAATGATGTCTTTTTATACAATAAAAATATTTTTTATGATGTCTTTTATTTGATTTATTTTATTATTTGAATTATTTTATACTTCCTCCGATTCAAAATAAGTGCTACACTATTCATAAATGGGTTATTCAAAATAAGTGCTACACTTTCCTTAAATGACAACAAAAGTAGGACCCACACCCACTAATTATCTACTTTAATAAAGTGAAATGACTCATTTACCCTTACTTTTTACTTTTAAACATCATTAACCCCACTTTATTCAAAAGGTGTGGGACCCATTATCCACTAATCATTCAATTAATCTAATTTAACTATCATTACACTATTTTGCTTCAAAAACCGTGAAAGTGGAAGTGTAGCACTTATTTTGAATCGGAGGAAGTATAATTTTAATGTACAGGTTGAGTTAATTTACAACTAATCCAAATTATTTTATATAATTGTAATGTACAGATTTTGTAAATTTGCAACAACCAGTTAGTGTAGATTAGTTGGCAACCATGAGAAACCTTGAGGGGTTTTCTTTTAAAAGGTCTTGGGTTCGAGTTTTGCTGAAGGGTTTTCCTCATTTGAATAGGAGGTGGGGTTTATTCCGCATATGTAGAGGGTTCGAATGAGATATACTGTTCCTTATGGGTGTCATTATCTGACTCGAATTAATAACTTAGTAACTAGTTAAAGATAGAAAGAGATTCTATTTCTAGCTCGTGAACCAATCTGGGCTCTCTACATCAAGTACATGAAAATTGAAGGGGATTTTGGGCTCATATGTGATGATGGGCTTGCCCAGCCGTGACAGAATAAGACAGATGAGGCAAGTAGGCAACCCATGAGAAGAGAAGAATTCAGAAATTGAGCCAAGTGGGCCGAGTTTTGTGGATCCAGCGACAGGCTCAATATTGCCTGTGTGCTACTTACAATGAGTTGAACTAAAAGCTCGACATATTTTATCATGTACCTTGCAATTCTTATCGAGTTCAAGATTATAGAAACAACCTAACTTCTATTAAAAAAGCTTGTGCCTCCAATTCAAATAGCATCCCAAAATTGAGTGTCATTTCTATTTCCAATTCTGTTTTTGAATATATTAGAAACATTTATGATATGCGAGGTCCTCTTTAGCCGCCGGTTAACTATTACTTTTATGACTGTCTCTGGCTTAAACCAATCTTAATATATAATTGTCTTGATCTTGTTACAATAAGCAGGCTTGAAACAAGTCTGTCAAATGTCAACGTTCCTTTTAGTATTTGGACCATGTGTCCAGCTAGCCGATATCCAGTACTCATGGCCAGGGTAGGCATATGAGGTGAATCGAAATAATTGACGTTTTTCAATTTCTTTTAATCATTTGTGTGAAAAAAATCTAATTATAAAATAACAATTATTCTTGTTGAGTTTAGAACAATTCTATATAAATCGATCTTTAGGCTCAAGAATAGTTAGTTCTTGATCTGGAATATACAACTACAAATAATAAAACTTGCGGAATTTAAACGAACATATTTGTATTGTTTAAACAAGGTTTTTCATTATTTTCATCACTAAAAGCCCCAATTCTACATAAAATATATAGAACGGTTTTAAACTTGTAACATGATCATAATATGACCTTGAGGCTTAAAGAACACACACATACATGTTTTTGATGAAACGTGGGTTTCAAGAACGACTAATTCTATACCTCTAGGTTTCTTTATATACTAGAAAACCTAGAGATTTACAAGGAAAAGATAATACTAAATCTTTTAAGCTAATAAAGATATACTATATCTTTTACATTTATGATTATCTCCTAAATCTTTATTCAAATATTGACTTCCATATCTTCAATTTAAGTCCTTGTACTTTATAAGTTTTGACACATCAAATCTTTAATGAATATTATAGAAATATTCCTAACAATCTTCCCCTATTTGATTTGACAAAACTTATAGAATACAAGGACCTAAATTGAAGATATGGAAGTCAATATTTGAATAAAGATTTAGGAGATAATCATAAATGTAAAAGATATAGTATATCTTTATTAGCTTAAAAGATTTAGAATTATCTTTTCCTTGTAAATCTCTAGGTTTTCTAGTGTTGGAAATTACAAAGGTATTTGCAAGTTGGCAAATTTCCTATCTATCATGAGAGTTGTGGAGCTTAATATTTTATGAGCATCTTTGAAATGTCTTAACCAATGACACTAAGTGTCATAATATTTCACACTAAATGTTGAAATTAATCAAGAGTTACAAAACTCTTGGTTTGAATGCCATTAAGCTCCTTCAAGGCTTGAGAGCCTATATAAACAACTTCTAGTTGTGAAGTTCTACACACCAAAACCAAAAATCATAAGCTCTCTTCTCATAAGCTCTCCTCTCATGATGTTGTGTTTGATATACTTCATGTGTTTCCAAGTAGTCACTTTGTGTTGTTGGTAATTCTAGTGCTGTAGAATAATACCGATAAACTGCATCAAATCCTGGGGTTCTACGTTGAGGCTTGCAGCATATAGAGCGCGTAAAAACCTTAAAGGACAGGAATTACAATTCCGTGCGGTTCGTTCTTCATCAAATTACAATTTCGTGCGGTTCGTTCTTCATCAACATTCAGGTTTGATTGTTCCATTTTGGTTCTTTCTTATTTATTGGGTTTGATATTGAATTATCAATATCAATTACGGAATTAATATCGTAAGTGTCTAATTATTTAATCACGGAATATATAAAATATACAACAATCTTTAAGGTTTTTAAATGATATATATTATTGTGTATATATACACATATTTTCTTTATATATATATTCTGTGATGAATAAAATATTAGACAAATGGAAAATGAGACATTATGTAAATGGTTAATATATATATATATATATATATATATATATATATATATATATATATATATATATATATATATATATATATATATATATATATATATATATATATATATTGATTAATTCTTTAAAAGAGATTATAATGGCTATTTAGTTTAAATTGTATGAGTTACATTTTTTCTAATTATGGGTATTTAATAGACTTATTTTGTTATGACACATTTAAATATCCATTTTAATCTAATAGACACGTTAAAACAAAAGGTTTTTTCTAGTAAAAAAAAATATATAATCTCGTATAAAGTGGATGGTAGATTAACTATCATGCTTATGGTTGAAGCATTATAATTGAGTTAATTATTATATCTTATATATAGATTATTTCAAGATACGTTTATGTTTGAAAAGTGTACTATTTGAAAAATCATGATTATACAAGTTAAATAATTTTAGTGTTAAACGGAATCTTTTCAGCTGTGTATCATTAAGCATTGTATTGAACCTATAAGTGGAATAAATTATCAATCATCCCCAAATAGGCTCACCTATTCATATTACAATGTCTAGGAAAGATAAAGGCGGTTTTCTGACTCCAAATGGGGGTGGTTCCGATACGCACTAGCGCTGTCTACCCTCACCGTCTTTCCTGGTTGTATTCGAATAGAGCTACCGAAAAGGGTTGACTAAATAATGTTTTCCTTAAATGTGGTTAAATACGTGGAGTTTCACAAATTTGAGGACTACTCTTTGGGTGTTTTGTTGAAACACTACCTTATTGAGAAGGAAAATCTCATAAGAGATCAAAAGAGTAAAGTCAAATTGAGTGTGTACCACGTGTTAGGTGGGAGCTCGGATTTTGCTTATGTAAAAGGAATTGCAAATGTTGTTGCAAATCTAACCCACTTGGGTGCAAGTGTGGGTCATGTAGGATTCTGGAGTCAACATTCATGTTTGTGGAAATCGTGATAGTTTCCAAATTTATGGTATGGTTCGAGAAGGAACTGTGGTGACATGTGTAGACCGCCATAGAGTACGTGTTCATGATATTGGCACGGTGGTGCTAACATTCTGAAATGGAATTATGGTTACCCTTCGAGAGTTCCTACATGTTCGTTGAATCTCCAAGGGATTTATATCGGAGAACAATTTTGACAAAAATGGTTACAAGTTGGTAATAAAAATGGTCATATTGTGTTCTCCAAAGATGGGTTACTTGGGGTCTAACCATCAACATGGGTGGAATGTATAAGCTTGATCTATGTGGTGATGGATAAGATAATGTTGTATCTATATCCAATGATTATGTGTTAAATGTTGATCTTTGTAATCGTGAGAATATGATAATGTCAGCGTTAGTGACAATATCGCTAGTGATGATGTAACTAAGTTTCGAATTAATGAAATAGTTTTTCAAATTATATTGCGTATTCAATTTCTTTGTGTCATAAAAGGTTAGCTCACACTAACATTAAATAATATTGAAAAGACACAATCTAAAGTATTGATAAAAGTAAATAATAAAGATTTTATCAAAGTTTACAAAGAAACTTTTCAAGTGTCAAAAGAATCACATCATTACTAGAGTTGATCTATTCAGATATTTGTGAACTGAATGGAATACTCACACGTGGAGGTAAAAGTTACTTCATGCCAATTTATGGTGACTATAGCCGCTATTTACATGTTTACTTGTTGCATTCAAAAGATGAAGCTTTTAATGCATTCAAAATGTATAAGTGCAAGGTTGAAAACCAACATGACAAACACATTAACATTCTTCGCTTGGAAAGAGGCATAGAATACTTTAATCATGAGTTTGATACATTCTGTGAAGAGAATGGTATCAAGCATGAAAGAATTTCACTATATACTCCCCAACCGAATGGATTAGCTGAAAGAGAGAGTTAAACCCTTATTGAAATCATCAATTGTATGCTGAACCAATCGGGATTGCCACACAATCTGTGGGGGGAAGCTTTGTAAACTGCATGTTATGTGCACAACAGAATCACTAGTAGTGTGATTCCTTCTAGTCCATATGAGTTATGGAATGAAAGAAAACCTAACTTAGATTATCTAAGAGTGTGGGGGTGTTTAGCTTATAATCTTACACCTGATCCTAAACATTTAGATTATTTAAGAATGTGGGGGTGTTTAACTTATTATCATACACCTGGTCCTAAACGATCCAAGATGGGAGCTCGAGCTATGAAGAGCATATTCATCGGGTATGCTCAGAATAGAAAGGTCTACCGATTGTTGGATAAAGAATCAGGTATCGTGTAGAATCCAGAGATGTGGAGTTCTTCGAGGATAAGTTAATAGGAGATGATGAAAACTCCAATCCCAGCTTTAATCATATTCTAGCACCCAGTACTTCTCGAGATATTATCTCATCTTCTTCTGTTATAGAAGAGCCACCTTCTTCTGTTGTAGAAGAACCAAAGAGAAGTACAAGGGTTAGAAGGGAAAATAATTTTGGAGACATTTTCTTTCGTACTTGGTTGAAGGATCTCAATCTAATGTGACGAGAGAGGTCATTTTAGCTATTAATTTAGATGATGATCCTAAGACTTTTACTGAAGCCATTACATCGCGAGATGCTCCTTTATGGAAGGATGCCATTAATGATGAAATAGATTCTATTATGGGAAACGGAACTTGGGAGTTAGCTAATCTTCCCAAGGGTATGACACCCATATGATCTAAATGGATCTTCAAGAGGAAGTATCATCCATATGGATCAATATATGTCTATAAAGCGAGATTAGTCGCTAAAGGTTATACACAAAGAGAAGGTATACATGATACGAAGAAATACCTACCCTCGAACTTTAAGATGAAAGATCTAGGGGAAGTGGATATTCATGGTATTAAGGTCAAAAGGACAGATTGTCAAATTTCTCTAAGTCAATCTCATTACATAGAGAAAATATTGACAAAGTTTCAACACTTGAAGTTTAAAGAATTTAACACTCCTTTCGATTCTAGTGTAAAACTTGAAGTGAACTCTGGTAGAGCAGTGACTTAACTAGAATATGCTAGTGCAAACTAGAAGCATGATGTATGCTACACATTGTACTAGACATGACATTGCTTTTGTTGTAAGCAAACTAAGTCAATATACTGTAAATCCCGGTACAGAGCACTGGAAGGCAGTAGGAAGAGTACTAGAATACCTGAAAAGGACTAGTAATCTTGAGTTGACTTACATGTCAAATTCTAGTATACTAGTGGGGGTATTCAGATGCCAGTTGGATTGATAACATGAGTGATACTAAATCCACAAGTGGATGGATTTATACACT
This sequence comes from Calendula officinalis, assembly GCA_963853835.1. Lineage (NCBI taxonomy): Eukaryota > Viridiplantae > Streptophyta > Magnoliopsida > Asterales > Asteraceae > Calendula > Calendula officinalis. The sequence goes on along the minus strand of OY970829.1, from coordinate 49,176,574 downwards.
AGCTGGTGGGGCTATTTCTTGGGCGAGCAAGAAACAGTCATGTATAGCTCACTCAAGGATGGAAGTTGAGCCTATTGCTTTAGCCAATGCAGGCAAAGAGGCAGAGTGGATTAGAGATCTACTCTTGGATATCCGTTTGTGGGATACTCCGATTCCTTCAATTCCCATGTACTGTGATAGTGAGGCCACACTGTCTAAAGTATATAATTATGAATATAATGGGAAGTCGAGACACGTAGGTCTTCGACATAATTCTGTGAGACAACGAATTGATAGTGGTACCATCAAAGTTGTTTAAGTCAAGACAGCAAAGTACTTGACGGATCCGTTTACCAAACCTCTGACGAGAGATTTGGTTACATCTACCGCGAGAGTCATGGGTCTAAAACCAAACTAGAATCGTTAGTAATGGAAACCCAACTTGAACTTAGTGCTCCTATTTTCAAGTTTAATGGGTAATAACGAAATTACTAACGATAGAAGGTACTATCAATCAAGATAGATCCATGTGAGGTAGGATAGTACGTCGTTTCCGTGAACTAGGATGAGTTAATACTCTTAACAAAATTTTGGAGACATCTGAGCAACGAAGATGTTGTAAAATTTTGCCTATCTGATCTAGAGGTGGTGCCGCCTCAAATGAAGACTTTTGGTTTGTCTTCTAAAGGGTCATGAAAAGGATTTTAGCACATGGCCATATTAGTGCTCAGAGAGAACACAAAGATGGCAGATGTTGTGTGGGGGTAAACCGGGGAGGTTACTAAGGTTCTTGGTTTAAACCTATAAGGATACCATTGAATTGATCTCCTCTTGTTTGCTCACATTAAACATGGGTTTAATCTTCGTGACACCCAAGTGATAACATTTGTCTGAGTGAAAGGAAACTTTCCAACTTGGTGGGGGATTGTTGGAAATTACAAAGGTATTTGCAAGTTGGCAAATTTCCTATCTATCATGAGAGTTGTGGAGCTTAATATTTTATGAGCATCTTTGAAATGTCTTAACCAATGACACTAAGTGTCATAATATTTCACACTAAATGTTGAAATTAATCAAGAGTTACAAAACTCTTGGTTTGAATGCCATTAAGCTCCTTCAAGGCTTGAGAGCCTATATAAACAACTTCTAGTTGTGAAGTTCTACACACCAAAACCAAAAATCATAAGCTCTCTTCTCATAAGCTCTCCTCTCATGATGTTGTGTTTGATATACTTCATGTGTTTCCAAGTAGTCACTTTGTGTTGTTGGTAATTCTAGTGCTGTAGAATAATACCGATAAACTGCATCAAATCCTGGGGTTCTACGTTGAGGCTTGCAGCATATAGAGCGCGTAAAAACCTTAAAGGACAGGAATTACAATTCCGTGCGGTTCGTTCTTCATCAAATTACAATTCCGTGCGGTTCGTTCTTCATCAACATTCAGGTTTGATTGTTCCATTTTGGTTCTTTCTTATTTATTGGGTTTGATATTGAATTATCAATATCAATTACGGAATTAATATCGTAAGTGTCTAATTATTTAATCACGAAATATATAAAATATACAACATCTAGTATATAAAGAAACCTAGAGGTATAGAATTAGTCATTTTTATCAATTGAGTATCCTCACTCTGAGAAAACTCTTTATCAACTTTGGTGCATGAATTTTATTAAGCCTAATGATGCCGTGATGTTCCAAAACAAGTTAAATGAATTTGTGAAAAAGATCAGCAAATATATTATTGCACAAAGGAATAAAAGAAACCAACGGACGTTAGAAGGAGATCAAAGAAGAGCAAAACTGTTGGAAGAAAAGAAAAAGGAGAAGCAGAAGTAAGAAGAAACTTGATTGATTGAAAGAGAATCAATAAGTTTAGGGGGAGATTGTTAGAACAAATCACAGTTCAACTTATTACTGATGCTGCAGTTAGTACTGATCATGGTTCAACTTATTACACTTGTGCCAATTACAAATATTTTGTCTCCCTTTTAAAATATGATACTCCATAAAATGAGTTCTGTTCTTTAAAAAGTAAATATTGTACTACCAAAAAAATAGTTACCTCTGAAATTGTAGATTTGTTAATAAGAACATAAATAATTAAAATCCATCTTCAAGTATGCTTGATTCTTCATGTGATCATTAATAGATCCTTGTGTCATTCCAGATCTGAGCCACCGTGCTCTGATACCAATTGCTGAGTTTAGAACAACTCTATATAAATCGATCTTTTAGTGACAAGTGGTATCAGAGCAGATTGGTTCTAGATCTACGAATTTTAAGAACAACAAAAAGTTTTAATCTTTAAACACACAGATTGTTGATCATGACTGATAACAATGAAAGTACTCAAGCAAATAAAATCCCTATACGCACTCCCAATAACTTTGGAATGTGGAAGAATCGTATTAAGCAATACATGCTTATTACTGATTATTCCATGTGGGAAGTTGTTGTTGAAGGAAACAAAACCTTTCACAATCAAGCAAAAAGTTCTGCAACTGAAGCAGACAAACTCAAGTGTGAAAAGGAGAAGAAAGACATAGGAATTGAACTCAAAGCTCTAAGCACTCTTCTACTGGCCATTCCTAATGATTATCAACATCTTTTTGTTGAATATGATGATGCAAAGATGTTGTGGCAGGCACTGGCACTGGAAAACGGCACCAAAAGCACCAAAAGAAACATGAAGTCTGTACTAAAACAGGGCTTTGAAAATTTCAAAGGCCAAAAGAATGAATCCCTATCTCAAATCTTTGATAGGTTCAACAAACTCATTGGTGAATTGAATCAAGTTGGTGTGAAACCAGACAATGATGATGTCGACAGAAAGTTTCTCAGATCTCTTGGAGAAGAATGGTCTATGTACACAGTCATATATAGACAAGGTGATGCTCTGGAAGAAAAAGAGCTGGATGAATTGTACAATGAGCTTAGGGTGTTTGAATCTGAGGTAAGCTCTAAAACTCCTAAGTTATCTTCAAACAATGCTGCTTTTGTATCTAGTACAGGTCAAGTTCAAGAAACTACTACAGGAAAAGCTGCAGATTGTGAAGATACTGCAAGAGAATCCTTCTTCACTAGTCATGTGCATACTGCACTAATTAGTGATGATTTGGAACAATTGAATCCTGATGATCTTGAAGAAATGGATCTAAAATGGCAGATGGCTATGCTGAGCCTGAGAACCAAAAGGTTCTTGAAGAGGACTGGTAGAACAAACCTTAACTACAACAAAGGTGACAAGGCTGGATTTGACAAGACTAAAGTCAAATGTTACAACTGTAACAACCTTGGGCACTTTACTAAAGAATGTCCTCAGCCAGACAAAAGATCAAACTCAACTGCTCTTGTTTCACAACAAGGACAAGGTTATGATTGGAGCTTTCAAGCAGAGGAACATGCACAGAATCAAGCTCTCATGGCTTTCACTGATTCTCCTACTAAGGTACATTCTAAATCTTGCACTCCTGAATGCATTAAAGCATATAAAGACTTAGAAAAACTTAATAAAGAAACACTTGAAGAGATGATTCTAAATAGAAATAGAAGAATTGAATATAATGGTTGTATAGCTGATCTTGAAAATCAAATTAAAATTTATAAAATAACTGATCAAAAGATAAAAGAAGAATTTCTACAAACCACTTATGAAAAAGAACATCTTGAATTAAAATTAAAAGATACTTTGATCAAACTAGAAGAATATCAAATGGAACTAGAACAAAATAAATTAACCATTAAAAAGTTTGAAAGAAGTTCTCAAATTGTTAATGAATTAACAAGTAATCAAACCACTGAAAAAGTTGTGCATGGAGTGGGATATCATGCTGTACCACCTCCATATAAATTCATTCCTTCACTTAAAGCTAGTTCAGAAAGAATCATAAATGAATTAAAAAATGAAAATCAAACTGAATCAAGTAATGATACATCTGATGATGATCAAACTACAAACTCAATTGATACAAGTTTCCACACAGCACAAAGTCAAAATGACTCTCCTAAATATGATGCAGAAAATATACCAAAAATTTTAAGAAGGGGAAATGAAAGAAACAGGAATCAACTCTTAGAACAAAGAAAGTCTAAAAGTGCTAAGGATAACAAACTAAGATGTGTTATTTGCAACAAAGTAAACCATTTAGCTAAGGATTGTTACTTCAATCCAATTAACTACAAAGAGTTCAGAGAATTTAAAAATTCTAAAGTAAAAGCAAAAACAAAAAAAATAAAAGATACTACTGATCCATCAGTAGTAAATAAAACAAAATCTCAAAAATCTAAAACACCAAAATTGGGAAGAAATGCACCAAGGTTTGTGCAAAATAAAAGAGTTGGAAGCCCAAAGAACAGCAATTATTTCAAAAATAGTGGAAAGCAAATCAAAATAAACAATATTTTAATTTTTCCAACACTAGTAGAAACTTTAACAGGTTTACTACTGATCCTAACCCTAATTACAATGCTGTTGGGTACCAGTACCAAAACACTACTGGTAAAAACCCTAATTTTAAAAATACTACTGCTGCCAAACCAAATGTTAAAAACACTACTGGTTATCCTAAACATGGTAATTACCCAAATACTACTGGTCCATCCGTAGTAAAGTATTCAAAAGCTAAATATAATGGGTATAGACCAAGGTCAGTAGTAAACTCAGACACCAGTAACAAATCCAAAAGGGCAGTAGTAAAACAAAACACCAGTACTAAACAAGTATGGGTACAAAAAATGTTTAAAATTAAATCTTCTAAATCTTACTTTTCAAAGGATGAACCCAATACATATAAAGCTTGGGTTCCCAAACTTAACTAATCTTTTACTTGTGCAGAGCATTCAGATCCCTGAAGAAGGTAGAACATGGCACATTGATAGTGGATGCTCAAGGCACATGACTGGAAATCTGCAAATTCTTAAGGATTTCAAGTCATTTGATGGAGGGTATGTGGCCTTTGGTGAGAACCCAAAGGGAGGTAAGATTACAGGCAAAGGTACAGTTACTAATGGTAAAATTACTTTTGATGATGTATGTTATGTAGCTGAGCTAAAATACAATCTTGTCAGTGTGTCTCAAGTATGTGATAAAAATAACAAGATTCTTTTCACAGATATTGAGTGCATCATTCTTTCTCCTGACTTTAGTTTAGATGAAAAATATGTAGTTTTGAGAACTCCAAGGAGAAATAATGTGTATTGCCTGGATATAGGGGGAGAACTCATTTCTTCAAATGAGGTCAACTGCTTTATATCCAAGGCAAACACTACTGAATCAGAACTATGGCATAGAAGGATGTGTCACACAAACTTTAAAAATATGAACAATTTAGTAAGAAAGAATTTGGTAATTGGATTACCACAAAAATAGTTCATGTGTGATCATCACTGTGTTGCATGCCTAAAAGGTAAACAACATAAGTCTTCTCATAAGTCCAAAATTGTAAATTCTATTTCTGTTCCTTTACAACTCTTACATATGGACCTCTTTGGACCTACAAATGTAATGAGTATTGGAAAGAAACAATATTGTCTTGTTATTACTGATGACTTTTCCAGATATACATGGGTTTTCTTTCTTAGGACAAAAGACGAAACAAGTGAACTCATCAAGAACTTAATTGTTAAACTGGAGAACACATCTTCTCAAAAAGTTAAAGCTATAAGATGTGATAATGACACAGAATTTAAAAATGCTAATTTAATTAACTTTGGTGATCTTAAAGGTATTGACAGGCAATACAGCTCACCTAGAACTCCTCAACAAAATGGTGTAGCTGAAAGAAGAAATAGAACCATCATTGAAGCAGCAAGATCAATGTTAGCAGACTCAAAATTACCAATTACTTTTTGGGCTGAAGCTGTTAATACTGCCTGTTATGTACAAAACAGAGTATTAATAGTTAAGCCACATCATAAAACACCATATGAACTTTTTAACAAAAGAAAACCTTCCATAAGTTTCTTAAAATCATTTGGTTGTCCTTGTACTATTTTGATTACAAGAGACGAAATTGGTAAGTTTGACTGCAAAGCTGATGATGGAATCTTTGTGGGATACTCTACTCAAAGCAAATCATACAGAGTGTTCAACAAAAGATTAAGGATTATTGAAGAAAGCATCAATGTATCCTTTAATGAGAATATACCTAATGAACAAGGAAATGGTCCAGATTGGCTATTTAACATAGAGAATCTAACCAAATCCTTTAACACTAACTTGGATTTAAATACGGGTGATTCAAATTGTCATACTCAAAAGGAAGGAACATCATCTTTCAATACTGGTCAAGAAGAGATGAGATACATAGTAGTTGATACTGTTCCCACAGTTAATACTGAGGACAGTAATAACTCAGATTCTGGGAGCAGTAGTGAATCACATAATGAGGACAGTAGTAATTCAAATACTACTGAGACCAGTAATAGTACTCAAAATACTACTGGTCCCAGCAACAATCTCAATTCTCATAATACTACTGATCCCTGTAATAACATAAATATTACTGATCCCATTAGTAACTCAGATCTAGCTAATGATGATGAACCAAACATCAATGACAATGAAGAACCTCAAGGGGAACAAATCCCTGAGACAAATGAGTCAAATCTTGAAAATCAACTAGTGGTTGATAGAGCTACAAACTCAAGGACTCAAAAGAATCATCCATTAGACAATGTTCTAAGTGATGTTAACTCACAACTACAAACAAGAAGCAAATTAAATAAAAGTCTAACTGCAAACATGTGTAACATAAGTTTAATTGCTAATGAATGTATGTTTGAATGTTTTCTGTCTCAGGATGAACCAAAGAAGATTCAACAAGCAATGAAGGATTCAAACTGGATTGAGGCAATGCAAGAAGAACTCCTTCAATTCAAATTACAAGCTGTTTGGACACTTGTACCGTTACCCAAAGGAAAAAGAGCCATTGGAACAAGATGGATCTTTAGAAACAAGAAAGATGAAAGAGGTATAGTGATCAAAAACAAAGCCAGACTTGTAGCCCAAGGATACACTCAAGAAGAAGGAATAGACTATGATGAAGTATATGCTCCTGTTGCTAGAATTGAAGCAATAAGAATATTCCTAGTATATGCTTCATACAAGAAGTTTAAAGTCTATCAAATGGATGTGAAGAGTGCATTCCTGTATGGGAAAATTGATGAAGAAGTATATGTGTGTCAACCTCCAGGTTTTGAAGATCCAGAAAATGGTGACTATGTATTCAAACTAGACAAAGCTCTGTATGGCCTACATCAGGCACCAAGAGCATGGTATGATACATTATCATCATACTTGTTGAAGAATAATTTTAAAAGAGGAGCTATTGACAAGACTCTGTTTACAAGAAAGGTCAAAGATAATATACTACTGGTTCAAATCTATGTAGATGATATCATTTTTGGATCAACAAATGATTTATTGTGTAAAGAGTTTGAGGATCTCATGCAAACCAAATTCAAGATGAGCTCCATGGGTCCAATGAACTTCTTCCTTGGACTCCAAGCGAATCAAAGATCAGATGGTATTTTGATAAACCAATCAAAATATGTCAAAGATATCTTGGAGAAGTTTGCTATGAAAGACTGCAAGAGTGCAAGTACACCAATGGAAACACACAAACACCTACATCCTGATGCTGAGGGGGAGGGGGAGGATGTAGATGAACACTTATATAGATCCATGATAGGCTCTTTGATGTACTTAACTGCATCAAGACCTGACATTATGTACAGTGTTTGTGTGTGTGCAAGATATCAAGCAAGACCTAAAGAACTACACTTGCAGGCTGTCAAAAGAATAATCAGATACTTGAAAGGCAAACCATCACTTGGTCTATGGTATCCACATGACTCACCATTTGAACTCATAGCCTACACAGATAGTGACTATGGAGGTGAATGTCAAGATAGAAAGTCCACTACTGGTGGATGTCAATTCTTTGGATCAAGACTGGTGTCATGGAAATGTAAGAAACAAACAAATGTATACACATCAACTGCTGAAGCAGAGTATGTAGCTGCATCTGCTTGTTGTGCTCAAGTACTTTGGATTCAAAACCAGCTTCTAGACTTTGGTATCTCTATACTTAAAACTCCTATTTTTATTGATAATTAAAGTGCTATTAGTATTGTGAACAATCCAGTAAAACACTCTAAAACTAAACACATTGAAATAAGATTTCATTTTATAAGAGATTGCAATGAAAAGAAGTTAATCAAAGTAGTTAAAATTCATACTGACAATCAATTAGCAGATCTTTTTACAAAAGCATTTGATGTAGGAAGATTCAGCTTCTTAGTTAGCAGTATTGGAATGATTTTAATAAATTAATTTCTCACTCAAAATCATGTGTAAAGTTTTTCTGTTGTAAAAAGGTTTTTCTGTTTTACTACTGGTAGGTCATTACTACTGGTAGGTCACTACTGGTAGGTCATTACTACTGATGTATTTTAAGTATGCACAAAATACTGCTGGTAAACCCTAATCAAAGTGCTATTAGTATTGTGAACAATCCAGTAAAACACTCTAAAACTAAACACATTGAAATAAGATTTCATTTTATAAGAGATTGCAATGAAAAGAAGTTAATCAAAGTAGTTAAAATTCATACTGACAATCAATTAGCAGATCTTTTTACAAAAGCATTTGATGTAGGAAGATTCAGCTTCTTAGTTAGCAGTATTGGAATGATTTTAATAAATTAATTTCTCACTCAAAATCATGTGTAAAGTTTTTCTGTTGTAAAAAGGTTTTTCTGTTTTACTACTGGTAGGTCATTACTACTGGTAGGTCACTACTGGTAGGTCATTACTACTGATGTATTTTAAGTATGCACAAAATACTGCTGGTAAATAATTGTACTCACATATACTACTGGTCTCTAAAAATGGTGGTTACTACTGCTAGGGTTGGTAAATTAGGTCAGTATTAAAATTCATTAGTTACTACTGATGTCTACAGTTACTACTGATGTCAAAATCCTTAGTTACTACTGATGCTCATAGATACTATTGACGTTTTCTACTGGTATCTAATTTACTACTGGTCTTTAGATTGTCAAAGTTACCAAACTAACCCCCATGAAAATAACCGTTGTGTTATGATTTGAAGGGCAATTTAGTCTTTTTGCAGATCAAATTGTAAGATATAAATAGGTGAAGTCGATTAGTTTAGCATTATCCACACATCGATCTGCTAAATCCTCTCGATAAACCCTAAATCGCGATCATAAACCCTGCACCAGTAACAACATTCATACTTGTTCTCTCAAATCAAACGATCAAACACAAAATCGACGACAATGGCAACTCTACAATCTCTTGATGTTAAAACAAATCTTAAATACTCAGAGTTCCACAACATGTGTGCGTTTCTACGCAATCCAGACGGAACAAAAGATTTTCGTCCAATCGTCAACTTTTCGAAGAACTCATACATAAAGTTTGCATTAACTGTAAATCCAAAAGCATATCAACAACACTTGGTTGATTTCTGGACCAATGCTGAAAGAACCGAAGGTGCAACTGTGTCTATGATCAAATCAATCGTGGATGGAAAGTCTATCACCATAACTGAAAAATCCATCAGACACCATCTACAACTGCACGACGACGAAGGTATGATTTCTCTTCCTAAGGAATACATTATTGAAATTTTAAACAGAATGGGATATGAGGGAAGACTTGACATTGTCACTTTCCAAAAAGGTCTTCTCTCCCCACAATGGAAATTTCTTGTACATACTATTCAACACTGTATTTCTCCTAAAAGAAGTACATGGAATGAGTTTAATAAGTCAATAGCATCTGATGTTGTCTGTTTAAGCACAGACCAAGTATTTAACTTTTCAAATATGATTTTTGAGGGAATGTTGGGAAATCTTTCTACTTCAAAATTTTTAATGTATCCCAGATTTCTTCAACATTTAATAAATTGTGAATTGCAAAACTTGTCAACTCCCAAAAATATTTTTACAGCACCTGAGTTGAACAAGAAAGTTTTCTCAAATATGAGAAAACAATTTAAATTTTCGGGCAAGGAAACCCCTCTGTTTCCTAATATGATCAAAGATCAACAAGTTTTTGGAGAAGGTTCAAACAAAGACACAACCCCAATTGAACCTCAACCCACTCCTTCACCCCCAAATGCAGCCCAAACACAATCCCAAACAGTCACTCAATCATCCACCCAATTAGATGTCCTGAATGTGTCCCAGGAACATGAATTCAATCTTCAGAGTGCTACTCTTCACTCTGTAGAAGACCAGCCTTTAGCCAAATCACTCCAGAAAAGCTATAAAAGGAAGAACTCTTCCTTAAAGGACACCAGGGGACCCATTGAGTCAAACCCCAGGCTCCAAGAGTTGTCCTCCAAGGAGGAGAGAGGGCATGAGGAAAGGGCTCTCACTACTGATGCCCTAGAGGTGGGTGCACAGGATAGTGAGAACATCAATAGGACCCAGACCTCGGCAACTCTTAATGATGACTCTTTTGAGGAAGCACTAAGAGGACCCCGGTGCCAAGAAACCACAAGGGGGGGGGGGGGCACTACTGCTTCTTCTAGGAAGAAGAGAGTGTCCAAATAACTCATTTCATCACCAAGAAGTGATGAGGGTAGAACTGAAACTATTGATTTGACGGAAAGGATGGAAAACCTTAAAGCCAATGTACCTATTAGTGAGCCCGATGATCTTGCTAGATGGAGTGAGGGCAGTATTCAACACAAATAATTGACGGATAGGTTGGAATACCTTGAATCCACTGTACATGACTGCCTTACATATCTCACCAATCAAGGAATAACCATGACCTACATGAGGAAGCATATCAACACAATCAACAAAAGAATGAAAATGTATGAGCATAGGCTTCTTCAACAAACAAAGATTATAAGGAGGCTGAAAAAGAAGGTTGATAATAGTGATGCTCCACCAGTTGAGCTCACTAAGGGGGAGAAGGACAACATTCAAAGTATGATAGATACTTCCATTGCAGCAGCAACAACTTCTCTCCTCAACCTTAAAGAATCAAAAGTTGATGAAGGCCAGGTAAATGATGAAGGCCTAGAAGACATGGATGTTACTGTTGAGCCTACTATTGATGCTCCTATAGAAGAACAACCAGAACAAGAAACATCAGTAGTAACTCCTACTACTACTGATGTCATAGCAGTAGTAAATCAAGAAGAGGCAGCAAACACTACTGATGCCCTATCAGTAGTAATTCCTGAAGACATACCAGTAGTAACTACCTTGGCTACTACTGATGATATTATTGAGCTGCCACCACTACTTGAGCCTGCAGTAGTAATCCCACCATCACCAGCGACAAAGTCAACACAAATGGTGGTAAAAGATATTGATGATGATATCAACTGGCTGGAAGTTGATGAATGCACTCTACCTCCACATCCCAAAATACTTCCCATGTCACAAATACAAACCTATGGTCACAAATTTAGAATTGAAGCTGCACCAGATAAAAAGAGTGACAATTACATAGGAAAGGGAAAGGAAATTGCTGATGAAGACCAACCTAATAGAGCACAAGGTCATGAGATGGCCAACAAAATTAATTATGCTCGGTCAGCAAAGAATGATAAATGGAAGATGAAGAGGGCAAATTACTTGAAGAAGGTTGAAGCCTCTCTAGCCATTGAGAACAGAAAATTAGCAGAAAGGGCTAGAATACTAAGACAACCCTTCACAGAAATAAAATTGGCAGATATAGCTGACATATCAAAACTGCCACAATTTCAACACAAGGTCAAAACCAAACAAGTTGCAGAAACCAGAAAAGAATTACAACGAAGAGAACTACAAAAAATAAGGCAACTTGAATCTGAAACAGTAGAACTTCTTGAAGCACAAGTACAAGAATGCAAAGAGCAGAAGGCTGATATACCAGAAGAATTTGCAGACAAGAAGAAAGAAATGGTCACATTCTTGAAGTCAAGAGGCCGCAATACCAAGGCCTTTGGAAGAATGAAGTTGATCAACTTGATAGAGAAGTATTGTGTGGAGAAGAAGAAGGACCTTCTTGAACAAAAGATTAAAGAGAAGGACACCACAAAGCTTGAACAGATAAATTCCAAAGAAATGAAAGAAAGATAAACTATAATTGGTGAAACATCTGGTGAACTCTCTTTAACTACAAGAAAAAGGAAGGCTGTTCAATCTGAACTAGAACAACCAAAGAAGAAACTACAAATAGTTCAAGTTCATGATCTTCCTATTGCTCCCCTAGAAAGCAATCCAATCATCAACTGGAGATGTATAGATGATGTGATTGAGATTGTTAGAGAAGATAAGGTCACTCAAAGATTTAGAGCTTGGAAACCTTTAGTCATGTCCCTAACCAGAAGTGACATAATCAAGATGTTGATTATTGGTAAACCAAGAATGACCAAGAAGACCTGGAAGAATTCAGCTGCAGGCTACATTACAGAAATGATTAATGCTGCTTTCTATCCAGATGAGTATCCAGAGAAGTTTATAAATTCAGAGAATATTCAAGCCTGGAATGTGCTACCAACAGTCAACATGTACTTCTTTGAATATACAATTAAATGAATTTGTGAAAAAGATCAGCAAATATATTATTGCACAAAGGAATAAAAGAAACCAACAGACGTTAGAAGGATATCAAAGAAGAGCAAAACTGTTGGAAGAAAAGAAAAAGGAGAAGCAGAAGTAAGAAGAAACTTGATTGATTGAAAGAGAATCAATAAGTTTAGGGGGAGATTGTTAGAATAAATCACAGTTCAACTTATTACTGATGCTGCAGTTAGTACTGATCATGGTTACTACTGATGAAGACTATGGTTACTACTGATGGGGCAGAAACACTTGATACTGATGAGTTGATACTGGTGAAGACTATAACTAACTTACTACTGGTCATGCATAAAGAGAAGATACTACTGATCATTAGTAGTTACTACTGACGTTGGTTTTGGACTTACTACTGATTATCAGAGTTACTACTGATCATCACATTTACTACTGATGATGCATATTTACTACTGGTGATTGCAGTTACTAGTGATACGCGTATTTGGAGCAAATCAAGTCCGAGATCTTCGCAGAGTTAGTTATAAAATGGTATTCAATGTATATCTTTTATAATTCGATGTAAATCAAGTCCTAGAATAACTAGGGTAAATAGTTAGGCTTCAAGGACTGCTATAAGTAGTTCCTTACGAATTGTAAACGTACGTGTGTATTGTTAATCAATAATATACATTGAAGCTTTTTGTGAATCACTGTGTTCTTAATATTATTGTTCATTGTTCATTCAATATACAGTATTCTATTGTTCTTATTATATTAATACAAGTGTTGATCCGCTGCAACTTCTTGTTATTAGTAGATCTGGGTTGACAATAACTTGTTTTGGTTATTCGATCCTGACAATTCTTTTAAACATGTACCACGTTATTGAGAATTTTGAATGATTTAAAATTCAGTCACGTATACTCATTTAAAAGTTTAAATAATTTTTGGAACTTCAAATTAATAATGGTTTGGAATATTTTCCATTGTTTTCTATTTGCACGTCATCAATTGTTGAATTTCCATAACAATACCCTTCAACCTTCATCGCTCAATGCACTTTTTTGGAGTCTTAAATTGTGCATGTATCTACCAATCAATTCAAGTTCTCTGATTATGGTACAAACGCAATGCGGCAGTAGATACATTGTAATTTAATATTACGGCGGCCAATTGATGGGTGGTGGTTAATACTGGTTGCGGGTGGTGGTGGTTATAGTTGCGGATGGTGATGGTGGTGTTGATAGTGATTATGTGTGGTGGGTGATGGTGGGTGGTGATAATTTCAAATTTTTAAAGTTTAAGTCATTAATAAAAATTATTATAGTCAAAGTAATTAACATATGATCAAGTACCTCAATTAGTTAGGACATTGTGTTAATAAAGCAACATTTGCAAGTTCAAGTCTAGCATTATGCTATTTTTTTTTAAGGGGAATAATAATAACCACCCTAAGAACTGTTAATAAGAAGTCAATGTATGCATCAAAATTTGTACAATAATTAATAACTACCCCTTGCATTTTAGAATTCATCTCCCGTTAATAAATATATAAATGATTTATGCATGCAACTACCCTTAAAGACAGCCCCAATTGCTGTCATTAACAATACAATTTTTTTAAATACAAACTTGTCTAAAAATAGTAAGGGGCGCTTGGTTCAAATTGGTGAATGTGAAAGGTAAAGAGAATACTAAGGAATGCAATGAGCATTCCTTAGTATTCCTTTACATATTGATGTTGCTTGTTTCATATAAATATATGTATAAACATGAATATTATAGTATGTATGTATGTATGTATGTGTGTGTGTGTGTGTGTATCTATGTATGTGTGATGTGTGTATGAAATATTACATAGCTCATTCCCCCCAATTTGGTGAGTAATTAAGTATTAATTAGTAATGGGTAATGATACATTGCATAGTTTCTAACCAAGCACTATTATTAATTATCATTACCATTCCTCACCTTTTAATACCCCAAACGAAACATACACTAAGCGCTGGTTAGAAATTAAGTCATGCTAATTTGGGAATGTATTAAATGCATTATGTATATACTTCATATTTTTCAAGATAAGTGATACATTGTTGGTTTCACGCTTTTTAGGCAAAAAAATATACTCTCTCCGTCCCACAAAAAACTTCTCATTTCACTCTAAATTTTTGTCCCACAAAAAACTTCTCATTTCTCATATTTGATGGGTTCCACACAATAAAAAACTATTATTACTAAACACCCCACCACTAATATCCACTAACTATCTTTCTCTCTCCAACCCAACCTAATTTTTTAATCAAAAGTATTATCAATGACCCCACCACTAACTATCACTTAAGACTGTGCGTAATGGGTGACCGTTCGCAGTTTGGTCACCCCTGCCACATCTGCGCCACATCAGCTTTCTCTCTCCTGATCAATCACACGACCAGACAGCGACCAAATGCCCGTAATGGGTGACCGTTCGGAAAATTATTTTTTTTAATTTAAATTAAAAACAAATACATTAATTATAAAAAAAACATTACATTAATAATTAAAAAAAAACATAAATAAAAATAACATTACATTAAATACTAAAAAAAATAAACTATCAGTCCAAATTATATTTGTCCCTGATTTTCGCCTTCTTTGCCAAAACCCACTCAAGATTTCTGCCGGTGAGGTGATCATGGGACGAATTGTAGAATTCCATGTGCTTGAGCTCTTGGGTATCTTTTTGTATCTCCATGAAATCAGATATGTTCGCTTTGCGGAAGTCAAAAAATTCGTCCGTTGATAACCTTGTGGGATTTGGTGACTAGTTTGGTGTACGAAACCGGGTGGTTGAAAGTTGATCGAGGGTGATTGAGAGGGTGTAGTAGAGGGTGCTTCGCGGCGAGATTTTGTAGCCTTTCCTTTGTTCTTGGAGGAAGACATTTTTAGAGATGATGTTTGAGAGAAATGAGTGTGTGTTTGAGTTTTAGAGAGAAATGAAAGTTGTGAATGATTTGGTAGAAGAATTGGGTATTTATAGGGTAAAAAAAGGGGTAAAAATTAAATTTGAAGGGGTAAAAGAGCCGTTGGATGGGGTGTTGTTTACGTTGAACAGTCGAGTGGGAACGGTCGAATTGTCGACCGTTGGAGGAGGTCGACGCGTCGGGGAGGCCGGGTTGTAACGGGGAGGACGCGTCGGGGTTGTCGAGTTGGCGGGTCGCGACCGAACGACCGGTCGCCCGATACGCATGGTCTAAAAATGTGTGCAAAACACAAATGAGAAGTTTTTTGTGGGACGCAGGGAGTATATAATAAAGTTTAGATTATGTTAAATTGCATAGTTAGTGGGGGGATGTGTCACACACATTTTGATTAAAGTAAGATTAATGATGTTTAAAAGTAAACATAAGGGAAAAAATGTATCATTTCACTATATTAAAAGAAATAGTTAGTGAGTGTAGGCCCCAATACGTTTTACCAAATAAGATAAGTTTTCAAAGTATATCACTTATTTTGTAACGAAACTTATTTTGAAACGGGGGAAATAATAACGATAAGGTCACAAGTTAAAATCAGTAATCATTTTCACAAAATTCGTTGGTCCACTAAAGAGATTTTAAGCTTGTGACTCGAGTGTCGACTTACGCTCACTCCAGTTAGTACCCTACTAAGCCTACAGAATTGTCTAGTTAATTCTTGCGTGTATAGTATACAATGGTTGATGTCAAAGATCTGGTGTTAGAGTGTTCCCGCCAATTTTATTTTTTTTAGGAATAAATGGTGTAAATATATTATGGTAAATTCCAAAAATTTGTGGTTTAAAAAATAAATAATAATAAATTAAAACAATAGTTTATAAAATATAGGGTGATTATTCATATAAAATCACATTTAAATATAAAATCTACCGAACCAATATTAGGCTATATATCTTTCTATTTTATTTTATTTTTGTTTTTTTTTAAAACATATCATAACGTAAATTAATATGCAATTTATACAAGTCGAATATGCAGTATATCATGCATATGATTATTTAAATTAATATCGAGAAATATTAATTAATAAACTAGAGTTGTATTGTAGGAAGTCCAAAGGTTTTGCATAGTCCCAAAGACAAATCCTAGTCATTGGATCAAGATAGTCAAGATCAAATCCCCCACCTACAGCCACCGCCGGCCACCGCCCGCCGCCGCCGGCCACCGCCGATCGCCGTCGTCCGCCGCCGGTGGCCGGCGGTGGTGGTGGTGGCTGACAGTGAAGGTGTTGGTGGTAATGGGGGTGGTGGTGGTATTGGTGTATTGAAACACATGTGCTTCACTAAAACACAACATATTACTTCGAAGCACATGTGCTTCAGGTCACGAAACACATGTGTTTCAAGTCACTAAAAACATGAGTTTCTAAACACACAGGGGAGCATACGAAGCACATGTGCTTGACGTAACGAAACACATGTGCTTCACTACAAGAAAAAATAATCAAAACAAGTGATGAACATATCATTATGAAGCACATGTGCTTCATAAAGCCAATCACATGTGTTTTTGTTCCTGAACGCATGTAACTTATAAGCAAGTTTGTTGTGTTTGAATTACGAATCACATGTGCTCGACGTTATGAAACACATGTGCTTCAATAACAAGAAAAAAAATCAAAACAAGTGACGAACATATCATTATGAAGCACATGTGCTTCATAAAGCCAAGCACATGTGTTTTTGTTCCTGAACACATGTAATTTACAAGCAAGTCATTGTGTTTGAATCACGAAGCACATGTGCTTGACGTTATGAAACACATGTGCTTCACTAACAACAAAAAAAATCAAAACAAGTGACGAACATATCATTATGAAGCACATGTGCTTCATAAAGCCAAACACATGTGTTTTTGTTCCTGAACACATGTAACTTACAAGCAAGTCATTTGTGTTTTAATCACGAAGCACATGTGCTTGACGTATGAAACACACGTGCTTTATTACTTGAAACACATGTGCTTGGTTGTACATATACACTCATGTATTTTCAAAACAACTGTTAGTGAAACACATGTGCTTCTAGTAACGAAACACATGTGTTTCAAGTCATGAACACATGCTTGGTTGTACATATACACTCCTTTATTTTCAAAACACATGTGTTTCAAAAGGTGAAACACGTGTGTTTCAAACACATGTGCTTCCAGTCACGACCACCACCACCGGTCACCACCGCCGGTGGCCACCTCCGGCCGCCGTCCGCCGCCGACCGCCGCCGGAGGTGGATGGGGTATTGATGTATTGAAGCACATGTGCTTGTATGGTTTGAATCTTGAGCTTGACCTTTGACTTTTTCTTGATCTAATGGCTATTAATTGTCCCTTGGGATTAGCTAAAATTCTTGGACTACCTTGAACATTTACCTAATAAATTAATAGTAGTTAACTTTTTTTTAATGACCAATTAGTTTTAGTTATTGTTTTGAGCTGGACAGTGACATTCACAATGGATAATATGTCTTCCCTCGAACTCTTCGTCTATCAGGAATAAACCTCATCACATATCCACTTGAGGAAAAGTCTTCTCTTTCAGCAAGATTTGAATCTGATACCTTATAAAGGAAAACCTTAAGATCTTCCTTAATGGACAGTTAGTCTAGACTAATGGTTAAATAGTAATTAATGGGAGAACCATTTTATTACCAATGTCATGCACTTCCAAAGGTTATATAATGTATTACATTGAATTTCCATTGAAAAGAACAAACATTTCCACATGCTTCCATTGTTCCTACAAACTGTTAAGATTAGATAATATATTACATTAATACATTGTTTACATGTATATTTGTTTGACTTATGACTACGAATATAAAGATTCAAATGTTTTATTGACCGGTTTCTGTATCGAACAAGTTAATGTCCTCGACTGAATCGGTTGTATTAAATTAGCCAGCCAGTTGAGCTGGAGTTGACAATACTATTGAGTATATATGATATGATAATTATATAATTGTGTACACTTGCAAAAAAAAAAAAAAAAAAACTAGAAAACTATAAAATAAATAGCATAAAGAATCAAAATTGTCTAAAATCTAATTTTCAACTAAGTTTTTCATTTTCGAGTTCAAAAAACTTATTACAATAATTCATATGTCTATTTTATACTGTATATCTATTACTTTAAGAAAAAAACTGGTTTTTTACAGTTCGACAGCTAGTTTAACCGGGTTTTTATGTTTAACTGGCTAGTTCCGATCGAGGTATAACCATCGATCTAAGCTTACTCCGATGCTATAACCATTGACAAAGAATCCAATGCTCATAAATCATAAGTGTTTGGACATGACAAACAAGAAAGACAACACAAAATATTTTCATTGAGTTTTTGAACAAATATTTCTGAAATCTGTTAAATTTGTCTACAGATATAGACAATGAATCCATTAATAATTGCACATCTGTTTTATGTACTTAAACTATAATATATGTCCGGCCTCATTCTAAACATTCGCACAATACAACCAGAAATGTCATACTAAAATGTATTTATTTAAACTAAACTAATTAAACAGTTATTAATTAATTTAAAAAATTCCTACGGAAATTCTCTATAAATTTTGAAACAAGTTTCTCAACTTCATCATCACGAGCTCACAACTCAAACAAACAACAATGGAACAAACCAATCTCCTCTCACTTTTCTTCCTCACATTTATTGCCATTGTGACGGCGGTAGCTCCGGTGACCTCAACCACCACCACCGCCTACACCAATTTTGTCAAAACCTCATGCAACGCCACCACTTACCCATCTGTCTGCCTAACCTCCCTCCTTCCATACGCCAAAGCAGTCAAGTCAAACCCCCTTAGACTGGTCAAACAAGCCCTTTCCGCCACCCTCAAATCCTCCACCACCGCCCGCACCACCATCTCCAAACTAACCAAGGCCAAGAACATCACCAAAGGTGACGCTGCCGTCATCAAAGACTGCATTGAAGATATTCAGGACTCCATTGGAGAAATTAAGGACTCATTGAAAGCGATCTCGACCCTTAAATCTTCGATTTTTTTTCAAAAATAGGCTCGATCAGAGCCCTTTTTTCACAAATAGGCTCGAATCTTTTTCCTTTTCAAAAATAGGCTTTCATGACTCCCCGAGGCCGGCTTCCACTTGAAACCATGACTCCCCGAGGCCGGCTTCTTCTTGGTTGATGTGACCAGCGGCTTTCATGACTCCCCGAGGCCGGTTTTACCAAGAAGGTCTCGGGGAGACCGGCTTCCTCTTTACTAAGTACCCCAACCTGTAAAAGTCAACCCATTTACATTTCTTGCGGGCTTTCTTACGTTTACAACCACTGAATGCCAATGGTACAAGAGTTGTATGCTTACTGTGAAGAAAGTTTTGATGTTGTTAATTCTTTGCAATTACAACTTTTAATTTTGATTTTTGATTTTTCTTTTCACTTTTTCGTATGCTTGAGATCTGGTCAAGTGTCACAAAATTGTATCTCCCAATTTATTAGTGACACTTTATCAAGTGTCACAAAATGCACCAAAAATTGCTTGCTAATAACAAATGGTAATCGTGACTTTTTATCAAGATGCAAATGATTATTTCTTTAAATGATCAAATAATGAGATCTGGAGTTGACGATCAGAAATGTTGATGATGATGATGATGGAGAATATGAACGATCGGTGTTGTTGCCGGAAAACTAACAACCGCCGGAGAATCTGATACGTGAAGGAGGTGGCGGTCCGGTTGTGGTATTCGTCGGAGTTGCAGAAGCTACCAGAAAAAGAAATGATAAGTGAAAATTTGTTTGCCGGAATTTCGAAACTCGCCGGAGAAGAATGAAGGTTAGCGGGGTGGAAACGATGGTTCGAGAAGACGGGTGTTGACGCAGAGATGGTGATAGTTCGTCGGTGATATAAGATACTCGGTCGGAGAAGAAAGTTAACTTCGGTGGACTGTAGTTTGTCGAAGGTTCTACCGTCGCCTTTACGGTCGTGTGCTCGCCGGTGAAGATGAAGAAGATGACGGAGAATGATGGGTTGTTGCTGGTGCCGGTAAAGACGAATGGTGGCGGAAGTGGGCGTCGCCGGAAACGCCGGAGAAGATGATTAGCAGGTGACGAATAATTAGGAGTTACATTCATCGGAGCAGGTGATGGAGAAGAAGATGTAAATTCCGGGTGAAAGTGTTCGTGTTCAAAAGTTCCCGGAGAAAATGTAAACCTCGCCGGAGAAGAAAGTGTAAACAAGAAACGTAAGAAAGCCCGCAAGAAATGTAAATGAGTTGACTTTTACAGAGCAAGCCGGTCTCCCCGAGACCTTCTTGGTAAAACCGGCCTCGGGGAGTCATGAAAGCCGCTGGTCACATCAACCAAGAAGAAGCCGGCCTCGGGGAGTCATGGTTACAAGTGGAAGCCGGCCTCGGGGAGTCATGAAAGCCTATTTTTGAAAAGGAAAAAGATTCGAGCCTATTTGTGAAAAAAGGGCTCCGATCGAGCCTATTTTTGAAAAAAATTCTAAATCTTCTGCCGACAAGAAGTTTGTGATCTCTAATGCTCAGACTTGGACCAGTGCCGCCATCACCGACGAGTACTCTTGCACTGATGGACTTTCCGATGAAGAGGTAACTCCGGCGGTGATGAAGAAGATTAGGAGTAGTATTGTGGGTATTGCAAGGATGAGTAGCAATGCTTTGTATCTCATCAATCACCTTGACGTTTGAAACATTTTATAATTGCAACGGTTTTTCTTCGTTGTAACTATCGAGTTTTTGTTTAGTATAATTATCTACTTCTTGAGGATCATTTGTAAACCTTAATTTCTTTGTTAATTGTTACGTGCGTGTTTAGAACTGAAAAGATGCAAAATAACATAAAATAAAAGTTTTTCAAATCTACTGATATCTTGTTGGTTATTGAACGAAAAATATGCGAGATTTAAGTAGGGCTGGCAAAATTAAACCCGATCTGTCAACCTGATCTTTTTAGTACCCGAAATTAACAGGTTGGGTCATAACTTTCAACCCGTGGGTCGTAAACGGGTCAACCCGTTTACAACCCGTCATAAAATAAGTCGGGTTGGGTTCAAATTTACAACTCATTTATAACTCGTCAACCCGTTTATATATTATATATATCTTAAATGCATAATATAATACAATATATTACTATTTATTTATTTATTTTAAATATATAATATTATAATTTAAAATCTGACATACAATAATATGAGTCACGTATTTATCTTTTTAAAAAATAAACAGCCTAACCGACCTAAATCTTTTATAAGATGATAATGGAAGTAAAATGGGAAGTTAAATGTCTTAGGCTTTCATGTTGTATTTTGAAAAACTTTTAATAGTTAACTTTTGTTTGTATTTTGAACAATGTTTAGTACTCCCTCCGTCCCTAAATAAAGTTCTCATTTCTCCTTATATTTTTGTCCCTAAATAAAGTTCCCATTTCACAAGTTGATGGGGTCCACTTAATAAAATAATATAATTATTAAGGACCCCACTACTAACAATCCACTAACTATCTTTCTCTCTCCAAACCAACTTTATATTTTAATCAAATTTATTACCAATGACCCCACCACTAACTTTCTCCTTAAATCTTGTGTCCAAGACAAATGGGAACTTTATTTAGGGACGGAGGGAGTAGTTGCTAACTTTTGTTTGTATTTTGTAACTAATCAACTTATTTTAGTATTTTAGTCTATAATTATGTGTGTTTTTTCTTTTTCTTTTTATAAATTGATATTTTATTGGGTCAACCCATTTATGACCCAACCCGTTTAATAAATAGGTTGGGTTAAAGATCTGAACCCGTTTAGATTAAAAAGGTTGGGTTGGGTTGGGATTTTCAACCGCGAAACCAAACGGTTCAACCCATTTATGACCCAACCCGCATGATTGTCACCCCTAAATTTAAGTGATTTCTTTTTTAAATGGTTGACCTATGTATGGAGAAAAAAAAATACAATAAGTCGTATAAGTTATAAGGTAAATGTTTAAGGTAGTTCATTAATTTTATCTAGTTCCAAGAGATAATTATTAGTCCTTGGATCAAGAAAAAGTCAATGGTCAAGATCAAGATTCAAACCACCACCACCACTACAAGCACATGTGCTTCAATACATCAACACCCCACCCACCTCCGGCGGCCGGAGGTAGTCGCCGGTGGTGGTGGTCGTGACTGGAAGCACATGTGTTTGAAACACATGTGTTTCACCTTTTGAAACACATGTATTTTGAAAGTAAAGGAATGTATATGTACAGTCAAGCACATGTGTTTCAAGTAATGAAGCACATGTGTTTGTAAGCTAGAAGCACATGTGCTTCATTAATAACAGGTCTTTTGAAAATAACAGCCAAGCACATGTGTTTCAAGTAATGAAGCACATGTGTTTGTAAGCTAGAAGCACATGTGCTTCACTAATAACATGTCCTTTAAAAATAAAGAAGTGTATATGTACAGTCAAGCACATGTGTTTCAAGTAATGAAGCACATGTGTTTGTAAGCTAGAAGCACATGTGCTTCACTAATAACATGTCTTTTAAAAATAAAGAAGTGTATATGTACAGTCAAGCACATGTGTTTCAAGTAATGAAGCACATGTGCTTCGTATGCTCCCTGTGTGTTTAGAAAGTCATGTTTTTAGTGACTTGAAACACATGTGTTTCGTGACCTGAAGCACATTTACTTCGAAGTAATATGATGTGTTTTAGTGAAGCACATGTGTTTCAATACATCAATACGACCACCACCCCCATTACCACCAGCACTTTCACTGTCAGCCACCACCGCCGCCGCCGGCCGCCGCCGCCAGCCACCGGCGGCGGACGGCGGCGGTTGACGGCGGCGGGCGGTGGCTGTAGGTGGGGGATTTGATCTTGACCATCTTGATCCAATGGCTAGGATTTATTCCTTAGGACTATGCAAATCTCTTGGACTTCCTAGAATACAACTCTAAGTTATAAATATCAAACAATGACGAGAAGACACATAGAAAATAACTTAAAGCATCCAACACAAACGAACCAAATTAATACTTTCTCCAATTCAGAATAAATGTTACACTTTTTATTTTTTAAAGTATCAAAACAAGTTATATGCTTTGATAATTTACATTATTTGATAAAAGTAATGAGGGTCACACCATTAACTTTCTCATTTAATTTAATAAATTAAAATTACTCATTTTTCATTACCTTTATTTTTAAACATCATATATCGCACTTTATTTAAAACGTGTGAGATTCATCATCCACGAACTATCTAATTTAATTCAGTAAAATCTTAATTATAATCTTTTACCTAAAAACTGTGGAAACCAATGATGTATCACTTAAATATTCTTCCATTTTTAATGGGTATAATGATTCGTACGTACAATATTTTTCGCATCGGTTGATTTGGTTAGGATCATGTTTCATTATGAAATATAAAATTTGTATTTTTTGTTCGGATTTATGTTACTTTATCAACTCGCTAAATTCACGATTTTAACCGCATAAAATATAGACAAACTAATGTGTGCACAAATAATAAATGTGTACTACCAACACATGATATGAGGATCTTTGCTAGACTTAAATGATGCATAAATGATTTCATTAATGAAATAAATGTTTTACAAGATGTTTTAGTGAAATAAATGTCAGGTCAACTACCCCATTTTGAAGGTTCACTACAACAAAAAACCCCTATCCTGATGACACCTAGGGTTGGTCAAAAATTTCCAATTCCTTTTCACTGTATAGCGACCACATATCGTCGGTATAGATAAAGTCAAGTATCAGTTCTGGTCAACCATATCCCGACGACATGTCGCTATATGTTAATTTGTCGCGACGACATGTGTCGTCGGTATAGCTTTCGTCGTTATAAAAATATTTTCTTCTAGTGGTTGTCACAAATTTAATTATCCTCCAATGACTATCATAACATTATTTTGAATAGATTAATAATATGATAAATATCTAGGATTACCCTCAGTTTAGAACAGCCTTTATCCAATTATTACTATGCTTGAAAACAATATAAATTGTAGTAGAATTATATTTCATCATTACTTTGGGTTCGATTATAAATTCAGTATTATCATTAGCTTATAATTACGTGTGTACACTGTCCTACCGTGTGTTTTAAGTTATTTGTTAATACCATTGAAACTCTCGTGTGTGAGCGACTTAACAACTCATTCATAAATTGCAACATATTTGAGCATACCAATATCCTCAACCAACAGACATCACTTAGTGTGGTGCCGGCTGGATGTAGCCAGTCAATACGTAAAACGTGGGTTGACGCCGGGTTTTTTAACGAACCGGGTAGGACCAGATTTCTTAGTTTAATAGTGTAAAAAGATTTTGGTTTATACTTGTGTATAGAAGATTCATAACATCTTAATTTGTATGGATATAGGATTAAATGGTTGGATGATTGATTTTTAGGGTGCGCTTGGTTCATACGAGGGAATGGGAAAGGGAAAGGCAAAGGGAATACTAAGGAATGTAATGTGCATTTCTTAGTATTCCTTAACTTTTTTTTTTGAACGACCAGTTAGTAAGTTAGTGGTTCGATCCTAGACAGTGACATCCACAAGGGGCAGTATGCCTTCCCTCGAACCTTCCACCTCTGGGGAATAAACCCCATGTCCACGACGGGACTTGAACCCATGACCTTGGCCATGGGTAACACCTTATCTTTTTTACCAATACCACTAGGCTAGTAACATTGCTTGGTTCAAATAAATGAGATTGCTTATTATTCCTTATATGTGTATGTGTATGTGTATGTATGTGTGTGTACATGTGTGTGTATGTATGTATGTGTGTATGTATTTATGTGTATGTATATGTGTGTTTGTGTAATACATGTGTAATAAAATTCCATTACCCCCAATTTATTGGGGAATGCTTCATTACCCACTAGTGGGTAATCATTAATAGTATTGTGGGAAACCAAACAACATTTTTAATTACCTTTACTATTCCCCACCCCTTAATACCTCCAACCAAGCACCCCTAAGGAATATAGTAAATTAATAATTCGATGGAATTAAGAGAAATGAGACTATGAATGTAGTTACAATCATAAAAGTGAAAGTGTTGAATACGTTGTTATCTTTTAATTCTTGTAAATCTATGACCCTGTATTTACCTGCAAAATGGGCGATTGTTGCATCATATGTTTTTTGTGTTATTTATCTTGGCCAAGAACTTTGTGTATGTTTTGATTTAGGCTGGACGATAATTATTCGTATCAATTGCAACTTTTTGTTTATGACATAATTGTTATAATGTGTGAAAATGCATTGAAAATTAATAATTGTAAGTTTACTTAATCATAATATTGTAATTAGTTCAACCACTCTAACCAGTTTTAGAATATTAATCGATCAAATTCAAAATCTATCTTGTACAACTTTGAAAAAGTCTAAAAAGAAACTTGATTAATAAATAATAATCTAAAATAATTAAACTCAAAGCCTAAAATAGTAAATCGATTAATACATTAGGTCCCACCCTCTCACTTAATTAACTATGCTTTTCAGCAAAATGATTTATTAATGCTAGAGCATTACTCGTAACATGTGCAACATCATTGATCTGTGCCCGAACCAATCTCTGGACCCGACCCTCCATTTCTTGACCCGAAAACCCATCCATACAAGTATTCTCGTCGGTCAGAGCAGAGCTGACCCATGTCTTAACATTACTCATATGCAACACGAACTCCTGACCCTTGACCCGATCCACACTCTTGAGTTCACGGATCGAGTTTCTGACCCGATCCGAACTGTCACTCACTTCCTCTAAACAGTCTCCGACAGCCGAAATCTCACGAGCGTTCAACATTTTGGATTTGGTGAGCTTCTGGAGGTAAGTTTGGGCTGAC
The DNA here is from genome assembly GCA_963853835.1 of Calendula officinalis. Lineage (NCBI taxonomy): Eukaryota > Viridiplantae > Streptophyta > Magnoliopsida > Asterales > Asteraceae > Calendula > Calendula officinalis. The sequence goes on along the minus strand of OY970829.1, from coordinate 49,150,153 downwards.
TCAGATTGGGTCAAACTTACGGTCAAGGCAACCCGGGCCAGCTGGATCGGGTTTTGTTTGATGGTTTTTGCGTAAGGAGAAAGAGAATGAACACATAAAGTAGGGTAGGCGGTGGTTGTGCAAGAAACGGTTATGAAGTCGGACGGCGGCGTCTCGGTGGCGGTGGTGGTGGTTCCGGCGAGGAAGAAGACGGAAAGAATAAAAAGTGGGAGGTGGATGGTTGCCATGATTTGGTTGGGAGTTGGGTGTGAAGAGAGGAGAGTGTATAATTATTTATAGGAGCATATGACATATATTCTCTTTTTCAGAAAATTAGATGCAGAGAATTAATTAATAATATAGTTATAATCTTTATCTTTATTATATTATAAAGAGTTTACCCCTTTCATAATTAGCAGGGCTGAAAATTCAGCCAACACACTTGCTAATTATGGAATAATTTCTTTTAGGATAAAAAAAGACTTTGCCAGGTATCGAACCCCCAACCTCCAAGTTATAAAACCACGACATAACCACCTGGTCAAGCCTCCGGCTGCATCTCCAATGCTAAACATAATACCTATATCTTCTTCGGAAGCACGCGGGGGCCCAACGAAAAAAGGCGTGTCATCCTTTTGGAAAACCAGCCCACTGAAACATAATAGTTGTATGGTCTGAGGCCCATCGTCTTCCGCCCCATCTGGTAAGTTATGATGTTATCCGCCTCTTCAATTCTGCTCCTCGATTCTTCAACCAGTCATCTTTAAACCCCTCCTCGATTACATACGAAATCTTTTACCCTAAAAATATAACACATTGATGAGGGCATCTACGATTCCTTAAGAACTAAATCTCCAGCAAATAATTTGAGGTTAGTAAGTTAAGTTGAACCAATTTTTATTTTACATAAACTGAGCGTAAAATTTCAGAAATATATTTCATTTCAATTTTGCAGTTTTCAGAGCCGATTCTAAGTTCAACTTAAGGTACATTTTGCACTCTTTAATGTCTAACCGGATTTTTGCGGTGTTGTGCTAATCTGATATGTATTTTTGTTATGCACTCTATGTGTTTGTGTTAATGTTTGAACCAATTTTTGTGAATCATTCTTGTAGTCAGGGTGTTTTAAGCATTCCGATTGATAAACTGTTGTATGCTGTAACACCTCAATTTTTAATACTTCCTCCGTATCAAAATAAGTGACACACTTTCCATTTTGGGGTGTATCAAAATAAGTGACACACTTTGAAAACTTTCCTTATTTGGTAAAAATAGTGGGACCCATACCCACTAACTATCCACTTTAATAAAGTGAAATTACCCTTATACCCTTACTTTTACTTTTAAAACTCATTAATATCACTTTATTCAAGGAAAGTGGGACCCATTCTCCACTAATTATGTACTTTAATATATTTTAACCTCTACTTTAATCTTTTGCCTCAAAAAACATGTAAGCCAATTTGTGTCACTTATTTTGATACGGAGGAAGTACAAACATTTGGCCAAAATATATCATTTTCAATAAATAGAAGAACTATTCCCAAAATATGGATTTACAAAAACCTTTGGTATGAAAATCAGAGTATAAAGTTGGTGTTACAAAATTGATCAAAACCAAAGCCAAGTCTAAATCCAATCTAGTGTTCTTCTATTCTAGGCCCCGCATCCCTATCCATGCGCACCTATACCTTCGATCCCGAACCTGAGTACATAGCAAAACAAACAAGGAGTACGTGAGACAATAAAGTCTCGTGAGCTACATGGGTTTAGACCCAACAATAATGGTAAGTATCATATAACATGTAAACATAGTACAAGTAACTCATCCATCTATCTAGTCACCCTATTGTGACTCTATCAACCTTGCTTCCTAGCAATCACATCTAGTTATCGGGTTGCCCCCGAACTAACTAGAACCACATTAGCTTATTAACCGAAATCCATCGCCATTAATAAACTTCAAGATACCGGCAAGAGGGATTCGCCCAATCTACCGATACATGCCTTACTCGCCGGACTACCTCCAGTTAGCAAGACTACTACCGTGGTTGAGTCGATGGGAATCCACCCAACTGCCCCTCACACCACACCTCATGACCGGGGGTCCCCCGTGCCATCACATCATCACTATCATATCATAACTCATTAGTTATGCCTATCTAGCTCTCGGCTATCACATCGTCATCAAACAAGTTAGTCCAATATTATCAATAATATCTATCACTAACTCAACATACCATAAGTCTACCCAAATAAGCAAATAGACTATAACACAAGTAATAAAATAATTCAAGGCTATGTACTCAGTAAAGTCCACACGTACTCACCTTAGCAATAAGATGCTCAAACCGTGTTCTTGACACCCAATCTCTTGCTTCTCAATCCAATCAACTTTCTAAGACTTCACCAAAAGCCTAATACAATTATCACAATATGATCAACATCAATTACTACTACTAATGTGTCCATCCATCTCTAGATAACACTTACTAACAACTTTCCCCCAATTATGGTGATTTACCAAACTCTATGTTTAACCAACCCTTAAGATTCTTACAAATCTTAACCATACACTTGATTCCCTTGTTAATATACCATCTATTAAGTGTATACAACATTTATTTCACTATAAATCACCAACCCAAGAACTAGGGTTTCAAACCCTAGCTTCAAGATCCATAGATCTTAAGCTACAAAGATGAAAGAGTGAAGATATACCTTTAATCTTCCACTAGGAGTGAAATCTACCAAGCTTTGATGAAGAAATCACCCAAGAACAGCCTTTAAGCTCGAAAATCGCCAAGAGAGAAAACTAGGGTTTGTGTTTTGCATTTATGGCTGAAATCCCGAATTTAATGCCTGGTCGGAAGAGTTCGCGCCGCGAACAACCAGTTCGCGCCGCGAACTTCCCTTGTCGCGAACTCTTCCCGATCGTGAGCTGGCCGTGAACTTCGATCACCAAAAAAACCAATGTTTCTGTTCCAAGTTCGCGATCGCGAACTAGAATTCGCGCCGCGAACTCCCCAGGTCAGCAGGGCTGCAGTTTTCATCAAGTGTCTCGACCCGGTTTCGCCCATAACTTTCTCATACGGTGTCCAAAAGACACGAAACCATTTTCTACGTGTTTTATATGATTTATCCATAATTATCATATTTTTATATATTTTATTTATTTACAAATTTCAGGTCGTTACAACTATCTACCCCTTAAGAAGATTTCGTCCTCGGAATCTCATCATAGTTCACGAAATCCGGGTACCTCTTCCGAATTTCATCTTTGACTTCCCAAGTCAAATTCGGTCCCAGGGAATGCTTCCACTTGACCAATACCAATTCGATCTCTTTATTCCGAAGCTTCTTTGTCTTGGTTTCTAATATAGCCCCGGGCTCTTCAATCAACCGATTTGGGGCATCAACCCGCAACTCTTGCAATGGAATAATATTTTCAACTTCTCCAATGAACTTCTTCAAATAACTTACGTGAAAGGTGTCATGTACACCTTGAAGCTCGGGTGGAAGTTTCAACTTAAATGCTTGAAGCCCGATTCGTTTCAATATTTTAAACGGTCCAACATACCTTGGACTTAACTTTCCTTTCTTCCCAAACCGCATCACACCTTTCCAAGGTGACACCTTCAACATCACCATATCCCCGACATCCAAGTCGTATGGCCTCTTTTTCAAACCCGAATAACTTCTTTGCCTATTTTGAGCGGCTTTCATGTTGGCTTGTATTATACCAATCTTTTCATTTGTTACTCTTACAATCTCGGGACCCGTGAGCTTTGTCTCTCCCCCTTCTAGCCAACAAGATGGAGTTCTACATTTTCTCCCATACAACGCCTCGTAAGGTGGCATCTGGATGCTCGAATGATAAATGTTATTATATGAGAATTCGACCAATGGTAAATGCTCATCCCATTTACCCCCAAAATCTAACACACACGATCTCAACATGTCTTCAACCGTTTGAATCGTTCTTTCACTTTGACCGTCGGTTTGCGGATGATATGCCGTGCTCAACCGCAACTTTGTACCTAATTCATCTTGTAATGACCTCCAAAATCTCGAGGTAAACCTCGCGTCTCTATCGGACACAATCGATAATGGAACCCCGTGGAGTCGAACCACCTCATCAACATACAACTTAGCCAACTTCTCAAGTGGCAAAGTTTCCCGAATGGCTAAAAATAATGCACTCTTGGTCAACCGGTCAACTATGACCCAAATGGCATCGTGACCCTTACTCGTCTTTGGCAAGCCAACTATGAAATCCATAGTTATGTCTTCCCACTTTCCGGCCGGTACTTGCAATGATTGAGCTACCCCATACGGTACTTGATGCTCGGCTTTCACTTGAGCACACGTGGCACACTTCGAGATGTACTTGGCTACTCTCGTCTTCATTCCGGGCCACCAATAAACCCGTTTCAAATCTTGATATGTCTTTGTACTCCCCGGGTGAATAGAATACTTTGACTTGTGCACATCATGCAATAACTCTTTTCGGGTACCCCCGAACTTGGGAACCCAAATTCGACCGCCTACGGTTTTTAACCCTTGCACATTTTCCACAAAATGTTGGTTCTTACCCAACCGTTCTTGTCTTAACTCTTCTTTTCCCATAACCTCTCATTGAGCATTCTTGATTCTCTCGATGATACTCGAGACGACTTCGATACGCATTGACCTTCCTGTGATCGGCTTCTCATAGACCTTTCGACTCAAGGCGTCGGCTACAACATTCGCCTTTCCCGCATGGTACACAATCTCACAATCATAGTCGTTGATCAACTCGATCCACCTTCTTTGTCGCATATTAAGATCTTTTTGTGTAAACACATATTGTAGACTTTTATGATCCGTGTATAATGTACACCGAGTACCATACAAATAATGCCTCCACAATTTCAAGGCAAACACAATCGCCGCCAACTCCAAGTCGTGTGTCGTGTACCTCGTTTCCGCATCCTTCAATTGTCATGAAGCATACGCGATCACTTTACCCATTTGCATCAACACACAACCGAGCCCTTGATTTGAAGCATCACTATACACTACAAAATCTTCCATACCATCCGGTAGCGTGAGAATCGGCGCGTTACACAACTTCTCTTTTAATAAACCGAACGCCTCCTCTTGCTTCTTATCCCACACGAACTTCTCACTTTTTCTAGTCAACTTTGTGAGTGGGACCGCAATTCTCGAGAAATCTTGTATAAATCTTCGGTAATACCCGGCCAATCCAAGAAAACTTCTAACCTCGGTAGGAGCTCTCGGTGCTTCCCAATTAGACACCGCCTCAATCTTCGAAGGATCAACTTTAATACCATCACGTGATACCACGTGACCTAAAAATTGTACTTCCCGCAACCAAAACTCACACTTCGAGAATTTGGCATACAACTTCTCCCGTTTCAACACATCCAACACGAGTCTCAAATGATTCTCGTGTTCTTCCTCGGTCTTCGAGTAAATCAAGATATCATCAATGAACACTATCAAAAACTTATCAAGAAACGGTTTACAAACCCGGTTCATCAAATCCATAAAAATAGCCGGCGCATTCGTAAGCCCAAACGGCATCACTAAAAACTCATAATGACCATACCGTGTACGAAAGGCCGTCTTCTCGGTGTCGCCTTCCTTCACCCGTACTTGGTGATAACCCGACCTCAAATCAACCTTTGAGAAATAACTAGCACCTTGTAATTGGTCAAACAAATCATCGATTCTCGGCAACGGGTATCGGTTCTTTATAGTTACCTTATTCAACTCACGGTAGTCGATACACATTCTCATCGACCCGTCTTTCTTCTTGACAAATAACACCGGGGCACCCCACGGTGACGAACTCGGACGGATAAAACCTTTATCTAACAACTCTTGCAATTGAGTCATCAATTCCCGCATCTTGGTGGGAGCTAAACGATACGGAGCACGAGCAATCGGTGTCGCCCCTGGCACCAAATCAATCTTGAATTCAACTTGCCTCTCCGGTGGCAAACCGGGTAAATCATCGGGGAACACCTCGGGAAAATCCCGAATAATTTTGACATCGCCAACCGCCTTCTTTTCCCTTCGGCCGTCTAACACATATGCAATAAACGATGCACAACCCCTCGATAAACATTTCCTCGCCTTGATGGCGGTAATCACATTAGGCATATGATGTCGCTTTTCCCCATATACATATACTTTCTCGTTCTCGGGTGTCTTGATCGACACTATCTTCTTATCACACAAAATCTTGGCTCGGTGTAAACCCAACCAATCCATACCAATAACCACGTCGAAAGCCTTTATTCCCATTGGCAATAAATCGACCTTAAACTTTTTCCCATCTATTTCTAATTCACAATTTCTATAAATACATTCAACCGTTGAGGTTTTTCCATCGGCTACCTCTATCTCATACATTTCATCTAACTTTTCGGACGACACATTCAACTTACAACCAAACTCATGAGACACAAACGAATAATTGGAACCCGAATCAAACAAGATATAAGTTGGCAAGGAGTTCAGAAATAGAGTACCTGACACCACATCATGTGCCTCCTTCGCCTCCTCCCGAGTAAGTTGGAAGGATCGCCCCTTCACCTTCGCCGGTTCCACCTTCTTTTGAGCCGTGGAAACCATCGACTCGTTCCCTTTCTTCGGGCACACATTTCTTCCTCCCGGTTCTCCGGGGCTTTCCCATTACGCCGAGTATTCACCATTTCTTTCGATCAAGACTATACGAAAGACATTAAACATTTAGTACCTCATGTACAACCCATTAGTCCCATAAGACTCAATATTCAACAACACATCAACTTTTATAGGTCCCCTAGGTTCAACCCTAAACTTAACATAAAGTCTCATGGTCAACCTATCGATCTCAAGGAATCTTACATTCCTATAGCTATAGTCTAAGACTAGGATGGTCATCCAACCTAATTCACTTAAACTATAGCTCTGATACCAAGTTGTAACACCTCAATTTTTAATACAAAACATTTGGCCAAAATATATCATTTTCAATAAATAGAAGAACTATTCCCAAAATATGGATTTACAAAAACCTTTGGTATGAAAATCAGAGTATAAAGTTGGTGTTACAAAATAGATCAAAACCAAAGCCAAGTCTAAATCCAATCTAGTGTTCTTCTATTCTAGGCCCCGCATCCCTATCCATGCGCACCTATACCTTCGATCCCGAACCTGAGTACATAGCAAAACAAACAAGGAGTACGTGAGACAATAAAGTCTCGTAAGCTACATGGGTTTAGACCCAACAATAATGGTAAGTATCATATAACATGTAAACATAGTACAAGTAACTCATCCATCTATCTAGTCACCCTATTGTGACTCTATCAACCTTGCTTCCTAGCAATCACATCTAGTTATCGGGTTGCCCCCGAACTAACTAGAACCACATTAGCTTATTAACCGAAATCCATCATTAATAAACTTCAAGATACCGGCAAGAGGGATTCGCCCAATCTACCGATACATGCCTTACTCGCCGGACTACCTCCAGTTAGCAAGACTACTACCGTGGTTGAGTCGATGGGAATCCACCCAACTGCCCCTCACACCACACCTCATGACCGGGGGTCCCCCGTGCCATCACATCATCACTATCATATCATAACTCATTAGTTATGCCTATCTAGCTCTCGGCTATCACATCGTCATCAAACAAGTTAGTCCAATATTATCAATAATATCTATCACTAACTCAGCGTACCATAAGTCTACCCAAATAAGCAAATAGACTATAACACAGGTAATAAAATAATTCAAGGCTATGTACTCAGTAAAGTCCACACGTACTCACCTTAGCAATAAGATGCTCAAACCGTGTTCTTGACACCCAATCTCTTGCTTCTCAATCCAATCAACTTTCCAAGACTTCACCAAAAGCCTAATACAATTATCACAATATGATCAACATCAATTACTACTACTAATGTGTCCATCCATCTCTAGATAACACTTACTAACAACTTTCCCCTAATTATGGTGATTTACCAAACCCTAGGTTTAACCAACCCTTAAGATTCTTACAAATCTTAACCATACACTTGATTTCCTTGTTAATATACCATCTATTAAGTGTATACAACATTTATTTCACCATAAATCACCAACCCAAGAACTAGGGTTTCAAACCCTAGCTTCAAGATCCATAGATCTTGAGCTACAAAGATGAAAGAGTGAAGATATACCTTTAATCTTCCACTAGGAGTGAAATCTACCAAGCTTTGATGAAGAAATCACCCAAGAACAGCCTTTAAGCTCGAAAATCGCCAAGAGAGAAAACTAGGGTTTGTGTTTTGCATTTATGGCTGAAATCCCGAATTTAATGTCTGGTCGGAAGAGTTCGCGCCGCGAACAACCAGTTCGCGCCGCGAACTTCCCTTGTCGCGAACTCTTCCCGATCGTGAGCTGGCCGTGAACTTCGATCACCAAAAAACCCAATGTTTCTGTTCCAAGTTCGCGATCGCGAACTAGAGTTCGCGCCGCGAACTCCCCAGGTCAGCAGGGCTGCAGTTTTCATCAAGTGTCTCGACCCGGTTTCGCCCATAACTTTCTCATACGGTGTTCAAAAGACACGAAACCATTTTCTACGTGTTTTATATGATTTATCCATAATTATCATATTTTTGTATATTTTATTTAATGTTTAACTAAAATGAAACACAATAGAAAATTTCATATAAACGATTAGAGATGTCATGTACATAGCCTTTACTTTTAACAAATTTAGGAACTCAAGCTTAAGATATTTGGGTACCTTTTTAATAATTTTTTTGAAGCTTCTGTAATCCATACAATCAAATATGTTATCCCCGTTCTGAGTCATACATCTGCATGTAACCAATTTGTTTGTTTTATTTTGACTTCTTAGTCAGACATTTTTTTGTTTGTTGTATTTTGACTTCTCATTCAAACATTTAGTTGAGATTTTGTATTTATTGTTTATATATATGTTTGTGTTTTTTTATCTCTTTATGGTTTTGAAATTAAACTATGTTATTAGTAGATATGTGAACCTCTTTCTCGCGTATCATTAGTAGAGACGTTGACTTGAGTAGGGTTTTTTCTAATATTGGTCATCTACATGATTATCATAGTCTTGATAGGAATTCTTTAGATAGATTTTAATAATTGTATTCTGTGTCAAACATTTACACATATATTTTGTTAAAAAAAGTACCAATTGTGTGTCAACATTTTTTTTAGTTAAAATCATTCTCTTTCTATTTGATGAATGACTCTCTCATTTCAGGATCCGATAAAAGTTTATTGTCACTACTCAGCTGTAACATGTTTGTAAGATCGAATGAAGTAATTTTTTGGTAATAGAATTTGTACAATTCTTATTATGTCATGTTTATGGATATTGTACCTTTCTTATTTTGTTATGGAAATTTATGGAATTTTTGTTCATGGTCTGAATAGGAAGAAGTAAAGGCCGAAAGTGTTTTAACTAAATCAGTTTCAGGTATATTTTTTGTCAAATTATATTTGTTTCCATGTAATTCATTTAAATTTGGTTCTGTTTTGATAATCTGAGTTGATGTAATGCTATTGTTTAAGACTTGAGTACCATTCCATTTCATTTTGTTGCAACATTTGACTTGCTTATTGACATTATTTGAACAGATATAATGCTATAATGCTTAAACTTGATGTTTATGTATTTCTCCATTTGTTTGTACTCTGACACAAAAAATATATATTATGGTTATATAAAAGATCCCATTTTGGTTAAAAAACGTGAAGACATTTGTTTTCATTTCCTCATATATGTCTTTTGTCAACATTGTTTTGTTTGTAGAATTTTTATATGTTGCTTAACTTATCTATTAGTTGAACAATTATCATAATGCTCTCATAATTCTGTTTGGTATATACGTTGGTTGCTAAGTCTCTGGGTCGCAGAGTAAAGGTGGGCAAAGAAGGTCTCGCATCTTGATCTTTGTTTTGGCCACTGAAGTTAAAGACTCGTAAGTGTCATTGCTTTTGTAAATTTTGTCAAAATATGACAAATGAGGGCTTGGGTTACATAAGGTAGAATGGGTTCTTTGAGCTGGGTTTAGTGTCCAGAAAAGGCAAAAAGGGAATTTTTGATGATTCAAAAGCAGGTTGCTATGGTCAATGTTATGTGAACCAACTTGCAAGATTTGTATTCAACTGTTTTGTGTAGACATGTTAGTTTTATTCAAGTGTTTTGTGTAGACATGTTATTTTTATATTCTTTTTATTTTTAAAGGCGTGACGTGATCAGAGGGGTTTGAGGGTTCGGAAGCTAAAAAAAGAAGTATATTAAGAAGAGATTTTGGACATTGATATTAGGGATGAGTAATATTTATGTTTTTTACTACAATTACTAAAAAACATTTTAATCATTGCATAATAGGAGGCAATTGGTCAATTCAAGTTATGTTTCTTTTTCCTTTATCTTTAATGGAGTCAAAATGGGTAACTTTAGCTTAAAATGACAAGTCAAATGGATCTATTAGGGTTATGTGTCTTTTTGCAGATATCAAGATGTGTGTATATCTCACAACATGACATAACCTACATAATGAGAGGCATTCTCATCCACAAGATAATAGAGATATCTACATTATTATATAAATCTAGGGACACAATACAATACATCCATGAAACATTTGATTGCTATAACTAATGGATTTAGAAGAAAGGAAGGTAAATTGTAGTTAGTCTCTGTGGTGAGATAAGTTGTATTTCCTCAATCATTATGTTTTCTCACTTTACAATCACTACCGCCACTATTTACCATCACTAGCACCACTACCCACCGCCATCACCCACCACCCACCACGATAATCACTACACAACATTACCCACCACACTCATTATTGCCACCACCATTACTAACGTCACTGCAAAATATAATTACATGGTACCCGCCGCCGCATTGCGCGGGTACCTGCTAGTTAAAGAGAAATGATGTTGTTTCATAGTTTCACTCTCTTTTAAGTTTGACATGTATTATTCATTAATTTTCTATCTTTATATCATCTATTGATTTCAACATGTGTCATGATCAAATTAATAGACACAAATGGTAGGAATCAATACCATTGCTCAACTTTTATATTTATTTAATGGTTATTTTGCAACAAAATATAGATATAATGGTTAAATTACTCACTCTGACATGGATGTGTTCGGTTCCAGAACCAGACCGAAAACCCTGAAACCGCAAATTACAAAAAACAAAAACCGAGAACTGAACTGAAATAATGGTTCCAACTCGGTCTGGTTATTTCGTGTTTAGAACCAGTTAGAACCGAAACAACATCAACATAAACTTCATCTTGAGTTAAACTTGAAATTGTCAAATTCAGGTTCTCAAAACATAAAGAAATCGAACCGAGAACTGAAAAAAACAAAAAAGAGGAACCGAGAAGCGGATCAAAAACTGAAATCTAGGTCCAACCGGTTCAATCCCGTTCGAGTTTTTTTTGTTAAAATGCACACAGTGTTTGTTTTAAATTTTAACGAGTTTAATAGTTAGTTTGCACCAGAAGTACAAGTATAGTTCAAAAGCAAATTCAGATTTATTTCATACTTGAATTACAAAAGAGAAGAATATATACAAGGGAACATGCTTTCAAAGAAAACATACAATTCTTCTACAACTCTGAAACAAAGCGGTTGCTGATCCCTATGATGCAGAAGAATAATTAACGGCTGGTTAGCTACCGATCTCAGATTTTGGTTTATTGATTGCATGGATAACGAGCTCTGATTTTTGTTTTCCTTTTTTTTGTAAAAAAAGAAAAGAAAAAGAATGAATAAATATGGTTTTCCTTTTTGTTTCTTAGTTGTTATGGGATTGCTAGTTTGAACCTTCTATGGAGTCTTCTCTTGAGCACTTTTTACAAGCACGTCATAATTTATAGAAGCCAACTGAGACAAATTCTGGTCATCCAAACAAAACAACCATTAACTAACTTTTTAAGCTGTTGCTTCTTCAATTAAACAATTTTATGCATTAATAATACCCTTTGGCCAATTTGACGATTTCCTTTTGGGGATAATTTTTTATATTTATCCGTTTGATCCAATAAAGATATAACATAACCTAAATCGACTCATTTAAATAAGTGTGTGTTTATTGATATAAAAAAGTGTTACCTTGAATGAGAAATTACTAAATGAGTAATTCATATTGAAATTCGAAGAACCAAATTCTGCCAGATTACCACATTCATCACCCTGCTTAAAGAGCCAAATGGTTAGAAATGACAGTTGTGAATATTTCAAAAACATTTCAGCCCGTTCAACCCATTTGACCCGTTTCATTTGTGGCTAATTTTCTACATCTGACCCGTTTGGCCGGATATTAAAAAGTAAACGAGAATGTACCTCTTCATCTAGCAAGTTTCCATATGAGCTATCGCCACCTGTACTGCCAGTATCAGACATATCATCAAAGTCACTTCCTCCATCAACATGATCATCTTCTGGATTCCAAATATACCGACTCATAAAATAACTTGTGTCAAGCGCTTCAGGAGATGGTATAAACGTCGCCTGCAAAAAAAATAAAAAATAAAAACTAATTATGGTAGTTGCTAAATGTAATCATAAACAAGTTAATTCTTCGAATAAAAGTATTGATATCAACAACAAATGAAATCACCTTCTGCCTTGCAAGTGTGTCCCAGTGGATATTCCTAAAAAACGGGTGCGACTTTACCTGTATATAGAAAATGAACAAATTACTTGTGACTTCTTGTGCCTTAATTTTGTTAAGATTATATATGCTATAATAATAATTAGAGAAAAATTTACTTCTCCAGCCCCCGTTGCACCAAGACGTTGAGCTGTATTTTCGGTCAGCAACCTGAATAAAATAAAATAAAAAGAGATTAATAATATGCCGATTTTGGTACTTGCATAAATTATGTAAATTTAAATTATAAAACTTACTTGTTAATCAGATCATATGCTTCATAGCTCATCTCCTCAGGAATCTTGGGCCATGGTATATCTCTGTTCATAATGTTGGCAAAAACTTGCTGCAAAAAAACAAGATGTGATTCATTAGTGTTAAAATGTAAACCGTAGAAGTCAAAAATCAAATCCAACCACATAATTAAATAATGGATTAAGGCCTAAAAGCAATGTTTAACTTTCAACAAATATTTTAGGGCATGTTTGGGAAAGCTTATTTAAGGGCCTTTTTAGCTTATTAGCTTAATAAGCTTGAATTTTCAAGCTTATTTATTAAGCTTATTAAGCTAATAAGCTAAAAAGGCCCTTAAATAAGCTTTCCCAAACATGCCCTTAATTGTATCAAGTTTTGGTTGTTAGTTTTATGAGCTCATAATACCGGTGGAGATTCTGCATTAAACGGAGGAATTCCTACAAGTAGTTCAAAAAGAATACAACCAACAGACCACCAATCAGCCGTTGCACCTACAACATTTTCAAAAAAAAGGGTATAATCGTAAATTGGAAAAAATATATAAAAGTAAAAAATAAAATTCTAACCATGGCCCACTCCAAGAAGTATCTCAGGAGCCAAATAATCAGGAGTACCAACAACTGAATGTTTATCATGTTCTTCTCCTAAACCTGAACCTGGACCTGAACCTGAACCTGTTGTAACTTCATTCTCCCTGTAACTTGGGGTTTTGCTGGCTGATGTCTCTGATAAGTCCTCTGTGCTGTCTATCAGACCCACTTTTGACAACCCAAAATCTGATAGCTGCAACAATCAAATTATAATCCACTTACTTATGTACGGGTTGTATTTACAAATAAACAAAATATTAAAACGATAAATAATAATAATAATAATAATAATAAAGATGATGGATGACCTTGATATGACCATCGGGGCCAATTAACAAGTTATCCGGCTTCAAATCTCTATGAATGATATTCAGAGAATGTAAATACTCCAATGCAAGAACCTGAAAATAATGATTTAATAAAAAACCTACATAAAAAGATTACTTTTGAAAGGAAAAAAACTTACAAGTTCAGCAATATAAACACGTGCCATATCTTCTTCTAAACAACCTAAAGATCTCAGCAAAGAGAAAAGATCTCCTCCATTTAAGAACTCCATAACCAGATACAGATTTTCTTTGCATGTGAAAGAGTAGAAAAATCGCACCTGTTCATGCCACAAGTCAAACAACTTACACTCAAGTCAAAGTCAAAGTCAACTTACCACAAAAGGATTGCGAACTGATATGAGGATATCACGTTCAGCCAAAATGCTTTCAACTGCATTTTTACGAATCATATCAGCCTTCTTCAAAACCTGCAATACGTTTTCCAGATTAACTTCTTTTAGCTCTTAATTAATAAAGAAACAGACGATCTGCCAAATATGATTACAAAAGTTATATTATATGGATAATAAAATTATATTTTCCAGTTGAAAGTGTATGAATTAGTTACCTTTATGGCAAAAACATCACCTGTAGCCCGTTTTTTAGCCAGAAAAACTCGTCCAAACGCACCTCTACTAATTGGTTTAATTATTTCAAAATCTTCAATAGATGTTCTATCTTTAGAAAATGTATTTACAGGACTAGCCCTCAGACTACGGGCTGTATCATCTTCTACTGAACTATCTTCATTAGCAAATGTATTACTTGATGATTCTACTTTATCATCATCTATCTGCCCACAAAGAAGTACGTATTTTTCCCTGTATTTTGTGAAATTAATATCTAAAAAATGTGATGATATCAATAACTCAAGTAAAACAACCAAATCCATTCAAATAATCCACATTTTTCACTTTGGAGTTCAATACCTAAATTACAAAATGATTTAAATTTCTCTTCTTTCAGTAAAATTACATAAATCGTGCATGTGGTTTGTATAAAATTATGGATTTCGTCTCTCAAGTATTTTATTTACACACATAGTCCCTCTAATTCTGAAACGTGTAATATCAACAGTCCCAAAAACTTAACGGCCTTTTTTTCTTTAAGGTGTTACAAGTTTCAAAATTAGGGACTATCCATGTAATAAAAAGGTCAACAGACGAAATCTAAATCTCATACAAACCACAGGGACGATTTATGTAATTTACTGATTCCTAAAGTAGAAAATGATTTGAATTTATCTAAATCAATGTTATGAGTTTGAGGACTTACTGTAATAGTTTCTCTATACGTCTACCAAATGTTTCAACAACAAGGGCATCCACTCTTCTGTCTTGTATAGCATACTTGAGGTCGGTCAAATAGTCAAGCATCATCTCCAATGCACTGTACTCATTTGTGTTTAAACCGGCTACAGACCGAGCAATTTCCAGTAATTTGTGTATCTGCAATTTTATGAATTTTTTATTCCAATTAATATGTGGAAAATATTAAAAAAGATTAATGTTAGTAACTACCTGTTGCCAGTTTTCATGTTCAGTTGTGGTCTTCCTTTCACTCAAAAACACTTCAATCTGATTCGTTCTTGGTGTTAATAAAGGTGATCTAGGAGTCAAACTTCCACCTGATGAAGCTTTATGACATGTGACAGGTGTCAAAGTCCCACGTGTTTCACCAGAATTATCAGGCGAGCCACGTGTCGCATAACCAGAATCAGTTTCATGAGCACATTCTAGAATCTCCTCAGAGCATTGACAAGTCAACCGTTGTTTTCTAGGTGATGACTCATCAGAATCATCTGGTGACTCACCAGAAATATCTGCACTTTTAGGTGAACATGCATCAATAATCCTTTCTAGAGTTTCGGCAACTCTATAAAGCCTTTCGTTTACAGTTAAACCTTTTAAATCACATCTGTCAGCAATTGTACATATTCTAGAATGTTCCTCAACATGAACAGTTGGTATTTCAACTTCACATATACGACAAATTAATGAACTTTCATAAGCAGCATGATGTTGAGCTACTGAATCAACAGATGTAATTCTTCTTAAATCTGACTGTGTCTCCAAATCTACAGGAGGACAAACTGGTATTTCAATGGTTAAAGCAGGTTCATCTTTAGGTTCTAACTGGTCAGATAAATCTACATCTTTTGCTGACGTGTCAATTTCATCAAGATCTTTGAGATTTTTCTCTACTGAAGATGGACATTTCTTCCAAGATGGCATCTGGAAGCTACTACTACTTGATGAAGCAATACTTTTTGCAGTATTAATTTCCAAATTGTCAATTCCTCCATCTAAATTTACTTTTTCTTGATTTTGTTCTTGATTTTGTTCCTGATCCACTCTCTGGTCAACTTGTGTTTCGTTGACTTCTGGTTCTTCCAATATGCTACTGAAGTTTGGGTATGTAGATTCTATGACTTTTTGATAAACACCAAGATCACTAAGTTGATGAAGACCTAAAATATGGTAGCCTTCTTCATAACCACCACATTCCTTATGAAATTGTACAAGCCGAGTGCATCGAGTAAGTATAAACAAAAGACGGGTATGAACTTGTTTAATAATACCCGAGGGTAAATCCTGTCTTCGGTCATCTAAAATCTGAACAATGTTTTCACATTTCAACCAAAATTCATCTGACGCCATTTTTGCACATTTTCTTGCTATGATTAAAATATCCTCCAGATTTTCTTGCCATTCGGGATGAGACAGTGATGTTTCTTCAAGTATTCCCACCAAATCTCCAGCAAAAATCCATAAATCGCCATTGACTTCATCTTTTAGTATATCGAATTTTCCCCTAAGCATTGCTAAAATCTCCTGAACTTGATGCATATATAAAACAAGTTATGGGTGAGATGAATCATAAATATATGAAATTCAGAAAAACATGAACAATGAAATACCTCCATACGACCAAAACCACGAGATTTCCAAAAAGGTAGAGGCCTTACTCCTTTACCATTGAGTTCATGAGAGAAACCTTTGAGATCTGGACCTTGTTTTTTACGGCTTGTTGCACGCAGAATCGCCTGGAATCTTGGAGATTGCATTTCCTTAGAAAGAGTTGCACTACCCTGCAATTTGTCATAATAAAACAAATCTAAAGTTCTAAATCACCTACTTTCGCTTCATAAACTGGAAAAATAGCAAATTGCATATCACTTTTAGCTATAAATCTATCCATTAACATACAAATTACCTCCAATCCACCAATAGGTGGTGGAAGGACTCGTAAGGATTTAGATTGACTCCATGATACCTTCTTGCCTATATTAGTCCAAAAATCATTGGAAATATCAAAACTTGAACTTTGCATTAGACTGAAGTTAAACTATATTAATAAGCTCTGTCATGCTATGATGTTTTATTTGTTTTTTCTTTGATTCGAAATAAGCAATCTGTGAGAAATGTAACCTGGATCAGCATTTCTAGAAATTTGCTTTGTGCCCCCTTCTGCACGAGATGGAGTTACAGTCATATCATAATTATTGTAATTAGAACCCAAATTTGATGGTGTAATAGTTGTAGAAATAGGTCTAAGAGGGGAAGGAACAGAGCACGTGCGAATGTGATTAAGACCTAGGGCGGAAGCATGGAGCAGGTAATCTTCCTCCATCTGACGTTCATAATTTGCATCATCGTCTTTGCTATCACCGTCGCCATCTCCGTCTCCGTCGCCGCCGCCTCTGCAGACACCGTCGTTGTTTTCCCCCATTGCAGCAATACTCTGGCTCTGACGAATCGGAATGGGAGGGATTTTCCTCAATCTAACGATTGAATGGGAGGTTTGAGAATTTTGATGAAGATTTCTGTAAACATGATCGATTGATTCGTATGAGGTTTGTTCGGATTCTAACGAAGGAGGAATTGAATTAGCAGAGATGATCTTGTTGTTGTTCATGGCATTTCGGACTGTGATCTCCTAGTATTTTCGGAGATAATTTTTGAAGATGATGATTTCTAGGTTTTTAAGAGTAGAATTTTGGATCACAAATTTGTTGAATTTGGGGAAATTTTGAGAAAATGAGTGGCAGGGAAGAACAAGGAGAGATATTCGCGGGAAACGGAGAATGGACACACACGAATCTTGTGTGGGTTTTGGCTCCTTTTTAGACATTGTGCATGGATCTGTTGGAATCTCGAACAGAGGGTAGATAGTCAATATTTGACTTTCCTTTTTAAGATTGTATTTTGTCACTTTTTTTTTTTAATTTAAAACTAAAGTCTAAAATAAATATAAACTTTTATTGATAAGTTAAAAACATCACATATATAATTAAAAACGTAAACGTACAAAATAAAAAAACACAAATATTACATAGATAATTAAAAATAAATATTACATAGATAATTAAAAATGTAAACTAATACGGTAAATTCCACTTTGGTTTAATAACCCGCTTCATTTCCGAGTCCTGATCGAGGTATACTTCATTCAAGTGATAAGTATGATGCAGATAGAACATTTCGTCTTTTTGACATTATTCATATTCTCGGGTTCTAAACTCTTGTTCTTCTAGTTCCAGCTCCTTCTTTCTAATCTCCAGAAAGGTAATGCGTTCTTCACTTTTCGTTGACAGATACAGTTCAATATGAATTACGAAGACAATCAACCTAACTAACTCTTCATCATTTCATTGGTAGTTGATGATGTTACTCCTTTTTACTTCCTACACCTCCTCTCCTCGTCATCTCAACCTGTATATTTTGATTAGAATTACCCTCTCGTGAGTGTGACATGTTGTAGGAACTAGATCCCGATGACTTGTATCTCTTGTACCTCATTCTTTACTAAGACTGCTCTCAACGGGTGCGCCACTTTTGGCCATCCCTCAACTGGCGCCATTCCCACCATTGGCACGCCCCCGCCAGTTGGGCCGCCAGTTGGATGCCGCCCCTTTGGAGACGGAAGGGAGGGGTGGCGTGAGTTGGGTAGGTGGGGTCAAAGGGGCATTTTGTAATGGTGGGTCCCAAAAAATTTAAGGTAAGATGTATTGTTGACATGTGTACGTCAGTTTAATGTTGGTTGGAGAGTGAGCTGACGTGTCACTGATTTGGCAACAACTGACGGTATCAGTTTTATACACTATTAGGAGTGGTCTAAGTGGAATTTGACATATACAAGTATTATGGGGGCCCGCACGTTGTTGCGGGTTTTATAACATAATCTTTTTCGTTGAGATTAAGATTATCTTTTGACCATATTTTATTTCTTTTAATAAAAAAATGAATAAACTATTTTAAATGAGGTAAAACAAAAAGTTTAGGGTTAAAAATACAAACAATAAATGTATAATAGTTAGAGTATTAACCATAAAGTTTAAAATATACAAAACATATACTTATATAATATGTTTCAGTTTAAAAAAATGAATGAAATATATAAAATTATATTAGAATTTTAAATAATTAAAGTTTGCTGGTAATAAAATAAATTATATTAATTTAGGTTAAGAGTCTTACGAAATAATGAAAAAAAAAACAAATAAAACATATCACATGTGTGATATGAACGAAAATTTACATTATAGAATAGGCTTAAATTCTTTTTTGAAAAGATGCATAGGCGGTCTTGAGTATCCGATCTCTCATACACATGGGTTTAACCTTAGAACTGAGACAGCGGAACTTCTATGTGTTAGTCTCTCATCATAGTTATACTTGTACTTATATTATAGGGTAATTTCGTGTCGAAATGTAATCTTCTATAATAATAAAAGAAAGCGTGTCACGTCAACTAATCCACGTCACTTTTGCCACGTCATCTTTGCCACGTCATTAATCATCCACCAATGAAAGCATTCCATATCACCCTTTTGAGATCAACCTAATCCATGTAGAAAACATTATCTTAAGATATTCTGAATTTAAATAACTAATTTTTTCAAATTTATGGACTTGATAAATGATATTTGATATTTTTTCCATTTAATATTTCTTTCGAATTAAGATATACCCAATATTTGATGCTGGTAAAAATTATCACGTTTTGACATTGTTTATAATATATACCCAATAGAATTCCACATTTGAATTACATTCAGTAATTTTCCGAATTTATAAGATTATTAGGTTTAAAGTGTAATGTAATTTGTGTTTAATCTACATACAAGGAGTGGAATTCTCTGCACTTAAGTTTTGTTCAATAATTGCTATTTTCAGACACTTTTAATATTAAGAAATAGGGTAGGTTAGCACAAATATTTCCTTACGTAGTTCATAATATAAAAATACATGATTTATTTACTTGTGAAGTATGTTAGTACATTATTTATTTTTGAAAGATACAAAGTTTTACTTGAATATTGTATTTTTAATTAAATAAAAGATTATGATTTTTTTTTATAAATCACCCGTGATTTATCACGGGATATATACTAGTTATTATCTAAAACATGTTCGATTTATAATATTCAATTTTTTTATATTTTTAAGATTATACAGATAATCAATTAATTTTAAAGTATAAGTTGTAAAAAATTGAAGGTAGATTATTTTTACTTATCAAAGATAAAATAAAATGTGGTAATTTTTACACCATATATTTTTACCTATACATAACAATGATTGTTTTATATGCTTGTACAATCTGCATTAATACTTGTATATTGTGGTAAAAGCATCAAAATATGCGGCATAAAATGAAATATCTAAAATTATGTTAAAAATAATAAACTTGAAGGGATAAATAAAAAGTTTTATAAATAATAATATAAGTTTTTAATAATAGCTAATAAAGGCCATGGAAATAGCGCTGAAAATGAAAATAAGATATAAACAAAAAACAAAAGCTGGCTGGGAGATTCGAACATCTACGCACATACACAATGGGGAACCTTACCATCTGCGCTAGCTCAAGTTTGATATTTGTTCGTTAAAATAACATATATATATGGGAATCTATGATATAAATAAATAAATTGCAATCCCATCTATTAAGAAAACCGGCCAATCAAGTAATAATTTTAATAAACCAGCCAATCAACTAAGAGTGAACAGTACATTTGAATGCCTATTGTATAATAAGTAGAATTAGATAGGGTCTTGACACAATCTTATATAGTTTGGAGAAGTTTACTTATCTTATAGTTTAGCGGTTATATATATATCTATAGTTTAATTACTTATTGTTCTGTCTAATCAAATAATACGACGTAGAAATATTAATTTTTAACTAAAAAAGGTAAATGGTTAAACTTAAAATATTTATAGTACAATAAATCCGTGTTTCATGGTTAAATCTTTTGTGCTTATAAGTTATAAGTAGATCCAAAATTCCAAATCATAGCATTTTTTTTTAAAATGCTGCTGTTATAATTTTATTTCAATATTACCTATATAACATTTATTAAATGTTACATTATTTTGATGAATTATTTTTTTTTTTTTTAACATTTAAGTTAGTTTTTTAGCTGTTGTTGGTTTTCTTTTTAAATCTTTCACATGACTCTAATGAAATTAATAAAATATTAATTTATGAAAATAATATTTATCTTTACAACCTGCCCGAAGCATGGCCCCATCTCCTCGTTTAACATACGAAAGAAGTTGAAATTTTAGGGGTATTTGGGAAAGCTTATTAAGGGGGCTTATTAGTTTATTAGCTTAATAAACCCAAAAAAATTCTTAATTTCAAGCTTATTAAATTAAAAAGCTAATAAACCCCCTTAGCTTAGATTGTGCCACATTTCATATGTGTGATAGTTGAGAGACGATTTATATATTTTACTGTTAATTACTTCTCGGATATTCGAGCGGGTTTGTATTGAGACCTTTCACAAGAACTAGCAACTCAGGTCACCACGGCGGCGCCACCGGTACCGGAGGTCTGTCATGGCTGCGCTAATCCGCAGAGCAGCTTCAAGCCTTTGCTCCAACTCCAAAAACCGTCACTTTGTTTCGCCCGTGGCTCGTCGATTGGAGGAAACCGGTTTATATGGATGCAGTCATTTGAAAAGCCCCAAGGGATTTCAGCGTATTGTAGATGAAGCCATTGAAAGGTTAAATTTAAAGTGAAATCAATAGATTTGAATCCTTTCGTACGCTGTAAACAATAGTGAATTAAGCAAAATTGCAAAATGAATTACTTTTTGTTATGCTAAATTACGTCTTTGTTAATATTTGTTTTTGTTTTATTTCACAGGTCTAATGAACTTATTGGATTCATTTCTCGAATGCCGTCTTCTGTTGAAATTATTAACGCCATGGATGAAATATCAAACACAGTAATGCTATTAAACTGGAGTACAGAATAATAAATCACTACTTAAATTTGCAACAGCATCTCTATCAAATTTGATTTTATAAAGTACCATTAATGGTATCTGTGTGTGCAACGGCATCTTTATCAAATTTGTTGAATGTAGTGTGTGTTTGTGCTTATATCTTGCTGATTCATGTAATGTTTGAATGTTTCAGGTATGTCAAGTTGTGGATTCTGCAGAACTTTGTAGAAATACACATCCAGACAGGTTATTTTGCTTTCATTAATGTGACTACATGTTCTTGACATCATTATTTTCCTGTCCTTTTTTTAATAATAATTGAGTTAGAATACAGGGAATTTGTTGATGAGGCGTTGAAGGCATCAATGAGGATTCACGAATATATACATGTGAGGTGACGAGTTATATAGTTAATTTTTATTTTGTTTAAGTTTTGCTACATCAGTAAGGTTAATGAACCATTTAACTTGAACATATAATGTGAAAATACAATATTGTACATGGACTCATTGATAATAACTTGTATTACTATTATAAAAAGTAACATTTTAATATTATCTGATACCATTATTATTGTGGTTTTAATGATCATTATCATATAGTATCTCAATACAAATCCTACTTTATATGATGCGGTGCTGAAAGCTGACAAATGTGAAAATTTAACAAGTGAGGAAGCAAAAAGCGTAGCTCGTGATCTGAGAATTGATTTTGAGAAGGGTGGAATTCATCTCTCTGCAGGTTTTTTGGTTCACATTTTTTTATATAAATACTATTTTTAGCAACTATATTTTATTAATTACAGATCATTATATAACTTGACAGAAAAGAAAGATCGAGTGAGTCAACTAAATATTGAAATCGCTAAATGCTGTGCACAGTAAGTAAAGTAATCTAAGTTTATCAACAATAGAAAAATCTAAGTTTGTGTGGCTTATTTTTTATCAGGTTTAATGAAAATATAGCTAAGGATCCAGGTCATGTAGATGTATATCCAGCATCACGTATACCTAAAAAATTGCATCATCTTGTTAAGCCTGTTAGTCGGTCAACATCAAAAGTCAACATAAGAGAAAAAGGGTTCAGAATAGTAACAGAACCAAGCACTGTGTCTACTATTTTGCAATGGACACCTGATGATGAGGTATAATACAATTACTTCAAATATAAATATAAATCTTGTCTCTTTATTAAATCGATGTTTTATTATTATTTTTCATTTGTACATTTTTTTTAATCCAGGTTAGGAAAATGACATATATTAAAAGCAATTCTGTGCCACATGCAAATCTTGGTGTTCTTGATAAGCTAATTGCTGCACGTCATGAAATTTCTCAGGTTTGTTTAATTGTTTTTTTTTTTTTTTTTTTTTTTTTACTTTTCTTCAAATGGTATTATGTTGACTATGCTTCATGTGTTGACCAACCGTTTTCCTGTTATTAATGCATGCAGATAATGGGGTATAAATCATATACTGATTATGCTTTGCATTCAAATATGGCTTCATCACCAGAAGTTGTATCATCTTTTTTAATCGAGCTGAGTCAAACCGTACAGTCAAAGGCACTTGAGGTACTATTATTATAAAGACCGGTTCTGACCCTAACCTGTTACCATCCCATTTTGCTATCTCATAATCATTTAATCATAATTATAATAATAATAAAATAGATTATTTTTATAATTACAGGAGTTTGAATCTATGCGTGAATTCAAAAGGAGAAAAGAAATGGTAGACTTAGAACCATGGGATGAAGCATACATTGCAAGGTCAATGAAATCATCTACTTACAACTTGGACTTCTCAGTATGTTTTTTTTTTTTTTTTTCTTCTAAATTATATTACTTTGTGTTTTAAATATCATTTTTTATAAAAAATATTGTTGTTCGCTCAGGTTGTTGCTTCATATTTTAGTTTATCACAATGTATCGAGGGACTTAAAGTGGTGGTTGAATGCTTGTTTGGGATGAAATTTGTGAATATTCCTGTTGCACCTGGTGAATCATGGCATTCTGATGTCATGAAGATGGCCCTACATCATCCTAATGAGGTTTTTATAAACATTCTTAAAAAATTACAAGTGTCTTAATTTTTATTTAATAAATTGGTTTTCAGGGTGATTTGGGGTATATATACCTTGATCTAAATTCCAGACAAGGAAAATATCCTGGTTGTGCTCACTTTGCCATAAGAGGAGGCTGCAAAATTTCCAAAACAGAGTACCAGTTGCCAGTACGTTTATATTTTTCTTCATGTTATATTAATAATTAATTATTAATTATTAATTATTAATTATTAATTATTGTGCAGGTGGTAGCACTTGTTTGCAATTTTTCAAAAGCACACAATTCAGCAGTTGTGAGGCTTACCCATTCTGATGTAGATACCCTTTTTCATGAATTTGGACATGCTCTTCATTCATTGCTTTCAAGAACTGTATGTGCACCTTCACCTTCATAATCTTACTTAATCATGTTTATGTTTTGATTATTGTAATTAATTGTAATTTGCAGGATTATCAACATTTTTCAGGTACCAGAGTAGCTTTTGATATGGCTGAAACTCCTTCTAACCTTTTTGAGTGAGTACCAAATACATCTTTTGTTTTTTGAATCGGTGAGATCTGATTATTGAATTAATATCAAACAATTTATTTTGATTTTGATTTTGTTTAGGTATTACGCATGGGACTATCGAGTGTTGAGCAAATTTGCCAAACATTATTCAACTGGTGATATAATTCCCAAGAAACTTGTGGAGTCAATGCAAGGAGCCAAAAATATGTTTGCAGCAATGGAATTACAGCAGCAGGTTTATTTCTTTCCCTTTTTACCCCTCAAATGGTTTTTTTTATACAACAAAAGATAATTCATAATTTTATATTATGGTTGTGATTCAGATATTATATGCATCGGTTGACCAAACACTGTATGGTGAACAAACATTTGATAGAACCTCAGTTGTTGAGGATTTGACAAAACAGCATACGAATTGGAGACATGTTGAGGGTACACATTGGCAAACCAGATTCCGTCACCTAGTATATTATAGTGCAGGTACATGTACATTTCTTGTCATTCAAATATACACAAACTTTTTTATTTAAAATAATATATCATAGACTAAACTACATAATGATTTCGTCCCTTGGCTTCTTTTTACATGGATAGTCCCTAATTTTGAGACTTGTAACACCAATGGTCCCTAAAGCAAAAAAATGCTGTTAAGTTTTTAGGGACCTTTGATGTTACAAAATTAAAAATTAGCGATCGACGATCATTGATGTTACAAATTTCAAAACAAGGGAGCGCTTGTTTCAAAATCAGGAACTATTTGTGAAATAAAGGAAGATGAGGGACAAAAATCAACAAACCATAGGAAAATTTATGTAATTTACTCTTCATTTGGTGATGTCATTAGAGTTTATTCAATGGTGCATTAAAGCATTATATATAATTAATTTCTTAATATGATGAGAAAAAAGATATTATTATGATAGTAATCTAAACCATTAATGTTTGGGAAAGCTTATTTAAGGAGCTTTTTAGCTTAATAAGCTTGAATTTTAAGCCCCTTAAATAAGCTTTCCCAAACACGCCCTATATTAAAACTACTTATGACATGATATTCAAAAACTGTCTTTGATTTGAACCATTTTTTATCAGCACACATTCATCATTGTCATAAACAAGTTATGTGTGTGTGTGTGTGTAGGTTATTACAGTTACTTGTATGCCAAGTGTTTTGCATCAACAATTTGGGAAAGAATATGTAAGGAGGACCCACTTTCATTAGAAACAGGCAGTGCTATCAGAAGTAAGTTGTTGCAACACGGTGGGGCCAAAGATCCAAAACGGTTACTTAATGATCTTGCTGGAGATGGAATTACAAGGTACCAAAATGGAGGTGTAGTACCTGATATTACAAGCCTCTGTAACGAATTCAACTTAAGGAAGTGATAATTAATATTGCTGGTTTTGTTAGGTTAGATTTAATTTAAATTATATTGGTTTGTAATACAGTTAATAAGACAGATGTCTGTTGTGCTGTGCAATTGTTTATTACATTTATTTAGCAGAGAAAAAGTGTTAACATAAGGCTAAATTGAATCTTAAACTTGAAGTTGGTGATCCTACCGAAATATATAATGATTATATTTTTATGATATGTGAAATTCACTGATTTGTTTTATACTATGTTTTAGATTTAGATTTAGATATTTGTATTAATAAATGAGTAAAAACACATACTTCCTCCGTTTCAAAATAAATGACACATTTTCTATTTTGGGGTGTTTCAAAATAAGTGACACATTTTGAAACTTTTCTTATTTGGTAAAACAGTGGGATCTATAATCACTAACTATCACCTTTAATAAAGTAAAATGACTCATTAATCTTATTTTTACTTTTAAACATCATTATACTCACTTTAATCATAATATGTGGGACTCATCACTCATTAACTATTCAATTTAATCTAATTTAATCTTCATTACAATCTTTTGTCTTAAAAATCGTTTAATTCAATTTGCGTCACGGAGGAAGTATAAAAATATTTTGTTACAAGTAATACAATCTATGTAAAATGATAGAAGGGTACAAAACATAATTTACAAAACTTTTAAGGGATAAAACTGCAAAACTACGAAAGTCCGTAAAATCATGAGCAAAAATAGCGGTTTAACGAACTAAACAAAAAATGGCGTTAATTTTCCCCTCATCTTCGACCTTGAAGATGGCAAACAAGAATCAGAAATAGTATGAAATTGAAAGCTTTGTTGGCTTTATTGAAATGTTAAATGAATTAAAGATGAATGTAAAGATGCGGTGAAATATCACTTTGAGAAATTGATTCAATGGTTCCATACAAGATTTATGCAAGTTGAAGAAAGACCTATGCCCGTGATATTCGACCTTCATCACTTCCAGCCACAAAACTCACCATCATCATCTCCCCCGTCTAACCGCCATTAAAGCACAAAATACCTCATCATCATCAGAATCTAAAGAATTGTCCGATAACACATTTTCACCCCCCAATTCCGCCTCACCGCCCCTAGGGTTTGGCTCGCCGTCTTCTTTTTCTACATCATCTCCGGCGAAGAAACAGAAAAGTAAAAATGAAAGAGCTAGAATTATTCGAAGAGATCCAGTTGAAACCCCTAAATTTGCTGCTTAACAAAAGGAACAATGAAGTGAGGTGATAAATGAGGCGGGAAATAACGAGCGTGCGTTTCTTCTCACGTGGTTAGGGTTAGGTTCGCTAATTATTGTTGAGGGGATTGCTCTAGCTGCTTCAGGTATTATCAATTGTTCCTTCGATTGAATTAATTCTCAATTTGATTCGGATTATATATTTCTCTGCTCATAAACACCATCTTAGGGTTATTTGAGGACTGAGTAATTGCTCCATGAATCTGAAAAACTGAATACCAATGGGAGATTAGTCAATTACATCAGGATACAGTTCTAAGTCTGTTAATTCATTAAAAATAATTTTGAAAAGAGGATATTGAAGCACATTGTGATTATGCCTAACCTGACATTTGTATCAAACATCTGTCGTTTTTTTCTGATGTAAGGTATATTCTAATAACTTAATTGGTTTACAGATTGGTGTAACAATTCCTAGATATCAACCGAATTGGAAAGGAATAATAGCAAAACAGGAATCCAATAAGCTAGAAATCGAATCCGAAATTGATCTAGGGTTCATATTGTCGAAAATCAAATGATTACAGAGAAAAGAGAATTACAAGAAAGATGAACAATCAAAAACTGTACTGAGAGGAATTGATTGAATAGGTCAAAGGGTTGAAAGTCACCCATAGTCTACTTTTAAGTTTCTTCCATTAGCCTTTTCCCACTGCCCTAAATATATTGCTAAATTTCCAGAATCATAAGTTTATGTAAGTCCACTTTTTATGTTGTGTACTTAATTTGAATGTTTTGTATTTCCTCCCAGAAGAATGGGATGCTTTGTTTGTGAAGTATCTTTATCCTTCATTTACCCCAACTGTCTTCTTGTTTGTTGCTGGAACAGTTGTCTATGGAGTCATCAAGTACCTAGAAAACGAGAAACCAAATAGTTCAAGTTAATCTTTACAATATTCTGTTTATCAACTCTATGTTGTTGATATAACCGCTACAGATTTGCGGTTAATATGGACTACTTTTTTCTCCTAAAAAGTTTGTCCATTCAAAATTGAACATTTACTCCCATTGATGGGGTCTTTTTTTATAACAAAATTAAACATTTACTCCTAGTAACGGGTTTTGTAATAAAATTGAACATTTGCTCCTATTAATGTGCAAATGATGTTTAGTTCCCCGTTTGGCGAAGACTACAAGTACAACTAACACACATGATATTTACGATCTCAGTATGTCTCTAATGAGAATTAAACCCATAACCTCTTGGTTGTAAGGTGACTCAAAGGCCATTTGATGACCTTTGAATCATATAAGACATTTTTATGAAATTTCCCCTAAAAACAACAATACAAGTTGAACCGTGGATCAGATCAAGATCCATTTAGTTTGGATCATTAATGGATCGGATCAAGATTCGATCCATGTCCATCTATTGACAGACCTACTTACAACTTAGAAGTAGTGAATTCAAGTCTTGTTAGATACATGTGAGATTGTGAGGTGTATACACTATACGATGCAAACTAGAATATATTTGCCTTTAAAAAGAAGATAGTAATCTTTTTTTTGTTAAAATGGCATATGCGATAGTAATATAACTTCTTTGAACCAAGAGCTATACACTTTGGTTCACTGCTGTTCATTATTAATCAAGTTTTTAAGTATAACTATATGAAGTAGTACAAAATGTAACTCAAATTATCCCATTTCTGAGTAATGGATGAGTGGGCTATTTATGTGTATATGCTTATGGTACTATCTGTGTTGGGTTTTCTATGTATCTAGTCACAATTTACTCAAGGCGGAAATCAAGAGTAACTTGATTAGAACATTGACCCGATAAAACTTTTGCACCGTTAGGTTTACAATTCTAACGCAACTAGAATTATTTAATAAACTAATTAAATAATAAATTCAAAACTTACATCGTTATGGTTTGGCCAAGGAGGCAAACCCCTTGATCTAGTACGAGCCAGATTATCACAGCACTAGGATTCAAGAAAGAATCCCTCTATTGGTTCACACCCAAGGTTGATCACGAACAGGACGATATACCACTAGGTAGTATAAAGCACCTTGAGAAACAAGCACCGAAAACCAAACCAAAACTATTTCGGTCGACGGCGGCGGCACACGGCGGCGGCACGGCAACAGTGGCGGTCCGGCGGTGGTTCGACGGCGGGGCAACGGCGGCAGCAGTCGGACGGTGGTGGTGTTCGGCCGAAGGTAGAAGGGAACAAGCAAGTGTGTTTTAGGTTAAACTCTTAACCCTTTATTTATAAGGTACCAATCCTAATTAGAGTCAAACTCTAATTAGGTCAAAGCCCGTCACCACCAAGCCCGGTCCGAACCCTATGCCTAGCCCGAAACGATTTAATTAATTAATACCCATTAACTAATTAAGGGGGTGTTTGGGAAAGCTTTTTAAAATAGCTTTAGCTTATAAGCTTATTTAAGTTAATAAGCTTTTTTAAAATAAAGTATTTGGAAGAGCTTATTTAAGCTTATTGTCAAATTACCAAAAAGGGTTTAATGAGTAAAAATGTTGTGAAGAAAAGAAAAATGGATAAAGTTAGGTGGGGGATAAAAATGTAAGACCATTCCATTTCTTAAATAAGCCTTAATAATCCCCAACAAAATAGTTTTTTTAAGGGGTCCTTAATAAGCTCATAAGCACACAAGCTTATAAGCTTATTCTAACACTTAATGTAGCTTATTAAGCTTAAATAAGCTAATAAGCTAATAAGCCCCTCTAATAAGCTCTCCCAAACACCCCCTAAATACGTCAAGCCCAATAGTCTATTTAATTAAACAATTAATTAAACACTACGTTTTTCTCGTGTTCGTTGATTCCTCGAGGGCAACCTGAATAGGACTCTAAAATACCCGAACCGGAATACGGTTTATTTGATGTGTTGGACACCAATTCCAACAATCTGATCTAGTCATGTGTATGTTTATGGTCTTATGTTTGGTTGCAAGGAGAGCCAACATTTTTATATAAGGTTACAACTTACAACTAAAATTTGCAATCAAAGTAAGAATCTTAGCAACAACAACCCTAACTATTTGTTATGGTAATAAACTCTAATTATTTGTACATGCCTGGGTTGTCTTAAGTGATTCTCTATATAATGTACTTACATGACATGTTTTTCCTGATTTTTCTTTAAAAGGGCATTCCTGTTATAATGGGCTTCATCCGGGTGCCGAGATTTGCTCGTGATGTACACGACCTAACTGTTGTCGTGACCGCTTTCGAACCTTCCCTTGATCACCATCTGATAAATGTTTACTCAGGAAGGGATCGAATCTGTAACATTTAGAAAGTCATTCAGAAGCTCTTATCACTAAGCAATCACTAGATGATTGGGACACGTCTTTTCTGATGTTGGCACTAATTATTGGTATATCATATACAAATGTTAGATTTTTCCAAGCGGTTACATTTTAGGCAACAAGTTATTTCAATTTTCTTCCTCCATAATCTTATCAAATGGCTGTAAGATTGATGCTTTGATTGAAGGTCAGATACACTAGCAGTTATGAATACATGTGAGGGAAAAAAGGAAGCAAGTCAGAAGGTGGATTATAACTTATAAATGCTATTAAGTTTTTGGATACATGGATACTCTTCCTTCACCTACCAAAATATATATTTTTTTTTTCTAAATTGTAATTGGTTTAGGGTATTTTTGTTGGTCTTAAATAAAAGTTATAAAAGTTAATGTTAAAGAGGAGGATAATTTTGAAATGGGTTTTGATAATAAGGGCTGTCATAAGACATGCATTAAACACTTGTATTTTAATCTTCAACCGACTCCTAAATTTCAGCAACTACTTCATTGTACAACATTAGTGTTAAAATCATTTGAACAACTTTAAAACACCTTTAACATTGAGTCACACCTTGTGCTCTTTTTTTTTGAACGGCACACCGTATGCTCTTATCGCGTATATATAGAGTTTTACTAGAAAGCACTGTTACCCACATTTTTCTGTGTGTAGGTAAAAACCGTAAAACATGCAGATATGTGTATATATGACTAGGGGTGGCAATTTCTAACCCGACACGAAACCCGATCTGAAACCGACACGAAAATAAACAGGTTTAGGTTAGAGTAAAAAATAATTGGGTCAGTCTCGGGTTGAGTCAGCTGACCCGTTTATTAAACAGGTTAGGTTCGGGTCAATGATAATTTATATGGGTCGACCCGCCAACCCATTTAATTATTAAAATATATTTTATAATATATATTTTTATAGTTACTTTATAGTTTACTAGTTAAAACGTAAGTAATAGTTAGATAAAAATTAAGAATGTTACTTAGTAATTTGGTGTTTAGTATATTGTTATGAATTTGTGTAATAATAACAGAATTTTGACATGTTTGAACCGTTTAGCTTGTTTGACTTGATAACCTGTTTAACCCGTTTTATTAAATGGGTTTTATGGGTTAGGTTTGGGTTGAAGTTAAACAGGTTAGGGTTGAGATATCTGACCCGTTTAAATAAACAGGTCGGTTTCGGGTTGAACGTTTCTGACCTGCCAACCCGCGAACCCGAACCCGTCAACCCGAACCCGACCTGAATTGCCACCCCTAATATTACGACTGGTCTTTTTTTTACTTCGCTATACTTATGCGCTGGTTTTTTACTTTAAGTGACTATTGTTTTAGTGTGTTACTAAATACACTTTTCTTGTAACGATATTTGTCACTTTGTCTTTTATACGTTATTATTTGTCTTTTGTTCGTTTACCATAATAGCTCTCATCTGTTTATCGCCTTGAGTACTATTCAACTTTCGACATTTTTTCATATTAATTTAGACGATGCCCATTTGACACGTTCTAAAGGCCCCCCTACATTCCTCAACCTCCCTCCATATTTGATGATACCGAACCCATGAACATTTGACACCTCTGTTCCTGAAAAGAAGTCAACTTAATTGTAGCAACTTCACAACAATTAATATTTATTTGTCACACATATAAGGTTTTGGGATTTTATGTGTGTTTATGAAAAAGTGGTCCATGAGTTAGTTTAGCACATGGATTGTTGGACAGGTGCCTACAAATGGATAAAATTGACTGGTCTCTTGTGATTATGTTTAGCTTCCTTTTAGGTTTTTTTTTTTTTTTTTTTTTAAATTGGCTACACCTACTTGAACATACTAGTATTCAATTAGGGTTTATGAGGGCCTTATTCGGTTGGTAGGTTGATCCATCCGTGTGCTTAAACTATCCAGTATGAACACCCGACATGGTGTGGTGGGTGAGGTGGACTTGATGTAGAGGGGCACCACGATTGTTATAACTTATAAAACTCCAAATTCTCAATTTGTTTTTGTTATTATATGCTTTCCCAAGTTTATAATTTATCAAGTCAAAAGAATAGTGCCTTTTGAGGCACCACTTTGTTTCTTTCCCGCCACATTTGCTTTGGATTAGACGCTTTTTATTATTTTATTTGGTTATTATCATTTCCTTTTTACTTTTAAGTTTTAACTATGTAGATTCTTTAAGTCTAAACATGTTTTTGATCTATTTGATACGAACAAAAGAAAATTATATAAAAAAATTAAATGAATTATAACAAAGCGTAATGACATCAATAATCTCCAAACATAAGATCTTTTTTTTCCGGAAACACAACCTTATTGAAAAATCTAGTCCAGGAACTAAAAGAAAATCCATAATTTACTCAAGAAATAATCTCCAAGAAGGAGATATGGAAGCTATCCCTGTTGAAAAGGATGTTCTTTGTCTCACAAGAGATGAGAGTTCAAACGTCACTCGGTAACAATTTAGGGAGGCAATAAAAAAAAGTCTAGAATCGGTCACGAGAATACCAGTTAAGTCGCGTACATCAGAGTCAAAGACTTGACTTTCTCTAAATAGCATGATAGGGGCCTGTCTCTGATTACCCATTTTTTAAGTAGAATATGGAAGCATAGAACTAGAAGAAACAAACGTGGCCTTCGATCCACGAACAAACGCCAAAATCAAAAGCCAAATATAGCACCAAAAAGAAGCACACTAAATAAAGTCAACGACCAAACCTTAAAATTGATTTTATTAATACGTATATTACTTATCATACATAATATACAAACAACCATTACACAAACCTGCAACTATCAGTCACCTGGACGACTAAATGAAAAAAAATGATTAGTCGCCCGCTGTCATGTAAAGGGAGGGACTCGTTAGAGTTGGTGGTTGCGGTCGCCAAGCAACCTCCCACTATGATTAGTCTTATGATGAGAATGTTGGTGTTTTTTTGTCCAGATGCAACTATTTGTTCTTTTTTTTACGGTTATACATAACAGGAACGTTAATGACAATTAAACGTAACTATATAAGACAAGTAGACAACAACAATTTTAGCCCCACAAGGTTTTAGTTTTGGCACTCTGGTCATACTTCCTCCGTTTCAAAATAAGTGATACACTTTCCATTTTGAGGTGTTTCAAAATAAGTGATACACTTTGAAACTTTTCATATTTGGTAAAATATAGTGGGACTCATACACACTAACTATCTCCTTTAATAAAGTGAAATTACTCATTTACACTTACTTTTACTTTTAAACATCATTAAACTCACTTTAATCATAGGGGGCGTATGGGAAAACTTATTAAGGGGGCCTGTACTTATTAGCTTATAAGCTTATTAGCTTATTTGAATTAATAAGCTTTTTAAAAATAAAGTGTTTGGAAGAGCTTATTTAAGCTTATTGTAAAATTACCAAAAGGGTATAAAAAATAAAAAAGTAAAAATTATAAAAAAATATTAATTTTTAAATAAAAAATAAAAAATAAAAAAGTAAAAATTATAAGCCAAAACAAACACTTAAAAGTGTTTAAGTAACTTAAATAAGCTAAAAAGCTTAAAAGCTCACTAAAAAAACCCTCCCAAACACCCCCATAATATGTGGAACCCCTCACTTACTAACTATCCAATTTAATTTAATTTAATCAATATTACAATATTTTTTTTCAAAAAATATGAAAGTTGATTTATATCACTTATTTTGAAATGAAGAAAGTATATGGCTTTTTAGGTCTGGAGCAATAAGTTTTACCTTAGCTGTGTAAAAAATCTAACTGCACAGGCAATATGGACGCTCTCTTTTTTACCTTAAATAAGACTAAAATATCTGACAGTGGATGGCGGGAAACTCAATACACACAAAAAAATTATACAATGTACATTGACAATTGTACATCACCATTTTCATTTTTCTTAATTAACTTCACTAGTTATATGTTTTGACAAATAAAGATACAAAATACAAAAATAAATATATATTCCGAAAAATGGGTAAAAGTGGAAAAAGACTAGACAGCCCATTGTTTCGACAAAATGTTACACACAGTGTACACTATCAATCAAGCGCATTAGGGCCAGTACAGTAATTTACCACATGGTTCCAAATCCACTGTACCAAGTACCTCCGTCGGATCCCGTGCATATTATACGTCGCACCATCTTTATCGTTCATCATTTGTCCTGTGTAGGACCCACCACCTCCGGTACCGTAAATACCCTCACAGAGATCAGCAATCTCCACCGGAAAAACAGGGTCTTGACCGGCGTACCAAGCGTTTACAAGAGGATTCGAAGCTAATTCAGCGATTTCATGAGCAATTACACTAATCATTCCGTCGATTCCGACTTCACCGTTCGGTGATTTTACCGGTTTTAATCCCGGAATGTAATCGGGAACGGCAAAAGGATACGCGCACACACCTGGACACAATTTGCCGGAATTACCGATCCAGGCGTACGGTAATGTATATCCGACGATCGACGGGAAGGTGAAGTAGTGAAATCCACATACGTTCTGGCAGAAATCCTGAACGTACACGTCATCGGCGGTGAGTAAGAGGTAAAGTCCGCTTTTAGGGCTTATCGGTAAGGGTTTTGTTTTAGCCGTTACGGCGGCTTTAATCACCGATTGTACGGAGAGTCTGGTAAGAGATTTACCGTGAGAAAGGAGCCGGTCGTTTTTCTCTTCGCCGAGTCGAACGGTTCGCGATATGTTTGAACCGGTCTGGTCAGTGTAAAGCTGGACCGTTTTCCACCAACCAGAAACCGACGGCGACTGGGAGTTCGTTTCGGAGATGGAGTTGATGAACTCGCGGATGATGCGTTTTTGAGCATTAGGCCAGGTACCGTACCAGATTATGTGTACGGTGATGTTGGCGGTGAGAACAGGGCCCATGTGGTACCGGAGTTTGACAAACTCCGACGAGCCTTCGTCCTTTTTTGAGGTTCCGAATTCGAGCTCCGTCGTGTTGTTTCTCTGGTGAAACCATGGGCGCCATGCGACAGAGGGGGAAGTGAAAAGGAAGATGGAAATGACGGTGATGATAATGATCGGTGGGGCAGGTGACCGGCGGTTGATTGCGTCCCACCGGCTCATCTTTTTTGGGAGTGTCGTTGCTGAGAGTAGCACAATTGGTGAATTTTTTTCAAAAATAGGCTCGATCGGAGGTGATTTTTCACGAATAGGCTCGATTTTTTCCGGTTTTCAAAAATAGGCTTTCCGCCGTCCCGGAGTCCGGCTTCCATTTGAAACAACGACTCCCCGAGCCCGGCTTCTTCGTGTTTGATGTGACCAGCGGATTAGAAGGAGTCCCCGAGTCCGGCTTTAGCTTGGACGGGGTCCCCGAGCCCGTCTTCAGCTTGGACGGGGTCCCCGAGCCCGGCTTCAGCTTTAGAAACACTCCTCGAGTCCGGCTTTTAAGCTTCGCTTCCCCTTATATAAGTTTACGGAGTCACACTCCATATCATAAAAAAAAACGACTTCACCTCCATATCATAACACTTCAATACACACTTCACAAACCAACACAATAAAAAAAACGATTTCATCAAAAAAAAACATACTTCACAAATCATAAAATTAAGAATGAGTTCGTCGAATAACGAGTCACCTCCATATCACCCCGTGTATGATTCGCCTCCTTTAGATGAGGCTGAGTTAGAATGTTTGATAGCTATGGATTATAATGAGGTGCATGCGGAAGAAATTGCAGACGAGGAGCAACTTCTTTGGCTTGATCAAGAGCAAGCTCGATATGAGCGACATATTGAAGTGTTGCGTGAAATAGGACCACCGGTTGTTCATCTCTGGCAGTTAAAAGGGAGGTTTAAGAATTTTGACAGGAGAAAGCAAAAGATGGTACGTTTAAAATTACAAGATAATATTTGTTCAATTAACTAAAATTATAATTTTTTGGTATTTTCAGCTTTTACCGCCTCGGTTTGTGAGGCAGCATAACCACCTACTTCAGAAAAGACATTGCGTGATACGAAGAGGTGATTCTGTTGAAGTCATGGACCTCCATGCTACTCAATTTGGGGAAGTTAAAATGAGTGGTGATTTCAAGCATTTCATGCATGAAAACGGAATTCTACCTGATGAACTTTGTACTTTTATCATAAATCATGACTATCAGACTAATGGTAGAAATGTGATTTTTACTGTTAAACGTGAGAATGAATGATATGTAATATAGTTTGATATATCATGTGAAATAAAACTGGTCTTATCATATTAAAACGTGCATTAAAAAACTATTACATATTTAATAATACATTAACTTAAGTACTAAAAAAATAACTGAAAAGCACAAAATGCTTCTACACTCTTCTTTCTCCACTAAGATTTGGGCATCTGGTTCTGTTATGCCCTTCCCGGTCGCAAATTCCACAACGGTTTCTGCCAGATTGCGTTGGATCTGCCTGGTCCATCTCCATAGGGAACCTATTCACCTGTCTCCTCCCTCTTCTTGTGGAAATTCTTCCACTTGCGGCTCTCAATTCCCAATTCGGGTCGTTCCAGTAAAAGACATGGGCTAGCGGGGTAAAGGCTTTTCTATATTGACGTTGCCAATAGTGTGTTGTGTACACCCGATTCGCGAGAAGGTTCGGGTCATCACCTCTATGACGACAAACGGCAATAGCATGTGAACACGGAAATCGCATCATTTGCCACTTCCCGCATGTACAAGTACCGTTTCCACCGTTGTAAGTCACCGTTTGATCGTTCCCACCACTTTGGCCCTGAACCGTTGTCCTGACACTGTACACGCCCTCCGCGTAGTCAAAGTTCATAATATCGTGCTGCCGTCCATATCTGTCGCGCCTGGTGAAAAGATCCCACATACGCGGGGTTAGTGGCGTGTTACATTTAGACGCTTTCTCAGCACGCTCTCTGAAGAGGTTGACAGTTTTTGTGAATGTGAAGTCAACCATTGCCTTAATTGGGAGAAGCCTAGCCCCACGCAGTACATTGTTGTAACTCTCGGCGATGTTTGATGTCGTGTTCCCCCAACGTCTATGGTCTGTGTCTCCCAAAAGAGTCCACTTATCAACCCCGATC
The DNA here is from genome assembly GCA_963853835.1 of Calendula officinalis. Lineage (NCBI taxonomy): Eukaryota > Viridiplantae > Streptophyta > Magnoliopsida > Asterales > Asteraceae > Calendula > Calendula officinalis. Next base: position 49,112,492 of record OY970829.1, on the reverse strand, counting down.
TCCTCCAGATACGCCCCCGCGGACTCGTTGATAGATATGAGTTCGTCTCTGGCTACCTGAAACTTACGCAATTCAGTAGTGGCACCCATCACCCAACATAGTTGTTTCATTCGGTGGTTTTTGAAACTCTTGTGGAGGTTGCTTCTGACGTGCCTCAGACAATATCTATGAAACGCATTTGGCTCCCGCCACTCTTCAAGATTGTTCATTGCATATAGAAGCCCTGGGTGCCTGTCAGAAATGACACATAACCGACGTAGCCTGCCAGATTGTTGATTACGTTGATTGCAAACGTACTGCCGTAGGTTATTGAAGAACCATGCCCAATTTTCGTTTGACTCCTCGTCAACAATGGCATACGCGAGAGGTAGAATCTGATTATTCGCGTCTTTTGTGACGGCAGTCAACAGTTTCGCTCTGTACGAGCCTTTTAAAAATGTCCCGTCTACACAAATAACAGGCATGCAATACGGAAAGGCTGCGATAGCAGGTCCAAAAGCCCAAAAAATAGATTTAAATATTTGCCGGGTGTCATCAGCACTCTCCCTCTCCCTAATTGACCACTGAACGATTGTGGAAGGGTTTGCCGCCAATAAAGCCTCAATGTACTTGGGCAATTCTGCAAAGTTGCTTTCCCAAGTCCCGAATAGCCTCTCTATAGCAATATGCCTAGCACGCCAAGCCTTGATGTAAGATATGTCAACGTGAATATTTTCTTTGACATCTGCTATAATGTGTTTAACCGGGAATGCGATATTGATCCTTACGTGGTGGAGGATTTTTGTGGCTATGAAATCGGACGTCAAACATCTGTTGTTGTTTCCAGAAACCGTACCCTGATGACAATTGTGTCTGCCTACCCATTTTCGTAGTTGCCACAACCCTTCCTTCCGCTTCTTAGTTGCACGAACATACCATTCACATGGGGCGTCCGAGTTCGAGGGGTTGCTGGTTGATGGGTTTTGGTTAGAGGGGTTGGTGGTGGATGTGTTTCGGTTAGAGGGGTTGCTGGTGGATGTGTTTCGTATTTTGTCTGGTTTAAGAGTAGAGCACCTAGCAACCCACCTTGTAGTTGAACTATCAACAACCCAAAGCTCTTTATTTTGGTCTATATTCCAAGACCTAACCGCATCAATCATCTCTTGCTTGTTAGAGAAGAACATACCTATTTGTAAGTGGTAAGGCCTGTTTGAGTTCCAAAATATTATTTCATCGTGTTCATCAGATATCGGGCCCTGCTCATCAACCTCAGTTTGTGCATTTGTCTGAAATTGGCTGTAGTCATACAAAGCCAATTGAGGAGGTTCGTCAACGTGCGGGCCGCCTTCATCCGCCTCACCGTTGTCATAAAATTCGTCCCTCGTGTCATCAGATTGTGGCTCGTCTTCCGATCTATCCAACATGACATCTTCATTGTTGTCAAGGCCAAGATTGGTTGCTGGTGGAGGGTGCGAATTATCAAACGCGGGGGCAGTTGTCGATGGACCAGCCATGTTTGCGGACTCATAATAAGTTGGAGCTTCCGGTGCAGTTGGAGCAGTAACTACTTCTGATACGGTCCAATGTTGCGTATTCACATACTCGATTTGTGGAGGTTGTGAGGGACCCATATTTTGCATATCCACAAAAATATGACCCATGAATTGTTCAGTTACACGGGCTACATAGTATAATGTTGCTAAGCTTTCATCGCTTGTTATTCTTGCAGTGTAACTTAAACCGTATAAGTCATAACATAAATAGTATTCTAAGTTGTATTCGTCTCTCGAGACTCGAAGATGGCTGTAAGCCAAGTTTTCAAAACTTTCGTAACTAATTTTGTTTTCAAAGACAATAGAACATTGCAGGTACGAGTCACCTGATACGAAACCGTTTGAAAAATGAAGATTACCACCCCAATATAGAGTAGTAATAAAAGGTTTCGCCAACAAAGCCATTTGAAAGATATGTATTTAGTGGAAGGTTTTTTAATAATATTTGAAGAAATTGAAAGGTTGAAAGAGTTATGGTTGGTAATACTGGAATGAGTGTGTATCAATGACAAAATCTGAGTATGTATTTATATTACTTTATGAAGTTCAATTAAATATTTCCAACCAGATATTTGATGTTGACTAGACTTAAAACACATCTCACTGAAAAGGCTGAAGTGTATTTATATTAGTTTGTCGTGTTTCTTGCCAGTTCAATTCACGAATTCACTTTCACAATCGATGTAAACTTTATGTCACTTTTTCTTCCAATTTTATTCACTTTCTAAAGAATCTCTGCAAAAGCTGATACACATTTATTTTTGGTATTTACTTTTCTGTCATAGTCAAACCTGCCCCAACCACCAACATCACATTTTAAATTCACGGATCACACTTTTAAATTCACGGACCACTGATGCCGGACTCGGGGAGTACGTGTGTCAGTGAAGACGGTCTCGGGGAGTCCGTGTTCACACTGATGCCGGACTCGGGGAGTACGTGTGTCAGTGAAGACGGTCTCGGGGAGTCCGTGTTCACACTGATGCCGGTCTCGAGGAGTCCGCCTTCCACATAACTCCAACACTGATGCCGGTCTCGTGGAGTCCGCCTTCCACATAACTCCAACCACATTATTTATTGATTCGGTTTGCGGTTCACGGACCACACTTAATTAATTCACGGACTTTACTTCGGTCAAAACCTCCAACCACATTATTTATTGAAGCAGGTGACCAGGAGGCCTTCTTCACCTATAAAAACACAAACCACACTCAACATCAATCACACTCAAACAATTCTTCAAACTCTACTACAACCAAATATTTCAAACGTGTTATTAGCTATTTCGTTAAGAAAATGAATAACATGCAAGTTGATCCCTTACCTATTAACCCGGAATTATTATATTTAGCTACTGAGCACAGAGCTTATAGTTTATTTCAAAATCAGCTCCCTGATAATGTTTTTAACATTAGACGGGCTGATAAAACATTTTTTCGCAATCACAAAAGAGTCAAAGAGTCACTTCCCGATGTCTTCTGGAACTACATCCGTGTGTCAGGTTTTGCAGGAGTGCTTGATTGTCAATTCAGGGAAATTGATCACGGTCTAATCACAGCACTCGTCGAGAGGTGGCGGCCGGAAACAAACACATTCCACCTGCCAGTTGGAGAGGTCACAGTGACCCTCCAAGATGTCCAAGCCATATGGGGGTTGCGGACTGATGGCGACCCTGTTACAGGTGTTGAACCGCAAACCGATTATGAGCACATAATTGACAACTTTCAGCAGTTGCTTGGTTTCAGGCCCGCAAGTGGTGAATTCAGAGGCAGTCAGGTGAAAGTAACATGTCTTACTAAATTTATGGCGGACTATACCCCGCAGAATGATTTCGAGTGGCTACAAAGGGCAAGGCTATACGTACTGCTTCTACTGAACGGTACTATATTTACGCACAACACTGACAATTACTGCCATTTGTATTTGTTTCACACATTCCCCTAATAATTATTTCGCGGGCCCATCTTCTAATCATCCACCTAATAGAAACGTGAGTCCGGTCCATCGGTTAGACATTAATATAGACCCAGATCGACAAAGACCGGCAAGAAATAGAAGACCACCTGATTGTGGGACAGGTGGAAGAAGGGGCCACCATCATTAGCTTATATTTTGGCCTAAGTTGTATTATACAATTATTTATTTTTGTTTAATCTGAAATTAAGTTTATATGTATGTTTTTGGATTACAAAAAACTATTTTTTCCCATTTTCAGATTGTCATAACTCTTTCGTTACTTATCTTTTTGCTATAATACTTTTTCATATGTTTACACTATCATCAATACTGCAACTATCATTTAGAAAGTTATATCCGAATAACTTAAAGGTGTACTGTATCAAGCTCCAAAGTTAGACATTTAAATTTTTTCCAAATTTTTTTTTTTAATACTTTATTTTTAAATGACAAATAAACACTAATTTTGCATTTTTATGTATATGTATGTTTTTGGATTACAAAAAACTATTTTTTTCCATTTTCAGATTGTCATAACTCTTTCGTTACTTATCTTTTTGCTATAATACTTTTTCATATGTTTACACTATCATCAATACTGCAACTATCATTTAGAAAGTTATATCCGAATAACTTAAAGGTGTACTGTATCAAGCTCCAAAGTTAGACATTTAAATTTTTTCCAAATTTTTTTTTTAATACTTTATTTTTAAATGACAAATAAACACTAATTTTGCATTTTTATGTATATGTATGTTTTTGGATTACAAAAAACTATTTTTTTCCATTTTCAGATTGTCATAACTCTTTCGTTACTTATCTTTTTGCTATAATACTTTTTCATATGTTTACACTATCATCAATACTGCAACTATCATTTAGAAAGTTATATCCGAATAACTTAAAGGTGTACTGTATCAAGCTCCAAAGTTAGACATTTAAATTTTTTCCAAATTTTTTTTTTAATACTTTATTTTTAAATGACAAATAAACACTAATTTTGCATTTTTATGTATATGTATGTTTTTGGATTACAAAAAACTATTTTTTTCCATTTTCAGATTGTCATAACTCTTTCGTTACTTATCTTTTTGCTATAATTCTTTTTCATATGTTTACACTATCATCAATACTGCAACTATCATTTAGAAAGTTATATCCGAATAACTTAAAGGTGTACTGTATCAAGCTCCAAAGTTAGACATTTAAATTTTTTTCAAATTTTTTTTTTAATACTTTATTTTTAAATGACAAATAAACACTAATTTTGCATTTTTATAAATTAATACCAAATACAATTGAAATTTTATTCCAAATCATCAAACAAAACCTCGGATCTAAAAGGATAAATTTCGGGTTGTGATTCTAAAATACGATAGCTATACAAATCACGAGCCATAAGTTGTCGATAACCCGTAGCGGTCTGATTATTATCGACGACTCCATCTTGCTTGATTGATTTCCCTGTTACCAGATAATGCATAAATTTACAAACAAACACAGCAGAGTCTTCTTCCCTTCCTTGAGGTATGCCTTTGGCGAAACCAAGATTCGCCTTAACTTGGGGGTTTCTTTCTTCATAGGAGAAACTCCTTTTAAAACTGGGCAAAACATCTCGCCAACGTTTTAGGGTTGCCTTAAGCAAGTCATGGTTTATGGAACGACGACAACTGCAAATTAAACTTGTATCGTTGCTAACAAGATCCATCTGCACAAGCAACCAAACGTTATCATTTAAACGTAACGGAATGTATAAGACATCCACGTCCCCCCAAGCGGGGTAAGGTGTCAAACTGCCGTCTGCATATTTTACAGCATCTGATCCGTGAGGCGGTAAGAGTAGAGACTCAAACTTGGTAGGCATTATTGTCCATCGCTTATATTCTCCAGTATTATAGCCAAGATACAACCGATAACGCATCCATCTTCTAACCCAACAATCTATATGCTGTAATGAATATACAATTATTTACATTTGAGATTCGATTAATAATATGGATAATAACATAATTAAATTACGTACCGCACGGAACAAAACAGAGCTGGAATTCTCATCTAACAGGGTACTCCAAAACTCCCTAGGTACCTGTGTACGACCTAAGAATACAATATAGCAACAGGTTTCATTCCCGCGCCTATCCCCGGTCAAGCAAAATTCCTCTACACTCCTGGCCCAACCATACTCCTCAACCAAGTCGATTGTTTCTGGTTGTTGATTACGTATTGAGGAGTTTTGAGTTTGCTGCTCCACAACCGCCTCCTCCGCCGCCCCTTCATAAGCAAGGTTATCCATTTCACATATTGTACGTTGCATCTCGTCAATGATAATTTGAAGTTCACGGGCTCGAGATCGTTGACTCATTAGGTCAATTCTCTCTTCTAACATCTCAACCTGTAGTCGAAGTTCCATAATTAAGACTTTTTGACTTCGCCACATAGTATTAGAAATATGTTTTTTTTTTTTTTTGTTTGAGATATAAGGGTAGAAGTAATTTTTTTTTGGATGTTGTTATTTAAGCCGGAGTGTGGTATTATATAGGAAACGTAGGCCTAAAGCCGGACTCTATGACACCGTCCAAGCTAAAGCCGGGCTCGGGGACCCCGTCCAAGCTAAAGCCGGACTCGGGGACTCCTTCTAACCCGCTGGTCACATCAAACACGAAGAAGCCGGGCTCGGGGAGTCGTTGTTTCAAATGGAAGCCGGACTCGGGGACGGCTGAAAGCCTATTTTTGAAAACCGGAAAAAATCGAGCCTATTCGTGAAAAATCACCTCCGATCGAGCCTATTTTTGAAAAAAATTCACAATTGGTGCAACTGTGAGACAGTGTTTATATACAGAATGAGTGATACATTTTTATTTTGACTTATTTGAAAATAAGTGATACAATTTGAAAATTTATCATATTTGTTAAAAGGTAGTGAGACCCACATATATTAACTATCTTTTTTAATATAGTAAAAATCACATTTATCCTTACTTTTTACTTTTAAATATCATTAAATTTACTTTGATCAATATATGTGAGACTCGTCATCTACTAATTATTTAATTTAATTTAATTGACATTCATTATCATATTTTACTTCAAAAATTTTAAACTCCGGAAGTCAAAAAAGCAACTCACAATTGCATAAGTGATCAGCGAATCTATCTACTAAGCCGCTCTAATAAACTTCCATCCTAATATCACTTATTTTGGAACGAAGGAAGTAACTTTTTTACTTTACAAAGCCACAGTGGTTTTAAAAGTCGTGGTCATAAATAGTTATTTTGAGAATTTGATGTCATAAATATGAATAATATTTTCATAGTCTCATTAAGAAACCTGTCCCCTTTAAAAAACTAGTAGTCAAGAACGATATATTCTATTTTAGCAAATGATGTCTAGCCTAGTTGGATTGATGCATGGGTTTTACTCCCATATGAGGCGTGAGGTCGGGAGTTCGATTCATGTAAACACCTCTTGTGGTGCCAAGTATGGAGGATTTTTCCCTGGAAATCCCTATGGGGGCTGGGTTTACCCTGTAAAGGAGCTCGAACCTGGGGGTGCTCGTTGAAATATTGCGAGTAGGCTTCCGTTGATATTATTTGCCGTTTCCAAAAAAAAGCAAATAATAAATTAATTTAATACTTGTTTTATTATTACAGCTTGTTATCTGGAAAATTTTCATATTTGAAACTGTTACACTCATATTCGTATTAGAATGTTGCAATTTTCTATTTACAGTACATATGTACTATTCATTAGAGAATTAAAACGGGTTTCCTCTCACGTGATTGACATGGCAAAATGTTGGATTCTTTCGGGTCCTGCTACTCGCACCATTTGGTGCCAAAAGAGAATAGTCAAATTAATTTGACTTTTTTAATAATAATATTTATTTTATATAAAATTTGATTTTTCTTAAATATCTTTTAATACATAATACATTATAAAAATTCAAATATGTATTTATGTACGGTTTGTCTTTACCTATATTTTGGTATAAATTTTATCATAATAGGAGACAGAAATATAATTGACTAAAAAATATGTTATATACAAAATAATATAAATTAAAAGTAAGAGAATCTTTCGTTTTACGTTATTGGATAAAAAGTATGTTTATCGTTTTGATATGTGTACCTGTGATTTGATGTCGCATTGAAATGTGTATCTGGATAACATAATTTCAAATATAAATAAGTTAACTTATATTTTCATTTCATTTTCATTTCCATTTAGTTATCATATAAACAAACACTGAGATATATTTTCACTTGTTATCAATATGAGTTGGAGTGAATATTGGAGATTGCATGATGATCCAAATTATGAGGTATTGTATTTTTCACTTAGTACTTGTTAATATACGTATTTTGTTTCCGTGTATATATTTATATATGTTTTATTTAGGCAAACAAAAGCACTCAAGACGGGGAAATTGAAAATGAGAATGAAAATAATGACTTCTCCTATAAAACATCGTTATTTGAAACTAACACGGTATAATACTCGGTCCATTAGTATATATTTTCAGTAAGCTAATAATGCAATAAGCTTACTGGATTCTAACAAAAAAAATTTGTTTTCAGGTGTTTAATTCTCGTCAAGAATTAATACAATGGGTACAAAATTTAGGTCTTTCTATTGGTTACGTGATTGTCATTGAAAGATCAAATACGTCAACTGTTTTATTTAAATGTGATCGTGGTGGTATAAAAAAAAGTAAAAAGACCACCACGATAAAAAGTACAACAATAAGAATCAATTGCCAATTCCATTTGGAAGGTAAACGTTTAAAGGTGGGTGATTGTTGGGCATTAAGGGTGTTGTGTGATACACATAATCATGACCCGACATTATTTATGGAAGGTCATGCATATGTGAGAAGATTTAACGCAAGCGAAAAAGATTTAGTGAAAGATTTGTCAACAAAAAATGTAAAACCACGAGATATTTTATCTACTGTGAAACAACAAAATCCTAATAATCTCTCTCTCATAAAAGACATATATAATGCACGTCAAAAGTATCGAAAAATAGAGAGAGCTTGAAAAACGCAAATGCAGTATGTTCTGTCATTTTTACACAAAGAAGGGTATATCTTTTATTTTCGTGCTAATCCATCAACGAACGAGCTAGAAGAATTATTTTTTGCTCATCCAAGATCACTGGATATATGGCGTGCATATCCACATGTGTTGTTGATGGACGCAACATATAACACAAACAGGTATGCAATGCCTCTACTTGAAATTGTTGGTGTAACACCAACTAATATGACATTCTGCGCAGCATTCGTTTATATGCATAAAGAAAAGGAGTCCAACTACACATGGGCATTAGATTGTCTAAAATCAACAATGGACGGATGCATTTATCCACGTGTTATTGTGACAGACAGAGAGTTAGCTCTTATGAATACATGTGAAAATGCATTTCCAGACGCTAGAAGATTGCTTTGTAGATGGCATATAAATAGAAGTGTTGTGAAGAACTGCAAAAGATTTATGCCAAAATGTTGGCCTACTTTTTATAATCCGTGGAATCTATTGATTCGCTCACAAACCGTGGAAGTTTATTTGTCCAAATTGGCACAACTTGAAGTTATGTTGTTGGACTATCCAGGTATTATTTAATATATCTAAGTTGGTTATTTATTTTGTTAAAATATATAATGACGTAAATCATTACAAATGGGGAGCTAAAGCATGTTTATTATATATTTTCAGACGTTATTTCTTATTTACGTAATGTGTGGTTGACACCATACAAGGAAATGTTTGTCTCTGCTTGGACTAATACATTTCTTAACTTCGGCACAAACACAACTAGTAGAGTGGAGAGTCAACACGCTCTGCTAAAACTACATTTAGATTCTTCACAATCAGATTTGCTGACATCTTTACCATTTATTCATCAAGTAGTGGTATAACAAGAGACATCTATTAAAGCAAGTATAGAGAAAAGTAAGATTTTCACTATTCATCAATTCAACATTCCTCTATTCAAAGAATTTGATGGTTACGTTTCTAGTCATGCACTTACTATAATTTTTAATGAATTTAAGCGGCTAAACGATTCTGATCCCCCAGCTTCATTGCATGAACATGCGTCATTTGTGATTGCGTTCGTTAATAATAATCATTTCGTCAGGGTAGAATTAAATGGTGAATATCCGGTGCCTACTATTATGCCACAATGGGTTTATCATAGATATGATTGTGCAGCTGCATGGCCTACTATGTATGTGAAGCGGATTAACAATTACGTTGAAGCCTTCCACTCTAATAATGTGTGATGTTATAATAATTCGAGGTGTATTTATATGATTTGAGTAATGTATTAAAGTACTAGTCTTTACATGTAATATTTTTGTTAATGTTTAACTACTATGCCTTTATCAATTTATCATTCTACTATTAACGTAGTTAAAAAATGTTAGTTTTTCAAATATATAGACAAAAGTAGGTTACGAAACCAAAAAATGTCTAATAATAAATACGTCTCAGAATGTGACAAATTTTATGTCAAAATGTAGAGAAAAATAAATGTGGAACAAAAATGTATTCGTTTTTTTTCTAAAGATTATAGATTAAAAGTTATCAAAGAAAAACGAATTTGATGCTAAAATAATTAATATTATTAATTTACTCCTCAAATCATTTAGTGCCAAAACTAATTTCGTTGGTGCGAGAAGAATCACCCGATTCTTTCCGGTTGTATACACATAATAAAAAATTCATGTTAAGACCCTCATCCTTGGAAAAATTAACATCCACATCCTCCACTTATATATGCATAAATGTTATTTTTGTAACTCATACGTAGTATTATATTATCTATGTATTAAGAAATTACGTAAATATACATTAGCTTAGATTTTTTTTATCTAATAATATATATTAAATTATATGTATTTATATTCTATAAATGAAATGTGTTAAAATCTAATTATACAAAATGAAATATTAATATTCTATAAACTCTATCATTAAAAAAAATTATACACTTTAAAATACCATAGCAACACACGGGCTATATATTGCTAGTTTATTACATTGTTTGTATTATTTTAAATTGATCACCTAATCTCATATATTTGAAAATGAAATAAAAATATTGCGTCATTTAATACTCCCTCCGTCCTACAAAAAACTTCTCATTTGATTTTTACACAAGTTTTTAGGTGATAGTTAGTGGTGGGGTCATTGATAATACTTTTGATTAAAATATAAGGTTGAATTGGAGAGAGAAATATAGTTAGTGGATACTAGTGATGGAGTCTTTAGTAATAATAGTTTTTTATTGTGTGGAGTCTATCAAATATGAAAAATGAGAAGTTTTTTGTGGGAAAAAAATTTAAAGTGAAATGAGAAGTTTTTTGTGGAACGGAAGGAGTATAAACAACTAACATATGGTTGTAATCATGTAATGTCAATTTATTCATCTAAAATGCATATATTTTTAGATAAAATTGTACATATGTTAAGTGCCAAATCTATATTTCATGTAACTATTTTAATATATGCATAACTGGAATTTAATTTATTTGCGCAAAGGCAACTATATACTTTAAGAATTCATTTTTGCACTATAATTTTTAATTTTATTTTTATTTTTCCAACTAATACAACATCATAGATATAATTAAAATATCATTTTTTATATGAAGAAAAAAGGCAAACGGACAACAAGCTGAGCCGTTATCCCTTTTTGAATTGTGATGAGGTTAGTAGGGATTACCCTATGTATATATAGGTAATTCCCAAAACCTAAATGATGAGGGACTTTTATGCTCACGTCATAATTTGATCTGTCAATATTCGCGAGCCCATGCTTTTGTCACGAGCCAAGCCATCCGCTTGTCAAGTTATGACCCTGTCAAGTTATGACCGCCTGTCAAAGTTATGACCGCCTGTCAAAGTTATGACCGCTTGTCAAAGTTATGACCGCCTGTCAAACCGCCCGTTAAGTCGCCTGTCATGATCCGTCATAATGGCGCTTCATGAAGCAGTCATAACAGTAAGGCGTTACACGATCATTGACGTCGTCATAATGGCGCTTCATGACTGCTTTATTGCAGTCATAATGGGCCAACGTTCCATATACCTGGCCATTATAAATACCTGGTCTAATTCATTGTCGAGGCCACACTGACACTGAGACAGATTCAGAAAGCCTAAAAACACAGAGTTCACACACTCTTACTTTCACATTCGCACTCAATCTTGATCACCCTAGGTTCGCCAAGAACTTGTTGGGTCTGCACTGTGATCATCGCAGGAGATCCAAGGTTGACGTCGCCTATTCTTTGTGTTTGACAATCGTTGTTTGAACATTGGCGCCATCCGTGGGACACGTTTTTAAACGGCGTTTCACATTTCCAAACTTTTTTTTTCCCCTCAATAATCAAACCGTTCCTATGGCAGATACACAGCCATCGCTGATCACTTCTTCATCGCCACTAATAACCACTACCGTGACTACGACTATACCCGAGGCGGTGATAACCTCGCCTAGTCGTATCATGGAACCATACGTCGATTCTGAGTGGACATTATCGGATGTCAGGTCGACACGAGGGTATCCCTCTTTAACAAGTCCACTTTTCTCCACAAGGCCGGTTGGATCAAGTTCGTTTACCTCACCACAGCCAGTGACGCCCATCCCTTCATGTCAGCCTCTTGTGTCCCACGGGACAAGCTCTCAGGAGGATGGCACGGATCCGGTCAGGCAGCTTGTTTCCAACTTTCCACAGGCCGCTATGCCGGGGGTTCGGGAGGATCCAATTGTGGAGTTACTCCGAAGGTTGGCTCAGAGTACTCAGCCACCACCGCCTCCTCCACCACCTACTTCATCGGACCTGTTGTCTCAGTTGGTGGCGGCGTTGCGCCCAGCACCGCAGCCAACGGTTGTTCAACCAGTAGATCCGTTGTCACAATTATTGGAGCAGTTAAGACAACCACCCATTCACACCCCACCACCACATCCACCACAGGACACATCTAATGACACGTTGCGCGTGTTGCAAGCACTCGTGTCCGCAGCCGTACCACCCAGAGCGGTCACTATGCCTTTGTCGGTGGTTAGTTCGAAGTTCTGTGACTGGGTGGCCAGATTTCCACTCCCTGACAAACAAAAAGTTCCGTCCATCGTTGGTACTTACGACGGTACACGAGATCCTGATGACCACCTTGCTCTTTTTAAACAGGCCATTATGACAGAGAAATGGCTAGACCCAGTCGCTTGTCACATGTTCCCTGGCACGTTGCAGGGTTTCGCTCGTGATTGGTTCGCTGACTGACCGGAGAGGAGTATTCAAGACTTTGCAGATCTAAAGGCTAAATTTGTAACTCACTTTGTCCAGCAAAAGAAACAGCAGAGAACTCATATAGAAGCACATTTGCTGCGACAAAGGGAAGGCGAGGGGTTACGCGACTTCATTCAGCGTTACACGCAGGAGTGCCAGAAAATTGTCGCCTTACCCGAAAGTCAGCAAATTTCGGGTTTTACCCTCTCCTTGCTTCCAGGACAACTGCAAGAAAAGTTAATCAAGAGAACTCCAATTACTTTCAAAGAAGCCACGGACAGGGCATATGACTATCTAAGGTCAAAAGAAACTGTCTCCCTGACAAGAGAGGTAGGCGGCAAGTCATGGACTGACACGTCAGATCGCAGGCATGATGCTCTAACTGGTGATCATCAACGAGATGAAAGGAGCAACCGGAGGTTTGGCCCATACGATAAACATCCGTCTGAGCGTGCTCTTAGCAAAACACCAAAAGAAATCTTGATAACAGAGCAGGTGTGCGCTACCTTCACACCTCCACCCCAGATGGAGCATAGGTCGGGTACGAAAAACATGAATAAATACTGTGATTTCCATGAAGATCATGGACACGACACGAATGCATGTAGAGAGCTAAAAAGGGAAATCAGGCGGGCTTTGGAAGAAGGCAAACTAGAACACCTTGTCCCTGGCGCTAAGCAGCAAGCAAATAAACCTCCACTTAAGAAGAGTTATGCCTGGCAAAAGAAGGGGGAAGACACAGAACATCCCGGACCACCTGATGGTCATATCCTCATGATACATGAGGGAGCCAATATTAACTGACCTATCAAGGTGCGATAGTCTTTACTGTCATTTCTTCCTTTATGTTTTCAATACATGTTTCCAAGCACATGGAATGTCATGGTCCTGCATGAAACTGGCGATAATAACATTTGGTCTGATCTTGTATCCCAATATTATCTCACAATATCATTTTTCTATGGTTTTTGCATAACCAAATAAATATTGAAGTAAGGATTCAATACAAAAGGCATAAGGCCACAATAGACATCTCAGTCTAAAGTCAAACATGCACTTTCATTACGTACAATGTTACAACTTGAACACGCATGTGCATGTACACAATTAAGCACATAGCTCAATACAACATGTATGAAGCCAAGAAAGACAACTTTGTCTGGCCAAATAACATACAATCATACTCGTCTTTTAATCTACTTGATAAAAGATAAGCACTTCTCACTGGGAAGCGACAATCCTCGCGAGTAAACAAAGTAAAGGTTAACCAACAAAAGTGCCATTGGCACAGTGTCACAGGCACAATATGAAGCATACATCTGAGATACCCAAATCCACCCAGGTCATTGGCATACAAAGGCATCATGGGCTCTCAAGAAAGTGTCATACGAACAACCAAATATACACACTGTCATGCACACCCAAGACGGTGTCATGGACACAACATCCATAATAAAAAGATAAAAACAAAAATGTGTTATTGGCTTGATCATCCAATAAAACATTATTTTTCAAAGCAAAGCAATGGACACGCAAATACGTACCTGTAAGGTGGCGAGCAACCCAATTAAACCTGCAAGATTTACAACTATTAGTAAGTTAATAAGGAGTTACGCGTTTAAAGCATGCAAAATAGTCGGACGATGTCCCTGCTCCTAAACCGTCGGTCTACTTAAACCCTAAAGCCGCCGGTAGACAACCGAACATTGGCACCATCATACCGCCGGTCCACCTAACAAGTTCAACCTAGGCTAAACCCTAATTGCTACTCAACTCGGTCTTGCGACTAGCTTTATCGACCACAACTTGTGACCGCCGGAGCCGGTCCACATTGTTTCGATCAAGACCACCGGTAAAACCCTAGATCGTCGGTTCCCCAACCCGTAAACCCTACGGCCCGTAAAACCCTAAAGTCGCCGGTCGAACACCAACGAACCGCCGGTCGAAATCCCTTAAACCGCCTGTCAATTTTTCAATATGCCTCGGACTTGACAGCCGGTTGTACCACCAAACCCTAACCCTCGGCTATACCACAAACCCCCCTTCGACCGCCGGTCTCACCCTGAGACAGCCGGTCTCACCCTACGACATCCTGTCTCGGTCGCCTGAGCCGTCGGTCAATGCAACAAACAGCCGGTCAAGGCGGTATCGCCGGTCTAAAATCTTACAGCCGGTCAATATGACCTACCGTGTCCAAAAGTGACAGCCGGTTAAAATCGACGCAAATCTCGGCTCGACAAAATTGTTTGCGATCGACGCAACCGCCGGTCAAGGCGATAAACCGCCGGTCTAAAATCTTAGCCGGTCGATAAATTGACAACCGGTCTAAACGCACGAAGTCTAAGGATCAACGAACTACCGTGTTTAACGGTCGATCGATGATAAAGCCTGCCGGTCTGCCTAGGGCAACCGATGCACTCGATCGATCGAACAAAAACAAAAAAAAAAAAAAAAAACAAAAAAAAAAAAAAAACCGGAAAAAGACTTACAAATGATGGTAGTTACGACTTGCAAATCGATGTTTTGGCAAATCCTAACTCGGGGGCATGATGAGGTTAGTAGGGATTACCCTATGTATATATAGGTAATTCCCAAAACCTAAATGATGAGGGACTTTTATGCTCACGTCATAATTTGATCTGTCAATATTCGCGAGCCCATGCTTTTGTCACGAGCCAAGCCATCCGCTTGTCAAGTTATGACCCTGTCAAGTTATGACCGCCTGTCAAAGTTATGACCGCCTGTCAAACCGCCCGTTAAGTCGCCTGTCATGATCCGTCATAATGGCGCTTTATGAAGCAGTCATAACAGTAAGGCGTTACACGATCATTGACGTCGTCATAATGGCGCTTCATGACTGCTTTATTGCAGTCATAATGGGCCAACGTTCCATATACCTGGCCATTATAAATACCTGGTCTAATTCATTGTCGAGGACACACTGACACTGAGACAGATTCAGAAAGCCTAAAAACACAGAGTTCACACACTCTTACTTTAACATTCGCACTCAATCTTGATCACCCTAGGTTCGCCAAGAACTTGTTGGGTCTGCACTGTGATCATCGCAGGAGATCCAAGGTTGACGTCGCCTATTCTTTGTGTTTGACAATCGTTGTTTGAACAAATTGCAAAACTAATTCTTTAAAAAAAAAAGTTTTTAATGCCTACACCAAAGAGTACACGTTTTATAACTAACTATACAACCAAATAAAGTACTAGTTACGGTGTGTTCATTAAAAATTATGGTTTATATATCACCACCTATATACTTTTGTGTGCACGGGTTGAACTCATTGATACAAAAATTTTGATAATGATTGTTACTTCATACTCCAACGATATAAGTATTCGGTTACCTGCCTTTCATATTTGAACGGTATAGTATTCGGTTAAATTAATGAAACTGTACTAAAACACACATAAAAAAGAAATGTACATTCTTTGTAGTATACCTATTGTGGAAATCATTCATACTTCGTATATGTTATTGTAGTTTCTCTCTTGAGAAAATTACACGAATGTTCTATGTGATTTGGTAAAAGTTTGGGATTTGATCAATAAGTCATAAAAATTACATGGATGACTCTAAATACCGAATCTTGTCACACTTTAGTCCATGATACTAACATCCGTTAAAATTAGATGTTAAATATTTACAAATGATGATTTTACCCTTTATCTTTTATTTTTTATTTAAAACAAACCCCACTCCAGCAATTTCCTTAAACCATGATAACGGATTCAACATAAACTCTAATATTGGCAAGGTTTCGTATTAGCTATGGAACTCCAGTAGATATGAACAGGGCCGGCTCAATGGGCTGGGCAAGCTGGGCGACCGCCCAGGGCCCCCAAACTTATACCTTACTAGAATGGCTCAAACTTAGCCCAAAATAAAAGTTGATTGATATTAGGGAAGGGCCCCATTTTATATTTTGAAAACATAAGTTTATTTAGAGTTTTATTTAGTTGTTATTTTTATGTATTATGGTTTGGAGCATGATTCGAAGCATGTTAAGGGCCCCATTTTCTATTTTGCCCCGGGCCCCAAATCGGCTTGAGACGGCCCTGGATATGAAAAAGTGTACTCATATTTGAAAAAGCTTAAACTCCACAATATTTCATAGACTTGGAACATGGATGTTAAAAATCAAATTTGTGAGCTTACAAAGGAAGCTTGAAGTTTATAGTATCATCAAAGTGTAATGTGTGTATTACAAAAAGAACGACATCTATCTATCTATCTACTAGTATAATAAAACAAGGTTTAGATGGCCACTTGGCAATTTCTTAGACTCCCATTTAACACGTGTCAGCTCTTCAATGCATCCCAAAAAAAAATTTCCCGCTCTTTGGTTTTATTTTGTATTTAATGAGGAAAAGTTTATATTTAAATTATTAAGTTAAAACAGATTTTTAAATTTCAAACATATGATCGGGTTTCTTAACTTAATACATATAATTTAGGATAGATTTGAAATATTCCTTAATTATCCACATTATTTTCGGAACAATATCATAATCATGCACCCTGATCGATTATATAAACACTTAAATTCTTTACGTCTTGATCATATAGATAATCATAATTCTGCAGTAGCATGTGTAATCTCCAATTTTATAAAAGTGCAGCTGTCTCAAACAGGTAATTTTAATGTATGAATCTGTTTCATAGTATACATTTTAACCTGTTTATCTGATTTTGCAGCAACCTACTATTTTTTTAACATATTTCTGTATAATTAACACTAATTTTAGCCAGTTTCTTTCATTTTGCAGCATCTTTCATTTTGCAGCATCTTTCATTTTGCAGCATCTTTAATTTTTTGATTCTACTCCTGTTGTTTTTGTATTTTGTTTCTATTTTCTACTTCATTTGCAGAAGTAATGAAATTAAATATTATAAACAGTTGACTTTTACATTAGATAGCATCAGTTCAACCGTAAACCATTATTATAAATTTTTAATTTTTGTTTCAAATTTTTAAAACAAAATATGAGTTGTGGTTACTATTTTGAGTGAAAATAACATTTTGACTTCTATAGTCAAATTAACATTGACTTTTATAGTCAAAATAACTTCGACTGTAATTTGTTAATTTTGAGTTTTTATGTTTAAGTTGACTTTTAAAGTCAAACTTTTTTTTTCTTCTAAATTACACTCAAATCTGTTGCATTTTAATCTAATTTGTATGTATGATGAATTCCTTTGATGATGATGATGATTAGTATATTTAAGATATACGAACTTTTATTTGATTCATTTTGTCTTTAAATTGGCTAGACCCACTTTCCTATTCAATGTAGATATTGTTATTCTTCTTCGCCTCTTCGGTTTACACTTTCTAAAAGGCCCAATAATAGGAGATGAGTAACATTTTATTTATATATTTATGTTTGCTCTATTTTGTTAAATTTGGAACTATAATTTGGATTTGTTGTTGATTTTGCAGGATATATGGCAAGGGATTGAATTTTCTCAGTCTAAATCTTGGAGCTCGAGTTGATGTTAGTTTTTTTTTTTTTTTTTTTAAATTCTCATCCGTATAAAAATCAGATTATACCATGCATCTTTTGTTATGTGTTTTTATTTTTTATTTTTTTAAATCTTACTAAAGGTTCAACCGGTGTTACATTTCATGATGTGGCAGTGTTGAAATAGCAGTCGAAGAGCTCCAAGAGGTACAACTACACTTCTTTTTTGTCTGTTAGTTAAAATTCGATTTTTTCAAAACTGTCAAAGATTTCAAACTTAACATATGATTTAGCTATTTTATATTCATTAAAAGTTATTTATATAATTTCCACTCATACTGCTTTTATAATTAGTTGGTCAAACACTTGAAGAATCCCGAATTATTACACAAAATGGGACTATGGGAGATTAGAAATTTTGCGAGCTCATGCCCGCAAAGTGAAGTTGTTAGAAACGGTTGATTTCAAAAATTTTCAAGGTATGACAATTTGGAAATCTTTTCAATTATTTCCTGAGTTTTTCATTAATTTTTCAGATCAAGTGTACTCGATTAAAATGTAGTATATTGCGTATGTGTGTATGCATTTTAATTTCCTCACTTTTTTTAATTTTAAAGATATTGAAAAAAAAATCTAAATTCAACAGTGCTTACATACGTACATGCATTTTCTTGTGAACGGGTTGATTCGGGTCAAGTTGGGTTATGTTTCATCTTTAACGGGTCAAATGAATAAATAAAAAAACCAGCTAAAAATGGATACACAAAAGTGTCCCTAAACGTTGATATATTGCATACAACCTTCTAAATTGCTTTATTTAAATTTTGAGTCACTATTGTAAATTTTTAGCTTTTGTTATCAAATTTAACAAATTATGACGCAATTTTTTTTATTTTTGTAAATGGCAAACCTGACATCTTCCAACCCACACTAAAAATGATCTATTATGGCACTAACCAGTTTCACGGGTTTTTATATTGTGTTTGACTTTAGTAGTAGTCAAAACACAATACAATAGTTTAATTGATTTTTATAAGTGAATAAAAGTAAAATATTATTAGTATTCTTAACATAATTCATAAGTTTTTGTGTTGTGTTTGACTTGAGTATTAGTCAAAACACAGTTAAATATTTCAAAAGGTTTTTAAAAAATGTTTGATTAGTAAATAAAAATAAGACTTTATTTGTATTCTTAACATAATTCACGAGTTTTAGTATTGTGTTTGACTTGAGTAGTAGTCAAATCACAATTCTCTATTTTTTTTGGATTAGTGAATAAAATTAAGACTTTAGTCTAACATATTTCATTTTAAATAATATTGTGTTTGACTTGAGTAATAGTCAAAACATAATTCAGTATTTTTATTAATTTTTTTTAAAATAAAAATTATTAGTGAATAAAAGTAAGATTATATTAGTAGTCTTAACATAATTCTCGGGTTCTTTTTAAAGCTTTATAATTATTTGAACATAAACTCACACAAGTTGCTAATATAAGTATTATATTTTCCTTCATATTTCCATTCAAACTCAAAACAGTTAGACTTTTAAAGTTAAATATGTTTATGATTTTATTTGTATGTGTATATGTGTCGGATTGGCCTGTTTTGATTGAAATCCAACCATAATTGAACCATTTGATCTATTCGTTTATGTTAAACCAAATACTACATAATTTTCTTTTAATCTATATAATATTTTTTTAAATTCTTAAGTATTGTAGAATTTAGTTTGGAATAAACCATATCACCAACACTTGGAGTTGCAAAACAATGAACATTATAGTCTATAGATACATTTTGTAATGTCTTATTAAATCTGTAAAAATCATACAATTAGCAATTTATTTTTATAATTTATAAAAATCACACTCAGTAAAATGAGGACAATCCGTGATTTTTCACGGGTCATAACCTAGTCTTATAATAAAACAAACCTTATAAGCCACATGTCCCTTTTTTAGACCCCCTCTTGCTGATGTGGCAGCTTCTAAAGACCCCCTCATTTTGATTTCCCACCAGTCGTTCTCCTCCGTAATTAAGTTACAAAATGATTAATTATTTGGAGTAAGTAAGTTCGTTGATCCTTATCCACTACTCTTGGTGAGAAATGGAATTCGAAATCTTAAAGATATGTTCTTTTTCTTTGTTACACTCAATTCATATCGAAATGGTTATATATTTGTAATTTTCATGTAATGGGTGGAGTTTTCTGATTGTCAAAATTTTCGTGATTCATTTACTTCATAGGAGATATTTGCATATACTTACTCCATTATTTATACCACTTTTTTAAAATCAAATTACATCTAATGAAAAAAGTTGGATCTACTTTAACCAGTATTTTTAAATTTTTTAATGATCTGTGACTTATTTGATGATTAGTGTTTTTTCTCTCTCAGGTTTATGTGTCACATAATAATGCAAGTCCTTTTTCAATCTCAGGAGATTCAGGTCCAAAGTTCCTTTTATGGTCAAATTATTCTTTTTTAGATGGTTGCGTTATTATATTGTAGATTCATATGTTTGATATTAAACAGAGGTATACGTAAGAGCACATGAATGATGAAACTACTTATATATAATTCCAGTAGTGATTTTACACATTAAATCATACTTTTTAATAGTTTTATGCCTGCCATTTCTTTGCTATAATAAAGAAATTATTAAATCCCCATAATTCAAAATTCTCATAAGGAGGAATTTGTTGCAGCAGAGGTGGAACCAATCTATCAATTCTCTAAGCCTGTAATGGTATGAATTCACTACTGATGCTAATTGGGTGGGTTGGTAACGAGTTAAAATGGGTATGTTTTACCCTCCATTGTCGATTGGGTCAGGTTGACTCATCAACAATTTGTTCCTTACTTTCTTTGAGTTTTATATATAATTAATGTATTAAGTGTGGTTACAATAAAACCCTTTTACTTATCATGGGTCAATTTTCTAATAAAACCTTTTAAAAATGAAACGGGTCAAAACTATCTGAAAATCATTTTTGGGTTGCTTTATGTTCGTTCGTATCTTTGCTAATAAAACATATTTACTTATCATGGGTTACTTTAAGGTTTTATTGACTTGATACTGATTGTTTTTCAATTTTTTAGTTTTTTCAAAATTTTCATATATATATTTTTTTTAGTTTTTAAATTGTTATGTTTAGTGGTTAGGGTTAGGATTAGGGTTTATTGTTTAACTACAAATAACGTAAAATAAAAAGGCAATATACTCCATACAACCTCCTGTTAAACTGTTTATGCAACAATTTTTTTTTAACGACAAGTTAGTAGGTTAGTGGTTCGATATACGCAGTGACACTCAAGCGGACAATATTTATTCCTCGAACATATATATTTTTTTTTTTTGGAATAAACCCCTCCACCTTTTTTTCTCCTAAAGAATGCCCCCAACAAGTCTTGAACCCAAGACCTCTTGAAGGCAAACTCCCCAAGACAATCCTTGGTGGCCAATTGATCTATAGTCTAGGGAATTAATTCCTACACCACACATTTTGATATTTATACCACACAGTACAAGTGTTACTGCAAACTGTACAAGAATATAATGTATCTCTTATGGTACATAGATTAAAACATGTGGTGTTATCACTCCTTATAGTCTATACATATAACCTAACAAAATAAAGCCCAACAAAACTATTAAGCTAACACAAATTTCTTTGTGTGCCACTGTGCCAAGAGATTAAACTACCATGTTTGAGCATTTAACATCACAAAAATCATAGAGCAATTTTAAAGTTTCAGAGTCAAGATTTTGGGGTTACGGATTTTAAGTATAAACGCTTTCATCCACCTAAATGACCATTTTAGTGTTTCAAATTATCTATCAAAGTATCAAACCACATAACTCTAACTTCATAATTTCTCAAACCACACAACTGGGTACCGGAAAGTTAACCTCGTGAAACTGTGGAAACTTGACGCAAACCAGAAACTATAAAAGAACGATACTCAAAGAGATACTTTTTAAGTTTTTATTATTGATTAAATGTCTTTCCTGCTAGAATAATTAGTCTATAAATAAGCGATTTTTGTAGACATATATTACAAAATCGACGAAATTAAAAGGAAATAACGAAATTGGTCAGCTAAAATAAATGCGTTACTCTCTAGCATCATCCCATTTCCACGAGTTTTTCTATGATTACACAATCACATAGATAATGAAATAATTTAAAACGAAGGATAAATCAAAATCGAGGGTCTAAAGGGTCACTTTTGACACGTCAACCGGGTAGACGCATATTAAGGCTACATGAATAAAGTTGATGATTTGACTTTGGTGTACGCAACCTAACCAGTATTTCCGTGACTATTTGTGTACACTCTATTAAAAAAAAAGATTGAGTTAATTACTCATATATAGAAGCTAACTGTTAAAAATACACGAGTACTAACTACAATCTAATAAGATTACTTGAAATAAAGTTAATCGCCATACAAGAGTCAATTTTGGTCCTCTTTTTGGATAAAGCACGTTCAAAACTTGTTAGATTTTAAGATTATTCCAACCACACAGAAATATAGATATACTATAAGACTTAAAATAAAAGGAAAAGATGTTGTGGAATTAAAATGGGGAGGATATTTAGGTGGGAGTATTTTTCAAGTGTAAGAAAAGCGGGTAGGGGCGTAAGTGGCATTGATAATGGACGACAGCTGGTAGATTCTTCCAAAGTATACCCCGGTTTTCTTTATGTTTTCTTATTTAAATAGTGGGTCCCCTGAAACCTTTAGCCCAATGCCCGTTGCCTTCACCCTTCTATGATATACAGTTCATGATTTTTTTTTAGAAAATTATATGGAAGGTATTTGTGATTTTTCAATGTAAGTTATTGGAGTTTGTTTATTATACTGAACATTTTTTGTTACAACTTACATTAGTGGTCCTTAAGTTGTTAATTGAATGATCAAACTATCCTATTAGTCTGTTTTTAATAAGTGAAGATAATTGAGTCTTAACGGGGTCCACAGAGATCCCCTACCATCGATGATGTGTCCCTACTATTCCACATATTGAATGCCGAAATGACTTTTCCTTTTTTGAAAGGCAAATATATTTACTACCGGACCTAAAATGTAATAAAGGCGGGACCAACAAGAAAGACGAAAAGGAATGATGTTCAATCTTTGAGAAGCTGTAATACAGAAAGTAAAACGTTCAAATGATGTTCCCAGTTGGAGGTAGGGATGCAAATTTAACCCGCGGGTACTCGAGTCTTATGGGGCGGGTATTACCCGTCTAAACGGGTAACGGGTCGGGGACGGGTTTAAATTTCATACTCGAGGGCGGGTACGGGTTTTATAATTGTCAGGATCGATTAACTATAGATTAGTTAACAAACACCTTTAGATCTAATTGATGATAGAAGTTACAGCGGATTAACACTATATCAATATGATTAAGAACAATGAACTGTAAGAACCATATGCAATAATATTAAGAACACAGTTTCACAAAAAGCTTCAATGTATATTATCAATTAACAATACACACGTACGTTTACAATTCGTAAGGAACTATATATAATAGTCCTTGAAGCTAAACTATTTACCCTAGTTATTCTAGGACTTGATTTACATTGAATAATAAAAGATATACATTGAATTACATTCTATAACTATCTCTGCGAAGATCTCGGACTTGATATGCTTCCAAAACGCGTACCAGTAGTAACTGCAATCACCAGTAGTAAATATGTATCGTCAGTAGTAACTCTGGTGACCAGTAGTAAGTCCAAAACCAACGTCAGTAGTAACTACTATGATCAGTAGTATCTTCACTCTGTGCTTAATCAGTAGTAACTTTAGTTATAGACCTCATCAGTATCAACTCAACAGTAGTAAGTTATTCTGCCCCATCAGTAACAACCATAGTCTTCATCAGTAATAACCAGATCAGTACTAACTGCAGCATCAGTAATAAGTTGAACTGTGTTTTGCTCCAACAATCTCCCCCTAAACTTATTGATTCTCTTTCAATCACATAAGTTTCTTTTGTTCTTCTTCTTCCCTCTTTCTTTTCTCTAGGGTTCTTTGATTCTGTTGTCTTCTTTGCTCAATGATGTATTTGCTGTTTTTCTTTGTGAAATAAGTCAATTTGTTCTGGAACATTACAGCATCATATGGCTTCATCATTGTGTTAGTGAATATCTGATACATAGTCTTTTCTGAATGTGGATATTCTTTTTCATATAAGTACAGTTCACATCTTTTGCTTGATCTTTCAAAGAAATACATATTTGCAGTTGGGATCACATTCCAAGCATAAACATTTTCTGGATTTGTAAATAGATCTGGGTAGTTATCTGGATAAAATGCAGCATCAATCATTCTTGTCAAGTATCCAGCACCAGACTCTTTCCATGATTTCTTTGACATCCTTGGTTTACCAATGATCAGAAGTTTGATTACATCACTTCTTGAACAGGATCTAACCAATGGTAACCATCCAGTGAATCTTTGAACAGCTTTATCTTCCCTTGTAATTTCGATGACATTGTTAGACATAACTCTCCAATTGATGATTGGATTGTTCTGCAAGGGAGCAACAGGTAGTTCAAGAACAGGAATGATTTGTTCTGTTTTTGACTTCTTTTTAGCACTTTGTTCTTGAGTAACCATCTTTCTTTTCTTTGTTTGGGGAGTTGAGGATTCACCAGTAGTTGATATACTACCAGTTTTAATTAAATTTGGACTGATTGGAACTAAGGCTTTTGATTTCTTTTCTTCTTCTGCTTCTTGTTCAGCCAATTCTTTCTTCTTGGCAGCACAATATTTTTCAATAATAGTTATCATCTTCATTCTGCCAAAGGACTTTGCATTGTGCCCTTTTGTTTTCAAATATTCAATCATATTGGTCTTCTGTTCAAATACGTCATCTGTTAATTCACTTTTTGTTCTTTTGCATTCAGATACCAGATCTTCAAGACATTTAATATGTTCTTCTTCAACTGTTCTCAGTCTTCTAAATTCTGCCTTTTGAGCTTCTAACTGCATATCTGTTATTTGAACAAGTATTTGAACAGGTATTTCATTTTTATCCTTCTTTTTCTTCTCTTCCAGAGCTTGATACTTAGCTACTTTCTCCAAATATCTCTTGTGCTTCACCTTCCATCTTGATTTTTTATCAGCTCTCACAAGATTTATCTTGTTTACCATGTAGTGACCAAGTGCTCTGTTAGGGTAATCTTCATCATAAACTTCTTTACCCTTTCCAACACAAGCTGAAGGTGGAGGTGGAATGTATTTCATATCTGGCACACCTCTGATTATTATTGAAGGAGAAAATAATGTAAGTTCATTTTGTTGAAGAATTTTTGGATGTGGAGGAAGTGAGCACTCATCAACTTCAAACCAATTCACATTATCATCAATGTCAGGTATGATAAGTGGTTGATCAGGTGTAGGTGGTTTGGTGATGATTTCAAATCGTTCTCTTTCAATTAGCTCTGGGAGCACTAGTTCTTCCTCTTCAGTAGTAACCAAGGTAGTTACTACTGGTGTGACTTCAGGAGTTACTACTGATAGGGCATCAGTAGTGTTCGGTGCAGTCATTTCCTCTTCTTGATTTACTACTGGTATGATATCAGTAGTAGAAATTACTACTTGTTCTTCTATATGTTCACCAGTAGTAGGCTCAACAGTAGTATCCATGTCTTCTGGGCCTTCAACATTTACCTGGCCTTTATCAACTTTAGTTTCTTTAAGATTTAGGAGAGAGGTTGCTGCTGCTACAATTGATTCATCAATCATGGTTTGAATGTTGTCCTTCTCCCCCTTAATGAGCTCAACTGGTGGAGCCTCACTATTATCAATCTTCTTTTTCAATCTTTTTCAATCTTTGTTTGTTGATGAAGCCTGTGCTCGTATAACCTTATTCTTTTGTTGATTGTATTAATGTGCCTTTTCATGTATTGCATTGTTTTTCCTTGATTTGTGAGATATGTAAGACAATTTTGTACAGTGGATTCAAGGTATCCCAACCTATCCGTCAATTGTGTTTGTTTAATACTGCCCTCACTCCATCTAGCAAGATCATCGGGCTCACTGACAGGTACATTGGCTTTAAGGTTTTCCATCATTTCCGTCAATTCATCAGTTTCAGGTCTACCCTCATCACTTCTAGGTGATGAAATGGGTTGTTTGGACACCCTCTTCTTCCTAGAAGAAGCAGTGGTGCCCCCCTTGTGGTTTCTTGGCACCGGGGTCCTCTTAGTAATTCCTCAAAAGAGTCATCACTTAGAGTTACCGAGGTCTGGGTCTTAGTGATGTTTTCACTGTCCTGTGCACCCACCTTTGGGGCATCAGTAGTGAAAGCCCTCGCCTCATGTCCTCTCTCCTCCTTGGAGGACAACTCTTGGAGCCTGGGGTTTGACTCAATTTGTCCCCTGGTGTCCTTTAAGGAAGATTTCTTCCTTTTATAAATAGTGGAAATATTTGGGGTTACATTTGGTAGGTCTTCCACAGAGTGAAGAGTAGCACTCTGAGGATTTATTTCAAGTTCTTGGGACACATTCAGGACTTCTATTTGTGTGGGTGATTGAGTGACTATTGGGGGTGGTGTTTGGGCTGCATTTGGGGGTGATGGAGTGGGTTGAGGTTCAATTTGGGTTGTAATTTGGATTGAACCTTCTCCAATAAGTGAGTGATCTTTGATCATGTTAGGAAACAAAGGGGTTTCCTTGCCCGAAAATTTAAATTGTTTTCTCATATTGGAGAAAACTTTCTTGTTCAACTCAGGAATTATAAAAATATTTTTAGGAGTTGACAAGTTTTGTAATTCACAGTTTAAGATATGTTGAAGAAATCTGGGATACATTAAAAATTTTGAAGTACTAAGATTTCCCAACATACCTTC
The DNA here is from genome assembly GCA_963853835.1 of Calendula officinalis. Taxonomy (NCBI): domain Eukaryota; kingdom Viridiplantae; phylum Streptophyta; class Magnoliopsida; order Asterales; family Asteraceae; genus Calendula; species Calendula officinalis. Next base: position 49,085,349 of record OY970829.1, on the reverse strand, counting down.
AAAAATCATATTTGAAAAATTAAATACCTGGTCTGTGCATAAACAAACAACATCAGATGCTATTGATTTGTTAAACTCATTCCAGGTACTTCTTTTAGGAGAAATACAATGTTGAATGTTATGTACCAGAAATTTTCATTGTGGGGAGAGAAGACCTTTTTGAAAAGTGACTATGTCTAGTCTTCCCTCATATCCCATTTTACTTAAAATTTCAACAATGTGTTCCTTAGGAAGAGAAAACATACCTGCATCATCATGTAGTTGTAGATGGTGTCGAATTGATTGTTCAGTTATTGTGACCGTTTTGCCGTCCACTGTTGATTTGATCATAGACATAGTGGACCCTTCGGTTCTTTCAGCATTAGTCCAGAAATCAACCAAATGTTGTTGATATGCTTTCGGTTTGACAGTTAAAGCAAACTTTATATAAGAGTTTTTCAAGAAATTTACGATTGGAAGAAAACCTTTTGTTCCGTCTGGATTCTTTAGAAACGCACACATGTTGTGAAACTCTGAGTATTTAAGATCCGTTTGAACGTCAAGAGATTGTAGAGTTGCCATTGTTTGTTGATTTTGAGAGAAATAAGCAAGAATTTTGTTACTGATGCAGGGTTTATGATCGCAAGTTATGGTTTATCGAGAGTATTTAGCAAATCGAAGTGAAGATAATGCTCAATTAATCGACTTCTGCTATTTAGATCTTACGATTTATCCTGCAAAAATACGAAATTGCCCTTCGAATCATAACACAACGGTTATTTTCATGAGGGTTAGTTTGGTAAAATGATAGTTGAAAGACCAGTAGTAAATTAGATACCAGTAAGAAACCGTCAGTAGTAACTAAGAACGTCAGTAGTAACCAAGGATTTGGACATCAGTAGTAACTATTGACCTCAGTAGTAACTACTAGCATACAAGACCAGTACTATATGTGAACACCAGTAGTACTGTCTTACCAGTAGTATTTATGTAAACCTAATACACACCAGTAGTAATGAACTACCAGTAGTATTTTGTGCACATGCCTACACATCAGTAATGTAGATCTACCAGTAGTAAAACACTTAAACAAATAAATAACTTTTTACAACACAACTTTACACATGATTTTGAGAGAGAAATTAATTTACTAAAATCATTCCAATACTGCTAACCAAGAAGTTGAATCTTCCTACATCAAAAGCTTTTGTAAAAAGATCTGCTAATTGATCATCAGTATGAATTTTAACTACTTTGATTAATTTTTTTTCATTGCAATCTCTTATAAAATGAAATCTTATTTCAATGTGTTTAGTTTTAGAGTGTCTTACTGGATTGTTCACAATACTAATAGCACTTTGATTATCAATAAAAATAGGAGTTTTAAGAATAGAGATACCAAAGTCTAGAAGCTGGTTTTGAATCCACAGTACTTGAGCACAACAAGCAGATGCAGCTACATACTCTGCTTCAGCAGTTGATGTTGATACATTGGTTTGTTTCTTGCATTGCCATGACACCAGTCTTGATCCAAAGAATTGACATCCACCAGTAGTGGACTTTCTATCTTGACATTCACCTCCATAGTCACTATCTGTGTAGGCTATGAGTTCAAAGGGTGAATCATGTGGATACCATAGACCAAGTGATGGTTTGCCTTTCAAGTATCTGATTATTCTTTTGACAGCCTGCAAGTGTAGTTCTTTAGGTCTTGCTTGATATCTTGCACACACACAAACACTATACATAATGTCAGGTCTTGATGCAGTTAAGTACATCAAAGAGCCTATCATTGATCTATATAAGTGTTCATCTACATCCTCCCCCTCAACATCAGGATGTAGGTGTTTGTGTGTTTCCATTGGTGTACTTGCACTCTTGCAGTCTTTCATGTCAAACTTCTCCAAGATGTCTTTAACGTATTTTGATTGGTTTATCAAAATACCATCTGTTCTTTGATTGACTTGGAGTCCAAGGAAGAAGTTCATTGGACCCATGGAGCTCATCTTGAATTTGATTTGCATGAGATTTTCAAACTCTTTACATAATGAATCATTTGTTGATCCAAAGATGATATCATCTACATAGATTTGTACCAGTAGTATATCATTTTTGACCTTTCTTGTAAACAGAGTTTTGTTAATGGCTCCTCTTTTGAAATCATTCTTCAGTAAGTATGATGACAATGTATCATACCATGCTCTTGGTGCCTGATGTAGGCCATATAGAGCTTTGTCTAGTTTGAAGACATAGTCACCATGTTTTGGATCTTCAAAACCTGGAGGTTGGCATACATATACTTCCTCTTCAATTTTCCCATATAGGAAAGCACTCTTTACATCCATTTGATAGACTTTAAACTTCTTGTATGAAGCATATGCTAAGAAAATTCTTATTGCTTCAATTCTAGCAACAGGAGCATATACTTCATCATAGTCTATTCCTTCTTCTTGAGTGTATCCTTGGGCTACAAGTCTGGCTTTGTTCTTGATCACTATACCTCTTTCATCTTTCTTGTTTCTAAAGATCCACCTTGTTCCAATGGCTCTTTTTCCTTTTGGTAGAGGTACAAGTGTCCAAATAGCTTGTAATTTGAATTGAAGGAGTTCTTCTTGCATTGCCTCAATCCAGTTTGAGTCCTTCATTGCTTGTTGTATTTTCTTTGGTTCATCCTGAGACAGAAAACATTCAAACATACATTCATTAGCAATTAAACTTATATTACACATGTTTGCAGTTAGACTCTTATGCAATTTGCTTCTTGTCTGCATGCTTGAGTTCACATCACTGAGGACTTGATCCAGAGGATGATTCTTTTCAGTTCTTGTGCCATGAACTTTGTCAACACATAGTTGGTTTTCAAGATTGGACTCATTTGGTTCAGGAGATTGTTCCTCTTGAGGTTCTTCATTGTCATTGATGTTTGGTTCATCATCATTTGTTGGTTCATAGTTACTACTGGGATCAGTAGTATTTAAGTTGTTACTGGGATCAGTAGTATTTAGAGAATTTAGGTTATTGCTTGGACCAGTAGTATTATGAGTACTATTACTGGTACCAGTAGTATTGGAATTACTACTGTCCTCATTGTCTGAATCACTACTGCTCTCAGAATCTGAGTTATTACTGTCCTCAGTGTTAACTGTGGGAGCAGTATCAACTACTATGTATCTCATCTCTTCTTGACCAGTATTGAAAGATGATGTTCCTTCCTTTTGAGGACGACAATTTGAATCACCTGCATTTATATCCATGTTAGTATTAAAGGATTTGGTCAGATTGTCTATGTTAAATAGCCAATCTGGACCATTTCCTTGTTCATTAGGAACATTCTCATTAAAGGATACATCGATGCTTTAATAATCCTTAATCTTTTGTTGAACACTCTGTATGATTTGCTTTGAGCAGAGTATCCCACAAAGATTCCATCATCAGCTTTGCAGTCAAACTTACCAATTTGTTCTCTTGTAATCAGAATAGTACAAGGACAACCAAATGATTTTAAAAAACTTATAAAAGGTTTTCTTTTGTTAAAAAGTTCATATGGTGTTTTATAATGTGGCTTAACTATTAATACTCTGTTTTGTACATAATAGGCAGTATTAACAGCTTCAGCCCAAAAAGTAATTGGTAACTTTGAATCTGCTAACATTGATCTTGCTGCTTCAATGATTGTTCTATTTCTTCTTTCAGCTACACCATTTTGTTGAGGAGTTCTAGGTGAGCTGTATTGCCTGTCAATACCTTTAAGATCACAAAAGTTAATTAAGTTAGTATTTTTAAATTCTGTGCCATTATCACATCTTATGGCTTTAACTTTTTGATCAGATGTGTTCTCCAGTTTAACAATTAAGTTCTTGATGAGTTCACTTGTTTCATCTTTTGTCCTGAGAAAGAAAACCCATGTATATCTGGAAAAGTCATCAGTAATAACAAGACAATATTGTTTTTTTCCAATACTCATTACATTTGTAGGTCCAAAAAGGTCCATATGTAAGAGTTGTAAAGGAACAGAAATAGAGTTGACAATTTTGGACTTATGAGAAGACTTGTGTTGTTTACCTTTTAGGCATGCAACACAGTGATGATCACACATGAATTGTTTTTGTGGTAATCCAATTACCAGATTCTTTCTTACTAAATTGTTCATGTTTTTAAAGTTTGTGTGACACATCCTTCTATGCCAAAGTTCTGATTCAGTAGTGTTTGCCTTGGATATAAAACAGTTGACCTCATTTGAAGAAATGAGTTCTCCCCTATATCCAGGCAATACACATTGGTTCTCCTTGGAGTTCTTAAAACTACATATTTTTCATCGAAAATAAAGTCAGGAGAAAGAATGATGCACTCAATGTCTGTGAAAAGAATTTTGTTCTTTTTATCACAAACTTGAGACACACTGACAAGATTGTATTTTAGCTCAGCTACATAAAATACATCATCAAAAGTAAATTTACCATTAGAAACAGTACCTTTGCCTGTAATCTTACCTCCCTTTGGGTTTTCACCAAAGGCCACATAACCTCCATCAAATAACTTGAAGTCTTTAAGTATTTGCAGATTTCCAGTCATGTGCCTTGAGCATCCACTATCAATATGCCATGTTCTACCTTCTTCAGGGATCTGAATGCTCTGCACAAGTAAGTGAAAGGTTAGTTAATTTTGGGAACCCAAGCTTTATATGTCTTGGGTTCATCCTTTGAGAAATAAGATTTAGGAGATTGGACTTTAAACATTCTTGGTACCCATACCTGTTTACTACTGGTGTTTTGTTTTACTATTGTCCTTTTAAATTTGGTACTGGTGTCTGAGTTTACTACTGATCTTGGTCTATACCCATGATTTTTAGCTTTTGAATATTTTACTACTAAGGGACCAGTAGTATTTGGGTACTTACCATGTTTAGGATGACCAGTAGTGTTTTTAAAGTTTGGTTTGGCAGCAGTAGTATTTTTAAAAGTAGGGTTTTTACCAGTAGTGTTTTGGTACTGGTGCCTAACAGCATGATAATTAGGTTTAGAATCAGTAGTAAACCTGTTAAAGTTTCTACTAGTGTTGGAAAAAATAAAATATTGTTTATTTTGATTTGTTTTTCCATTGTTTTTGAAATAGTTGATGTTCTTTGGGCTTCCAACTCTTTTATTTTGCACAAACTTTGGTGCATTTCTTCCAAATTTTGGTGTTTTAGATTTTTGAAATTTAGTTTTATTTACTACTGAAGGACCAGTAGTATCTTTCAACTTTTGTGTTTTTGCTTTAGAATTTTTAAATTCTTTGAACTCTTTACAGTTAATTGGATTGAAGTGACAATCCTTTGCTAGATGATTTACTTTGTTGCAAATAACACATCTTAATTTCTTATCCTTAGCACCTTCAGGTTTTCTTTGATCTAAGAGTTGATTTTTATTTCTTTCATTTCCCCTTCTTAGAATTGTTGGTATATTTTATGCATTATATTTGGGAGATTCATTTGGACTTTGTGCTGTGTGAAAACTTGTATCAATTGAGTTTGTAGTTTCAGTTTGAAAAATTGTAAATTCAATTGAGTCTGTAGTTTGATCATCATCAGAAGAATCATTTGATTCAGATGTTTCATTATTAGATTCAGTTTGATTTTCATTGTGTAATTCATTTATGATTCTTTCTGAACTATCTCTAAGTGGAGGAATGAATTTAAGTGGAGGAATGAATTTTTATGGAGGTGGTACATCATGATATCCCACTCCATGCACAACCTTTTCAGTGGTTTGATTACTTGTTAATTCATTAACAATTTGTGAGCTTCTTTCAAACTTTTTAATGGTTAATTTGTTTTGTTCTAATTCCATTTGAAATTCTTCTAGTTTGATCAAAGTTTCTTTTTATTTTAATTCAAGATGTTCTTTTTCATAAGTGGTTTGTAGCAATTCTTCTTTTATCTTTTGATCAGTGATTTTATAAATTTTAATTTGATTTTCAAGATCAGCTATACAACCATTATATTCAATTCTTCTGTTTCTATTTAGAATCATCTCTGCAAGTGTTTCTTTATTTAGTTTTTCTAAATCTTTATAAGCTTTAATGTATTCATGAGTGCAAGATTTAGAAGGTACCTTAGTAGGAGAGTCAGTGAAAGCCATGAGAGCTTGATTCTGTGCATGCTCCTCTGCTTGAAAACTCCAGTCATAACCTTGTCCTTGTTGTGAAACAAGAGCAGTTGAGTTTGATCTTTTGTCTGGCTGAGGACATTCTTTAGCAAAGTGCCCAAGGTTGTTACAGTTGTAACATTTGACTTTAGTCTTGTCAAATCCAGCCTTGTCACCTTTGTTGAAGTTTAGATTTTTTCTTCCAGTCCTCTTCAAGAACCTTTTGGTTCTAAGGCTCAACATAGCCATCTGCCATTTAAGATCCATCTCTTCAAGATCATCAGGATTCAGTTGTTCCAAGTCATCACTAATTAGTGCAGTATGCACATGACTAGTGAAGAAGGATTCTCTTGCAGCATCTTCACAATCTGCAGCCTTTGCAGTTTCCTGACCTGTTCCTGTACTTGACACAAAAGCAGCATTGTTTGAAGATAAATTAGGAGTTTTAGAACTTACCTCAGATTCAAACACTCTAAGCTCATTGTACAATTCATCCAGCTCCTTTTCTTCCAGGGCATCACCTTGTCTATATATGACTGTGTACATAGACCATTCTTCTCCAAGAGATCTGAGAAATTTTCTGTTGACATCATCATTGTCAGGTTTTACACCAACTTGATTTAATTCACCAATAAGTTTGTTGAATCTATCAAAGGTTTGAGATAGAGATTCATTCTTTTGGCCTTTGAAGTTTTCAAAGTCCTGCTTCAGTACAGACTTCATGTTTCTTTTGGTGCTTTTAGTGCCAACAAATCTCTTTTCCAGTGCCTGCCACAACAACTTTGCATCATCATATTCAACAAACAGATGTTGATAGTCATTAGGAATGGCCAGTAGTAGAGTGCTTAGAGCTTTGAGTTCTATCCCTCTGTCTTTCTTTTCCTTTTCACACTTGAGTTTGTCTGCTTCAGTTGCAGAACTTGTTGCTTGACCAGGAACAGTTTTGTTTCCTTCAATGACAACTTCCCACATGGAATAATCAGTAATAAGCATGTATTGCTTAATACGATTCTTCCACATCCCAAAGTTATTGGGAGTGAGTATAGGGATTTTATTAGCTTGAGTGCTTTCATTGTTATCAGTCATGATTAACAATCTGTGTGTTTTAAAGATTAAAACTTTTTGTTGTTCTTAAAATTCGTAGATCTAGAACCAATAAGCTCTGATACCACTTGTCAGGATCGATTAACTATAGATTAGTTAACAAACACCTTTAGATCTAATTGATGATAGAAGTTACAGCGGATTAACATTATATCAATATGATTAAGAACAATGAACTGTAAGAACAATATGCAATAATATTAAGAACACAGTTTCACAAAAAGCTTCAATGTATATTATCAATTAACAATACACACGTACGTTTAGAATTCGTAAGGAACTATATATAATAGTCCTTGAAGCTAAACTATTTACCCTAGTTATTCTAGGACTTGATTTACATTGAATAATAAAAGATATACATTGAATTACATTCTATAACTATCTCTGCGAAGATCTCGGACTTGATATGCTTCCAAAACGCGTACCAGTAGTAACTGCAATCACCGGTAGTAAATATGTATCGTCAGTAGTAACTCTGGTGACCAGTAGTAAGTCCAAAACCAACGTCAGTAGTAACTACTATGATCAGTAGTATCTTCACTCTGTGCTTGATCAGTAGTAACTTTAGTTATAGACCTCATCAGTATCAACTCAACAGTAGTAAGTTATTCTGCCCCATCAGTAACAACCATAGTCTTCATCAGTAATAACCAGATCAGTACTAACTGCAGCATCAGTAATAAGTTGAACTGTGTTTTGCTCCAACAATAATACCCGCACCGTTTATACCCGACCCGAATATATATATTAATGTGTAATTTTTTTAGTACATGTTTAGCCCACGAGTCACTACTCAAACTTAACCCAACACTTAATCTCTCATTAGCCCAATTTAATAATGGTTAAAATTTGGCTCGTCTCCCGTTAGTCCATTACTCCATTACGTATTGAACGGAATAAGCCTGAACGAACTAAGAGTTTTAAATGTTTTACCTATTTTGTTTAATTTTTTTATTGAACGGGTACCCGTCGGGTATTTTTCTACCCGAACCCGACGGGTATTTGACCGGGTACGGGTTACCAGTACCTGCTATTACCCGTACCCGTTTGCATCTCTAGTTGGAGGTATATATCAGAATATCGTCAAAAAAAAACAAAAATGCGGGTTGCGGGTGCGTTGGTTAGCTCGAAAGGCATTACAAGGAACTCGTAGTGCCCATCATGAGTTTCAAAAGCGGTTTTTGCTATGTCTGATTTACGATCGCGAACATGACAGAAACCCGATTTGAAGTCAACTTATAAAAAGTAAGATGATATGTGGAGCTCATCTAAAAATTCTTCAACCATAGGAATGGGTATTAATTGGGAATAGTAACTTGGTTTAGAGCTCGATAATCTTTTTATACTAGAATAACATGGCTCGAAAAGGCAGTTTGGCTTACCCGAATAATACCCGTTTGTAACATGTCATCTACTCGTCATTGGATTTCATCTTTATGAGTATGTGGATATCTATACGGGTCTACACAAATTAGTTTTTTTTACGGGTGGTTAAGACCCGATCAATGTGGTTATCAGAAGATATTTGATAGTGTTGAGCAGGGGTGTTTTAGTCTTTCTATTAATTATCAGTTAGAAAGTTAATTTTCAGTTGGAAGTGTTGATAAAAGGCAGGAGGGGGAGAGATTAGGGACATTTTGTTTTGTTGTAAAGAAGTTACATTTCAAGTATTGTATTCTAGATAACAAAAATCTTATAAAGCTATTCTGAATAGTATAAAAACATCAATGCAATCCAAAGATCTGCTAAAAAAGAGTCAAAACTAAGATTATCATGTTTACAAACTACACACAATGAAGCAACATGTGCCAAAGTAGATAACTCTTGTTAAATGACCTAACAGCTGTCATCATCTCATTCATGGCGACCATTTCTGTTGTCACTTTCCATTTCTTCAGCATCCTCAAACCTTTGGTCATTTATTTGAAGCTGCAATTTGTTTTCAAACAATGTCACCCAACCGAATAAATTGCATTCAAAATAATATTAGGATCAAAGGCAAATTGAAACAACGTCATCAACTTTTATATTAGGATTTGAAGCTGCAATGTGTATTTTTTAATTAAAATAGAATTGCAACAATAACAAGTTGGGCTGCTAGCCCTTTTTGGATTGCAACTTTTATGTGCCAATTCTCAATAATTGTAAAAAATATGCATAAAGAAATACCTGGAGCACATTGCGTGCAAGATCATGATCTCCATTTGCTTGACCAATTGTGCTGATATCGGCTTGTGAAGAATCCCATTCCGAATCAATTATGTCTTCAACATGCCAGTAAATTTGCAAATATAAAATTAATGACACTAAATGATATAAAATATAGGTGGCAACCCAAAACACTTTCTGTATAATCTAATTTCTTAAACAAAATAACTTAAGAGGTTTTAACGTTTTATGTATAAAAAAATTCAATTTGGGCAACTTTTGTCATAAGTTAATAGATTCAAACCACCACCTTTAAGAAAAAGTAATGACCAAATAGCCCATAATTAAGGAAATGTTAATACCTATTCCCATTGCAGGTCCCAACTGATCAGCACTGAAAATCCAATTATGTTCTTGTTCATCCTCTGAAAAGAAACCAAAAATGAGTAAGTCAGTAAACAAATGGCAAAAAAGCTAAAAGGATTTGAAAATATATTAAAGGATTATTCCAGACCTTCTTCAACAGGTTCAGGATTTAGCTCTGCACACTCGCAAAACATCTCGAAAAGAGCATCCACTATCAACCAAATAAATCCATTTGTTACGTATTAAATGTTAATATACAAATCACAAATGTTTAAATAGTTTAATTGCAATTTGATGAGAAGTATACATTGATTTGGGTCTGAAGGCACTAGCCTCATCTCGGTGATCTTTGATAAATCAAATGTCTCGCTATTAGATTCTGAATCAGAGCTTTCTGATTCATCATCTTCTTCATCTCCTGTATCAATCTGAAATAATAATAACTTAAATACAAACAAACACATTTATAACAAATAAAGAGATCATGCTATACAGAAACGTGGTTCAGTTTGTATGGATGCTAATTATTCACTAGTTTCTGTAACAAAATCTTAATTAACCGAAATCTTGCAATGTTTTCATTGACAAGTTTCAGTTCGAATTAGACTCTGAACTCATCCTGATTAACCTAATTTTACCGTTGCACACAGATTATTTAAACTACAACCACAACTCTTTTTTCACAACATTTCAATTCCAAATATTCTCAAAATACAACACAATAAATTCAATAACCAGTGTTCAAATCAAGCTAACAAAATAAGCCAAAACCTAAACACTGCAAAATACAACAAAATTCAATAAAAACACACTTGTGATAATTGTCATGGAGACAGCATACCTGTGTATATATGCAGGGAGATGAAAATGCTTCAGGATCTCTAGAAATCGCATGAAGGGAAACCGATAAGAAATCAACGGCGTACCCTTTCGTCCTCTCAGTATCGCTCAACCATATCACTTGTCTACAAAATTACACATATAAATGATCATTCATCAAAATGAATTTACTTGAATCAACAATTGCTTGAGGATATAGAAATTTACTTGGTAGAGATATAGAGCGTGCCCGGAGATTCAGGATGGCGGTTACCGAGAACAATGGTGACGGCCGGCTGAACGTGCATAAGCTCCTCACCGTTGTCGGCATCGAGAACAGGTGCACCGGTTGCGCTATCGTCCGCTCTATCGGTGAAAAACCTCAATCCTGCAACCATTGTTTCTACTGTGTCTAAAACCCTAATTTTGCTGCTTCTGTTTAGCTGGTTACTTTTTGTGCTTCAAAATAAAAATGTCAGGCGACACCACGAGATCATTTAACTTTTAATGCAGATAAATGTGTAAAGTTTAAATATCTGTATCTCTACCATGTATTTAAAATCTTTTTTTATAGAGTCTTTTTAATATGTGTCCATATTTTAAGAGATGTTAAATTCACCCAAAACTTTTAAAAATATAGTAATAAATATTAATGAAGCTAGAATATATTATTTTTAAGTGATGTATTAAATGCAATTTATAATTTACTTGGAAAGTTTTAGATCATTAAATTACTTTATTTTATACCTACAGACACACATTAGAAAAACTTTTTTTTATATAGGAATTCAAAATTCAGCTAATACCAAAGCTAAAAAAAATTAGTAAATTACAAAGAATGTCCCTGTGGTATACCACTTTTATTAAAGTCACAGTCCTTGAAGCGTCCCTGGTATATGCATATTATTACACCGGAAGTCCTTCGCCATAACATCCGTCTAATTTAACTGTTAAACTGGTCATGTGCTTCGCACATGATCGGCAAAAACATCATTTCACTTTATAAACACAAAATCCTTTCTTCTTGTTCAACATCATCCCCAAATCACTAACCCTAATTTACGTTTTTATCAATCCTATTCCTTCTGATCAATGATTCCTCTTCACCACATGTTGCAAACTTCTGATGTAATAATCCTCTGATTTAACAACCTGATTTGGTGTTCATTGGAGAAGATGAAGTTCTACGATTTGATGTCCATCGGAGAATAGGAAAACTGATTTCTGTGATTTGATGATCATCACCGCCGCCACCACCGGTCGATTAACACAACCACCACCTCAATATTCTGATTCGTCTTCATTACTCAAGAGATTGAGACAGAGATGTAGATTTCCGACCATCATCTCCATAAGAACCCATAATCAAGAATCCTAACATCTCTTCAAATCTGGTGGTGTTTAAATTAAGTTGTGACTTTTGGGAGATCGAAGATGAAGAAAGATAGTTAACCTCTCATAAGTGAGAAATGACATAAGTGAGAAATGACGTTTTTACCCATCATGTGCTAAGCATGACCAATTTAAAAATTAAATTAGATGGACTTTGGGGTGAGGGACTTCTAGTGTAACAATATGCATATACCAGGAACGTCCAGTGTAATAAATTAAGTTCAAGAACTGTGGTTGTAATAAGTGGTATACCACAAAGACCTTCCGTGTAATTTACTCAGAATACAATTTTTACTTGAACAACTAAATATATAAAGGGAAATTATATTAATTCTTATATTTTGTGTCTACTTACTAGTAGAAGTCACAAAAATTAAAGCAACAATACCATTACTCATATATAAACACTACCAATAGCTTTAGAAATTACAAATTGATTCAGCTGCTCATAATGGTTTTGGAATCAAGAAATTAACCACCACGATTGTCGAGTGGTTAGACTACCTGTATGAGCAGCTGAATCAATTTGTAATTTCCAAAGCTATTGTAATGTCAAGCTTATTTGGACTTATTAAGCTAATAAACTAAAAAACCTCATTAAGACCTGTGCTAACGCTTGCGTCCTCACCCCGTCAACAACAATTTCTGGCCCGTCAACTAGTGACGCCGTTGGCACCGGCGCGTCACAAGCTGGCGTCGGTAAAACACGTCTTCATGGCGACGGCTTCTGGGAGGGCGTCGTTAGGGTTTGCCAGGTGAGGGGGAAGAGAAGGGTGGAAGGGAGGGGGGTTTGGGTTTAATTGGTTTGTACCATATGCATGTAAACTTGTACAAAATCTTTTATTTTTCTTTTTTACTTTATTTTTTTGTAATAATATTATAAAAGTATATTTCTTATTATTTGTTTATTTACTTTTTAATAATATATTAAATTTATATTTAATTGAAAATGGTGATGTGGCATAAAGATGGGTTAGTGATGGGTTATGGTTGGCACGACCGTGTCAGTAGCGTGTCAGTAAGGATGTGATGATGTGGCGCTACTGATGGGTTTACTGATAGGTAACGGTTGGGAGAGGTCTAATAAGCTTTCCCAAACATGCCCTAATAAAACTCAAGATATCCACCCTTCAAGCAGCAAATAACATATATCTTTTGCTTTAGTAATTTCTTACTTAAAAGCCATGAATTACAGGTGGAAGGGAAACCATAATGATTTGGATATTGAAACACATTGTTTCTATTGCATTTAATTTAATATAACTAAATTAGTTGTATCAAGATCATCAAGTCAAGGAAATCAATTGACCGAAACCAAAGTACCAATGTTTTACATCAGAATATTTCAGTTAACGTTATTCACAAGCAACCCGTTTGAAAAAGAAAAAAAAAAACAATAAATAAAAGAAAACAGAAATGAACACACAAATGTCGGGTTTGTGAAGCATAGCCCGGGTACAAATACTTGATAAAAACTAGAAAACAAAAAACACTCTGAATCCAGAGTCACGAAAATTACACTCGAAAATGAAATATTGCGTCTAAATAAGGAAGCGAGTAGTCAGTTCATTTACCACCTCCAACCTGCACAACAATCATAACCTTAATATCACAAATCATGGTAGATAGATAAAAAAAATGGAATGAATATCATTCAATTAATCAATATAAAGATGGCAATTTCGACCCATTTACCTACAAGTTGGTCAATTTGGGTAATGTTTTATCTCTAACTTGTTAAACTAAAAGCAGTGTTGTAAAAATCGGTCTAGGCGGCCGCCTAGGCGGCGCCTAGGCGGTAATCGGTGGTCCACCGAGTGAAAAATCTGTTAATCGGAGAAACTGATCGGTCTTGGTCAAAATCGGTCAAACTCAGTCCAAATCGGTCAAAATCGGACCAAATCGGTCCAAATCGGTCGAAATTAGGGTTACAATTACCAGAAACAAAGATATTTCACGAATTACATACCTGGGAACGATACTTTCAAACATCAGGTATGTTTTTGGAAGGACGATTTACAAGCTCCGTTTGACGAATCAATGGAAGGTGAATCCGTTTTTGGAAGTACTAGGGTTTAGTCCATTAGAGATAAAGAACGGCCATGGATTTAGGGTTTAAAAATAAAGAAGACGATAAAGAAGAAAGGGATCGATGGGAATGTGGGCCAGTATAATAAAAAGAGAAATGGTTTAATAGCTTTACGGGCTTACGGCCCATAAACATAACTTTCTTCAATTTCCACATATTGTATTTGAATGATTTGTTGATTAATTAATTATTTTATATTTGTCATATAGAAATTGTGTATCAAAATACGTTTTAAAAATTGTTAAATACTTATACTTTTTTATGGTTATTGATTTATTTAGTTATTTTGTTAAGATATTACTAATATTTATTTAAAAAAATTAAAATTCCTTTATAATTTAGGGTATCCGCCTAGAAACCGATTAATCACCGCCGAGACCGATTATTCGCTTGAAGGTGGTCGACCGACTAGGTACCGCCGAGCGATTTTTACAACCTTGACTAAAAGATTTAACTGAAAAGAGAATGTGAGATAAGTGAGATAAAATAATCAAGACAATTTCGACCCGGGTAACTAAAACATGTCGCTTTTTTATATTTAGTCTTACTCAATCATTACATAAGTCTTCGATACTTAATTACTTATATAGTTGATTTCCGTCCACTATATATTTCTCGTTCCAACTTCTGATATCCAAATCTTGTATTTTCCAAACTTTAAGTTTATTTAAGTTTTTCATAATTTATAAACACCGTAAATATTTGCTAATTGCATACTTCCTTGTATGATTTTCTGCTATTCAAACAATGTAAGATTTTTTCAATTAAGATAGTTTTTCAATTTTAAGTTTTCAATTAAGATATTTTCAATTTCTATAATGTCTTTTTTTGTGTGTGCTTTAAGTTGAAGTAACTCACTGAGAATGATGTTTAAAGGATTACATTCATCTCATCTTAAGTTAATAATTTTCTTAATGGGGAAAGGAGGAAAGCCGACAGGTGACGTGTATGTGAAAGGGAAGATGTTCATAAAAGATATTGCAAGTTTAGACTTGATTAACTTAGCATATAACTAGTCATTATCTATTGTCGAAAACTTTGATATGTTATTAACTTATTACCTAATCAAGGATACTAATTTCCAAACGCCAAATTCCCAACTTAGTGTTTCAAATTTTCCTCATTATAAAGTTTATTGATTTAAAATAGTAGATGCAATTAATCCTTCAAATAGCACCCAGAATAAGTTGCATAATCTAAAAGACATTACCTTTTTACACCAATTTTGCGTTTTTATATCAATGAACCGCAATTATTTCAAATGCAAAAAAATAATGATTCTGTAAGGAAATATACAATGAACATTGCAATTAACATGTAATTTTGGTGATATCTAAGAAATTGATTACCTCTAGGCACAAAAAGTAAGGTGCTTGTAACAAAAAAGAGGGTGAAATTTGACACTTACAAATCATTTAGCAACCATTCGTGCAATGAAATCCTCATACTTGATCTTCCCATCGGATCCAACATCAATCTCTTTGATCCACTCATCAAACTCCGCAGGCTCTAATTTCTCCCCAATACTCGTAAGAATATGTTTGAGATCCGCAACGACGACGTATCCGGTTCCATCCTTGTCGATGACCTTGAACGCATCGCGTAGCTGGCGATCAAAGGGCTCCGGTTTGAGGTGTTTCCCCATTAATTCGGTAAATCTGTTGAAATCAAATGGAGATGTGAGTTTTTCCTCGGCGACTATGGATTTGAGTTGCGCTTGCGTAGGGTTTCCGCCGAGAGAACGCATCAGAATCCCGAGCTCCGATGGGGCGATCTTGCCGTCGCCATCGGTGTCGAAGAGTGTGAAGGCTTCTTTCATGGAGGAAATCTGTTCATCGCTCAACCCCATTGTTGGTGTTAGATTTTTGAAATTGATTTCTCTCTCGTTTTCTGTGTCTGAATATTGTGAATGAATTATGAATGAATGTGTTGTAGCCGGTGATAGCTTCATGTGTTCGGGGACACAATCATTAACATCCATCAACTTATTTGGGCCTTAAACGGCAGGCCCATTAGTCTTAATGATCATGCAATTATGGCCCATTGATGAACTAATATACATTTTCCAAAATAATAAATAGTGGCCGTTCATTTTTCTTTTCTTTTTTATTTTTCTCTCTCGTATTCTGGCCAGTGACCGTCTCACAGTGATTTGTAGTTCTGGTTGCCTAGTTTCGGTGGTAAAAAGATGGGAAAAATCTAGTGAACCGTTTAGGAGTTATGGTAATTTCCATGAAACCGACGGGTGCTGCCAGTTTTCTAAATTAAGCCCTTGGGGTGGAATTTAATTTGGGGCTTCGTTTTATGTTTTAGGATCGTCTAAGAGATAACTTGTTGTACCTTTGACTTTCGGGAACCCGTTGGAGCTTACGTTTCTCGAGGTGAGTATTCTCGCCGTGTATTCAGTTACAACGTTATACATGCATGACTTATATGTTTCAATAATTGAAATATGTTTGATATCTGAGTCTTGATCTGCTATCTGAGTATCTGAGTGACTATTTTTATTTACCATTGATCTAAGATAGACGTGCCGAGTATCTGAGCCGGTACCGAGTCATTATGTGCTACTATGTGTTAGGGTTATCTGAGTGGTTTATGTTATGAGTTGAAAACATAAAAATAAATAATTAATCTGAGTGGTAGCCTGAGTGGCAAATCTGAGTGGTAGCCTGAGTGACAATTCTGAGTGGTAGCCTGAGTGACATTCTAGTGTGAGGAGGGGCGAGGTTGATCTCTCGACCCAATTCACACAAGCGCGCTATACAAATTAAAAAGAGATAATTAATTTGAATAATAAATCGAGTAGTATCTGAGTAGGAGTTCACTTATGCGCCCTCATGTGTTGTATGTTGTAGTTGTTTACATTTTGAGATTACACTCAGCTTCCCCGCTGACCCAAACCCTCCCTCCCATTTTTCAGGTACTAGCAAAGGAAAAGAGAAGGTGGACGGTTGACTGATGTATCGTTTCTGAGTGCTGATGTGGAACGCTTTTATTATTTTAAATCTTTAATTTCATTTAAGACTTTTCCGCATTAAATACATTTTTAAATGTTAAACAATTATTTTAGGATTTATATATGGGACCTTTTTAATTAAATCTTGTACTCGAAATTTTTTAAATTTTTGTGAAATTTTGGGTATTACAAAGTGTCAGTGGTCAAATGAACGGTATTTAGGGGATTACTTAAATATATTAACAACTTCTTCCTTTCACCATTATAATATTTTGCAACTTCTTTTGAGATGGTAGTTCGGCATGACAAATGTACCTTACAGTTTAATGCACTAGTGTACTCAATATAAGCTTCGTTTTCGACAAACTTAAAGGGTAGTTCACCCACTTTAAACAAATTTAACTAGGGGTGTCAAATTTGTACCGAATAAAACCAACCAACATGCTACCAACCATACCAAGAAGAATTGGTAGCCAATATGTTGGTAGCCAACATGTTTGGTTGGTAGTACCATACCAATTAAGTAGTCATGGTACGGTAATGGTATAAAAATTCAAATACCATGGTAATACCGTACCAACCAATAATTTACATATATATATATATATATATATATATATATATATATATATATATATATATATATATATATATATATATATATATATATATATATATATATATATATATATTCATTATTTAGAAAAATTCGAGAAAGTTAACTACACATGTATTATTTTTTAATAAAAGTTATAATATCATAATATGAAAACATTTAAGTTACAACTTCTTACCCTAATTGATCAATATATTACATTTTTGTTATTGTGTTTGTATATGATGTTAATAATTAAGCGTGTGAAGCTGACGAAAATGCTACAAGCTAGTGTATTATGACAAGAATACTACATAATTTGTACTTTATCGTAGATAGTGTTCATATAAGATCTAACGTATACCATTACCAAATATAATAATATAGAAAAATATCTTATTTTTAGTAATAGTTCCAAATAAGTTTGTGATATTGGTATATACCATTACCAATTCGTACCAACCATGATTGTTGGTAACCAAACAAATTGGTACCAAGTATAGTTGGTACGGTACTGGTAGCTAGATTAGTGTACCAAGTATAATTGGTACGGTACACGGTATGAGGAAAATATGTGTGGTACCGTACCATGTTCACCCCTAAATTTAACAAAGCTTTTCTAATTCTAATATCATTATGTTTCCAACTAGTAACATTTCCCTCCCATTTCCCATCTTTATTTAATTGTAACATGGTTTGCTTTTTCATGTTATCTGGATTTTTTTTTTTACAAATAGGTATATGCTTATATAATGTAGATGTACCATTTTTATTTGGGTCGGCTTTGATAACCGAGTCACAAAATAAGCACCTCCCATGCTTGATTTTTATTCCATTCTCGTCTCTAATAAAAATCCATTTAAACTTTCTCCAACAAGGAGCTGTTTCTTTCCCTTTTTTTTCTTTCTTTTCTTCTTATTTGTTAGTCCATCGTCAATTTCATCACTGTTATCTTCGTCATCATCATCAAAATTGTGTATTCCTTCTTGAGTATTTTGTTGTTGAGGTAATTCTTCAAAAGTGTTTTGAATGAACTCCTCGTCATCATCAAGCTAAAAAATACAAAAAAAGGTGCATTTGAATTAGTTTATACTCAAACATATGCAATCATATATCAAGTTGTAACATCTAAAAAATGGAACAGAAGAAGACGAAGCTAAAAAATACTTAATAAATTATTTTTTTAAACAGCTCGTATCAATAAAATTGGAACAGAAAAAGACGAAGATAATGATGATTTCAAGGGAAAAGCAGTTTTAACAGACTAAATATAAGTTGAAACAAACACAATGAATGCTGGATCATAATGTAAGAGCATCTCCAATAATTACTTTCTATCTCTATCTCTCCATATATCTCTACTACTTTATAAAGCATTTAGGTCATTTCTATAAATACCTTTTAGAATAATTCAGCCACTTTCTTTCTATTTTGAGATTTCAAGAAAATCATCTCTACTACTTTATAAAGCATTTAGGTCATTTCTATAAATACCTTTTAGAATAATTCAGCCACTTTCTTTCTATTTTGAGATTTCAAGAAAATCAAGAAAAAAAAGGAGAAGTCATGCCTCGAACTCATGACCTCCTACTCATATGTCAAGCACTATACCACCTGCTCTAGGAGCTGCTTACATTTGAAATTGAAAACAAATATCAATGAAGTATTTCCGATTTCGGCCTTCTAGAATAAACACACGCCCTTTCAAACACCCCCTATCACAGACATTGCTTCCCTCGATCTTTGTCTTCCAGCCTCGGAAGTTGCAATCACGTTTACAGAGAATACATTGCTTTACTCGAGTTCTCTACCCACCTCGATTCTGCAATAACCCCTTTCAAATTCCCAACTCGATTCAAGAAACCAGCCTCTTCAACTTAAAAACCCTATAAATACAAGACGAATGAGCTAAGTTACAGGTTTCATCTAGCTTTTGATTCCAGAAGATACATAATAGTAATCGAATTCCCATTGAACAGGTTTGCATTTCCCGTTTATTTTTAATTTCAGCTTTTGATTCACAAGTTCGTTACATTCCGATTTCCCCCTCTTCTCCCGTTTGTCTTTTTCCTTGCGATTGTCTCCTGATTAGGGTTTATGTGATTCACGACGCAACAGAAGTTTGATTATTCGAGGTTTTGTGGTTTTTTTTGTATGTTGCAGGTAACACACAAGCTAACAAGATGGTTGAGTCATTTCTGTGTTCCTTGCGTTGAATCAGGTATGAAAGATTCTCAAAATTTGTCCACTGACTAAAAGTTGACTGACATTATGAATTTACGACTGGTTCTTGCACTTGATTACTATTGTATGTCCTTTAAATTGATATGTTCTAACTGCAACAAGCTTCAACATCTCTCCCTGAGATGGGCCAATCACCACATAAAGCATTAATGGAATCTAGAGGTCTTTCTTTGAAGTATTATCCTTCCGATGTATTTATTTTTAAAGCATTTAAGATTAACATCATGTTTTTGTTTTTATAATTGTTTGAATTGCTTATAATTTCTTTTTCAGTTTCAAGCTTTGAAGCATAATATGAGTCTATTTTCTCTTGTGTTCTTTGCACGTTCCGCGTTTCGTGTTGTCCCAAATGAACCAGAGTACCAACATAACGTGTTCTGCACCATTTCTATAGACAATCACTCAAATTGGTCCATTCGGAATGCAGACCATTCCGTTACAATATTCCAATATTTTGAATAAAATCATTTCTGAGCATTAAGCACAAAAAGTGCAACTTTTAACCCGTTTGACCCATTTACAAATTAACGGGATGAAATCGCTGCTACTAATATAGTTGGTATAATGATATAGGTTACTTAACTAATTTTCGTTCTTTATTTATATATAATGTTATGCAGGAAATTAACAAAGAGACAACATGGATGAGGAATTTTGGCAAATAAGATAAATGTGAAGATGTCTCTAAAACAACAGTCATAACTTTTGTTACAGAAATTGAATGAACTACTAGAATTCAAATGTGGAATGTCATGTCAACTATTAGAAATCGAAGCAACTGTAAGAAGTGGCAAATATGCTTAGATGCAAAAGATGTGGTCCAAAACGCTCTTGGTGTTTTGAACATCCATAACTACCCCGGTTAACTTTTTGTGCTATCTAGGACATTTGACTAAATGGCTCAATTGAGGTTGTATTTTAGGGTATTATCTCTTTGCCTATCGTTTTTCAAATAGGAGTTGTAACTTTGATTTGTCATTTGATCCATCCAAGCTACATACTTGCTTGAAGAAGAGTTATGAAGTTCCATTGTACAATTGTACGTCAATGTCTATAATCAATGCATATAATCAGTTCTTTGCTTTAAAGACTTTATCAAGTGAGATCATAATAAACAAGTATGCATTAGTAATTTGATTCTGTAACAATCTCTACAATTAAGCACACCAAATCTATCATTTATGCATTTAAATTATTATAAACCAAATGATAATTGTTCGCCGTAAAATTTAGTTTCAGAGTACCCGCCGCCGCATTGCGCGGGTACTTACTAGTACATATATACACACGTATATGTTTGTATGAATGAATGAGGGAATGAATGAGGGTTGTTGGTATAGAGCAACAGTGGGAAATCATCCCTCTTTTTTCATCAAAAATCGAATCACTGTTTGCAACCCATGATTCTATTTTATCATCAATCCAGTCCCAGTCCCCGTTCACGTTTTTTCTTTTTCTTAGAGAAGGGCTCAAACATATAATTACAAGTATTGAATACATATAATTACAAGTACATAAATAAAATATGTTTCATCAACAAACTTCATTAACAAAACAGTCCATCTACAACTGATTCTTAAGAAATTAGTAAAAAAAAATTGTAATCAACAATGCTCCATTGATTTCTACACTTACTTGAGTTTCTTGAGTATTTTGCCAGTTCTCCATTGATTTCTATTGATTTCAATGTGTTCTAGACTTGAAGAGTTGAAGAAGATGAATCGAGAGTAGAGATAGAGAAGACCGAAGTTTTGGAATCGTGAAGTCGTGATGATGAATCGTGAGTACGTAGATTGTGGAAAGATGATATTCTGTAGAAAACTGTCCATATCCCCTCCTTATTTAAAATATATTACAAAAAAAGAAATACCCTTTTCTTAACCGGTTCTAAACCCGTAAAACCCGGGACCGGTAAACCCGGGTATCATTTTTTGTCGAAATATAGGAACCGGGAACCGGACCGCCTAACCCGGTTCCGGGTCGGTTCGGTTCCGGTTTTTCGATTCTGATACACACCCCTAGTAATAAAGTATACATATGAAAGATGTTAATGTAATAAACATACTTATAAGATTAAGATTGTTGTAAGTAATACTACAGGAACCTTCTAGTAATTTACTCAAATAAGAAAGTGAAAAAATGAAAATAAAAAAATAGGAAAATACAACATACATACGCTCATGTGCGAAACATTATGAGCATGTTTGGCTAAGCTTTTCAAAATGGCTTATCGATTTATTGATTTTTTAAATAGTTAAAATCAAAAAGTAAAGAAAGAAATAAGGAGCTCTTTCACTTTTTGATTTTAGCTTTTTTTAAAAAGCTAATAAATTAATAAACAATTTTGCTTAACCAAAGTCCAAACATACCCTATGTCATTGACGGTTATTGAAGGATAGAAATCGGAAAACTGAAAACCATTATGTCAGGATATTTTAGAGAGAGAGAATAATTCGGTATATATACATCTATATATCTATCTATACATTCGCAGAGAGATTGATCGATTGATTGAAGCAATGGGGAACACATCGTGTATTTTTGTGAGTTGCATAGACCAAGCAAGCGTAGGGATCGTCGAGAAATGGGGACGATTCGAGAAATTGGCTCAGCCAGGTCTCAATCTCATCAACCCTTGCGCCGGTCAGTATCTCGCCGGTGCTCTCTCCACCAGGATCAACTCTCTTGAAGTCAAAATTGAGACCAAAACCAAGGTTTTCTTTCGTTTTCTGTTCCTTATAACTCATTCGATCTATGAAATTACCTTTTTCATGTCATAATTATAGGATCTTCGATTCTAGGTTATTATGTTACTATTATTTGGATTTTACGGTTGTGGATAATGGATTTCATTTAAGTTATAAGAAGCTCGAGCTAGGGTTCGTAATTGAACTGTGATCTTCAAGTATCACAACATCTTGTGGCTAAAAAATTTAATTTGTTATGGGCTCTTAATTTGCAGGACAATGTATTCGTTCAAATAATTTCTTCAATTCAGTACCGAGTAATAAAGCAAAGTGCTGATGATGCATTCTATGAGTTGCAGAACCCTCGAGAACAAATCCAAGCCTATGTTTTTGATGGTGAATTTTATGAACTCACAAACATTTTGCTTACAATTACCAGTTAAACAATACCCAAATTGAACCCTTTCATAAGTAAACGGGTCAAAATTGCCTCAATTTTTTTCCTTATCATAAGTCGCTATTTTTGTTTCAGTTGTAAGAGCACAGGTTCCAAGAATGACTTTGGATCAGCTCTTTGAGCAGAAGGATGAAGTTGCAAAAACTGTACTGGAAGAACTTGAAAAGGTAATAACTAATAAGAACTGATTATATTATTTGTTCATGGTTTAAAGCAATATAAAATGCAATAATAATTCAAGGTTACACATTTTACCTTTGAAATATTATTTTTGTCCATCAGGTGATGAAAGAATATGGTTACAGCATAGAGCACATACTGATGGTGGACATAATACCTGATCCTTCTGTACGTAGGGCAATGAATGAGATTAATGCAGGTAATACTGATTTAAATAACATTAAATTTTTTATAACTTATAAAAAATCTAAAATATATGAAATCTGAATTTTTTTTTTTTTTAATTGTGAATCTGCAGCACAAAGACTTCAACTTGCAAGTGTATACAAAGGAGAAGCTGATAAAATCCTTCAAGTTAAAAAAGCAGAAGCAGAAGCTGAAGCCAAATATTTAGGTGGAGTTGGTGTTGCAAGACAAAGACAAGCAATAACTGATGGATTAAGAGAAAACATTTTAAATTTCTCTCATAAAGTTGAAGGTGCATCTGCAAAAGATGTTATGGATCTTATTATGATCACACAATATTTTGACACCATTAAAGATCTTGGAAATTCATCAAATAATACCACTATTTTCATTCCTCACGGGCCGGGCCATGTTAGAGATATTGGTGATCAGATTCGTAACGGGCTTATGGAAGGGAAAGCGGGCAGCTCACACAACGATTGATTATTATTATTATTATTGTGATTATACAGTTTTGGAACATATTTTGTCGGTTTTTTATAAGGTTTAAGTTACAGAATAAAGGAAAATGTATGGAATTTAGTTTGTGAATGTTTATTAAGTTGTGATGAAAACGTTCTGTTTGTTTATATCATTATTCTCAATCGACTCTCAAGTACCAAAAACCTTGAATCAAATTCTCGTTTCTTTTCAAGCCAACAACAGAAGCCATTAAATAAATCAACATGTTAACTCTGAAACCAAAATCTCCTTAATTTCACTGTAAATATATATTTTTGCAATAAGGTTTCAGGTATTATACGTAAATAGGTGTGAAGAGAACATCAAGGGGTGGTGGCGCAGTTGGCTAGCGCGTAGGTCTCATAGCTCTGAGTGATCCTGAGGTCGAGAGTTCGAGCCTCTCTCACCCCATCATTTTTGACAATTTTGAGATGTGAAAATCAATATTAGCGAGTGTTTTAAAAACCCGATAGAACCGTTTTTCAACAAGAATTAGACACATACAATAGAAATATGAAATTTCTTCTATATAGGTTTTGGAAAAGGGAAGTGATATTTACAGAGCATTTGTTGTAAATGTAGAGCAATTTTGTCTAAAAAGACAAGTATACCCAAATTAACCCTTTCTTCCTAAAAGCTAATCTCACTAGTGGAGATCTGCTTCCTTCATTCTCGACGACAGGAACAATAATCTCATTCATTATGTTCTCAAGCTTGAAAGCCGCCTTCTCTCTCGGCCTTCATCCTCCATGGCTGAAACCATCCAAAACCCTAATCCTACAACAATGGTGCGATTGGCGAATTTAACAACTGGAGGAAACATCCTGAAATGGGTTTCAAATGGGTTTTTAACAA
The DNA here is from genome assembly GCA_963853835.1 of Calendula officinalis. Taxonomy (NCBI): domain Eukaryota; kingdom Viridiplantae; phylum Streptophyta; class Magnoliopsida; order Asterales; family Asteraceae; genus Calendula; species Calendula officinalis. Next base: position 49,060,660 of record OY970829.1, on the reverse strand, counting down.
CTGAATTTAACAATGTGTCTCTTCAGATTATTGTATTAGCAGATCGAAGCAATCGTTCTTCAGATGAATCAGATACTCTGTCTCCATCTCCATCCGCCATCTCTGCCGCCAGCTCCCACCAGTGAAGAGAATCCCTCACGGCTAACCTAACTCCAAATCCAGCTTCTTCAGAAGCAAACCTTCACCTCCTAGCCCGAATGGTGCTTTTGGGTATAATTGGGTTAAGCAATTGGGTATGATTGGATTTTTAAATGGGTTTTTAAAAAGCTTAATGAACTGCAAATAAGTTAGGTGGGAAGAAAGAGTTTTATCGGGAGGGGGTGAAAAGCTGCTAAAAAGGAAAAGAAATAAGGGTATATTTGTCTTTGTACCTAAAAGTGCTCTACATGTTAAAAAAAATGCTCCGTAAGGATCATCTCCCTTTGGAAAACTTCATCGGCTATTACTTTTGTGTGTTGAGAACTTTTTTATTACAAGTTTCCCCAATACTTTGTTTCTCTTACATTGCAACTTAACAAGTATTGATCCATAGCCATAAAGATAGGTTTGTAAAGTGTCACTTCTAGATGGTGGTTAACTACAAAATGGAAAACTTGTTTTAAAACTTAAAAGTGTAAATATTTTTAATTACATTTTTAGGAATTGTAAATTTATAAATGTATGTTATTTTAATAGCATTGTGTCCTAATTCTATTCTTTCAGCTTCCAAAAGCATATCAAGCTAAGATACATATATATTCATCAAATGTGAGCGTTTCATGCTTCTTAACTTTAACAACAAATAATGCATCACGTTACAGACGAACAGTTTCCTCACCTTACCGATCAAACACCATTTCTAAAGAAATACAAAAATTAAAATAAACTGACAGGTGTCTTGATCCTAGTGCATTTAACAACTCTATTCAGTCAGTAGTATGTCCGTTGACTACCATAACCTCCACTGTAACTACCACCACCCTGCAGCAGTTAGAGATTGCATTTACTTGTTAATGGGTCAATTCATTCATGTTTAATCTCCAACGGGTCAAATAAAACAAACCAATGTCACCAAAAGTACATTATTTAATTAATGTTAATTATGATAACAATAAGTATATTATTCAAATAATGAACATAATCTTTTTAATGAAGAATCCTCTGAGACTTAAGGATATACACGATATTCAACACATCTGACCAAAAAAATACAGCTAAATTTATGATATGAGATAAAACACAACCCATATAAACCCACATTCATCGATAATTAGGTCCGGATTTAAACATCTAGTCATCATTTCAATCTTTTTGTTAATTTTATAAAAATATTGAGTTGTATGTATCTCTGCATATATATATATATATATGTGTGTGTGTGTGTGTGTGTGTGTGTGAGAGAGAGAGAGAGAGAGAGAGAGAGAGAGAGAGAGACCTGGTAGTAGCTTGTGTGACTTCGAACTTGAGAAGAAGCCGGAAGCGGTGGACCTAAAAGTTGACAAGACATATATTCGTTAAGCATATTAATATTAATTAATAATATATTAACAAAATTACATAAACATACTACAATTTGCTATTTTACACGTATACATCTTTAACGTCTTTCTCAGCCATTAAATATTTTAACATTTAGTTTAAATAAAAATAACCTCTAGCATAAGCAACAACCTCAGCCCCTCTGCCATCATGTCGAACAACTCTACAAAAAATCATAAAAAATATTAATAAAAAAATTAATTAAGGTAAACCTCAAAAAAATTAAAATTATAAAAAGGAAGTATGAATTATGAAATTGAACCTTGCAAGCCCAGAATCATAAGGATCATGAGCAATCTGTACAATTTCAGGTTGATGGTAACTTCTATAAGGTTGAACTTGAGGTATCTGGATGTAGCCACCACGAGATTGACTCAAACCAGAAGGATCCACATATCTTGAATATAGTTGACTTTGACTTTGACTTTGACTTGTGAAAGCAGGTTCTATGTGATGTTGGATATAAGGGGTTTGAACTACAGGCTGAACATATCCTGAATATGACCGTCTTTGAGTAGCAAACGTAGGTTCAAGGTATCCAGCATGTGGTTCCTAAAATCAATTAAATAAATATCTATATTTATAAATAATAATAATTAATAAATAATAAAAAGGTAAAAGAAAAAAACAGATTATACCATTTCCTTTAGGCGTCTTGCAGACAATGAATCAGGGGCCAAATGATAAGAATTGGATGGTGCATATGGATCTATATATCTGGTGTAGTCATCATGCTCTCTTCTAATGTGAGTACTATTTTTTGGGATTCTGGAATTATTGTTTTCCCTTGCATGCATATTGCCTGAAATTTTAATATTAAAATAATAAAAAGGGTAATTTGGAGATTTTGTCCCGTCGTCTGTTAGTTTTTCAAGTTTAGTCCCTACAGAAAAATTAATTGCACCACGTGTCCCTGTGGTTTTTATTTCCATAACATCGTCCCTGGGCCGTTAAATTTAATGATCCACCTGATCAATATTAAATAACCATTTACCCCTTTTCAAATGTCCACTTTTAGTCCCTAAAATTTATAGTTAATTTCATTTTTGGTCTCTGAATTAAAGATTATTACTATATTGTGTTTTAAATCTAACCCATCCATTTTTCCAGCTCTAGTCTTGAACGAAAAGATGAAGAGCATAAAGACACACCTTTCTGTTTCTTTAAGGGCTTCTTGCCATGAGCATTTCGGCTTTCATTTGTTGAAACATTCTTTCTTTTGTTATTTCCTGCTTTTTTACTATTTTGCCCTTCACCACCACTATTTGGTTTTTTTGAAGTACCTTGATCACGAGTATTCAACTTCTGCTCAGAAGAAACTTTTCTTTTTCTTGTAGCCTGCAAATCACCATCAGCTTTTGTTTTTGATATTTCAGTTTCTTCACCAACTGACCCCTTCTGTTGAGGCTTAACAGTATTCTGAAACAAAGTAACAGTTTATTGTTAAAAATAATTTATTGGAAAAATACAAAATATGGGAACTTTACCTTATTTTTGGAGGATACTTTATTGCATATTTTAGTTTGCTGATTGTTCACAACACCTTCCATCTTTGATGATTTAGCTTCTGATTTTTTATTTTTCTTACCCTTGGCCTTTTGTTGATTCTTTGCAATGCTCGCGATAATCTGAGACAACAACCAATGTCATATTTCATAAAGATACCCACTAAATATACATACATACAAACATATATCTATAGATTTACCTTTGTATCTCCTTCAAAAGTGGTATTATTGATTCCCTCCACACAAGGAAGAGCACTTTCAGAAGAAGCAAAAGCGATGAATCCAAAATTGAATGGTTTGTTTCGTGTTTGGCACAATTTAATATGATCAATCTCACCATACTTATTACCAATCTCCTTAACATTCTCCTCATTCCAATCTTTCGGGACTCCTTCCAAATGTACCCGATTATCCTAAAACATAAATTGGTGGATCATATGCCCTTAACAAATAAATAAATGGCCAAATGCATTTTAGTACCGTGAACATGGTTGACTAGTTCCTCTACTACCCTGAACTATTAAAGGTGCAGCATAGTACCCTGAACATGACAAAATGGTCGATTTAGTACCCTAGCTCACTGATTTGATCTTGTTTTCTCACGTGATTTGATTCTAATACCTATATATTGAGATGAATGTATATTTTTTAGTCCGTCAAAAGCTCCAACGAAAGTAAGTCAGGTAAAAAAATGCTATCAAATTAATGAGTCAGGGTACTAAATTGACCATCTTGTCAAGTTCAGGGTACCATTGTGCAACTCTAATAGTTCAAGGTAGTAGAAGACTAGTTAGACAAGTTCAGGGTACTAAAATGTATTTTGTCGTAAATAAAAATATAAAATAAAAAGAGCTTTTGGTATCTTACCTGTGACAAATTTTCATCACTTGAATGTGCATGTTTTCGTACATAAGAAACTTTAGCACTTCTTTCACGCCCAAAAACTGCATCTGGTTTTTGAAGACGTTGTAATGCTACTATTGCATCAGAATGTGTTTTAAACTCCAAAAAAGCAAAACCTCTATTTTTATTGGGACGTTTAATATCCTCGGGTAAATCTATTGTCTCAAAATGTTCAATTCCATATTCTTTCAATTGTTGCAACACCTTAAATAGTTAAACAACAAAAACATGTTCTCAAATGATTCAAGAAATACAACATATGATCACGGGCTACAAATTATGAAACAAATTACTTACTTTTTCTTTGTCCCATGTTCTGCAAATATTTCCCAACTGAAGTACTGTAAATTTATCATGGCTTGCTCTTACCTTTACTAGTTTGCCCTTAACCTAAGCATGGGAAATTAAATTGCTGAGCTGGCTAATAGTGTGAAAAGATATAATTTAACTTCTGTAAATTCCAAAAAATAGATACCTCAATTCCATCTTTATGTTCAGAAAGAACGCGATTTGCATGATCGATAGATGCAAATTGAATAAATGCAAAACCTTTGCTTTTATTTGTGGTTGAGTTTCTCATTATTTTAGTGGATTTCAGCTCCCCAAACTGTTGGAAGACATTAACTAGGTCATCTTCAACTGTATCTTTGTCTAGTTTTCCAACATAGATTTCTATTTCTTTATCTTTTTTATGATCAAGTTGAGAATCTTCAACTAATGGTGGATCTTTATCTTTATTTCCTGCATCGCCTCCCTCAATATCATGATCATGATCCACATTCTCCATGGAATTATTCTCAACAGTTAAAGAAATGTTATTATGGCATGGTGATTTGCTGATGTCGGTTTCTTGAACTGAGATGACTTTTGTGATTTCTTCTATTTTCTCATTATCATCATCATCTTGGCAACTAGAGAATTGTTATTGTCATCAACTTGTACAGCAGTCGTCTCTTTCTTAACATAATTTATTTCTGCAACATGGTGAAAGAAAAACTTATTGCTAATAAAAGTGGTATTATCAATTAGCATGCCCCATAAAACTTTATTAATACAAAGAAATGTCAAATGTTCCTTCAAAGGTATGCATGTTTTAACAAAATTGAAGTGCATAAATGACAGCTGATATCAGGCAAGATACAGTGCTATATACTAATTTGTTGATCGTTAGAAACTTGTTATTCCCTGCCTTGATAAATACTGGTAATAAGGAGGATTAGAGGAATTTGGTCCCAACTTCCAAATCTAACCAGGTGTGCTGAATTATCTCATGATCCAATTTTATATGTAAAGTTCCTATTTTTGTTATATAATATGATCTTTTATCATGTGAGATTACATTTGTTGAGATTTTAAGAGCGATCTCAAACCTAAAAAAGGGGATAACAAGATTTTAACCAGATAATTGCAATAATAATGCAGGGAAGTGACACAGTAAACTGGATGATGAATACTCAAATTGCCTCCCATCTTACTTTTTGGCATTTCTGAGGTTATACTATCCCCTCTGTGTTATCTTAATCAGTTTGACTATTAAATTAAAAACCTCATATATAAAATCGATCAACTAAATTTATAATCAAAACAAAAATTCGAAACAAAAAAACTCAATTGTCTCCAATTGTGAACCATTGATGGAAATAACTCCATCCACATTCTCTTGTTTATACTCTCGTCCTGTTCACCAATCTCACAATTCGGTTCATTCACCTTGTGTATACTCTCTTCCTGTTCACCAATCTCATCATTCGGTTGATTCACCTCCTGAATTATTGATTCGGAAGAAAACGCAACACCGACAATTTCAGGAATTATGGTTGGATACTTCTTCCGGAACCGATATCACGGTTTCAGTCTCATTGACTTTCACATCATCCACTCTGGTGTCAGTGATTGATGATCATCATCGGCGGTAGTTGCGTTTACTTGTGATGATTTTTTGCGCCTAACCAACTTTTTTCGAGGAGGCATATTTGAATATGTGGATTGATATGTAACAGATTGTTTGAGATGGTTAGGATTAGGGTGTTCCAGAAATTTTTATTAAGAGAAGAGAAGAGAAGAGAAAAGATATGAAATAAACAATTTTTTTTAACTTTTTTGTGTTCCTGAGTAAGGAAGAAAAGAAAAAAAATAAAGAAAGCAAAATTAATAATCTACAAGTTTACCCATAATAATGATATTGTATAATTAGACACATAACATGATTAATCCAAACATAATAATAATAAAACCGGTTAAAAAAACAATTATATAAATAATATTCAAAAAAAGAAGACTTGTTAACACAGATCAAGTTTATTATAACAAGATCAAGTTTTTCAAATGTCTATATACAGTGTATTGACATAATTTGCAAATCGAGGATTCGAGGTCTATAAATTCATTGTGAAACAATAAAACAATAAATAAATAAGTATAAATTCATCGTGAAACAAATGGAATTAAATTATAATAATATTAAAATATCAAAGTTGTTGGACAAGAAAAACACAATAGTTGAAGGTGCGCTGTTGCCGCTAGGTGAATTGAAGAGGATATGTATACGTATATGTAGAGATGAATGAATGACATAATATAAGGGTAATTTGGTACATGATATTGTTTTAATTTGTTTAAAAAAAACTTCCATCCAAATCTTCCCAATATTGGGAGGAAGTTTAGGAAGAAATTTTTTAAAAAAAATTCTTCCCTTTTCTCTTCTTTTCTCTCCTAAAAATTTATAAGGAACACAAATTCTTTTGATTTCTCTCCAAATCTTTTCTCTTCTCTCAAAATCTTAACTAGGGAACACAGTGTTAGGGTTAGGGTTGTTGAAGTTACGGCAGTGGAAGTACCGATCGATCGAAACAGAGGAGAGACAGAAAAGGAGTAAACAAAAGAACGGGGCACATTATCCAACTTCAGAAAGAAGAATATGATCGTATCTAAGGTGCTGTTTGTTTTTTCAGAGCAAAAAAATCTGCTGTCTGCGGACCACATCTGCCAGCTGCTACAGCTTCTGAGATGGATCAAAGGTCTGCAGTCTGGAAGAAAACTATTGTTTATTTTTTAACATCTGCACACTGTTTAAATAAACTAAAATATTAATTAAGATAATAATATTATACGTTAATATAATAATAGTACATATTAATATAATAATAATAGTATTAATTAATATATTAATATTATATTATATTTATATATAATAGTAATATATATAAGTTAAATATAATAATAGATAATTTAAATATATTTAAATATAATAATATATATATTTTAAATTTAATAATATATATTATTATCTAATAATATAATAATATTAATTAATATAATAATATTATATATTAATATAATAATAATATTAATTAATATATAATAATAATATTAATTAATAAAATAATAATGTTAATTAATATAATAATATTATATATTAACATAATAATAAAATATATCAATATAATAATATATATTTATATAATAATAATATTAATTAATATAGTAATAATAATAATTAATAAAATAATATTATATATTAACATAATAATAATATATATTAATATAATAATATATATTAATATAATAATAATATTAATTAAGTTTGGAGATTTTTTTTAAGTTTGGAAGACCCAAGAAGCTAATGCCCAAGTCTTCCTGGGGAAGACCTTTGGCAGACAATATAAGGTCTGCGGGCTTCCGAAAAACAAACATCTGCGCAAACCTTTTTCTGCGCGAGGTCTGCGCCGCGAAGACAAAAGACCTCAGGAAGATATTTTGTCAAAAAACAAACAGCACCTAATACTATAGAAGTTATTTTTTAAATATATACGGAGTATTAAATAAAAAATTTAGTTTAAATGTAAAAATTTTATTTTTGAATGAAAATGCAAATATTGTAATTATTAATTACTTTATCTCTTAAAATAATTCTATTGAAAAGTGTTGTAACATAAGTTAGATTAATATGTAAAACTTTTATATATTTTTATTCCTTGTAATTTATGATCAACTTGTTATTTATGACGGGAAAGCGATTATAGTCGATTTATGTTGATACATATCTTTATCTTTATCTTTATATATAATAAAAGAAAGTGTTTTTGAATTCTCGCCACGTAACTCTTTACACGTCATTATTCAAGCTGACATGGCTGCCACTTGTCTGCCAACTCATGCCTTCGTGTCTCTCCTCACATTCCTTGTCGTTTTAGGGTTTTGGGGAAGCAACTGTATATCAATTGTCGTCCATTTGTAGTTTAAACGAATTCATCAGGTAATTTCAAGTTGATTTTAATCAAATACGCTTTCTTTTTATGAAGAGTTGGAACAACTGCCCTAATTTATCTTTATATATAATAAAAGAAAGCGTTTTTGAATTCACGCCACGTAACTCTTTACACGTCATTAATACGTCATTATTCAAGCTGACATGGCTGCCACTTGTCCGCCAACTCATGCCTTCTTGTCTCTCCTCACATTCCTTTTCGTTTTAGGGTTTTAGGGAAGCAACTGTATATCAATTGTCGTCCATTTGTAGTTTAAACGAATTCATCAGGTAATTTCAAGTTGATTTTCATCAAATACGCTTTCTTTTTATGAAGAGTTGGAACAACTGCCCTAATTTGGTCTTTCTATCATCGATTTATTTCTAACCTGAACAATTCGCCTTCTAACTTTTGTTAGTCTTCCATCTTTTTTTGTTCATCTGCCCTAATTACTCTTCAACATCCATGGCGGTACATAGGCATGTAACGATTGGGTGTTTTGTCCGATTAATTTGGGCAAAATTCTCAATTTGCTTACGAATTTTAATGGTGTGAAGGAATAACCTGTCAATTTCAGTTTCATTATTAATTTCTATCTCAATCTCAGTTATAGCTATTGAAACTTACAGCGATTTGATACAATTTTGCGTTTTTTCTGAAACAGGCTCAGAGAAGTTGGCTATTGAACTTACCAAATTGGTGCCCACCAACTGTTCGATGAAATGTTTATGTTTTGCTATCCTTTTTTAGTCAAGTATATTTGATAGACAGTGCCAAAAAGAGCTCAGCAGTATTACATATCTAGGTAAACATCATGAGATATTGTATAGTTTTAGTAGCTTCAATTTTGAATTTTCAGTTGTTTAATTTGCTGATCGTTATAGAGTTTCTGATAGAAAAAATGTATGTTCTTGATTTCTTAATCCATTAATTTACAGGGGAAATTTACGTGCACATGACAGACCAAAATCTAAAATAATCCGCTTGATCGAGAATTTTGAAATAGCATCAAATTTAGGAAATGCTATTTTAGGGTTAGCATCAAATTATAAAATAAATCCCCTTTTATAGTGGAGCTGTTTACTTATTGTGATTTTGGAGGAAACTAGGTAACTTAACAAGGGGGCTAAAATGGAAACGGGTCGAGCGGGTTAAAAGTCATTTATGGTATAACTAATGATTACATCCTCTTAAGTTGTTTTATTATAAGAATGTTATTATTTAAGAATGTGGGGTATCAATTTATGTTAACTCTCAACTCATCAACAACGTTTGCACAAACACTCTTTTTGCAAAAAAGGTGATCACTAAATTCAAATAATCCATGTACCCACGAATACATAATCCAATTGACCCACTCATGTGTAAATGGTCGAAAATTTGCTATTTTGTTATCTTACTCATGTACTATTGCGTTGTTAATATCTAATTGATTTGCAGTAATACTATTTTATCCGGCATATGAGCAGGAAAGTATCTCATGTTGTTGTAGAATGCAAATTAACATACTTCATATTTGACTTAACCAAACGGATTTGTGATTTTATCTCTATAAGTCATTTACTTATAAAAGGATCGGTTCAGGTTGCGTTTTATCTCTAATGGGTCAAACGAGTAAAATAAAGAAATAGCTAAAAAGGAAATGGGTCAAATGGGCCAATGTAGAAAGTCAAGAAAAATGTAGTATATTGACACGCTAATTATATACATAAAAACAAATTTTTATCTGAATGTTTTGCGGGCTGGCCCGATCTGTTTAATTTGTGCCAAGAACTACTCATTGTGACCTGGAACTAGCCTGGCCCAACCCGTTTGCCACCTCTTCTAAATGTAATGGTTTATGGGCATATTTAATGCAACAATTTGTGTACTGCATTAATATGTGCATTGCATTAATATATACCATAAGTCCATAATCAATTAATCATCCCTCTTAAATTTTAATTTTCAAACATCGATGATATACTTTCATGATTATATTTTCAGATATTGTTATGAATGTGAGAAAGTATTATTTGTGGATGTAACTACAAAGGAAGCTACTTTTAACTTTTATCAACATGATCAACCAAGGTTCATTTTCTCAAAATAAACCATTACTCATGATAGATGATTATTTAGTACAAAATTGTATCATGTTGAATGTTTTACATTATTCTTTTTGTAGGTGTTTCTTATTTAATTGCCATTTTTATTAATTTTTATTGTAGAGATTAAATTTAAAAATCAGTTATGAGTTAGGTATTCAAGTTGTTATATACTTAACCATCTTTATTTGCTTATAGAACATATCTTATGAAAACATGTCATTTTGGGTTGTATGATAAAAGATTTTGGGTTGTATAATAAAAGGTCAAACGGGTTAAAAAAATCTTGTCTATATTGGAAACGGGTCATACAAGTCGAAAGTTATATTCAAATGTATACAATTATACCTATTCATATCATGACAACTTTGATATTGATTGTGCTTTAATGATAACCCCATTTTCTTATTGTTGAATGACATTTTAGAGGTTTGATTAAAGTCTAATTCTTTGTAAAAGTCAGACATTGCATTTTTATCCGACATTTTTAAAATAGTAATTAGTATGAATTTCTTTTTTTTTTTGAACAGCGATTTCATTTCTAGAGTCTAGCAAAAAGCTAGACTAAAAAAGAAAAATATAAATTACAAAGGAAATTTAACCCAATCCATCCATGAAATCATACAGTTTTGATTTCGATGGGATAACCAAGAAAAAGAATATAAAACAATATTATCAATTAAGTCTGATTTACGCATCTTTCCTTTGTCAAAAATTGTAGAATTCCGGAATTTCCAAAGCATCCACCACGTAGTGAATCCAATGACTAGAAATTTTAAACGACGATGATTACGCGACGTGATTTTATCACAAGCATCCCACCAATCGTTAAAATTTGAACACCTGAAATTATTAATGCCACACCATTTATGAATTTGGGTCCATACTTGGACCGATAACGAGCACAAAAAAAGGAGTGTGAAACCGATTCCACTCCCGCATTGCAAATCGGGCACATGATCGACTCAAATTCCAAGCCTCTTTTAGATAAATTAAGAAGAGTTGGAAGCCTATCCAAAGAAAGCCTCCAAATGAAAATATTAACCTTGATCGGGACCGCATTACACCATTTTGAGACAAAAAGATTTCCGGGAAAAAGAATGTTATTTATATGTTTTCTTATTTCGGAAACAATAAATTCACAAGAATCACCTAAATACCAACAAACTTTGTCAACCCCTTCTTCTAAATGTGTATCTCGAATTAGAGACATAAGGTTTTGTAATTGCTCTTCCTCCGCACCTCCTCTAATAAGTCTTCTCCAATTAAAAGACCAAATACCATTACATAATCTATCTTTTACCTTACAAAAAGGATTCAACTCTAATTTATAGAGTCGATTAAAAAGATTGCAAAGCGGTTCATGACTAATCCAAGAATCTGACCAAAAATTGATATTCTCACCATTCATAACTTTAAATCTTAAGGAGCTGTAATCAATAAGTTTTGTATTGTGGAGGTGATTTAAAGTACTAATAATTTGACCCCAAGTACCTTTTTTATGACGAGAGTGAGCCGGCTTGTTGAAACCCTCGTCATCTCCGTGAATAGATTGAATGACACGACACCATAGTGAATCGTTTTCGTTAAAAAATCTCCATCTCCATTTTGAATTAAAGCTAAGTTTAGAGCCTTTAAACTAGTTATATGACTTATATCCAAACCACCTTTTTCTTTTATCGCCATGCAAGTATTCAATTTAACCCAACTCATTTTTCTATTATCTTCATTACTTCCCCAAAGAAATTGAGATCTCAATTTCTCCATTTGCTTTAGAGTGGATGACGGGATTCGAAAAATAGACATCCAATATATACCCAAACTACCTAAAATGGATTTAATAAGGGTTAATCTTCCACTTATTGAGAGCATGTTTGCTTTCCACTTTGAAAGCCTTTGTTTCATACGATTGTGAACCGGTAGCCATGTTAGGTCACAACAACCCTGGAGTGCTTGTATAATTGATAGATTAATTAAACTTAAGACAATTAAAGTGATGAACACAATATTAGAGTCAAATATATAATTCCACTAAGTGTGGTATGCTGCGGAATAGCAATACCACTGATCAATTACAATATGTATATAGGTGAAAGCGTAAATTGGTAAGTACTCCTTTTCCAAGTGATCTCTATTTATAGTGTTATAGAGATCTTACAAAAGGGGCAAGTAGTAATGGAAGGACTGAGAAAGGAATGTGACCGAGATCAAAGGGATTTGATCTGGTCTGTTAAACATGGTAATGTTTAACTTAGTCTTTGTACTCAGTATTGGATGTCAATACTGAGTCCCAACACTGAGTAACCAATACTGTCTATTCATTATTGGACCAAGACTTAGCTAAATTATTATACAAACTATTCTAAGCTAGTCTAGGTTGTCTTGTTATCTTGAGATCCCAAGGGGTAAGGCTTTTTTGCCTTAACAATCTCCCCTATCTAATGATAACAAGACAATATTACAAAAGAGAAGTACAAAAATAAAATTGCAGAGTCTTCTTCTTCATCCTCTGCTAATGGCTTCATGCTCATAGAAGACTTCTTGCTTTATGTGGACGAATTCATCTATCTTTTGAAGCTCTTCTCTCCTGTTCCACAGTACAACAACAATCTTCTTTCTGAACCAAGCATCCTCCTTCTTCGTTATCAACCACTTTAATCCCACTAGATGACTAATGTTTGCTTTTGGGAGATCTTCTTCTGTTATAAAGCATTCTCTGTCATCTGAGTCAGTGTTAAGACACTCAGGTCTGTTGTTTCTGTATGCCTCAGTCATTACACTGAGTGCCCTGTACTCCCCTGGAAATAAGATTCCTTTCTCAAAGCAAACTGCAGCAACTGCCCAGATTTCATCTATTATCAATTGGGATTGAGAGGATCTTGAGGGCAAATCCTTGATCATTCTGGTGATCTTGATCCAATCTTGGAGTCCCATGTTCTGAATATCATGAAGAAGAATCTTCATGGGAGGACTGACTGGCCCAGTACAGGTAGCAACAATTGATCCATTGACCATTTTTACTTTGATTTTGTTGACATCAATGTTCAACCAGTACATGTCCCTCACACTGAGAAAGAATTTGTTTCTCAGTATTTCCATCCTTGTCTCTCTGTACGTTGTTCTCTGAGCAACTGAGTTCCAATACTGTTCTCTAAGATCTGCTCCTTTCAATCTTCTTCTGTGAGATGTTGATGGAACATCAGTCTCAGTATCAGGATCAGTCTCAGGTTCCTCTTTGACACCAAGAGCATGTAGGTAGAAGAATTTTTCTGCTTCATCTTATAATTGTTATGCAATCTTCCTTGGAACCTGCTCATCATCATGAACAGACCTTCTAGGTCTAGTGATTAGAGGAGCTAGAGCAGGTTCTTCACTTGATTCAGAAGACATGACAACTCTTTACATTCTTCTAGTTGATCTTCTAACTGGTCTTGGTTCACCCTGAGTTGGTAATTGTGGATCTCTTGGAGGCTCTTCATCATCGGAGGATGATGATGAAGAGCTTGGTTCATCAGCCATATCCAGTGCAAATCTTATGAAATTCTAAGTTGGCACTGGATTTGGTTCTTCATCATCATCAGCAATGGGCCACACAAATGGTCTATACACAATAATTTACAGGTTGTTCTCATACTGAGCAGATGGTACAGTATGAGCCTGCAGAGGTTAGTCAGTGTCAGTCTCCCCCTGAGTAGATGGCTCAGACTGGTTTTCTTTATGTTGTTCCAGGAAAGACCTTCCTCTTTCTCTTCTTCTTTCATACTGAAACCTAAGAGGTTCAGTATCAGTGACTTGCTGTGATTGTTGTTGTGGAGGTTGATCTTCATTTATTTTCCTTCTTTTCTCCTCCTGAGCAGATGGCTCAGGTTGATTTACCTCATCTTCTCTTTTTCTCTTCTCCCCCTTATTGTTATCATTGGATGGGGAGGGAAGAGGTTCAGTATCACCACCTGCATCTCCTTGAGTATTATCATGAGTATGAGATGGCATAGGTTCAGTAGCAGCATCAGTATCACCCCCTTGATCTTCATTTGTGGGTGATTGCCTCAGCTCAGTATCATCATCTCTGTAACAACCCGAAATTTTGTATCGAATAAATTATGGGAAAAATATGATAAATAAGGATAAATCATTTAAAAACCGTGGGATTTGGTTTCGTGTCAATCGGACATCGTTTGCTACGTGAAATCCATCGTTTAAGCTGAAAGAAAGATTGTTGGAAAAGTTCACGCCCGAGTTCACGCTCGAACTAGTTCACGATTGAGTTCACGACGCGAACTTTAGTTCACGACCATGAACTACCGACAGAGAGTTTTGGGTTTATATAACTTAGATCTACAACATATTGTCAAGGAAAATGTGTTCATAGCATGGATTTGATGATTATCTAGCTAGTTATGAACTTTATTTGGGGAAAATGGTGGTTTGGGTAACCTACCAAGTTATCTTTGGGGAAGATGACTAAGATGAGTGTAGAACACTCTTTGTAAGCTTAAGAACCTTGTGTTCTTGTTAGATTTGAGTTTTGTTGATGGAAATCTTGAACTAGGGTTTGAGATTCCACCAAGTTGGATGAACTTGGTGGTTAAGGAGGTTATTTTAGATTGATTAGTGACTAGTTATGGATAATAACTGGATTATATGATGATATTTATGGTAGGTCAAGAAGACCTAAAGGTTGGTGACTTTTCACAAGTTGGAAAGCAAGGATTCGTGTTAATGAACACGATTTGGATTTAGCTTGGCTAAGGTGAGTACATGAGACTTTTACTGAGTACATAGCAAATGATTTTGAAAACTATAATGTTTTATGAGTCTTTATTAATAAATGTTTTTTAATAAAGATATGATTAAAAAGGCAAGAGAATGCAAGTAATAGACTATTTTAGTATGTCTAAATGACTAATGATTTTCGAAAGAGATTATGATAATGAAAAGTAATTAATAATTCTTTATTAATATGAGGTTTGACTAAGAGTAATGATTGAGAAAGTATGATATTTGGCTTATTAATAATATGTATTAATAAGCTAACAACACTGATTTTCAAGTATCAAGTATTTATTAGTATATTATACTAAAAAAAAAGTAGCGATTGAATTGCTAGGAGAATAAATATAAAGTGACTAGAATTAGATTGGTATTCTAGTCAAAGAGAAGTTAAAGTAATATGATTTTGATAAATGATAAATAAGTTTTTATTTAATAAAGGACTTGGTAAAGTCAATATTGAAAATGAATAAGAAACGAAAATAATATGATAATTAGAATAGATATATATTCTAATTTATGCTTGAGTATGTATTATTGGGGCATAGGCCCGTATTTGATGATTTCAATATGTGTTGAGAAAAGGATCCGGATCACAGATAACCCACACAAGTTGGGGGAGTTAGTGACACCTACTTGGGGCGGTACCACCCTGCGCAAGGGTAGTGTGTCGAGAAATAGATAACCCGGAAAGCGGGGGAGTTTCAGATAACCCAAAAATCGGGGGAGCAATAGATAACCCGGAAAGCGGGGGAGTTTCAGATAACCCGGAAATCGGGGGAGCAATAGATAACCCGGAAACGGGGGAGTTTACCTAGATAACCCACATCGGGGGAGTTTGCTTCGGAGAGGTCCGTAGCGTATGTGATAATGTATGTGTAAGCTCAGGTTAGCTTACAAGTATGTGATTTTGATGAGAGTAAGCTTATGGTTAGCTTACTAGTATACATGTATGAAAATGATAAGATCACGAGTTATTAAGTAATAAATGAATAAAGAAGAGTAATGAATATGACTTTTATTATATTTGTGAATGGGTCGAAAACCCATGTATCTCAAGAGACTATTTTGTCTCACGTACTACTTTGTTTTTGGCTATGTACTCAGGTTCGAGATCGATGGATTAGAAGGTCGCAATAGAAGTGGCCTAGTGTTGATTAGCTCGGGAGCTCGTAGGTAGATCCTGTTATCCTGTGGTTATGATATTATTTCTGTAACTCCGGATTTTAATACTCTGATAATCTTTTCATAGGTTTTTGTTAAACCGCATTTTTTTGGATATTGGACTTCGTAATATTTTTATTTAAAAATATGATTTAAAAGGTGTTTTGTAAATTGAGCTGTTACAACTTGGTATCAGAGCTATAGTTTAAGTGAATTAGGTAGGTTTGACCTCCCTAGTCTTAAGCTATGCTAAGTAGGACCATATGTTTCCATAGGATGTCCATGATTAGTCTTTGAGACCGTAAAGTGCTAGTATAATAGGGTTGATCCCTAAGGTAAAATGTCATGTTTTGATCTTTATGGGTTGTATTCGGTTGTTGAGTCGATCGTTTGAATTTTGAATTGTGAAGATATTGGAATAACAAAAATGTGAATACAAGAAGAGGATGAGCTCCTCTAAGACAAGAAGAGAAATTATAATTGAGTTTCGTCATGTCGCGGTGATGATGGTGGTGATTTTGAATTCGGAAGAAAGGGAATGATGTTCGTTCAAGACATTTATGGCGCGTAAACTAGTTGTATAAATGGGAAGCACCGAACCGGAGGTCGTGATTCGGTGGATTCATGAAACTGAGCAAGTGCTAGATAGTAACAAGTGTTGGAGGAAGATATGGTGACTTGTACACCTCGGTTATTGAAGAACGAGACGTCGTTGTGGAAGAAGGTGATGTATGAAAGTTTGGAAAGAGAATATGGGACTAGATGTCGTGGAAGGAGTTCGCGAGTAGATTGATAGGGAAGTTTTGTCCCGAAAGAGTATTTGAAAATTTTTTTAAGAGAATTTATTGTTAGGAATGTGGAGAAGGTAGTTCGACGAAGGTCAATGAATTGTCATCAAGTGGAGAGAGAAGGAAGTTCGATGGTAGCTTGGAGTCACAAAGAAAGAAAACCTCGTTCAAAGTTCGTCAAATCATGTTGATGTGAAAGGTGCAAAGGTGTGGTAAGTTTCCTCAATTATTAAAATGATGGTATGAGGTTCGTGTTTTATTGATTAATAGTCGCACGATTTGGTGCTAAGGCGAGATGACATGTATAAGTATCGGTGAATCGTTTGGTGTGGAAAGGTACTCGGGGACAGTTTCCCCGGTTCGTTATGTGTAAAGGTATGATATGCGTGGGTGAGTTGGCGGTTGGTATGTCGCGGATAATTAGGATATTAAAAGATATATTATCACGGGAATAGTAGATGATTTTAATGAAAGGATGGTCGTACGCGGAAGTACTAAGACTTAGTGAGAATGATATATATGGATGGGAAACCGTGTAAGGAAAAAGTTGAAAAGTAAAACCGTAGCACTTGGCGGGAAAAAGGATAAGTGATGTGGTATTATCATATGATAATGGTAAAGAAAAGAATGATGAAAAATATATTGAAGTTTTTAAACTTGTAAATAAGAAATATGAGGAAAACAATAAGTATCGGGAATGACAAATTTAGTAATTGAATATGGTTGAGTACAAGTTGACATTTAGTAATGATAAAAGTTTGTATCATGGATAATAGATTCGATGCTAAGGGTAAAAGGTTAATTAATGGTAAAATGTCCTAGAAATGGTATGCTAAGACAAGGGTAACAATTAATTATTGGAAAAAGGACATAGAAAAAGTGTGATAGCTTATGTTTGGATTATGGATCGGAGTCAATTGGTTGACTCGAGTTGACCGGGTGATTCGATAAAAATGTGGATAATTGAATGCAATGGTGGTTACCTAGGTGGTGAAAGAAAGATTGTAAATTTTAATAATGAGAAAATAAATCGACAAAAGACGATTGGTAAATGAGTAGATTGGTGGAAAGCATTAGAAATGATTATGTATATACCGAGTGGTATAAAGGGATAAGTGGGAGTAATGGTCTATGAAAAGAATTTGATTTTCGGAAGGTAATATTATGTGAAATGTGGGGAATTGTAAATTGAATAGAGAATGTGATTAGTTATGAAAGAAAATGATAGCATGTTGCTAAGTGTTTGATGCATACATGAATTGTATGCAAGATAGAATGGTATTGTATGGATCTTGTTAGATTGGAGGCTTTCCGGCTAACGAGATTTGATGGGTCACTATGGATTGGAGGCTTTCCAATCATTGTGACAATTTGGATCGTGATGGATTGGAGGCTTTCCGATCATCTCGATAAGATAGTTAAAGTATAATTTGTAATATCAGGGATATGTGTTTGTATCTGACGTATGTAGAACCGTATGGTTAGTTATTGTTATGATTTTTATGGCAAGTGAGGACTTGGGTTGAAAACACGGGTCGTGTTTAAGTATAGGTGGGTGTAGGAGATGCCTACAAGTATATAAGTTATGGGAAGAGATGCTTATAGGAAGCAAGACTTAATGGTAGCCGATGAGTGGAGAAAATCGGATGATAAGTGGTTAGGTCAGAATTCGATGTAAATGAGGCTCTAAAGCCGATAATTGAGAATTGCAAGTGTGGTATGAAATTATTTGAAAGAAATTGTAAATGTTATAAGCATTTGAATGGAAATTAAAATAAAATAAAATAATAATAATAAAAATAATATAAAAAAAAACAATAGAGATTGGTATTGCTTTAGATGGAAATTGTGAACCGATTGTGGAAATAGAAATCAAGGAAAAGAGAAACAATTGAGAAAGGAGGTATAGAAATTGGAATCGGGAATAAAAGTTTGGGAAGTGATGTCTTACTAGTAAAGGATATGTGAATTTTGCAAAGTAAGTTTGACTTTATTCATAAGTCAAGGTTGGTCAACTAGTGGATTGTTGACTTTGATCAAAATTGGGTTTTGAGTTTCGTTTAAATGGTTAGACGAGAATAAGAACATAATGTATCGCCTACGTGTATATGATAATGGTAAATTGATGGAAATAATTATAGTGTGCAACTTTGACCCTTGGGTGTTTCGGGTCGAATTTGGGAGTCGAGTATATGATTGTTGATTAATCATGAATGTAAGGTCGATTGTAAAGGAAATGATGATTAATGGAACCTCTAGTGAGAAAGGAAATTGTCAAAGTATGGTTGACTTTGTGCTTAAGTCAAAGATTAGACAATGTTGACAACTTGGTCAAAACTAGACGTTGACTATCGTTTTGATTCATTGGCTAATAGTAATGATTGAGTCATATAGTCCCTATGTGGATAAAAGGATTGGTTAAATGATTTAAAGTGTTATGGCCAAATTGTGGAATTTTGACCCGTTCGGGTATTATGGACTAAAGGTTGACTTTTTGACCCGTTTGGGCCTACGGGGATAAATGGATGTTTATAATGAATATTGTTACTAGATTGAAATAGAAAAAGTTCGATCGTGTTAAACGCAGGGGATGAGAACGGAATGCTCGGTTGAATGTGGACCGGGAATCTTTGAGTAGATTCCGAGGACGGAATCCTTTTAAGGGGTAGATAGTTGCAACAACCCAAAATTTTGTACCGAATAAATTATGGGAAAAATATGACAAATAAGGATAAATCATTTAAAAACCGCGGGATTTTGTTTCGTGTCAATCGGACATCGTTTGCTATGTGAAATCCATCGTTTAAGCTGAAACAAAGATTGCTGGAAAAGTTCACGCCCGAGTTCACGCCTCGAACTAGTTCACGATTGAGTTCACGACGCGAACTTTAGTTCACGACCGTGAACTACCGACAGAGAGTTTTGGGTTCTGACGCGGGAATTCACGCCTGAGTTCACGGCGCGAACTTTTGCTGAAGCTGAATAAAATCGGGATTTCAGCCATTTTGTGCAATTTAAAACCTAGAACTCCTCTCTACATGCGAGTATACATTTTTGAGTGGAAAAGGTCGTTTGGAGCTGATTTTGGACTCCAAATCACGTGATTCTCACTCCATTGTTGAAATATAAGGTAAATCTCTACTCCTTTTAGTTATGGATGATGTTTTTGGGAGAAAATGGTAAAGTATGCAAACCCTAGTTGGAGGGTTTGTAGTGGGTGATGAAATTGGGTTTATATAACTTAGATCTACAACATATTGTCAAGGAAAATGTGTTCATAGCATGGATTTGATGATTATCTAGCTAGTTATGAACTTTATTTGGGGAAATGGTGGTTTGGGTAACCTACCAAGTTATCTTTGGGGAAGATGACTAAGATGAGTGTAGAACACTCTTTGTAAGCTTAAGAACCTTGTGTTCTTGTTAGATTTGAGTTTTGTTGATGGAAATCTTGAACTAGGGTTTGAGATTCCACCAAGTTGGATGAACTTGGTGGTTAAGGAGGTTATTTTAGATTGATTAGTGACTAGTTATGGATAATAACTGGATTATATGACGATATTGATGGTAGGTCAAGAAGACCTAAAGATTGGTGACATTTCACAAGTTGGAAAGCAAGGATTCATGTTAATGAACACGATTTGGATTTAGCTTGGCTAAGGTGAGTACATGAGACTTTTACTGAGTACATAGCAAATGATTTTGAAAACTATGATGTTTTATGAGTCTTTATTAATAAATGTTTTTTAATAAAGATATGATTAAAAAGGCAAGAGAATGCAAGTAATAGACTATTTTAGTATGTCTAAATGACTAATGATTTTCGAAAGAGATTATGATAATGAAAAGTAATTAATAATTCTTTATTAATATGAGGTTTGACTAAGAGTAATGATTGAGAAAGTATGATATTTGGCTTATTAATAATATGTATTAATAAGCTAACAACACTGATTTTCAAGTATCAAGTATTTATTAGTATATTATACTAAAAAAAAAGTAGCGATTGAATTGCTAGGAGAATAAATATAAAGTGACTAGAATTAGATTGGTATTCTAGTCAAAGAGAAGTTAAAGTAATATGATTTTGATAAATGATAAATAAGTTTTTATTTAATAAAGGACTTGGTAAAGTCAATATTGAAAATGAATAAGAAACGAAAATAATATGATAATTAGAATAGATATATATTCTAATTTATGCTTGAGTATGTATTATTGGGGCATAGGCCCGTATTTAATGATTTCAATATGTGTTGAGAAAAGGATCCGGATCACAGATAACCCACACAAGTTGGGGGAGTTAGTGACACCTACTTGGGGCGGTACCACCCTGCGCAAGGGTAGTGTGTCGAGAAATAGATAACCCGGAAAGCGGGGGAGTTTCAGATAACCCGAAAATCGGGGGAGCAATAGATAACCCGGAAAGCGGGGGAGTTTCAGATAACCCGGAAATCGGGGGAGCAATAGATAACCCGGAAACGGGGGAGTTTACCTAGATAACCCACATCGGGGGAGTTTGCTTCGGAGAGGTCCGTAGCATATGTGATAATGTATGTGTAAGCTCAGGTTAGCTTACAAGTATGTGATTTTGATGAGAGTAAGCTTATGGTTAGCTTACTAGTATACATGTATTAAAATGATAATATCACGAGTTATTAAGTAATAAATGAATAAAGAAGAGTAATGAATATGACTTTTATTATATTTGTGAATGGGTCGAAAACCCATGTATCTCACGAGACTATTTTGTCTCACGTACTACTTTGTTTTTGGCTATGTACTCAGGTTCGAGATCGATGGATTAGAAGGTCGCAATAGAAGTGGCCTAGTGTTGATTAGTTCGGGAGCTCGTAGGTAGATCCCGTTATCCTATGGTTATGATATTATTTCTGTAACACCGGATTTTAATACTCTGATAATCTTTTCAAAGGTTTTTGTTAAACCGCATTTTTTTGGATATTGGACTTCGTAATATTTTAATTTAAAAATATGATTTAAAAGGTGTTTTAAAAATTGAGGTGTTACAATCTCCACCTTGATCTTCATTATCTCCACTGTGTTGAGATTGTGGAGTCAGTGGAGGTTGTTGATGTTGTTGTTGGAGTAATGCAACAGATTCTTTTAATGAATCAATCTCATTACTCATGGATTCCATCCTGGCCAGTATTGTATTTTGTGTGTTCTGCATGGCCAAGATTTGTTGCATGATTGTCTGCAAGGAAACCTCTTCCACTTGAGCCAGCTGGACATGAGTACCCTGCACATATGGTGCTAAAGAAATAAAAACATAGTAACTGGTTAGTATGGAATGGCTTATCAAATAGAATTGTGGTTTTGTTTAATTCTAAAATCATTTAAATAGAGTTTTTGAAGTCTGTATTTCATTTTGTGTATGATGAAATATTGTGGACTTGTGCATAGCATGTGTAAGAAATTTTCAGTATAAGTGATTGTGATTTGTAGTAGCTCAGTGTAGGATAAGTCACTTTTTCTGAAAAAGGTTAAGGTTAGGGAAACGAAGCCTGGGATATGCTTCTTAATTGTTTCAATGTTTATCACTTGGTGTTGGAGTGATAACAGTAATGTGGCTTAAACCCCATGAATTTTATTTGGATAGTGTAGCTTTAGGGTTTTTGATCATTTCTTAAATCATGTTATCCAATTTAACATAAATTGGGTATGATAGAAGCAGTACCAGTGGGTGTCAGTGTGACACCAACCACCATTGTCTTTTAATATGTTAAGACAACTGTAGGCTGGCAATGATCTTTTGTACTCAGTGTAGGAATTTTTCATAGTAGCAGTGGGCTAACTATGTTGGCCTTAAGAGGATATATATTAAAAAAAATCGTTTGAGACTTTGGTCAGTATTGAGTTGGTACAGGCCAGTACTTAGTCTCTTGGTTTTGAAAAAAATAATATATATAGGAGTTTGAGGGCTTTATTAGAAATTCATACCTGAGGCTTTGTCAGATTCCCTTCTCCCTTCAACAGAGATAGGTGCTGGATCATTTGTATGTTGATTGGAACCTCCAGCACCTTCTTGATTTTGTGGTTCTCTTTCTTGTGCTTCTTCTTCCAGATTTTGTTGCTCATAGGCAATTTCAACATCCAATGGAACATATGGTTCCATGTTTGGTGGTGGTTGAGCAAAATTTTCTTGTTCTGGTTCTGGAAGGTCAGCATGAGATGCTATTTGATGTTGGTCTTCTAGTGAAGAAGTCAGTGTTGGATGTAGACTGTGCAACACTGAGTCCATTGATAGTGCATCCATAATGACTGGACTTAACCTTCTTCTAACCCTTCTTCTGATGATTAAGGGTTGATCTTCAGTATCTGAAGCTGATGCAGTATTTGGAACATCGGGTTCTGGTTCTTGTACTGGAGGGGGTTGAACATCCTCCATCTCAACATCATCATTATCATTAGCATTATCATCACCATTATCATTATCATCATCATCATTATCTTCTGCATCAGTATCGTCTTCATCTTCATCATCATCCATATGAGCCTCTGCAATGGCTAACATGGAAGCACTGAGTGGTGGTTCATCTTCCCTAGGCTGATGAAAGAATATCTTTTCATGGATGGGAGGAAGATCATCTCTAACTACATCAAAATCATCATACATATTCTCTGGCATGGAGTTTTGGAAGATAAGTGATAAAAACCTGCAAAAAGGAACACTAGGATTCCTTTTTCGTGCCTGAATTTGAGAGGCTAGCTCATTGAAGATCAGTCTAGCATAATCAATGTGCCTGTTGTGGTACATGGCATGTACTATTTGCATCCCAAAATCATTTATTTGATCTACAGCCCCTGTTTTGTGGGTCATACACCGAATTATGGTTGAAATCATAATTCCCCACATTGGACCAAATTCATGGCTTTTTATTGTTCTTGTTGTTCGTTGTCTTCCATATGAGCCTCTGCAATGGCTAACATGGAAGCACTGAGTGGTGGTTCATCTTCCCTAGGCTGATGAAAGAATATCTTTTCATGGATGGGAGGAAGATCATCTCTAACTACATCAAAATCATCATACATATTCTCTGGCATGGAGTTTTGGAAGATAAGTGATAAAAACCTGCAAAAAGGAACACTAGGATTCCTTTGTCGTGCCTGAATTTAAGAGCCTAGCTCATTGAAGATCAGTATAGCATAATCAATGTGCCTGTTGTGGTACATGGCATGTACTATTTGCATCCCAAAATCATTTATTTGATCTACAGCCCCTGTTTTGTGGGTCATACACCGAATTATGGTTGAAATCATAATTCCCCACATTGGACCAAATTCATGGCTTTTTATTGTTCTTGTTGTTCGTTGTCTTCCAAGGAGCGGCAAGACTGAGCGTGCAGTATCACGATCAACAAATTCATCATACTGGACATGTGCAGGAAGTCGAAGATCTCGTCTAATGATTTCAGTGGAGACGAAAGCTCGTCGTTGATCTCGAATTACCCATCCCGCAATCATATCTGGTGAGTCCAATAGAGCAGAGTACCCAAATTCACACAACATTGAGGGATAGATTGCTCTGGGTGAAGCTTGAAGAGCATTAGCGATTGGGCAATGCCTGAGATATGTAATCATCTGATGAAATTGGGGGCATACCCAACTCTGAGGAATCTCAAAATTTGCAGTGATGTTGTTCCTTGTAAATTTCGGAAGTTCATCCCTTTGAAAATCCTTTGCTGGTGCGACGAATTGTGGAGCAACGAATTGTGGAGCAACGAATTGAAAATTTCCCATTGAATCTGTGATTACGATTTGAAATTTGCTTGCAAATAGAGAGTAAAAACGTTAATCGCAGAGAGAAATTTGAGAGAAAGAGAGTAAATAACAGAGAAAATGATTTAAATTTGAAGAAAATGGTTATTTATACTCTTAATTTGTAATTATTACAGTGTTGGGAAGTAAAAACGGTGAAATGACAGACTTATCCTATTCCAACGGTAACTTTTCTATTAAGGCAAGTAACCGTTGGGGAGTATGAGGTTTTGAAATCAGTGTTGAAACTTCAGGACACCCAATACTGATTTAGAGTTAAAAAAGTTAAATTAAAATTTTTTTTAAAAATAATAAGAACATCTAATTTAATGTATAAATTAATAAAAAAATTTACAAAAATTAAAAATAATATACCAGATGAGCTATACTGAAAGGGTCAGTATTTGGTCAATACTGAAAAATCAGTATAGGAAAGAATTTTTAGGAGAAAAATAATTTCAAGGGTTAAGCATGCCCAATTGTCCTAGTAAGTACATAAAACTTTCTTCTGAAAGAGGTTTAGTAAATACATCAGCCAATTGGTCCTCAGTTGGGACATAGTCTACCTGAACCTTACCCTTTTCCACATGATCTCGGATAAAGTGGTGTCTAATGTCAATGTGCTTTGTTCTCGAGTGATGTACTGGATTTTCAGTGATAGCAATAGCACTCTTGTTATCACAATGGATTGGTGTGTTGTTGAAATCAAATCCATAGTCCATGAGTTGGTACTGCATCCATAAAAGTTGAGCACAACAACTTCCTGCACCTACATATTCAGCCTCTGCAGTTGAAGTTGCTACTGAATTTTGTTTCTTGGATGACCAACCAACTAATCTTCCACCAAGGAATTGGCATCCTCTACTTATGCTCTTTCTATCCAATTTGCATCCTGCATAATCTGCATCTGTGTACCCTTCAAGAGCAAAATTTGAATCTTTGGGATACCAAAGACCCATATTAGGAGTACCAGATAGATATCTAAAAATTCTCTTAACAACTTTCAGATGTGATTCTTTGGGATCAGCCTGATACCGATCACACTAACATGTTGCAAACATGAAATCAGGCCTGCTAGCTGTTAAGTAAAGTAAGGAACCAATCATACCTCGGTCTGTGGATGGACATACTGGTTTACCAGTTTCATCCTTACTTATCTTATCCTGAGTACTCATAGGGATGTGCATAGAAGATAAGTTCTCAAATTTGTATTTCTTCATCATGTCATGCACATACTTACTTTGGTTTATAAAAGTTCCATCAGGCTTTTGATCAGCTTGTAAACCTAGAAAATAAGTAAGTTGTCCCATCATACTCATCTGATACTGAGATAATATAATCTTGGAAAACCAATCACACATTGATTTGTCAGTGGAACCAAAGATAATGTCATCCACATATATCTGAATGAGTAAGATGTCAGACCCTTTTCTTTTTGAAAATAATGTTTTATCAATTTTGTAACGACCCAAATTTTGTAGATAAATAAATTATTTAAAAATATGATAATTACGGATAAATCATTTAGAACACGTGGAAATTGGTTTCGAGTCGTTTGGATGACGTATGAGAAAGTTACGGACGAAACCGGGTCGAGGCAAAGGTCAAAAACTATAGCCTATATAGGACAGGCAGTTCGCGGCGCGAATTGTGTCTCGCGATCGCGAGGATAGGGCAGAGACTTGGGGTTTTCAGAGATCGGAGTTCGCGACTGGTTCACGAACACGAATTGTTCACGACACGCGTAATTCGCGGCGCGAACTTGGGCTTCGCGGCGCGAACTTGTCAGACACATCATTAAAGTCGGGTTTTTGCTCATTTCATGCCATCTCAAACCCTAGTTTCTCTCCCAACGAGTTTGTATACGATTTTGAGTGCAAAGGGTCATTTGGAGCTGATTTCTTGGTCAAATCTTGTGATACTTCACTCCTAGTTGAAGATTAAAGGTATATCTTCACTCCTTTGTAGTTGTAGCTTTAGATCTATGGATCTTGAAGCTTGGGTTTGAAACCCTAGTTATTGGGTTTATGATTAATGATGAAATAAATGTTGTATACACTTATAGATGGTATTTTAACAAAGGAAACAAGTGTATGGTTAAGATGTGACAACTCGATATTTCTGGTATGTAACCTCATTTCATTTCTAGAACTTTCCTTATTTAGAAAGTTTCTACTTATAGACATTTCTATTTTGGCATTCCTTATACACAACAAACATTCATATTTTACACCATACATTAGTGTTTGACTATTTTAGTCAACACAACATTATTACTTTCTTATGGTGACACACTTTGAGCTAAAAACATTTCTAGAATAAGTAACCTTGTACTTGTTACACCATAAGCGTATAAAAAAAAATCTTATAAATGTGACGCGAATTGAACGATGGTTAAAACCCGACACTAAGTCTAGACCGACCACTAATGTGGCCGGCCTCCATACCCTCTCTTGAACCCTATTCGGCCGAACACCCTTGGGTGTGAGGTTGAATTGTTGTTGATCTTATCATTGTTCCTTGATACTTATCCATCTAGAGTTTGAAAGGAATCCTTGTACCCCTTAAACACCAACATGCACACCCTATATAAATACCCCTTGGCCGAAACCCTAATCTCATTTGCTCCTTTGAGATTTTTGGCCAAAGCACCACCATCATCTTCGACTATTTCCGATCACAAGCAAACCCACAACCCTTGCTCATTTTCTTCGATTCCCGATCAAGGTATGATGCTATAACCCTTGTTTTTCCTTGAGATCTCCATGCTTGAACCTTGTTTTGAACCCAAGACCATGGCCATAGGCCATATGGTCTCGGTTAGCCTCCAAAAGCCAAACACACGCATGTACTCATCCGATCGGGTGCGTGTGTGTGATTATGGTATGTTTTGATTGTTAGATCCGTACGTAGGAACCCTAGATCTCGACTTTGACATGCTAAACCTATAGATTTAGTCCCTAGTTCGAACCTATACCTGATCTATACTTGTAAACCCTCGAACCAAGCCGATCTAGACTCGATCTAGCTAGAACCCGTAGGGTTTTGGCCTTCGGCCAACCCTAGGTCAAACCCTAGCCGAACCCTAAACATACATGCTTGACTTTTGACCTAGACTAGTTAGATTTGACTTTTGTTGACCAAATAATATTCTAGATTATACCCTAGAACCGGATACCCAACCCTAACCGAAATTTAGAACATTTAAGTTGACTTTTGTTGACTTTCATTGACCAATTTTGACCAATAAGTCAAACCGGGTCAAGGCCGGATCTTGACCCAAACCGTGGACCCAAACCCGAATACCCAATCGGGCCAAGGCCCATACTTGGCCCATATCGATCTACTTTAGTCCATCGGGCCCAAACATTAGTTGGCCCATTAGTATCCAAGCCCATTTGGACCAAAGCCCAAACCTTTGGCCCATACCCAACCAAGCCGAACCCAATTGGGTCAAGCCCAATTCAAGGCCCAACCTAAGTGGACCTAAGCCCAATAAGAGGCCCAAGTGGCCCAACCCATTAAGCCCATTAGGCCCAATCTAGGCCCAATAAGCCTAACCCAAGCCCATTTCATTTCATTTCATTTCGAAGCCCATTTCATTTCATATCATTTCATTTCGAGAATCATTTCATTTCATGTCATTTCATTTTGGAGCCTATTTCATTTCATTTTATAAAACCCAATGCATTTCATTTCATTTCATTTTATTAATCCAAGTTCATTCGATGTCACAAAACATATAACATAACATTTAACGTATATCATATATCTTATATCGTATATAGTATCGCCTGTGTTAGCTTAGCCTAATCAGTAGTTAAATCATTTAGGAAGCTAGGAGTCTCCCGAGGATTCCTCTGTCTTAATTTCTTGTCGCTAAGCTTTGCCAGGTGAGTCCACAGACCCCTTTACTCTTTTAACTGTTTTATAAACTTTGGGGTGGAAACATAAACACAATTGCTACTGTTTTACTATGACTGTACAACAACATCTATACATTTTCATTATCGCGTTGGCATGACAAACAATTATTATACCGGACTAAGGTTACCAGCAATCATTAACTAGTGGATCTAGACCATGGATATGCAGATAGTACTATTGGCTGACACTCATCCTCCCAACGAACGTTTGATCATTACTTGGTTTATCCAAGACATCTCCGGGAGTGTATATCCATAAAATAACATAACATACTTGAGTTGAAGTGTTGATTGTGGACTTAGGGGTTGGTATATTAACTCAATAGACTAGCTACCTGTTGGGGATAACAGTTCATGCGATGTCAAACACAACATTTTGTTCAACACTTTTTCATAAACATAACTAGTAGTTGTATACATTCTACAACTATACTAAACATTTTCATACTTACTACTCATATCATATGAGTGTTGAACCTTATACATTTTCAGTCATAAACCATTTTCATAACAAACATTTTGAGTAGCAAATCACTTTACTCTTATCATAAACATTAACCCTGTGGATTCACTCAACATTATTGTTGACCCTTTTACTATTTATGTTTTTCCAGGTAATTAGGTGCAGTGGAGTTTGGAGGATATGAGCATTGGGATTGTCGTGAGCCATGATTAAAACATTAAGTTTACGAACAATCATTTCATTTCAAACAATTTCTATTTTAGGAAACTTGCTATTTTTGGAAACTTTCTACTTTTGGAAAGTGAAACAAACCTTTAATTTTCGTTATTGCGTGGTTGTTTGTTTACTTAATTTTTGCTATGTTGTCATGAACGTTACACTTCCGTTCTTCCGCAAAACATTTTAAATGAAGTAAAACTCATTTTTGGCGGGGTGTGACAGAGTGGTATCAGAGCTTAAGTTATAGTGAATTAGCAAGCCTAGTCTATAACTACAAAAGATTTTTGGGAAAAACAAACACTTTTATAAAATCAAAATAATCATGGCATGCTCAGTCTCATATCCTGAAGTTCCATTGTTCTTAGTTTAGAACATTTGCCTTAGTTAGTATTGCCCTAGTGTTATAGCTAGCATATGTCAGCAAGCCTTACAACTTCATAATCTAATAGACTTTTATGCGCTGTGTTTAGTAGAATGTCGTCAGCAAGTGTTATTAATATTTCGTCAGAACCAGAGTACGACAGTGATCAGAGTACCGCCACGTCTAAAAGACGTGCTACGCCTCCTCCGTCTCCCAAACCAGTGTTTATACCGACGCCTTTCCCAATATCGTCAGCAGATTGGTTTCATCCTACTCAGCCTCCTATCCCGGTGTATCCCAATGGACCCCCTGACCTCAAGCCTGGAGAGCGTCCTTATCTCTATCGACTGGTGAAGGATGGTGAACTCTACATGACGACAAGAAAACGACCAGCAGCCAGAAGAAGATGATTAGTCATCTACCTATCGTCTATATTTGTTTTTCTATTATTAGATTTTATGTTTAGCTATTTCAGTATTTTTGTTCTTTAGTATTGGCAAATATGCCCTACTCATAAAACTATTATGTATTAGGAATGTGTTTAATAAAAGTGATATTTTAGTAATTTCTATTGTTCTTATAATTGTATTTTCTATACGTCTCTTCTACTACTACTATAATTACGACTATTTATATCTACGTCTACTACTACTATTACGCCTATTGTATATCCACTCTTTGATCCTTATTTCATATTTCCCTTATAGTCCTCCTATATTATTCATATCTTAATTTCTTATCATTTGTATCAGCAATTTATCAATGGCTCGAGGAGGAAACGCTGAGACTGTCGAACAAATGGTGGAACGCCGTATCGCTGAAGCAATGGCTCAAATGAACGCTGCAAGAGGAAATGCCGCTGGTGCATCTAATGTGGGAAACAACGGTATATTATACGACTCCATGAAGGAAGATTCATTATTTCTATCTTATTTTAAACTTATTACTCATTTTCTTTCCTTATTTATTTAATCTTCAGATTCCCATCGTCAAGGTCAATCCTATAAGACCTTTACGTCCTGTCATCCTCCGACCTACTCTGGATCTGAAGGTGCTATTGCTATCATCCACTGGATTGAGAAGGTGGAATCCATTTTCAGTGTTATTCAATGTGCCCCTGAGAATATGACGAAGTTTGCTGCTAGTACGTTGTCCAAGGAAGCGTTGTCCTGGTGGAATTCTCAAGTGCAAGTCTTAGGTCGTGCAACTGTTGATGCTATGACTTGGGATACGTTCAAGGATCAGTTAACTTAAAAGTTTTGCCCAAGGAGAGAACTACAAAAAGTTGAGGTGGAACTATGGAGTCTGTCCATGGTTGGATCTGATATTGTTACTTACACAACTAAGTTCCAATAACTTGCTCGTCTCGTTCCTCATTTGGTTACTCCTGAATTCAAGCATATTGAAAAGTATCTTCAAGGTCTTCATGATCTTATTCGTACTCATGTTATTGCTTCTGAACCGACAACATTCGAAGATGCTGTGAATCGTGCAACAAGGTTGACTGATGATGCAATGAAAAGTGGATCGTTCAAAGACAAGCTAGTGGTGTCTAGCAAATCTACTGATAATGTGAGCAATGAAAATGGAAAGCGTTCCTACGACAACAAACGTGATCACAAAGGGAACAAATATCAAAAGACTAAGAATTATGCAGCCTCTACTCAGAACGACAATCGGTCTAATTCAGATTCTAAGTCATATGCTGGAAGCAAGCCCTTGTGTAACAGATGTAACTGGCGTCATGATGGTCAGTGTGAAAAATGCTTCAAGTGTGACCGCTGGGGTCATAATTTCAGAAAGTGTTCGTCCAACAATCCTCCTAAGAATCCTGTCTGCTACGAGTGTGGTGATTCTAACCATTATCGTAATCGTTGCCCTAGACTTCAGAACAACAATAACCAGAATGGCAACAACAACAATGGCAATCGTAATAACAATCGTAACAACAATCGCAATGCCAGCAACAACAATGATCGTCAAAATGGTCATGGTCGTGCATTTGTTATGAATGCTCAAGAAGCTCGTGAGAACCCTGATACCGTCACTGGTACGTTTATCGTCAACAATCATTTTGCTTCTATTTTATTTGACTCGGGAGCCGACTTGAGTTTCGTATCGACCGACTTTAAAAGTTTCTTAAATCTAGATCCTGATCGTTTGAAGGTGAATTATGAAATCGAGTTAGCAAATGGCAAGGTTGTTAGGTCTAGTGAAGTTTTTAAAGGTTGTAAGCTTGACCTAGATGATCACATTTTTGATATAGACCTTGTGCCTGTAGAACTAGGTAGTTTTGATATCGTCATAGGGATGGATTGGTTGTCTAAAAACCGTGCTGAAATAATATGTTACACCAAACAAATCCGAATTCCCTTATCCAAAACAGAAACATTAATAAATCAAGGTGAACAAAGAAACAGAAACATAAAAATCATAACTTCTATGAAAGCTCAAAAATATCTTCGTAAAGGATGCCAAGCCTTTCTTGCTCATGTCGTTGACACAAAGTCCAAAGATCGTAAGATTGAGGACATTCCTATTGTTCGTGAATTTCCTGGTGTATTCCCTAGTGAAGTGCCTTGACTGCCGCCTCAGAGGCAAGTTGAATTTCGTATTGATCTGATTCCAGGAGCCGCACCTATCGCGCGTTCTCCATATCGTCTTGCACCGTCTGAAATGCAAGAACTTTCATCGCAATTACAAGAACTTCTTGATCTTGGTTTCATTCGACCGAGTTTCTTGCCCTGGGGAGCTCCGGTCCTTTTTGTTAAAAAGAAAGATGGTTCAATGAGAATGTGCATTGATTATCGTGAGTTGAACAAAGTAACAATTAAGAATCGATATCCTCTCCCCCGTATTGATGATCTATTCGATCAACTCCAAGGATCGAGTTTCTATTCCAAAATCGATCTTCGTTCTGGTTACCATCAGTTAAAAGTTCGTGATGAAAATGTGCCCAAAACTGCTTTTAGAACTCGCTATGGTCATTATGAATTTTTGGTAATGCCATTTGGTTTGACCAATGCACCTGCTGTGTTTATGGATCTCATGAACAGAGTGTGCAAACAGTATCTCGATAAATTCGTTATCGTCTTCATAGATGATATTCTCATCTATTCGCATTCTAGAGAAGAGCATGAAGAGCACTTAAGAATCATTCTTGAGTTGTTGGAGGAAGAAAAGTTGTACGCCAAGTTGTCCAAGTGTGAATTTTGGTTGCGTGAAGTCCAATTTTTGGGTCATGTTATCAACGAAGAAGGTATTCACGTTGATCCTGCAAAGATAGAAGCTATAAAGAGTTGGGAAGCTCCGAAGACCCCAACTGAAGTAAGACAATTCCTTGGTCTTGCTGGTTACTATAGAAGATTTATAGAAAATTTCTCAAAGATTGCAAAGGATTTGACGGTGTTAACACATAAGGATGAGAAATTTGTCTGGGGTGAAAAGCAAGAATCAGCCTTCCAATCTCTAAAATCTAAATTATGTTCTGCTCCTATTCTATCTCTCCCTGAAGGAACCGATAATTTCGTGGTGTACTGTGACGCTTCGCACCAAGGACTAGGTTGTGTATTGATGCAACATGACAAAGTAATCGCCTATGCCTCTCAACAACTGAAGAACCACGAGAAGAATTATACAACCCATGATCTTGAGTTGGGTGCCGTTATATTTGCATTGAAAATTTGGAGACATTATCTCTACGGTACCAAGTGCACAATATTTACCGATCACAAGAGTTTGCAACATATCTTCAATCAGAAAGATCTCAATATGAGACAACGTAGATGGATAGAATTGATGAATGACTATGAATGTGAGATTAAATATCATCCTGGTAAGGCTAATGTGGTAGCTGATGCCTTAAGTCGGAAAGAGCAACCTAAACCTCGTCGTGTTCGAGCCCTTCCAATCTCCGTTCGTTCTAATCTATCTTCCCAAGTTCATGAATTCCAAACTGAAGCCTTGAAGGTAGAGAACATCAAAAGTGAAGCTTTGCGTGGTATGGAGAAGCAGTTAGAAGCAAAGGTGGATGGAACTCTTTATTTCATGGATCGTTTATGGGTTCCAAATTTTGGAAGTGTTCGCAATGTTATCTTGAATGAAGCTCACCGATCCAAATATTCTATTCATCCTGGTGCCGACAAGATGTATAAAGATGTCAAAGAATTATATTGGTGGCCAAACATGAAAAAAGAGATCGCGGTTTGTGTCAGCAAATGTTTAACTTGTGCTAGAGTGAAAGCAGAGAATCAGAAGCCTTCCGGTCTTCTACAACAACCAGAGATCCCTGAATGGAAATGGGAAGAAATCTCTATGGATTTTATAACTAAATTGCCTCGAACATCTAATGGTCATGATACAATTTGGGTAATTGTCGATCGATTGACCAAATCAGCTCACTTCATTCCTATTAAGGAAACTGATCAAATGGAGAAGTTAACAAGAATTTATTTAAAGGAAGTTGTATCTCGGCATGGTGTGCCAGTCACGATCATCTCGGATCGTGATAGTCGCTTTACGTCTCGTTTTTGGCAATCATTGCAAAAATCTCTCGGTACTCGCCTCGATATGAGTACTGCCTATCATCCCCAAACAGATGGTCAGACTGAAAGGACAATTCAAACTTTGGAAGACATGCTGAGAGCATGTGTTATTGATTTTGGTGGAAGTTGGGATTCTCATCTCCCTTTAGCTGAGTTCTCATATAATAATAGTTATCATACAACTATTAAGGCCGCACCGTTTGAAGCTCTGTATGGAAGAAAGTGTCGTTCGCCACTTTGTTGGATTGAAATTGGTGATCGTCAGATTACTGGTCCTGAGATTCTACAAGAAACGACTGACAAGATTTTTAAGATCAAAGATCGCATCAAGGCTGCCAGAGATCGACAAAAGAGTTATGCTGATAATCGTCGAAAGCCTTTAGAGTTCGCTGTTGGCGACCACGTTTTGCTAAAAGTAGCACCTTGGAAAGGTGTTGTACGTTTTGGTAAGAAAGGAAAGCTCAGTCCTCGTTATGTTGGACCATTTGAGATTCTTGAAAGAATCGGTGTTGTTGCTTATCGCCTTCGTCTTCCTAATGAGCTCAGCAATGTTCACAACACATTTCATGTTTCTAATCTTAAGAAGTTTATTCATGATCCTTCGCTTATCGTCCCTACTGAAGAAATCATCATCGACGACAAACTTCATTTCACTGAGGAACCAATTGAAATATCTGACTGGAAAGAGCAAAAGTTGCGAAGAAGCAAGATCAAAATCGTTAAAGTCAGATGGAACTCCAAAAGAGGTCCTGAATTCACGTGGGAACGTGAGGACCAGATGCGAAAGAAATATCCTCATCTTTTTCTCGTTGTCTCTCCTGTTCGTGCTTCGTCTTAAATTTCGGGACGAAATTTCCTCAAACAGGGAAGAATGTGACAACTCGATATTTCTGGTATGTAACCTCATTTCATTTCTAGAACTTTCTTTATTTAGAAAGTTTCTACTTATAGACATTTCTATTTTGGCATTCCTTATACACAACAAATATTCATATTTTACACCATACATTAGTGTTTGACTATTTTAGTCAACACAACATTATTACTTTCTTATGGTGACACACTTTGAGCTAAAAACATTTCTAGAATAAGTAACCTTGTACTTGTTACACCATAAGCGTATAAAAAAAAATCTTATAAATGTGACGCGAATTGAACGATGGTTAAAACCCGACACTAAGTCTAGACCGACCACTAATGTGGCCGGCCTCCATACCCTCTCTTGAACCCTATTCGGCCGAACACCCTTGGGTGTGAGGTTGAATTGTTGTTGATCTTATCATTGTTCCTTGATACTTATCCATATAGTGTTTGAAAGGAATCCTTGTACCCCTTAAACACCAACATGCACACCCTATATAAATACCCCTTGGCCGAAACCCTAATCTCATTTGCTCCTTTGAGATTTTCGGCCAAAGCACCACCATCATCTTCGACTATTTCCGATCACAAGCAAACCCGCAACCCTTGCTCATTTTCTTCGATTCCCGATCAAGGTATGATGCTATAACCCTTGTTTTTCCTTGAGATCTCCATGCTTGAACCTTGTTTTGAACCCGAGACCATGGCCATAGGCCATATGGTCTCGGTTAGCCTCCAAAAGCCAAACACACGCATGTACTCATCCGATCGGGTGCGTGTGTGTGATTATGGTATGTTTTGATTGTTAGATCCGTACGTAGGAACCCTAGATCTCGACTTTGACATGCTAAACCTATAGATTTAGTCCCTAGTTCGAACCTATACCTGATCTATACTTGTAAACCCTCGAACCAAGCCGATCTAGACTCGATCTAGCTAGAACCCGTAGGGTTTTGGCCTTCGGCCAACCCTAGGTCAAACCCTAGCCGAACCCTAAACATACATGCTTGACTTTTGACCTAGACTAGTTAGATTTGACTTTTGTGGACCAAATAATATTCTAGATTATACCCTAGAACCGGATACCCAACCCTAACCGAAATTTAGAACATTTAAGTTGACTTTTGTTGACTTTCATTGACCAATTTTGACCAATAAGTCAAACCGGGTCAAGGCCGGATCTTGACCCAAACCGTGGACCCAAACCCGAATACCCAATCGGGCCAAGGCCCATACTTGGCCCATATCGATCTACTTTAGTCCATCGGGCCCAAACATTAGTTGGCCCATTAGTATCCAAGCCCATTTGGACCAAAGCCCAAACCTTTGGCCCATACCCAACCAAGCCGAACCCAATTGGGTCAAGCCCAATTCAAGGCCCAACCTAAGTGGACCTAAGCCCAATAAGAGGCCCAAGTGGCCCAACCCATTAAGCCCATTAGGCCCAATCTAGGCCCAATAAGCCTAACCCAAGCCCATTTCATTTCATTTCATTTCGAAGCCCATTTCATATCATTTCATTTCGAGAATCATTTCATTTCATGTCATTTCATTTTGGAGCCTATTTCATTTCATTTTATAAAACCCAATGCATTTCATTTCATTTCATTTTATTAATCCAAGTTCATTCGATGTCACAAAACATATAACATAACATTTAACGTATATCATATATCTTATATCGTATATAATATCGCCTGTGTTAGCTTAGCCTTATCAGTAGTTAAATCATTTAGGAAGCTAGGAGTCTCCCGAGGATTCCTCTGTCTTAATTTCTTGTCGCTAAGCTTTGCCAGGTGAGTCCACAGACTCCTTTACTCTTTTAACTGTTTTATAAACTTTGGGGTGGAAAACATAAACACAATTGCTACTGTTTTACTATGACTGTACAACAACATCTATACATTTTCATTATCGCGTTGGCATGACAAACAATTATTATACCGGACTAAGGTTACCAGCAATCATTAACTAGTGGATCTAGACCATGGATATGCAGATAGTACTATTGGCTGACACTCATCCTCCCAACGAACGTTTGATCATTACTTAGTTTATCCAATACATCTCCGGGAGTGTATATCCATAAAATAACATAACATACTGGAGTTGAAGTGTTGATTGTGGACTTAGGGGTTGGTATATTAACTCAATAGACTAGCTACCTGTTGGGGATAACAGTTCATGCGATGTCAAACACAACATTTTGTTCAACACTTTTTCATAAACATAACTAGTAGTTGTACGTATACATTCTACAACTATACTAAACATTTTCATACTTACTACTCATATCATATGAGTGTTGAACCTTATACATTTTCAGTCATAAACCATTTTCATAACAAACATTTTGAGTAGCAAATCACTTTACTCTTATCATAAACATTAACCCTATGGATTCACTCAACATTATTGTTGACCCTTTTACTATTTATGTTTTTCCAGGTAATTAGGTGCAGTGGAGTTTGGAGGATATGAGCATTGGGATTGTCGTGAGCCATGATTAAAACATTAAGTTTACGAACAATCATTTCATTTCAAACAATTTCTATTTTAGGAAACTTGCTATTTTTGGAAACTTTCTACTTTTGGAAAGTGAAACAAACCTTTATTTTTCGTTATTGCGTGGTTGTTTGTTTACTTAATTTTTGCTATGTTGTCATGAACGTTACACTTCCGTTCTTCCGCAAAACATTTTAAATGAAGTAAAACTCATTTTTGGCGGGGTGTGCCATAAGATTTGTAAGAATCTTAAGATTTGGTAAAACCTAGGGTTTTGGAAATCATTCAAATTGGGGGAAAGTGTTGTTAAAGGATTCTAGTGATAAAAGGGGTTATTATTAGTAGTATTTGTTGTTGATCAGGTTGTGATTATTATGATAAGCTTTGGTGAAGTCTTCCAGCTCGTTGAAGCAAATGGATTGGGTGTGAAGAACACATTTGGAGCATTAATTGCTAAGGTGAGTTCATGAGACTTTTCTTTTAAACTGGGTACATAGCAAATAGCTTTTGAAAACATGTATGATATTTTTATGAGTCTTTATTAATAAATATTTTGATAAAGATAGTGACTGAAAGGTAAGAAAGTAGATGTAATGTGATACTAGAATAAGTCTAGTATGATTGATGAATTTGGAAGTAAATATGATAAACTAAAGTAATTATGAAATCTTTATTAATGAACCATAATAATAAAGTTATGGAGTAAAAGGATGAATATTGAGTCTTTATTAATAATTATGTATTGGTAAAGCAATTGGAAATGATTTGATAAGTAATGAGTATCTTTTGGTAATAGTCACTAATAAAAGAAAAGAACGAATATGTATGAAAATGATTATGATGTGACTAGTAATAATTATGTATAATAGTCAATGGAGAAATGAAAGTATAAGGTATCGATAAATAGGAAATGTATCTTATGAAACAAGTGAGCATGGACCTTCTAGGATTCATAGATGTAGAAGTATGTGTGAGTTGACAAAGATCGGGTCCACGAGACCATGCAGGTACTTTCACTCTATGTGGAACTACTTATATATAGTTATAATTAGATAACTAACTTGTTTGATGATTGATGTGATAGCCGAGGGCTTTGATTGAAATAACTGATGAGTTATGGTAAGAATGAGATGATGTGATGACGCGGGGGATCCCCGGTCATGAGGTGTGGAGTGAGGGGCAGTTGGGTGGATTCCCATCGACTCATCCATGGTAGTAGTCTTGCTAACTGGAGGAAGGTCCGGCGAGTAAGGCAGGTATCGGTAGATTGGGTGATTCCCTCTTGCCGTTATCTTGAGCAATTCGGGGGATCCCCGGTATGTTTCTAGTACATATATGTTTATGTATTAGATTCGGTTGAGGCTAATTAATGCGGGGG
Organism: Calendula officinalis; assembly: GCA_963853835.1. NCBI lineage: Eukaryota > Viridiplantae > Streptophyta > Magnoliopsida > Asterales > Asteraceae > Calendula > Calendula officinalis. Next base: position 49,021,639 of record OY970829.1, on the reverse strand, counting down.
ATCCCCGGTTAATAAGTTAATGTGCTTCTAGTATATATATGTATATATACTAGTTATGTTGATGCTTCTAGTACGTATATGTTTATGTACTAGTTATGATTGTGCTTCTGGTACCTATATGTTTAGGTACTAGATATGTTTTCTAGGGAAGCAAGATCGATAGGGTCACAATGGGGTGACTAGATGGTATTGATGTAGTATATATATGTGTTTATATATTTATGAAATGATTACTATTATTGGGGTCCAAAACCCATGTATCTCACGAGACTATTTTGTCTCACGTACTATGTTTGTTTTGTGGCTGTGTACTCAGGTACAGGTTTGAAGTGATAGAAGGTTGCAGTAGAAGTGGCCTAGAGATGTTTAGCTCGGGAGCTCGTAGGTAGGTCCATTGCCTATGGTTTTGATATACTTGGTGACACCGTATTTTTGTATACTCTGATGAAAGTTTTAAAGTTTTTGTTAAACAGTATTTTGGGCAACATGGAAGATGTTGAAAAATCGTATTTTAAATGTTTTAAACGATGTTATAAAAATACGGGTGTTACAAATTTTACCACGTGTAAATTTATTTTCAATTAAGTACTCAGACAGGATATCATACCAGGCTCTTGGAGCTTGTTTGAGCTCATACAAGGCTTTATCAAGCTTGAAAACATAATTAGGAAATTTAGGATCAACAAAACCTGGGGGTTGTTTAACATAAACTTCTTCTTGTAGTTTTCCATTTAGAAAGACACTTTTGACATCCATTTGATAGACCTTGAAGTTCTTAAAGGCTGCATATGCAAAATATAGCCTAATAGCTTCAATCCTTGCAACTGGTGCAAATGTTTTATCATAGTCAATGCCTTCCTCTTGCCTGTAGCCCTGAGCAACCAGTCTTGCTTTGTTCCTGATTACAACACCATCTTTGTCCATTTTATTTCTAAACACCCACTTAGTACCAATGATAGTTTTGCCAGTTGGGGTAGGTACTAAGTTCCAAACTTTATTTCTTTCAAATTCTGTAAGCTCATCTTGCATAGCTTCTACCCAGTCTTCATCTAGTAAGGCTTCATCAGCCTTCTTGAGTTCAATGGTAGATAAGAAGCTTGAAAAGAGACAAAAATTTGCAGTAGCCTGAGGTTCAAAATTCAGTTTTCTTCTTGTTTGTACTCCTTCTTCAACAGGACCAATGATATTTTTATGAGGATGGTCTCTGTGTTCCCTTAGATTTGATCCTAAGGTAGCATTTGAAGTAGTATCAATAACTTCTTGTTGGACTGAGGGGTTGCCAGTCTCATATTGGTTAAAGTTTGATTCAGTATTGGACTGCACAGGATTGCTGGTTTCTTCATTTTACAGATTTATAGTTTGGATTAGTGGTGGATTTGAAGTTTCTCCTGCTTCATAGGTGGAATGATTGAGATCAAGATTTGAAGACACGGTGTTGAAGTGTTCAGAAATGGGAACTTCAGTATTTTTTGCAGTTTTCGCATACTGAGTGAAGTCTTGATCATCATCACTCATATCATGTGAACCATGATATGGGTGACTTTTAGGCTGTGCAGCATTGGAGTTTTCTGGATTGCATAAGGTTTCAATATGACTTATGTCCTTTCTTGCTGAAGTAGAATGCTCATCCGAATTTTCATCAAAAGTAACAAGGATGGATTCTTCAATCACCTTTGTTGAAAGTACATACACTCTGAAGGCTTTGGAGTGTGGTGAGTAGCCCATAAAAATGCCTTCATTTGCTTTGGGAGCAAACTTGTTGAGATTTTGCTTAGTACTGAGAATGAAGCATTTGCTCCCAAAGATGTGAAAGTACTCCACATTAGGAATTCAGCCATGATATAACTCATAAGGAGTCTTGAGATGTCTCTGGACTACAGTTGCTCGATTCTGTGTGAAGTTGGCACAGTTTACAGCTTCAGCCCAGAAGCTCAGTGCCAGTCCAACTAATGGTGATTTTCGGTTATTATAAGTAACAAAACGCAGCGGAAAATAGTTTATCACCATTAACGGATCTTGATATCAATCATACAATTAAACTAAAGATAATTACAAAGAGTTAAGATGAATAAATCATACCCTTGAAGCCTTTGTATATGATGATTCGGTTGGAGATGTGGTACGACGGAAACCAAGAACTCCAACGGGGAATTCCTCCAAAGCTAGTCCACACAACACCTATGCAAGAACACCAAGGGATGCTAGTCCAATCTTCAAGCAAAGAGAGCAAAAGTCTAGAGAGGTGTGTGGAGGGGGGCTGCCGAATAGGGTTTGCAAGGGGTGCTATTTATCTTGCCCTTGATTCCCTTTTATTGACTTCCCATAATCAATTATGATTATTAACACTCTAGTCCCTATCTTTTGTTCCTTCTAGTTTGCTCACAATAAAGTTCTAATATTAACAATTAATATTAAACTTTAATATATACAAGCATGTAGCTTATATTAATATGTAATGTAATTACCCTAATTACACTACATATCTTATGGTGTTAGGTGTTTTAGTGTGTGATCCTTTAGGCTCACAAACAACTAGCCATATAACTATATGTTATACGCGTGAAGCATATTCCAACACCATCATGGCATAACAAAGTTCTTGCAGCTTTAATCAGTGTTCTATTTTTTCTTTCTACAACACCATTTTGTTGTGGTGTGTAGGCTGCAGAGTAATTTTGTACAATTCCTTTGTCTTCACAGAAACTTGCTAATACTGAGTTCTTGAATTCAGTACCATGGTCACTCCTAAGTTGCTTGACCTTGGCACCTTTTTGAAGTTCTTCTCTCCTGATGAAAGCAATTATTTCTGTGGTTGCATCTGATTTTGTCTTCAAGAAGATGACCCAAGTATATCTTGAGAATTCATCAACTAAGACCAAAGTATAGACCTTTTTGCCCAGAGATGGTGTACTGATGGGGCCAAAAAGATCCATATGTATCATTGCAAGAGGTTCATTAATGGAGTGATTAACCTTAGATTTAAATGAGCTCTTCTTCTGCTTGCCCATTTCACATGCTGAGCATAACTTATCTTTTGAATAAGTAATAGTGGGCATCCCTCTCACCAACTTCTTAATACTGAGTTCATTGATGTTTCTGAAGTTGATGTGAGAAAGTTTCTAGTGCCACATCCAGTTTAGTTCTGGATTGACTTTAGACAGCAGGCACACACGGATGATGGGGTCAATTTCTGAAAGATTGACTACATAAACATCTTTTTCTCTTCTGGAAATAAGAACAGGTTGTCCTCTTTCATTATATATAATGCCATCAATCTTTCTGACTCTTGCTTCTTTGTCATCATCACACATCTGACTGATACTGAGCAGATTGTGTTTTAGACATTCCACATAGGCAACCTTTTTAAAGGTGATGTTGCCAGCTTTGATCTCCCCATATCCTCTTGTTTTCCCTATTGAATCATCCCCAAACCTGACAGAAGGACCCTTCTCTGGTGTATAATGTTGAAGGTACTCCATACTGCCAGTCATGTGTCTTGAGCAGCCACTATCAAGATACCATTTTCTATCACCCTGCACAAGACACAAAATAAGGATTAGTTCATTTTATGAACCCATTTAAAAATGGGACCTTTGGAAGGATTAATGTTTTTATCCTTTTTAATCTCTGTTTTAGTGGGAGTCAGTATCACTTTAGGAGAACCAGTATTGGTAGTCTTTTGTGGCACTGACTTTGGATCCCTTCTTTGTCTTTGGTACAGAGTACCTAGAATTTGAGAGATTAGTTCTACATTCATCTCCTTTATGACATGTATGATGACATCTGTAACATTTTCTAAGTCTATTTCTAAACATGTTTTCATAAGGAATTTTAGAAAATTGTTTATCTTTTGGTTGATCAGTATGAGTCAGTTTTGCAAACTTCTGACTTAAAATTTTGATTTGATCACCAATAGATTTCAAAAGACTATTTTTATCATTTTTAATAGGAGGGTGAACTTCCTTTTTAACAGTCTTTTTGGGACTTGAGTTTTTCTTTTTGTCTGGTAAAGGTGTCTGTTTTTGCTTTTGCTTAGACTTAGTTCATTTACCACCTTTGGAACCTGTTGAAAGTATTTTAGGTTTAACCTCATGTTTTAATTTTATCACTTTAACGGGTTCTTGAGATTTTTGAGTATTTGATCCAGATGTGCTTGCAACTTCAGTATCAGTCTTCTTAGAGGAAGTAGAAGTTGTTTCCAAAGTTTTTAAAATATTATTTTCAGAGTACGGAGTTACATTAAATAATACTTCAAAAGGTGGAACAGTTGAAGTGACATACTGATCTACATGGATTTCGGTATCAGAATTTTCTGTAACAGGAAATTCAATACTGAGATCTTGTAATTTAGTATAGCACTTAGAGCAGATAGAGGGACCAATAGGTTGAACTTGGTCAGAAATGTTTTTATCCTCATCATCTGAATCAGTTTGACAACTAGCTTCACAAAAAGTTTTTGATTTCACAAAATTAACAGGGTTTAAATGATTAAATTCTTCAAATAAATCAGCAAAATTATTTCTAGTTTTAAACTGAGGGTCCACACCAAGTGCAGCCCTCACATTGTCAGGAAATTGTTGATTTAAACATTTATTTAGCTTAATAGAAGCATTTCCCCATGATTTACATTGATTTTCAAATTTTTCTTTTTCTAATTTATGTAAATGTGCTTTATCAGCTAATCTTTGATTCATGTCTTGTAAGTTTAAAAAATCAAGTTCCAAATCTTTTAATCCTGCTAATTTATCTAAATTTTCATTATTAACCTTTTCAAGTTGTAAGATTATAAGTTTTAAAGCTTTTTCTCTCTGTACTAAAGTTTTAAGATCAACAATCATATACTCAAAAAAAAATTCTTTTTCATTCAATGAATAAGTTTGAAAGTCACTCACCTTGTACAACTGAGTAGAATCCCAATCACTGTGGATACTCATTCTCTCAGCCTCTTTGAGATCTCTCTCAAATGTGCTCTTCAAATCTTCTTCAGTGAAAGCCATGAAGGCTTTATTCTCAACCTCTTCCTCATCATCACTGAGATCTTCATCCATCCAAGCCTCAGAATAAAGTGCCTGATGAGGTGCTCCATTTCGAACAGCTCACTTTCCCTTGCTTCTTGCCTTCAATTTCACATATTTGTCCCTATACCGTTTAGCACGGTATGCAATTTTGTCATTCTGATCAGTTTCAGAAGACTTAGTGTGACAGTTAGCAGCAACGTGACCAGGCTTTCCACACCTGTAGCATAGACCAGATCTGGGGTCAGTTTTGGAAGAGCTAACACCAAGCCTCTTCTTTTTCAATTGATCCAACTTCATTGACATGAGAGCCATTTGAGTTTCTAGTTCTTCTGCCTCAGCATCCTCAAGATCACCTTCTGGCTCATCTGGCTCAGTGACAGTATAGGCCTGTTTGACAATTAGGGCCATGCCAGTGAAAGTCTTGTCAGTCTTCTTCCAGTTGATCAGTCTAGAAGCATTATTCTCTTCATGATTCAACATTAAGCCATACAGTGTTTGAAGAGTGTAGGACTCAATGTTATTAACAGCATTGACAGAATTTGTCATATCAAGGAATTGTTGAGGAAGACTGTCCAGAAATTTTTGACAGAGTTCTCCCTCTTCCTTCTCAATTTCAACACTGATAAGATCATGAACAATGGTGTTGAATCTGTTGTAAAGAGCAGTGAGATCTTCATTTGGATTAGCAATGAAGTTCTTATACTTTCTTCTCATGTTGCTCTTTCTTTGCAGCTTCACCTTTGGTGTGCCTTCATAGGTGACTGTCAAGCTATCCCACATAGCTTTTGCAGTAGGCAACATCATGATTGCATTCAGAATTTCTTTGGTAACTGCATTACCTATCACACTCTTGGCTCTTGAGTCTAGACTGAACAATTGACGATCAATATCAGTCCAAGTATGTTTCAACTTTGGAATTTTTCTTGTGGATGCAGGAGCATTATCTGTAGCTGCAACAGGTTCAGTGGTAAGAGGAATGATGGGACCATCAGTCAGTACATTGAGCATTTCATCATGAATGGACTCAAGATACCATTGAGCTTTTAATTTCCATTGGTAGAAATCTTTGCCATCAAAGATTGGCACACCCTTTCCTGACATCACTGGAGCAATGATTGTAGACATTCTGGTTTTTGATTTTTGGGAAGGGTAGGTATATGGAATGGCTGCCAGGGTAATAGATCGACTAAATAAGAATTAATTTAGTCTGCTCTGATACCAGTTGTTAGGTCACAACAACCCTGGAGTGCTTGTATAATTGATAGATTAATTAAACTTAAGACAATTAAAGTGATAAACACAATATTAGAGTCAAATGTATAATTCCACTAAGTGTGGTATGCTGCGGAATAACAATACCACTGATCAATTACAATATGTATATAGGTGAAAGCGTAAATTGGTAAGTACTCCTTTGCCAAGTGATCTCTATTTATAGTGTTATAGAGATCTTACAAAAGGGGCAAAGAGTAATGGAAGGACTGAGGAAGGAAATTGACCGAGATCAAAGGAATTGATCTGGTCTGTTAAACATGGTAATGTTTAACTCAGTCCTTGTACTCAGTATTGGATGTCAATACTGAGTCCCAACACTGAGTCACCAATACTGTCTACTCAGTATTGGGCCAAGACTTAGCTAAATTATTCTACAAACTATTCTAAGCTAGTCTAGGTTGTCTTGTTATCTTGAGATCCCAAGGGGTAAGGCTTTTTTACCTTAACAAGCCAATTTTGATTTCTAGTCATATTAGATCCCAACAAAAGACCAAGAAAGAAAAAGGAGCGTTGCCTTGTACGCAACCAGTGGACTCGCAAAAGACATGGACTTCCTCCAAAGATGCATTAATGCCATATAAGTTGGACTTGTGAATATTTATTTTAAGCCACCCGTGATTCATGACGGGTTATAAACTAGTGTAAGGTTAATTTTGATGATTTGAACGTCACTCGAACATAGATTAAGCTCAAACCGTAACAAGGTGTTAGAAGTAGACATTTGGCAAAAAGAATTTGAGCACCACTACCACTAACACTATTTCCCCCTCCACGCACCACCGCCAAATCACACTGTAACATCTGTCCCACATCAGTTAAAGAGGGGAACGAAATACGTTTTATAAGAGTGTAGATACCTCTCCTAACATGAGGCTTTTTGGGTGGAGTGACCCATACCAAGAACAAAACCATACGCCGGTGGGCAAAGCGGACAATATTGTGCTACAGGATTCTGAGATGTTACACTCACTATTTTCACCACTGACCCTACCGCAACTACTATCGATCACCTTATGCCACGTCTACCAAACCCTCGCCCACTACTAATGTTGTTTAGGGGCGTTTTCGAGATTTTAAAGATACTGTATTAATAGATGAAAATGGGCCCTTAAATTCAAGATATGTATATAAGAAATTTGACTTTCTATTTTTTTATATTAAATTATTAAGTGGACGTAAAATATTAAGATTATATAGTAGTATGTAAGATGTACAAAAAACGAGTATTAGTTGTCCGCGCGTTGCAGCGGTATTTAAAGCATGTTTTTTTTTAAATGAATGAAATTCTTATCTAAATTGGTTTTGATTTATCCAACGATAACCATAAAGGAACCTTATATTAACAATTTTTTGTAAAAAGGTATACAAAATATAAAGAATGGGATTTAACTCTTTTATAAAAATTATGGTTCATAAACCATTAGGTTATTATTTAAAATTTGCCAAAAATATATATGCAATAAAAATACACTAAAATGATCAAATCCTTTTGTGTACCAGGTTAGTTGCCTTTTGTGGGGTTGGGGCAATGGTAATTGCCAATTGGTGGGCCCAAAGTTAAACATCGTCCACGAAACTTTTTTTTTTTTCCAAAACATAAAATGGCAAAAGGTTCATGCAATCTATCTCACGCTCTATATCTCGCGTGCTTTTCAAACTCTCTTATGAACAGTATTGCTGGAACGGTAAATGTATAATATAGAGAATTAGGCCTCTTTTAAAGTATGGGCCATGTACGACTGCACGATGTTCTAGCCATTACAACATCTACCAGCCCCACATGTTACTACCATCAACACTCTCACCCGCTGCAACCACTATCACGTCCACCATTATTATTATTATTATTATTATTATTATTATTATTATTATTATTATTGGTACCACTATTAATTCCTTTCTATTGTATGTCAACAAAATACAATAGTGGTAACTTTTAATTCCTATCGGATTTAAAATGGGAAAATGGTGCTAAAATTTAGAGTATCACATTTGTTTGTGGGCTTATTACGGTGCTTAAAAGTTAGAGCATCACATTTTTAGAGGGCTTACTTTATTTTAGCCTAATCATAGGCCCAAACTGCTTTTATGGGTATACGAAGCATTTCTACAAAATATGGGCCTGCTAAGAAGCACATAATCGACAGAAACCTTAACTGCGTTTTATCGAGGGTTTTAGGGTTCACACACCTTAGCCTCTGTCTACCATTTTTTCAAGGTGAGTTCTTTACCCTCCGAAATTTCAATGATATAACTATGCAATCAACTAATGAATATTTTGAATGTTAATGTAGTTATAGTAATTTTTAAACTAAACTTTCGTTGTGTTTTATGTCCCCTATAAGTTTAGGGTTTTATTGAAAAATTTACTACTCTGTTTCTCGATTCAAGGTTGCTTTTGCATGATTTTTTCCCCGAGATTGTCATTGATTTCTATGTGCAGTTTGCTGACTAGTAACAGTATTGTGGAACAAAATTGTGATTTTTGTCCGTTTCATTCTGTTTTTTAAGTTAGGGTTTCGTGCAGGCCTGAGTCATTTTAATCATAATCTAGGTTTTCATACGACAGCTGTTTAAAGTTTCATATTCCTTGTGGAATTCTGGTAAAAGTAGTTGATCGTTTTAGAGAGGCTGAATGACCTATTTGGAATTTTTATTTGCTATGAAGTTATTTGGATTTTTAAGTTATATGGCTATTTGTGTAAGATCATTCTGCAAATGTAATCATTATAAAAAATGCTTTTTGATATGAAAATTAGCAGATGAGAATCTGAGATATATGTTCCTGTTATGTAAAACTATGATAAATATTGGTATTTATTTCCAGTAGTTGAATATGATTCTTAATTTTATGGTAAAAAGTTTGTTTGTTTACAATTTATTGGTACATTCTTCACAGATTTCTAAATGGCTGTAAAAAAACCCACACCAAAGCTGTTGCAAGATACATTACCAGAAGTTCTTGATATGGATGCTTCTGAATCTGAACAAGAAACAGAATCAGACCCTGAATCTGACTCAGATTCAGAATCCGAAGGCGGTGAAGATGTAAAATTAGCTGAACCATCAAAAACCGCCATATACAACAAAGAAGGCATACTCGATAAACTTGCTGACATCAGCTGGCCCGAAGATGTTGAATGGACCCATAAACTATCACTTGATATCAAACAAGAACAAGAAATCGATGTTAATGATGATTTAAACCGAGAACTGGCTTTCTACACTCAAGCCCTAGAAGGCACAAGGCAAGCTTTTGTCAAATTTGAAACAACGGGCCTACCGTTTCTTCGGCCCGTTGACTATTATGCTGAAATGGTCAAAACCGACAGTCACATGGAGAAGATTAAGGGCCGGCTTTTATCTGAAAAGAGAAGAATTGAGGAAGCTGAAGAGAGAAGAAAAGCTAGAGACAACAAAAAGAAGGCTAAAGAAGTACAGGCCCAGAAACAGAAAGAACGGGTCAAACAGAAGAAAGATGAAATTGAATCGGTTAAAAAATGGAGAAAACAGAGGCAGCAAAGCGGGTTTCCTGGTGGTGAGAAAGATAGTGATATGGGCTTGCCATTTGAAGGTGGAAAAGAGTCTGATAAGTCAAAAAATAACAAACGGGCCGGGGTCAACCCGTGGGACCGGTCTGGTGGGAAAGGAAAACAGAGTGGTGGAAAAGACCAAAAAGGCGGGAATGGTAAAAGGAAAAGTAGGGAATTTAAGGATTCAAAATATGGGTTTGGAGGAAAGAAGGGTATGAAGAAACAGAACACTGCTGAAACCACTAATGATTTTAAAGGGTTTAACAAAAGTGATTCCTTCCAAAACAAGAAAAGAAAGAAGTGAAATTTCATCAATTTTGTTTTGTTTAAGGTCAGAATGTTGTTTTGTTTTAGTATTAAAGTTTTCATTTCTGTTTAAGTTTTAATTTTGTTTACCAAGTATCCCGGAATTGCATACAGTTTTGAAATATAATATTTTTCGGTGAACAAAATTGTTAATTTGTATTTGTACTGCTTTATCAATTCATTAATCTTGGTATGAAATTGGAAGTTGTATAGTGTGTTATGATGTTTGTATGATTAAGTGACGTCGTTTTTATGTATACTGAATAACCTAATTGTGAAAAAAAAATCAAAGATAGATGGTTGAAAATGTCAACATGTAGGTACTGCCACTCTACTCGATATTGTCAACGTGTGGATGCAAGCCCACCAATACTTTTCATGTTTTAACAAACCCATTTAATTTATGAAATATCAAGCCGCATCTTCCTATTTTGTCGTGTATTTAGAAAATTATATTGCTTTTTGTTGCTTGTCTTATTAATGCTACAAGATATTATGTATCAATTTTCTGAAAGTGATCATTTTCACTTATGAAATACATTCCTATCGACATGTGAGTGGTATATTAGATTGGTGTCAATGGTTACTGTCACTAAACCAGTATTAGTTATCTTTGGTTTGAAGACGGATAAAGAGAAGAGACAAAGGGGTGTTTTATGGGTATTAGTACTTTTGTGTGTATTTTATGTATAAAATATTAAATAAAGGGTATTATTGGTATGAATGTGACATTTGAGTATAATGTAGTGTTGATTTGGGCAAAAATTGAAGTGTTAGTTGTAACGACCCGAATTTTTGTGATAAATAAATTCTAAGAAAATATGATAAATAAGGATAAATCGTTTAAAGAACGTAGGAATTGGTTTCGTGTCATTTGGACACTGTATGAGAAAGTTATGGACGAAAACGGGTCGAATCAAGGAACAAAAGTTGCAGCCTGGCTGCCTTGAGGAGTTCGCGGCGCGAACTAGTCCTCGCGATCGCTAGGATCGGGCAGGGACTTGGGGTTTTCAAAGATCGGAGTTCGCGGCTGGTTCACGAACGCGAACTGTTCACGACACGCGAAGTTCGCGGCGCGAACTTGGGCTTCGCGGCGCGAAGTCTGTCAGACACAGCATTAAAGTCGGGTTTTGGCTCATTTCATGTCATCTCAAACCCTAGTTTCTCTCCCAACGAGTTTGTATACGTTTTTGAGTGGAAAACACCATTTGGAGCCGATTTCTTCATCAAATCTCGTGATTTGTCACTCTTAGTTGAAGATTAAAGGTATATCTTCACTCCGTTGTAGTTGTAGCTCTAGATCTATGGATCTTGAAGCTTGGGTTTGAAACCCTAGTTCTTGGGTGTATGGGTTATGGTGAAATAAATGATGTACACTTAATAGATGGTATTTCAACGAAGGAAACAAGTGTCTGGTTAAGATTTGCAAGAATCTTAAGGGTTGGTTAACCTAGGGTTTTATAAACCATCAAAATTGGGGGAAAATGTTATTAAAGGGTGTTTATAGATAAATGGACACATTGTTAGTAGTATGTGATGTTGAATATCTTGTGATTGATGTATTAGGCTTTTGGTGAAGTCTTGGAAGATTGGTTGATTGTTGGAACAAGGAATTGGGTGTGAAGAACACATTGGAGCATTAATTGCTAAGGTGAGTACGTGTGGACTTTACTGATAACATAGCCATATAAATATGTTTTCTTGTTTGTGATTTGGTCTATTTGATTAATTGTGTAGACTATTAGTATGTAGAGTTAGTATATATTATTATGAATATTAAAACTAACTTGTTTGATGATTTATGAGATAGCCAAGGGCTTAGATGGAATAACTCGAGAAGTTATGATGAGTGATAGATTGGCGGTGATTCGGGGGATCCCCGGTCACTTTGGATGGGGCGGATTGGGCATCGACCCATGGACCATCATGTGTTAGGAGGCTTGCTACCGGACGAGATCCGGCTAGAAGTCAGGTGACGGTAGATTGGGCGATTCCCTCTTGCCGTTACCATAAGGCTTATAAAGGCGGGGGATCCCCGATTAATAAGTATGTGAGATGACGGGTTATTTGGAGATGTTCCGGATAACTAGATAGACTTGCTAGGAAGCAAGAATGATAGAGTCACAATAGGGTGGCTAGACGTATGATGATGAGATATATATATATATATATATATATATATATAATGTGATACTTGATTGTTTTATCGGGGTCTAAACCCATGTAGCTCACGAGACTTTCTTGTCTCACGTACTCCTTGTTTATTTGCTATGTACTCAGGTTCGGGATCGAAGATTTAGGTTCGCATGGATAGAGATGCGGGGCCTAGAATAGAAGAACAATAGAGTGGATTTATGCTTAGCTTTGGTTCCCCTGCACTCAACCCAACAGCTTCATCCTTCTCAGCAGGATCAAGAGAAATAGTTTCTTCGGAGCTAATTTCTGTGACAATGGGAGTCTTTATGGGGGCTACCCCTCCGTCGTCCACCGACACGGCACTCTCAAGGTACGAACCTTTTGGCATTCGGAGGCGATGAAGGAGAGGGATAAGCTCTCCGTTCAATTTCCATACCGGACGAACCCTTCGAGAAGCATAAAAAGGGCTTAAGTCAGCCATCCCCAGGAGGACCTCGTCAGGATCCTCCCAATCCATCTGAGCGGCAGTAAGGCTCATGATATAGTCTGATTCTTGGTCAGACAACTCAGGAAGAGGGTCGGACGGACGCCCGACAACCTTTCCCCAGGGTAGGCTGACGTCACGGAAGGCGGAACGATTGACAAATACAAATTGGAACTTCCAATCGTGGATCGAATCCCTTAGGCTAGAGATTCGCTCGCTTTGTCCAGGACGCAGAACGAAGATAGCCCAGTCGCCACGACCGGTTACGATGTAGAAATAGCGAAACAATTTGGCAGAGGGTGGAATGTCCAACCCACGGCAAAGAAGGATAAAGCCAATAATTTTGCGGAATGAATTAGGCACAAGTTGGGCCATATGGATGCCAAGATCTTGAAGGAGGGTTAGGATAAAACTATCAACAGGAAAGCGGAGCCCTCCCTGAAGATACTGTAGATACACGGGTTCGTAGCCCTCAGGAGCAGATCTAATGGTGTCACCAGCATTAGGGATTCGAAGATCGAAAGAAGAATCAATGTGATAATCACGTATGATCATAGGGAGATCGCCAGGCTGCAAATTGCAACACGTATTAAACGCAGTTCTTTTTTCCTTAACGGTTTTGTCAGTCTTTTCGCGAGGCTGTTTGTCTTTCTTCATAATTAACAACGGATTAAGAACAAACACAAGGGGAGAGAAGGTTGGAAGAGAAAGAGATTGGAGAAATCGAAAAGGGTAGTAACGAAGTAAAGCGGTGGAAAGGAAGTTAAATAGGGGTTAGGATACCAAAGAACGCGAAGTGTGACATGATGGGTAACAGTCATATTGTGACAAAGGGAGTAACGGTAACTTGTGGCCGAACGGTTAAAATTCCAATAAATAAACGAACGACGAAAGATCAAATTAGAACCAAATTAACCGAGTATATAAATTGCTTCTAATCTGAGGGACTTAATGAGGTATGGCACGAGCCTCTCGGTATCCGGACGGCCGGATACCTTAAGCAGGAAGAACGAACCATACACTGTTCGAAGGAGGGACTCATGCGTAGTCATCATTAGGATCAAGTCCCAAAGACCTGATTAGGCGTGTCCGGGTTTTAGGGAAAAGCCATCCTAGAGCCACGCTTGCATTAAATGAAAGTAAGGCTTGACTCTGACTAGCGCCATGATCCGGTGGATAAACGGCGGGTAGACAAAGAACCGGAGGATAATGAAGGCTACGGACCAGAGACCATGCCTTACTTTCCCGCTTTTAAGGATAAACTCTCTTTTCCCGCTCAAGGGGATGACTCCATAAATAGAAGGTAAACCTCAACACATGAGGCATTCAATACACTTATCATTTATTACTCTTACCAATAATTCCTTACTTCCGTTCGTATAAGACTTCACGTCGATCAAATTAACTTACTTAAGCATCGGAGTGTCCTCCCGGAAGCCCCTTCCGGAGGATCTCTGACTTAGAGTTGCTATTGATTTCAGGCATCATACGCAGGAGACCGCTCCGTCTGTAGCTCTCGAAGTCAGGACGCAACAGTATCTAATTGTTTGAAATGAAGTCTTAATAAATGTGCGCCGGATTTACGTTGATTCAGGAAGCTCAGTTAACATTATGTATAGCCATTGTTTCGAGAAGTTTCCCCCGGAGGTTAGGTCTCTCCTGAAGCCTGCCTTGGGGACGGTCGTGAGTTTTGCGGGACAGTCGGTGTGGCCAAAGGGGAAGATATACCTCCCCCTTACGCTGACCGATTGGGAAAAGGATAACCGCAAAACCATCCTGGCAGAGTTTATTATTATCGACGCACCCTCGAGGTACAACGCCATTTTAGGCAGAACCGGAATGTGGCAGCTTCAAGCAGTTCCGTCAACCATTCATGGCTTGCTAAAGTTCCCTTCGGAACATAGTGTTATCACTGTTCGGAGCATGCCCATGCCCCTCTTGGAATGCAACACTATCACGCACCAGGATAGTTGGACGGAGCAGAATGAGATCCAGTTGGTGGTCAACTCCAAGTATCCGGACACCAAGGTCCAGATTGGGGGAAAACTCCCCCGGCAGCTGAAGGAAGGGTTAGGAGACCTCTTAAGAAAGTATAAGCATGTGTTCGCATGAGAACCTAAAGATATGACCGGAGTCTCAAGGGAGGTTACGGAGCACCGCTTAGGCTTAAATCCGGCTTTCCCTCCGGTCAAGCAGTCGAGACGGGTCATGGCTAAGCAAAGAAACGAGGTAGTTAATAAAGAAGTGGTCGATTTGGTTGCTGCAGGAGTCTTGAGAAGTACCCAATATCCAGAATGGATAGCAAATCCAGTTCTAGTCAAGAAAGGCGACGTGTCAATGCGTATGTGCGTAGACTTTAAGGACCTAAACAAAGCATGCCCGAAAGATAGCTATCCTCTCCCCGAAATTGAACAGAAGGTAGAATCCTTAGGTGGATTCCGGTGGAAGTCGTTCCTAGATGCTTACAAGGGGTATCACCAAGTGCAGATGGCGCGGGAATACGAAGAGAAAACCTCCTTCCATACGGAGAAGGGCACTTTCTGTTATGTGAAGATGCCGTTCGGCTTGCGCAATGCCGGAGCCACTAACCAGCGGTTAGTGGATAAAGCGTTCCGGAATCAAATTGGTAGGAACTTAGAGGTATACGTGGATGATATGGTCATAAAGAGTAAGACAAATGACGACTTGTTGAAAGACGTGGAGGAAACCCTGCTGCAGTTACAAAAGATCAACATGAAACTCAATCCTAAGAAGTGCTCCTTTGGCATGGACGAAGGAAAGTTTCTAGGCCACATCGTTACCACGTCCGGAATGCGAGCCAACCCCGAAAAGGTAGAAAGCCTGCTAAGGATGAAAACTCCTCGTACGGTTAAAGATGTCCAGAGCCTTAACGGGAAGTTGACAGCTTTGGGTCGATATTTGGGTAAGTCGGCGGAAAAATCCATACCATTTTTTAGGGCTTTACACGGGTGCACGAAGAAAGGGATGGTGGAATGGACGGACGAGGCCGAAAAGGCTTTCGTCAACCTAAAACAACATCTCAGAACCATTCCCGCCATGACCAGCCCTATTGAAGGGGAGCCTCTAATCATCTACCTGTCGGCGAATACGGAAGCAATTAGCTCCGTACTCGTAGCCGAACGGAATAAGAAACAGATGCCCATATACTTCGTTAGCCGTGCTTTGCAGAATGCGGAGCTAAATTACTCGATGATCGAAAAGCTGATATTGGCTTTAGTATATTCCGCCAGACGACTGAAGAGATATTTTCAGGCACATCCAATAACGGTGTTAACCAACCAGCCTATCAAAACCATCCTCCTTCGACCGGAGCGCTCTGGACGATTGACAAAGTGGGCAATTGAACTAGGGGAACATGACATTACCTTCCGTCCAAGGCAAAATATAAAGGGTCAAGCATTGGCAGACTTTCTAGTGGAAATGCCGGAGGAAGACAATGTGTCTCTGGTGGAGGACGCAGGACGGGGGTCCGGGAAAGTTCCGTCTGATTTGTATTGGCACATGTACATAGACGGAGCATCCAGCGTCGAAGGATGCGGAGCAGGGGTGGTCCTGACGGGTCCAAATGACGAAAGGATAACGTATGCCCTAAGGTTCAGCTTTAAATGTTCGAACAATGAAGCTGAATACGATGCACTGTTGGCAGGTCTGGGTTTGGCAAAGAGCTTGGAAATTAGCAGGATGAGGGCTTTTACGGATTCAATGTTGGTAGTGAATCAAGTCAAAGGGTTATACGAAGCTAAGGAAACCCATATGAAGAAGTACTTGGCGAAGGCTAAAGAAGCGATCCTAGCATTCAAAGAATTCGAAATTGCCCAAGTCCCCAGAACTAAGAACAAGGAGGCAGACGCTTTAAGCAAGTTAGCGTCCATGCTGTTCTCTCACTTAACGAAAAAAGTTCTGGTAGAAGTACTTGCGGAAAGAAGCATTGAAGGAGGGCGTAGCGAGGTAATGCAGATAGCTCCGGAGGAAAATTGTTGGACTTATGGAATGTGGAAATACCTTCAAGAAGGAACGTTGCCGGAAGATAAGAAGGAGGCTAGGAAAATCCGGATCAATGCGGGGAAGTACATGATTAAAGGGGAAACCCTATACAGGAAAGGTTACTCAACCCCGTGGTTTAAATGTCTGAGTAAAGCGGAAGGGGAAATGGCCATGAGGGATGTCCACGAAGGACTATGTGGGTCACATTCTGGTTCCAGAGCACTCACGCAGAAGCTCTTCCGGTCGGGGTATTTTTGGCCAAGCATGTCGGCCGATGCGAAGGAGTATGTCAAGAAGTGTAAACAATTCCAGATGTATTCAGATGTGCCCAGAATGCCCGTGGTAAACCTAACAAGCATCACAAGCCCGTGGCCGTTCTGCCAATGGGGAATCGACATTGTAGGTCCTTTCCCAAAGGCGGTTGGAGGGGTTCAGTTCCTTGTAGTGGCGGTTGACTATTTCACAAAATGGGTAGAGGCGAAGGCATTGGCATGTATATCAGGTTCTAACATCGTAAAATTTGTTTGGCAGCAAATTGTATGCAGGTTCGGTCTTCCTCACACGATCATCAGCGACAATGGAAAGCAGTTTGCCAATAACCCTTTCAAAGAATGGTGTGCAAAAATGTCCATCCGTCAAAACTTCACGTCCGTCGCACATCCCCAAGCAAACGGGCAGACGGAAGTCACCAATAAGACGATAGTCAAGGGGATTAAGAAACGCTTGAACCAGACGAAAGGGGGATGGGTAGATGAGTTGCAAAGTGTTTTATGGGGGTATCGAACGACAGTACGGAGTGCGACGGGGGAAACCCCATACAGTCTAGTGTATCGAACGGAAGCGATGATCCCTTTGGAAACAATGTTGACCTCTCCAAGGGTAGATAACTTCCGTTTAGAAGGCAATGCAGAAGCCCTCAGGCACAACCTGGACTTAGTCGACGAACGTCGAGCAAATGCAGCAACTCGGCAGGCAGCGTACAAAATATTGACGGAAAAGCATTACAACAAAAGGGTTCGAGGCTTGGCGTGTAGAGTTGGGGACCTAGTAGTACGGAAGAATGAAGCAAGCTTGCAGATAAAGCCAGGCAAATTATGCCCAAATTGGGAGGGTCCATATCGTATAAGGGAAGCAAGGGCGAATGGTTCGTATGTATTGGAGACAATGGACGGAGGCCTAGTCCCCCGGACGTGGAACATGAGGAACCTGCGAAGGTTCCATTTCTAGTTAAGATAATCGATATGTTAAAAGTCCCTTTTTAAAGGACACATTTTGTAACAAACGAATCGAATGAACTTACTAAGAGTAAGATATTTTGTCATGAAATGTTGTTCGTACACATCACACAATGGACAAACGAATAAAATGTTACATAACGAAACATATAGCAAATCCGCATGCGTATGATCATAGCTATGATAGGTTTAAATGGGTAACCGGAAGGTACCATAAATCTGAGCCCGGACGAAAACCGGAGCCACAGTAAGCGACGAAGAGTTCACTCGTTTGTAACTTTCTTAAGGGGGGACACCTCTTTAACAAGTCACAATGCGAAGCTCACAAGGCGGCGAGACAAAGCAAAAAAAAAAAAAAAAAAAAAAAAAAAAAAAAAAAAAAAAAAAACAAACAGAAGAACACACAAGTGTAACATAAAGAGGCAGCACGATTACATTCAAAACATAAACAAGTTACAATAATCGCCAAAAAACGGAGAAAATACTAAGGCAATGTAACTTGAAACAAACACAACAATCAAATAAATTAGGTGGGACGTATCGAACTCTCTCCCACCCCCTCCGTTCCGACAGGAAGCTTAGCGGCAAGCATTCGCAAACCATCCAAGCTCATGGTACCATTCTCAAAGGAACGAATCAGCTCATAATCTGGTGCAACCAACTTTTCAAACAAATTCATGATGCTCTCTTGGGCTCCAGAATGATCGTGCACCAGCTTGGCGTGACTCAGAAGATTGGGATACGCCTCCCGGGTGTCCACATAACCTTGGTAACGGCCAAACTTCAAAGTTTCCTCCTGAAGGGCGGTATTCCGATTAACAAACTCATCGGAAGAGAGCAGTGTCTCAAAAGCCCCGGGAAATCCTTTCTGAAAAACCCACAACATGTCTTCTTGGCTACCACGTACCTCCTCCTGCAAACGCTTATTTTCTGCTTCCATCATGGCAAGGCGTTTGTTAGCATCTATCAGTTGAGAATCCTTCTCGACCAAGGAAGCCTCTAGTTCGGCAATTCGGAGGCCGGAGGACTTATATTGATTTTTAAGATCAGCAAGTTCTTTCTCCTTGTCCTTCAACGAACGGCGGAACCCATCACGTTCTGCAGTAAGCTGTACCACGGATCCTTCAAGCTGTTTTTTCTCAGATTTTTCTTTCTCATAGAGATCTTTGGCGGTCTTGATTAAGCCAGACATCCGGGCGAATTCTGCATGTTGATTTTGAGAAATTTGTTCTCGGCGGGACCTTTGGTTTTGAAGATCAGTCAGAAGCTCAGTAGTGCTCAACAAACCAGCCTTGGCTCTTAAAATAGCATCGTCAGAAGGAAGCTCCATTGCTTCTCCTGTAAAGGGAGCCTTAGAAGTGATAACTTGCTTTGAAGCAGGAGCAGTTGTAAAACCGAAAGGGGCCAAAGATGTGGCTATTGGTGGTTCCTCGATAACTTCTTTTGATTGCGTGACGGGCAATGTGGTGGTTACAACAGCAGAAGAGCTGGTGAATTGAGCAAAATCTGTTGCACATAGTGAAGATAAGCAAACCTATGATTATAGTCAAGTAAAACAAAAGTGATGTAATCAAGGGAGGAAGGTTAGTCGTACCTAAGGAAACGGAGGTGGGAATGTTGGATTGGCCTTTAGCAGAATGAGGAGATATTGAACCTTGATCTGGAGCCACGGATCGAGTCACAGAACTAAATAAACGGCTGCCAAATCTAGCAACCGCAGAAGAGCTTGGACGAGCAGGACCCATCCTTCTGAGAATAACAGGCCCTCCAGAAGAGGTAGAAGAGGGGGCACCTGTGGAAGCAATTGAAGGGATAACTAGTGGGGGAACAACAAGTGACGTCGGTGGTGGTGGTAGTATATGTTCAGCTGAAATTAAAGCCATGAGTCAGAAAATAAGATAAGTATAAAAGGAAAGGAAGAAAGGTTCCGAGTACCTTCTGGTAGGGTCCGAGGTTGCTTGTGGGGTGAGGACGGAATGTCCTCCCGTCTCCTCTTCTTACTGAGGCCTTTGGAAGTAGAGGTTAGAGCACTAATGGAGCGAACCCTGGGGGGAGCGGTGACTTCGGTTTGCGAGTCAGGTATCATGGTGCCTTCGGTAGTAAAATCAAGACCAAAAGAAGCAATAGGAGAGCTAATTTCCCCTGCACTCAACCCAACAGCTTCATCCTTCTCAGCAGGATCAAGAGAAATAGTTTCTTCGGAGCTAATTTCTGTGACAATGGGAGTCTTTATGGGGGCTACCCCTCCGTCGTCCACCGACACGGCACTCTCAAGGTACGAACCTTTTGGCATTCGGAGGCGATGAAGGAGAGGGATATGCTCTCCGTTCAATTTCCATACCGGACGAACCCTTCGAGAAGCATAAAAAGGGCTTAAGTCAGCCATCCCCAGGAGGACCTCGTCAGGATCCTCCCAATCCATCTGAGCGGCAGTAAGGCTCATGATATAGTCTGATTCTTGGTCAGACAACTCAGGAAGAGGGTCGGACGGAGGCCCGACAACCTTTCCCCAGGGTAGGCTGACGTCACGGAAGGCGGAACGATTGACAAATACAAATTGGAACTTCCAATCGTGGATCGAATCCCTTAGGCCAGAGATTCGCTCGCTTTGTCCAGGACGCAGAACGAAGATAGCCCCGTCGCCACGACCGGTTACGATGTAGAAATAGCGAAACAATTTGGCAGAGGGTGGAATGTCCAACCCACGACAAAGAAGGATAAAGCCAATAATTTTGCGGAATGAATTGGGCACAAGTTGGGCCATATGGATGCCAAGATCTTGAAGGAGGGTTATGATAAAACTATCAACAGGAAAGCGGAGCCCTCCCTGAAGATACTGTAGATACACGGGTTCGTAGCCCTCAGGAGCAGATCTAATGGTGTCACCAGCATTAGGGATTCGAAGATCGAAAGAAGAATCAATGTGATAATCACGTATGATCATAGGGAGATCGCCAGGCTGTAAATTGCAACACGTATTAAACGCAGTTCTTTTTTCCTTAACGGTTTTGTCAGTCTTTTCGCGAGGCTGTTTGTCTTTCTTCATAATTAACAACGGATTAAGAACAAACACAAGGGGAGAGAAGGTTGGAAGAGAAAGAGATTGGAGAAATCGAAAAGGGTAGTAACGAAGTAAAGCGGTGGAAAGGAAGTTAAATAGGGGTTAGGATACCAAAGAACGCGAAGTGTGACATGATGGGTAACGGTCATATTGTGACAAAGGGAGTAACGGTAACTTGTGGCCGAACGGTTAAAATTCCAATAAATAAACGAACGACGAAAGATCAAATTAGAACCAAATTAACCGAGTATATAAATTGCTTCTAATCTGAGGGACTTAATGAGGTATGGCACGAGCCTCTCGGTATCCGGACGGCCGGATACCTTAAGCAGGAAGAACGAACCATACACCGTTCGAAGGAGGGACTCATGCGTAGTCATCATTAGGATCAAGTCCCAAAGACCTGATTAGGCGTGTCCGGGTTTTAGGGAAAAGCCATCCTAGAGCCACGCTTGCATTAAATGAAAGTAAGGCTTGACTCTGACTAGCGCCATGATCCGGTGGATAAACGGCGTGTAGACAAAGAACCGGAGGATAATGAAGGCTACGGACCAGAGACCATGCCTTACTTTCCCGCTTTTAAGGATAAACTCTCTTTTCCCGCTCAAGGGGATGACTCCATAAATAGAAGGTAAACCTCAACACATGACGCATTCAATACACTTATCATTTATTACTCTTACCAATAATTCCTTACTTCCGTTCGTATAAGACTTCACGTCGATCAAATTAACTTACTTAAGCATCGGAGTGTCCTCCCGGAAGCCCCTTCCGGAGGATCTCTGACTTAGAGTTGCTATTGATTTCAGGCATCATACGCAGGAGACCGCTCCGTCTGTAGCTCTCGAAGTCAGGACGCAACAGTATCTAATTGTTTGAAATGAAGTCTTAATAAATGTCGATAGTCAACCCTTGTTAGGTTTCACACCACACCTTAATTATCTATAAGAATATCTTACACATCACAAATCTTAGTCTTCCCTCATTATAAATTCACCATCAACACTAAACAAACAAACACCAACCCAAATCTCTCTCTCTCTCACACACACACACACACAAACACAAACACAACCACAACCACAAACAAGATGTTTGAATTTACATATGAATTGATCACGATTGTTGCTTCAAACACACACCTTATATTTCTCTTATGCAACATGATCATAGTCATTCTCATTCTTGTAAGCTTCGAACCCACTTCAAATTCTGTTTATAAACACACCGCTACTCCAATTCCTCCACCACCACCGCAAACTGCCGCCAATGAATACAAAACCACCACTCCAAAAACACTACTTGAAGAGACTACCACCAATGTGTTGATAGATGTTGACCAACTGTCATATGATTGCAATTTATCGGTTGATGAACATGAGGATGATGAACTCAGAAAAAGAGTTGAAGATTTCATTGACAAGATTAATAAAGGTTGGAAGGCTGAAAAAATGAGCTTAACTTCATTGACTTATTAAGGTCATGGATTGAAGTCATAGTCAAAGTCAAAGTCAACTCTAAACCAATGTGATTTTATATTGTACTTATCAGAATGGTTGGATATTTATTACTATTAGAACTGTACATAAGTTGGTTCGAAACTATATTCAAGTTGGACACGGGTAGGGTTTACAACATATGGTTTAATTGTTAGTTATTGTAGTTAAAAATTTTTGGTTATCGATTTGTTTTCGTCTATAATCACGAGTGATTTCTCTACTAATACTTAAACATCTGTATAATTACTCAGCTTATTTTAGCTTGTGAGCTTACTGAAATAAGACCATAAGCTACTCAAATTTTTAATAATTTATGAGGTTATAATATTGAGCTTATAAACTAAAATAAGTCAATAAGCTACTAAAAAATGGGCTTACTAGGTTTCTGAAATTTCATAACCCATAAACTCTGAAAATAAGATTAATGTATGTATGGATTTATTGAACCGGACATTTCCACTTATATTCTTATGAAATTCATTCAGATATGCATATAATAAAAGTAATTAAAATTGAGGGAGATAGGTCGAACTTAGTATTAAGCTCAAGGTATATTTATAAGCCGACCTTTTAGTAGCTAAACTAGTTTTAGTTTTTAAAAAAAGTTTCTATCGAAATCAGGGCGGACTTGATATATCCGAAGTGGCTCATGCCACTAGTCAATATTTTTGTAAATTTTTAATTTTTTTAATATTAGGGTGTTACTATAATACTGTTAGATTAAAAACCTACCTAATAGCTCAAAACAATCTTAAAAACCTACCTAATAGCCCAAAACAATCTTAAAAACCTAAAGTATATATGTCTTGTAGTTTTTTTTTGGCTTTTATGTTAATAAAATTAGTTGTTGTCTTGTTAGTTTATGAATTAATTCTTAGACATTTATTTGTTTATATAATTAAAGATGGTGTTTTTGGCCAAACCTTTTGATCCTGCTTTTTGATCCATGCAAGAGTGCTATTATTGGTGGAAATTTTTAGTTTTGACCCTGATTTAAATAAAAAAAAAATTGAAATAAAAGTTGTAGACTTTATTTTAAAAGAAAAATGCTCCAAAAGAATAGCTAGCTACTTGAATCAATTTTTAAGAAAATTTAGAGTTTTTAAAATTTAAAACTATGAGAATACTCTTGAATAATAAAATCCTCTCATATTTAACTATTTTACATATTTTTACATTTTAATAAAAGGTTAACACAAGTATATAAATAAAAGGTTAAACTTCCATTTAGTTTTGCAAGTAAACGTCAAATAAATAGATTGTTAACTACCAATCATATTTCTGTTACTAATTATTTATTAAAGAAAACAATCTTCGGCCAACGAACCTGGCCCATACTGGCACCTCATTTTAATCTGGTAAACTACATGATTGCTTAAAATGAAGTCCTTTTTTTTTTTTTTTATAGAAAAAGTCAACTCTCATTAGCTTTCACACCACACCTTAAAAAGCTTACACAGCACAAATCCTTCTCCTCCCTCCTTATAAATTCTCCATCTCTCTCCCAAATAACAAACACCAACTCATCTCTCTCTCTCTCTCTCTCTCTCTCTCTCTCTCTCACACACACACACACACACAAACACCATGTTTGAATTCACATATGAATTGATCACAGTTGCTGCTTCAAACTCACACCTAATATTTCTGTTATGCAATTTGATCATATTCATTCTCATTCTAATTGTAAGCTTCGAACCCACTTCAAATTCTGATCATAATAAACTCATGACTACTCCAATTCCACCACCACCGCCGCCGCCGCAAACTGCCGCCAATAAAAATAAAAGCTTCAAAACAACCACTCAAACTACCCTGCTGTTTGAAGAGACTACCAACAATGTGTCGATAGATGTTGACCAACTGTCATATGATTGCAGTTTATCGGTTGATGAACATGAGGATGATGAACTCAGAAAAAGAGTTGAAGAATTCATCGACAAGATTAATAAAGGATGGAAGGCTGAAAAAATGAGCTCAATTAGGTGTAATTAGCTAACTTCATTGACTCATTAAGGTCAAAGTCAAAGTCAAAATCAAAACCTTTGAGCTTTTTTTTTATCGTCAATCCTTATCAGAATGGTGATGGTGATAATTAGTAAGTTTGAATGTATAAATCGGGTTAAAGACAGGCTAGGTTGATAATTTATGGTTCGGTACTTCGGTTGATTTGTTGTAGTTCAAGTCATTTTTTTTATAATTTTTGGTTTAGTTATGTAAAACTTGTTCAAATCAAATTAATCTAGAGTAGGCACTAATCGTTTTTATCTAATTTGTTGCAAGTATAGTACGAGCGGCAATATTCCGACATGCAACCCGATATGCGATAAATATGTTAGGGTTAAGGCTAAATAAGTTAGGGTCGTATTAACCGTTGTATAAATACATTAAATATTGAATATTGGAAGTTTTATTTCATTTTCCAAGAATTTTAGAGTACAAGGGATAATTATACCCGCGCGTTGCAGCGGGATTTTAAATCTAATTTTCTTTTATTAAAATAAATTCTTATTTCATTTTGATTTCTACGATAATATGTAATTTTTTTATTCGAATTAAAACAAAAGATGAGTGCTCTAATAAAAATAGTAACAATAATTAAGTTCGTTTTTTAGATTTACCAATTGCTGATAAGATGCATAACTCAAGCGGATAAAAAAGGAATGGATTTTTGAAGTTTGTGGTTTCTTTTTTGCTAGCTTTTTGTAAGGAAAATATGTAATTATTAGTATTTTAAGGGGCCCATAACAAAAATTGCTAGTGATCACTAAGGGTGAGCGTGGTTCGGTTCGGTTTTGATTCAGTTCGGTTTGGTTTTTTAGGCCAAATGTTCATCCTTATCTGAAACCGAAAACGATAAATTTTCAAAACTAAACCGATAACATGTTATCGTTATTGTTTTCGGTTCGCTTTTCGGCTCAAATACTTACCCCTAGTCACCACTAATTTGGTATCAAGATCGTACATAGATGGAAAATAATTAATAAGTAAAATTATTGGTGTATTAAAGTAAAAGGAATGTACATAAAAGAATTAAAACTTATAATATACCTTAATCTCAGAGATGGAATGAAAAAATTGAAAATCATGATAGGCTCACCATAATAAAACTAAATAGTAAAATAATAAATCTTCATTTTACAACAACCGGGTATAGTGTTGTATACAGACATAATACCATAACGGAACTGCTGCATAACCCGTTTTAAAATGTTAATGAACAGTAGTTTTTAATGGCAAATGTATTATAAAGATAATTACATGGTTGTTTTTTATGTTTGTTTATGCTTATGTCCCGATATTTATTGTGTACAACCAAAAAAATCATATTCTAGCTTTTTAATATTTATCGTGTACCTTTTAATTCTAGTTCCGGGTAAATGTGTCCGGGTTAGGATACAACTTTTTGACAATATTAACTAAACATGTTGGGTTAGGGTTGAGATATATGAATCTGAAAATTTGAACTTGCTAACTCAACATGAAATTAATTATTAGGAATACTGTTTCTACTGGAATATTTTCAGATTTCTCAAAAAAATATATATATGTATATGATATACAAAGAAAACTAAAGCATCATCTTCTGGTCTGGGTTTTGATTTCATTGTTATCTGGATTTAAAGTGATGCATAATCCTAATTGCTAAATATTAGTATTAAATAATTGATTTATTATGGGGGCAGTTGAACTGCTACATTTCATTGTTCAGCTTAATTACAAGGTACTCTTTGGTGGCACATCTGTTTTAATGAGAAAATATGCCACTAGATAGGTGAGGGGTCACTTCCAAATTTCCAAGAAGATATTATGCCCAACATTTTATAATATCCACCACATTTGTATAACAATATAAATTACATATTTTTTTACATTGTTCGAGTTTATGTGACAGTAGACTCAAACCAAAGTAGTTTTGTCACTTGATGTTCCATTACAGATGCGTTGTATGTCCAATGTTGGTGAACCTTGCTTTGATACCATGTAAATTTATGAGGTTCTATCTTAAAACCAATTAGTTATAAGAGTAGTAGCCCAAACACATTACAAATTCATTGTTTAACAAGCCTAATTGGTGTTTATTTTGTTGTAAACTAACTTTAATTTTGGCAAAATGATAAAAAAATTATTGTTATTTTCAAATGGTAAAATATGAAGTAAAACATTGATTAATGCATGATAAGACGATAAAAGCAAGCTCTTGCAGGTTGGTCTTACACATCACAACTTTCACTAAAAGCCAATTACAATTGACTTCAAACCAAATCAAATCAAATCAAACTAAATAAACTAAACAGCTTCAAACTGCAACAACGGTCTTGAAATGTGGTCTGGAAAGCACAAAACCAGCCCTCCTTTCTTCAAAAGAATACTCAACAACTTCTTCAGGAACCATCATCTCCTTAAAACAAGGAGTCATTGCAGTTTGCATCGGGACAGAAACCGTTGATGGTGTGCACATTTGAATCATGTTTGTTTTAGGAGTTTTGTTTTCATCTAATGTTGTAGAAATTGTTGTTTTGGAAGGAGTAGTGAAGCCTGTTGTGCTGTTGTTTTGAAAAGTTTTTTCGTGTTTTCGGTTGAGTTCTTCTAATAAAGTAATGTCGGATTTTGATGATTCGGTTGAAGAAATTGGAGAAAAAGGCGTGCGGAATATTGGTTGAGATGGTTCGATTTCACTAAGAGAATGTTTTCGGTTTGTAGCAAGTCCAGCTATGTCCAAACCTCGTCTCCCTGAAATAAATAATTCAAAATTAAAAAAAGATAATCAGTTGTAATAAAATGTTTTTGCTGTTTGAAGTTGTAAGAGTAAATTACACAAATGGTCCTTTAGTTTCATAAATTACACTTATACTCCTTATTTCCGAAACTATTGACACGTTGGGTCCTTTACCTAAACAGACGTTAACTTTTCCCGTCAAACATATATGTTTTTATGGGTTTCAAATTGGTGAAGGGAAAGGAAAAATGACAGATTTACCAACTTGTGCATCACACGTGACCATATTTGACAGGAAAAATAAACGTCTATTTAGGTAAAGGACCAAATGTGTCAATAGTTTTAGAAATAAGGACTACCTGAGTACCAGTGTAATTTAAGAAACAAAAGGACCAAATATGTAATATGGTACAAACCTAAAGGACCATTTGTGTAATTTACTCAAGTTGTAATAATAAGATAATCATCCATACCAGTTGAAAGAGCTGCAAATCCATCATCTCTGTTATTATTTAACTGCTTTTTGGTGTGGCGGTTATTAGGTGTAGCTTTAGTAGAGTTATGCATTGGGCCTCCTAGTGACAGTCTTCTGTTAGTTGGGCCACCACATGACATTCTTGGGCCCTTTTGTTGCTTCATTGGGCTTGGTTTTGACCCAAACATAACTTCCTGTTCTGCTATCAACTGTCCCTCAAGTTTTTTCTGCTCCTAAACACACAAAAATAAAATAAACATAAAAAATCAGTTTGACCCGTTTGACCCGATTAAGAAGTTGTATCAGCCCATAAATTAATTGGTTTTGATATCATATCATACCCTTTGCCTTTTTCGTTCTTCCTCTTTTTCTTGTCTTAAGATATTATATTCCTCAAGCATGGAAAGAAGTCGGATCTGCATATAATATAATATATTACATTTTAATAAAAAAGTAACTAAATTTGTAATAAAATCAAAATTAATTTCTTACTCCATCATAAGTGAAATCAGTGCCTCTTTCTTTCTCCCAAGCTATGGTTTTCACAGCTAACGACTCCACAATTCCTGTTCAAAAATGATTAGTAAAAAATTGATATGAAAATAAAGAGGCAGGAAATTTCAAACATTGGGTGCAAAACAAATAAATAGAAGTTGTGAAATGAAGATCTTGATGTCCAAAAGACATATTTTAGAAATTAATCAAAGATTTTTCCATAATTTTGTCACTAATAGAAATAAGAAATATGAGATAAATGTGGGACCTACCTGGAATTTTATTAACCAAAGCCCGAGCTTTCTCAGCACGCTTTAGAGTAAGATGAGCACCTCTTCCAGCATTATACCGATTATCATCCTACATTAAATATAAAAAAAAAAATCATTTATTTAAAAGCCGATTTAGTTGGGTATGTTTCAAAATTTAAAAAATATATATGAATATTAATTATTAATTAGCAAAGAAAGAAGATTAACTCTGTTATAATCCTCAAGCCATGATTCCTCTTCACAAGCAGACATCCACTTGTCAACTTTTTCAAGAATTTCTTTTCTGCTAAAAGCATCTTCTTTAATTTTCCCAATTTGAATCTCAATTTGTTCAAGGAGATTAGCAGGGTCAACCGCACCTTTTAATTACAAAATGTCAAGTGTATATCAGTCAATATACAATAAAACTGCTGTTTATTAAGGGTCAAAACATGTTTGGGTTAGAAATATCAAAAATCCTAATCCCCATTTTACCAAACCTTTTCTGTTTGACCCGTTTGAGTTAAAATACAACTCAGATCAAACCATTAATAAACAAACGAGTCATAATTATTAAAAAATTAATTCAAATCTTAGACTTTTACAGACCCATTCGACCCGTTCCCCATTTAGCAAACTTTTGTTATTTGACCTGTTTGAGATAAAAACACACCCCAAATCGACCCATTTACAAGTAAATGGGTCAAAATTAATGTCAACTATTTCAGTACATATACCAGATTCAATTGCTTCGATAGCAATTTCCAGTGAACTATCAGATTGAGGAAGCAAATGTGTCTTCCTACACATATCTTCTAACTCTAATCTTTTCTTAAAAACAAGCTCCTTCATTTTGCTAGACTTCAAGTTTTCAAGCCGTGAAACCTCTGCCTCAACCTTAAATTAAATTAAAATAAAGTTAGAATTTCTACCTTTTTCAAGACTTATTTATACTTGTAATTAATTAATCTAAACATCATAACTTACATAATTAATAAAATCAAGAGAAAGCAAATTGGGCTCTGTTATTTCCTGCTCTGAAGCAGCTATATTGCAAGTAACACTTTGAAATATTTGCTGTTCTTCAACTGGTGTATCCATTAGGTTCCAAAGCTCTAATAAAGAGGTTGCAAGATTTTGGATCTTACAAAAATTTGCCATAAAAAGTTAGCTTATAGACCATAATTGAGTTAGTTCAATAATGGGTCAGAATGGGTAATATTAAATATGGATCGGATCGGGTTGACCCACAAGCATTATTTCTCCCTTTTTCTTGATTTAAAATAAATAAAGTTTCAAACTTGGTTAAGAAAACTACATTATAAAGTACTAGTATAACGTTTTTTGTAATAAATAAATAAAAGTATAACTTACTTTTTTCATTCTCTCTATTTTAACTTCCCTTAATCTTTGAATAGCAGCAGAAAGTCTCCCAATTGCATCATTGCTTATGCTTGTTGTTCCTGATAAACCCGGATGAATTTCATGAATTGTTTGATTAAAATCCATCCCAAGAACCAAACACAATGAATTTAATGTGTTCATTTGGTCTAGAACTTGCTTGAGCCGATCGCTCTGGATAATTACAAGAAAATTAACAAGTAATTAATTATTGATCTTATAATTAGTAAATTTGATGGTAAAAAACTAAAAATGACCTTTTCCTTGTCTATTGCTTGTAATTTTGCATGAAATTCTTCGAGCTTTCTTAAAGATAAATCAGATTCATCAAAATCAGTGTTGAAAGAAGTTGCATAAATTTCCATTTGAATTCTGTTAATTTGTTCCAACACTTGAAGAAACTGATTCCTTCTTTCCAATTTCCTCTTTTTCATCTCTTCTAATTCTGGGAGAATTGCTCTAAGCTCTGCCTTCAAGCTACTACACTTATCATCAGACTAAAAAAGTAGCCAACAGTCAGGAAAAAAGTCAACATGGTCAAAGCTAGATACATGTCAGCTGGTAATTAACCCTTAAAAAAAATGAAGGAATCATTCATTAGATATATCATTTAATTACCTGCCTAATGTGAACGGGTCGTTCTCCCAAAGCAGAACAAATGGTTGCCAGCTCAGCTTCTGAGTCAGCAATTGCTTGTCTTAATTGAGCTCTACTTCTGTTTGCCAAATCAACTTTTCTCCTGTATACTTCAAGACATTCTCGTTCCAATTCTAACAACATCTTATCCCTTTCAACCTCATTCTCACCAACTTCATCCCATATTATCTGATTTAACAATTTGCATACCAAATAGTCAAAATCAAATGTTTGCTTTAAGAATTTCAAAGTGTATCAAATGGAGAATACCTGAAGTTCATAAAGGAGTGATCCACATGTTGTTTCCACTTGCAGAAGTGGATCATTTGATGGAGTAGACATACTGACACAGATTTTTGAATTAATTCGTTAGATAGGATTTGAGAGGGAAATTTCAACAATTTTCATGATAATGTTTACAAGCAAGATTACTTCTTTCCATATAAAATATGCCAGAAATTAGACCATAACATAACCGAAACCACTTATTCCAGGTACAATTAACTAACTATTACTGAAATACAAGAGCAACTTAGAAATATAATCCAATTTATAGTTAAATTCTGAAACAAGTTAGTTTTTGGGGGAAAACATCTTAAAATGAAAAGTTTTTAAGCAGAGAGACAGAGCATACTTGTTATTAGTACTCTGTAATATACACACTTGTTATCTTAATTTGGAAATTTTACGATATAAATCTCAACTTTTTATATTTGTAGCATCTGATTTGATGGAGTAAGCAACTTAAAATTACAAAATTCACATCAATTAAAAGTTGAAAAGTACTTGTTTATTTTAAAATAGAGCATAAATCTGATACGAAGATATAATCAGCCATTAAAATCCCTAGCTAAATTTAAGCATGATCAACAAACAAACCAGTTAGAAGTAACAGAGTTCAGGCAACATAACAAAGCCTTAATTGGTTACTGAATCGAACCCTAAGTTCAAAAGATCAATCAATCAGAAAAGGAGAGAACGATTCAGATCTGGAAAGCAAACCTGAATTTGAGTGGCTTTTACAACTGAATCAACAAATTAATGAAATTGTAGTGAAGTAAGAAAGCGAACACGATCAGGTTGTTTATGAGGAATACACGAAATTGAAGATTTGAAATCGAGAGATAATTGTTGAATGAATTCGACCGTTGAAACAGAGACAAATTAAAAACATGCGGTGGGAATTAATTTTGGGAAGGAAGAGAATTTGAATTTCAAATGGAGCGAGTACCTTTAACAATATTCATAAAACTACCCGCGCAATGCGGCGACGGGTACACTGTGACTATATTTGTTGGCAACCAATTAGAGGGTGGTGGTAGCGATAGTGACAACGACTGCGATTGGTGGTAGATGATGGTTGTCAAGGATGATGGTTGATGATTGTAATTTACACTTTTTAAGGTTTAAAAGATTTTATTTATCAAACTGAGTTGAACTAAACTTGTAAAACAAGGTTGGGCCCGATTTGTTGTCTTTTTAACCCTAAATGTTTTTAAAACGTGCAAGATATTTAAAAAATAATCAACTAAGATTATATTCCTTTTGATAAAAATACATATTTTAGAATTTTTATATCTGTTATGATGTTTCTTTTGTAGTTTTAGGACTTTTTTGCCATTTATATTTCTTTTACACTATTTACCCATCATAAATCCTGAATAATATTATTGTCCGGGATGTTCACAAAACGTAGAGACAGGATGTAAATATCAATGAAACAATTTGGTGATAAAAGTAACAACACAACCACATCAATTTATAACATAATGAAGAAACCGGGAGTTGTTAAAACTCAACACCGGAACATCACTTCACAACAAATAAAAACATTTTTTCCCCATTACCTGGAGTTTTTGTCCCCCAAAAATTCATACAAATAATATAAAAAAAACTTTACAAACACAAAACCCTTCTCCACGCCTACAAAAATCTCAAATAATTTATTTTTTAAATAAAACACATTACCCACAAGATAGAATAATAATATTTTAGAAATTGTTGATATTTAAGAGCGACAATTAAGCATACTGTTGATAAGCAACAATGTCGATCTGAACTTTTAGGGGAGCTAGAGCAGGTGACCAAACAAAATGCATATTGGGGTCCTTAAAAAAAAAATAGAAGTTAAAAATCCGTCAAAACATGTGATTTTTGAAATTAAATTACTGTAATTAAATAATATTTACCCACCAAGATCCTAGCAAGATAGAGGAAAGGTTTCTCAAAGTTGTAATTACTCTTTGTGGATATTCATAATACTGCAAATTCTTCTTTCTGTGGAAAGTAACTTGTTTTGCTTTCACTTGTCGGTTTTTTTACATAAACCTTGTTTCCACATAGGACAACTGGGATGTTCGAGCTCACAAACACTGTAAAAATATGTATAAAATTATGTTTAAGAATCTATAAAAAATGTTTAAATAAAGTTTGAATGAGCAAGATTGAGAATTTACCAGTAAAGATCACGATGCCATGTTGTAACATTCTTGTAAGTCAACCTTGCAGTTACATCAAACATGATGTTGTCACATTGACCATGATCAATGCTGCAACAAAAAATTTTCTATTTGGTTAGTAAATAGAAAATTATACTTTAGCGTCAGTAGAGAGTTTGAATGAGCTGATAGCAATGATTCGATTACTTCTAGAAAACCATAATAGTATAAAAAAGTAAAAATAAAAAAACCAAAATCTATTAAAAACCCCAACCTTGCCAGCAGGAGATGGGAGAACTTGAGATGATCAGCTTCATTAGGATAAAAAGCATGAGCAGCCAAAGCAATCAAAGCAGAGAGCCAAATTATTGTATAATTTCCAGATAAGATTACTGAAGAGATAAAACACATTTAAAATTTGTCCATGGATGCATTTGTCAGAATATTAATTAAAAAATAAAAAAGCTTTAACTACCATGCTATAAAATCATCTTCAATGCATTCATAATCATCTCCAAGCCTTCAATACATTTATAATCATCTCCAAGCCCAAC
This sequence comes from Calendula officinalis, assembly GCA_963853835.1. Taxonomy (NCBI): domain Eukaryota; kingdom Viridiplantae; phylum Streptophyta; class Magnoliopsida; order Asterales; family Asteraceae; genus Calendula; species Calendula officinalis. The sequence goes on along the minus strand of OY970829.1, from coordinate 48,988,117 downwards.
AGGGACATTTGCACCTGTGCAAAGTAATAATGTAAGCACGCCACTCACATGATATAAACATTAGAAAATGGACATTTAACATGTTTCAGAGAAATGGAAAAGAAAGTAATTAACATACAACACACTTTCTTAGTGCTCTTTACAGCAGCTGTCAAATTATCCATAGTTTCTTGGTGATATGCAGTGTCTCCCCATGAAAAAAAATCAGATCTAGCAACAACCACAACGAAACCACCATTGTCACAAAACATGTATAGATCTATGTAAGTTAGGGTAACGATCATACCTAAAATGATACGCATTGACGATGATGATCATGTATATGTACGGAATAGTGTCGTCAACGTGGTCAGAAAGAGACATATAAAGTTAACTTAGGGCCGTTGCCTCTGCTGTTTCTTCTCTCTCTGGAATGGCCCGTGTGAAAGAGACGGTGGTGGTGGATTGATGTTCTGATTACAAACCTTATAAATTACGGTGGAGGATAGAGGCATTAAGGAGGTGATGAACGAGGAGAGGAGGTGAGAGTGGGAAGGAGAAAAGTCTAGTGTTTGGGAAACCTTAAGTCGGCGAAAAGCGAAGGAATCGAGGAGGCTCTCTGTGTACTTGAGGAGTTGGAAGCGACGATTAGCATGTACATACTATATTTTCAGTAGTTAAATTCTATACGAAGGTTGACAGTTAACATCCAAATGGGTAGCTTAGCTGGTTATTGTTCATCTTAATGACCAGTGGGTCTCGTGTTCGAATCTCTCATTTAGCACTTTTTAGTAAAAACAAATTCCTAAAATAGCAAGTGTGTTGGCTGAATTTTCAGTCTTGCTATTTAAGGAAGGGGTAAATACATTATATATAGTAAAGATTAAAATAATGCGTTTGACCCAATACTTTAACTTTTAACATTACTTGTTGAGTTGTTGGTCCCCAGTGAATGTTTATATAGATATGAAATAAAGTAAGAAAATAAATAGTAAATAATATACTTTTTCTCACTTATATATACAAATAGATTAAAAAATATAAAAGTCAAACATAACAAATGACAAAATATAGGAAGTCCACGATAACAAATGCATATTCCTATCCAAAATGAAAGCTTACATAGTTACTTTATAGTTCACCTAGCCCAAGAAAGTTTTCACAATCACTATTTTACCTTACAATATTTACAAATCAAAAGTATGCAAACAATGTTTTCTACGTATATTATATTTTAACGGTACCCTTTGGTAATAGTTAACACCAGCATTAGTTGAATTAATTTTTGGTTCTTAAACAAAATCTAAAGTAAATATATATTTTTTTCAAATAAGTAAAATTCTTCCGTTAAACTAAAAGTGTCGTCTCTGTCTCCAAATTATATGTCCAGTTTTTTTCTTTCTTTTTGACCCATTAGACCGCATATTTTTAAAAGTTCCCCTGATTCAAGTGAGGTTAAATATATATATACTTTAAAAATGAACCACTAAATTTTGAGTACTGACGTCCATGCCTAGTTTCAACATTCTCTAATAGTAGTTTTGTATGGTAAGTTTGCAAACTACAATATTAGTTCAACTTCCATAAAAACTCACTCACTGTTTATTTATGGGTATTTTAAGTTTATTTTCTTCAAATCTAATAGTACATGGAAAGTGATTGTTTGCTTTCTACAATTTTTTTTTCAAAATAGGTACCCACGCAATTATGGTAATACCCATCATTGAACAGAATGGTAACTATCTAATTCACGCCACTCAAAGAAAGGTATATTATAAACTTTAACTTAATTTAACATATAAATTTATGAAAACTAATAACAAGTCATCATAATTCAATACCGTGTAGGAAAGAAGAAAAACTATAAACCTCATCTCATATATAAGCAGAGCCTATAACAACATGGTACAACTAGTTAATGCTCCCATAATTAACTAATTTGGGCCTCAAAGTCTCTTCTAATGGTTTCCAACAAAAACTCATTCCACGTGTCAATTGGGCCAGGCATGCACCAATGCAAACAATCCTGTGGTGGGGGCCGCCCGTCTGGACCCCTTTTTGTGATCTTATTCGGGTCAAGATTCCGAAACGGGCCCGGATGACCATCGTGCCGATAAGCAAATGGTTTTGTGATGTCCATGAAAGCAACCCGTGATTTGTTTGTTTTGTTTTTTATACCGCGTTTGTAGCCCGATATTTGTTTGTCGTGCATTGTGTTTGTGAAACCACTCTCTACTAACTCACCATCCACTACGGGTTTTACCTGTGTTGAAGATATTATTAGTTGATCAGATTTATGCATCAATCAAATTAAGTCAAATTAGCAAAAAAAAATGTATGTTTACTTGATAATTACTTGCAAATGTTTTGTTTTCTTAGATTAGGATATACAAGTTGTTATACTGTATCTCTTAAAAGTAAATTTTAAAAAAAAAAAAAATCTTAAAAGAAAGCAGGTAGTAAAACGGGTAAATAAAACGCCCTGAGTTAGTTTTTAATGCATAAAATTAAAACCCCCTAAATCATTTTATTCATAAAATAAGATTGTAAACGGAATAATATAACTTTTGTGAACTTATTTAACGAACTAACTACTTATAAGGGTTTATTTTTATTAATTTTTTTCCTAAAATAACAATGTACTTTTACGTTTGTAATTGTACAAAGTTTTGTCCAATTGGGTCGTTAAAAGATGGTTTTGTGTCCCAGTTGAATAATTAAAAGATGTTCTTTACCAAAAAAAAATATATTGTTTCAAAAATGTTAATTTAACATATAAAGATGTAAGATTTATATACAATGATAATTATTATATAAGAATAGTTGATTTGAAAAGTTTTTAATGATCCAATTGGGACAAATTTAGAAGTACGTAGTTATTCTAAATTACCCTTTAATCTTTATAAAATAATCTAACTTTATGGACAAAAGGCACTTTAGGCAAACCCAACCTGACCCGTTTCCCGTTTCAACTTGTACAAAAATACCCGTTTTGGCCCGTTACAACCTCTAATAATAATAGTTCATCTTAAAGAAAAACCACATATTTTTCCCAAAGATAACAAAAGAAAAAAAAATTAATTGTTACCTTCCCAGTACACGACCCGCCCGTATTCCAAGCTCCACCTTCATAATGATCAGGGGAATAAGCCCGGACAACAGTCAAACCCTTATAATCCGGGTTGGTCACAAGTGAAGACATAATAGTAGCAACAGATATCTCAAAAGCTTCAGTACTATCAATTTTCTTTTTTCGGGAATTATCGGGCCACCATAACTGCCCACCCACAATCTCATTATTTAAAATGAAAACAGCCCGTTTAGCAAACCAATGGCCCGAAGAAAGAACAAGAACATCAAAAGTGGGAATAACATCCATGAAGGTTTCATCTGGAGAATCAAGATGCAGTTTGTCTACACCTTCGGGTGCAAAATCAAAACTTTCAGTTGTTTTCTGGACTAGCCATGATGACCAAATCCGTACAATTGTTGTTGATGTTGATTGGAAATGATATTTTTGCATTCTCTTGTTTCCCCTGTTTCTTGGAACTTCAGCCTGTCATGAATTTTTGTTAGAATAATTATAAAAATTAGAGGTGTTGATCTTTAGGCTGTATTTTATTGGTAACATGTCAATTTTCTAATAAACTTTAAGAGAAAAAAAAACCCCTAAAAATTAAAACAAGTCAAATGCGTGAACAGATCAAAACAAAGGAAGAAAAAAGACTTATAATGATCATTTTAAGTCAAAGAAACAATAGAGATGACAATTTCTAACCATTTACTAATAAACGGGTCAATTCAAGTTATATTTAATCTCTAACGGGACATACGGGTAAAATAGATAAATTTATCTGAAATGAAGAGGGTCAAAGTCGTCCAAAGTGTGTACTTTTAAGCATAAAATTCCCGAAATCATTTTATTCAAAAACTTATGATATTATAAATTAATATAACTTGTAATCATATGATTCATATTTGACATGCTAATCATTAATAATTTTTTTTTTCAAATTTGATTTCGACACGTACCGAAAAAAGACCCGTTTGACATGTTGCTCAACCCACCCAATTTGATAGGTCTAGACAATACAATTGCATACTAAAAGACAAAACATGGGAAGGAATAGTTGCCTGCCAAAGTATGCATAACAATGACTCCATTTGATTTCGGGCAACTGAGTCACCAATAAAAGCTAATGTTTTTCCTTTCAACAATTCCAAAAACTTTTTCGGGTCAAATCTTGGGAGATTGCATTTTGTGGGCTTCCATCTCCAATACTCATAGTCCTTATCGGGTCTACCATTTCCTTGGCAATTCTGCATCTGTGATAGAACAGGGCATGAGTCGTTCCTGTATAATGGCCCGTTTGAATCATGAACCCATTTCCCATGATACAAATCACACCCTGCAAATTCAAACATCAAAATCGTCAGTTTATAATGTGGTAGCATTAGCAAATTAGTTTAGAGATGAATTGAAAATAAAGGTTGGTACCTGAATCAACAGTCTTTTCAGTGCCTAAATCAACAGTCTTATTGGTATCTAAATTAACAGTCTTATTGGTATCTGAATCATCAGTCTTGTTGGTATCTAAATCAACAGTCTTATTGGCATCTGAATCATCAGTTTTGTTGGTATCTGAATCAACATTTTTGTTGGTATCTGAATCAACATTCTTGTTGGTAGTATCTGAATCAACAATCTTGTTTGTATCTGAATCAAAAGTCTTGTTGGTATCTGAATCAATAGACTTGTTGGTATCTGAATCAACGGTCTTGATTGTATCTGAATCAACACTCTTGTTGGTACTTAAATCAACTGTCTTGGTAATATCTGACCCATCAGTCTGTTTGGTATCTGAATCAACAGTCTTGTTAATATCTGAATCAACATTCTTGTTGGCATCTGAATCAACAGTCTTATTAATATTTGAATCAACATTCTTGTTGGTATCTGAATCAACAGTCTTGTTGGTATCTGAATCAATAGACTTATCAGTATCTGAATCAACAGTCTTGTTGGTATCTGCATCAACAGTCTTATTAATATCTGAATCAACAGTCTGTTTAGTATCTGAATCAACAGTCATGTTAATATCTGAATCAACATTCTTGTTGGTATCTGAATCAACATTCTCGTTGGTACTTGAATCAACAATATTCCCTTTTCTTTCAATATTACTCAACTGATTCTCAAATATGCTTGTTTCATTATTAGAAGAAATTAACCCAACTTTAGTGGCTTGATCTACACTATAAAAATACCCACTAACTTTAGATCCAATTGGCTGATAAACCGTTAGCAAGGAGGCAAAAATTAAGAATAAAGCAAGTCCTCCCACTGAAGCTGCAACTGGTAAAATCGTTTTCGGGTATACAGACATTGATTTAAGGGAACCCAATTTCATGGTTTTATAACATCCAAAAAAATATATAAAATCTTCTTCCTGAATAGATCAACTCATCATTATGCACAGATGCACCAACAAAATGAAATGCAATAATTCAACCTGTAACATGTGGAAGGGAATATAAGTAAATATGCAAAAAGTTACACTTATGAAAAGAAAACCTTGCATTCTACTTGCTTCATTGTAGAACTTTCACACAAAATTATACAGATTACGACAAGAGATTAATATGCATATCAATAAAAGAAATCCTAAGAAGAGAGTTATTACATCATCCAGTTTATAATTAACTGACAAAATTAATACTTTGCAATTATGGATAGATTGCGAGCGTGAAGACTGAGAATGTGAGATTCGGAATGTGCAATTGGGGCAGGTTTAATGCGAATTGCGGTGATTACGCTCGCTAGATTCAAATCTAAATCAAGATGAGATCATAAATAAAACAATTAAGCTCAATATATCTAATCGGATCAAATCGAACTTCCGAATCAAATGACGATATGTGCTAGGGTTAGAATTAAGTGATCTGTAATGAGCGCGTGAGCGTAGTGAGAGTGTTGAACGTACCCGTATATGGACCAAGAGGAGTAGGTAGATCGCCGGAAAAGGCGCGATATGGGGATTGATTGCAGGAGGAAATTTATGGGGAAACTTGAGAGACACACGTAGCCAATTATAACAGAGCAAAAGTTACTCCGTATATAGAAACGAACGGGAAGCACGTGAGCATACAAAATTAAATCACTTTTTGATGACACTTCATTTATTGCGCTACTTATTATTTCCCTCTACTTTACGTAATTACTTACAATAAAAAAATATGTAATTTATTAACTTTTTTTACTGTATTATATTATCTTTGAATTTAAACATTTGTCCTGATTACATGTATCCAATTCACAAATATCATTTCTCGTTTAAGATACATTTCTCTTGTTTAAATCACTTTTATATACATATCAGAATCACTACTTTTTATATAAATGAGAATTATTATGAATATGCAATTTCAAAACCATGTACACATTTTCAACTTTATGTCATCAATTTGTTTGTACTTACATGTAAATCAAGGATAAATTTTTAGTATAAATACTCCATGAAATGTATGAATGGAATGCACCTCAATCCTTTCATAAGTGTTTATATACTTCTCTTTTTCTTTCTTTCTTGTTCTTATTCTTCATCTTTTGTTCTTGTTATTTACTTAACAAGTTCTTTGATGAAGTGCTAATCATGCCTTAATTATATTTAATTTATAACACGTTATCAGCACGAAAGTTCTTAATCAAGGAAGATCGACTCAATCACAAATTTCATAATATCTATGGTGGTGGTGTTAGACCTGGTGTAAGATAAGATGCGATAAGCGGCATAAGACGCGCCTTGGGGTTTTTAAAACTCCATTTATTTGCATATGACAGAACATCGAACGCAGGTTGTATATGTCGCAGATCCGCCATCTGCGCCGCACAAAACCATCTTTTCCGTCTGCTTTAAGGATTTCCACCAGGCAGATGGATTTGACAAATCAAATATTTTGAAGAACATATAAAGAATGTTTGTGAAAATCGCTTTTTTTATGTGAGGAATTTCTTGTGCATCTCATATCTTGGTAGATAGCTTTTTGAATCTCGTAGATAGCTTAGAGCATCTCCAATTATACTCTATCACACACTTTATCTCTATATTTTAAAGTTAATTATTTTCCAACTCATATCTATCACTAACTTCAAATATAGAATTTGTTAAAAATCACTTTATATTTGAATTGAGATAGTGTTAACTCTATCCATGGATCCCACTTTGCAATGTGAGTATAATTGTTAGTGGAATGTGAGTCTCATCAGGTTTTGAAGAGAAGAATAGAGTGTATGGTTGAAATTGGGATATTGTGCTAGAAAGAATGATCCCACAATTTATAAAAATAGATTTAATTTTATAGAGAGTATGATTAGAGATGCTCTTAAGATGAAGAAGATGATATAATACGGAGAGAAAGGAAGATGGGGGACATAAAAATTTGGGAAAAAAGAAAGCTCAAAGGTACAAAGTGAAAAAATGAAATATCATAGGTAATTTTTTTTTTTTTTAATTTAGATGATAGGAAATAAAAAATGATTAAAATACCTCACATGCTTGTGGGGGTGGGGGGAGGGGATTTTCTAATGGAAGTGGACGGAAAGATATAAATATAAAATCTAAAGCTTTACAAGGATAAAAAAAATTGAAAAGATAAAAAAATGTTTTGATAATGACGGTCCTTAGGGTTGTCTCTAAACGCATAAAAGTTGTACATTAATTCATATGAGAAAGTAGTTCCTAAAATTCAGTGGTAGTTATAGGTTGACCGTTGATGTACAAGCTTCTGATGCGTGTCTATTGACAACCAGTCATTACCAAAAAAAAAAAAAAAAAAAAAAAAAACATAAAGTCGAATATATCACAAAAACAATTTGTTTAATTTAATCAAACTTAAACCACCATCTTCAAATTACTTATACTAACATTTCCCAGGGTGAAATGTTGTTCCTCTACAGTTCATGAACAGCTCTTTAAGAGCATCTCCAATAGGAGGTTGAAGAAGAGGTTGATACTATCTGAATAACCTCTAAAATGACTTTTTACCATTGGAATGAATGACTTTTTTAAGAGGTCACTCCAACCACTTGATCTTCCCCAACCACTTGAACTACTTTAAATGTTTGATTCTTTTAGTCCCTATATTTAATAATTTTACATTTTAAACCCATGTATATATTTATATGTGAATAATTTATTATTTCTATAACTATAAATTATAATTTATCATATTTCATTACTTTTTAAGGTCAAGCATTATAATATTTTTGTAAGAGAAATTTTATAATAATGTTAAGTTTTGTAATGCTATAAAAATTGTTAAATTACATAAGAGATGGGCATTTATAAAACATTTGATATAGATAGAGGTAAATTAGTAATATTAGTGAAAAATCTTTGAAAAGGTTAACCATCGGAGATGTTTTCAAGTAATAGGTTATTATAACACATCCCATACCTCTGTGTTTCTTTATCAACCACGCTACCAAATTCAACATTTCTGTACTACCAGCCATTCCCCCATCATCATCAACATATTCTGAAAGATCTCTTCAGTTGTACAATTTCTCCTTTGCCCCTCTATATATCAACAAATAAATGAATCATATTCTACAATTTTCCCACTCCGGATTCTTCACTACATCGATCTATCAATTTCAGGTAAAACACAACCTAATTTTATCTTACAAATAAATAATGGTAGTTTATCATAGTATTTTTGGGTGTTTCAGAATTTTTTTTTGTGTTAATTGTTGCTGAAAAACAGAAAACTCTATTCATAAAAAATGGTTGTTGTGTAAGATTATTGTTGTGTAAATAGTAGCTACGTAAATTTTGGTTGAAGGAGGAACAATAAAAAAAACTTTTGACAACTAGCCATGTAAAAACTGATCGTTGTGAAAATTGGACCGTTTAACCGTTTCTGGGCCGGTTCGGTTGCGGGCCGGGTCGACTAAAAAGGGGGTTTCGAATCGTACAGCCGGGTTTTGTGTTGGCTGCAGAATCAGCAAAATGCAAACAGTCTGGGTTTTTAATGCAATTCAGTGGACAATTACATTTCAAAATGTAGTGTTGTACTGCATTTCTTTTTTGTGTACATCAAACTCAAACAACAAGAATTCAATTTACAATAACATTTCAATTTGAGAACAAAAATTCAGATTTCCAACCAACCATGATAAAATTAAGTTATGTTATGGAATGGGTTGTGATATAAGCAAGGTTCTAAAAGGCGCGCCATGGCGGCGCCAAGGCGTCGCCAAGGCGTGAGGCGCGGCGTCGACGTTACGAAACGGACCATGGTGGCTGGGCTAGGCGTGGCGTGAGATAAGGCATGATAAGGCGCGATAAGGCGCGCCTTATGGCGAGTTTTCTTGAAGGCGGCTGTAAAAAATGATTTTTTTTAAAAAAAAAATTTAACATATATAATTATAAATTTAAATGTAACATTTTTTATGAGCTTTATATATGAATTGTTATATAAATCAATAGATTTATAAAAAAAATTAAATTTAATATACGTATATATATAAATTACATATAAAATTTGCCGCCTTACGCGACGCCTTGAGAAACGCCATGGCCCGTCATGGCTCGCCTTGGCTGAGGCTTGATAGTGCCGCCACGCCACGCCTTACGCTTTCTAGAACCTTGGATATAAGAAACCGTTGATTGCCCGTACCATATAGAAAACATGTTACCAAAGTAGGTTAAAGCCTCTTTAAATTCTGGTTCCCTACCCGTTTAGACCCGGAACCGACCCAACCCGGGACCGGTAAACCTAAAAATGGTAAACCCGAAACCCAATTTTTTTACAACTAGAAGATATCTTTTTTTTGCAGTAAGCCGGTAATTAGAGTAAAAATTGTTACCCGGTGAAGAATCGGGTTGGTCAAATTTTGAGTTTGTCGGGTTGACCCGATCGGGCTGGTCGGGTTACACATTTGGAAGAGTTTAAGAAACACACATTTATATAAAAAAACATTCATATTGGGCAAGTGTTTTGCAAATAAGCAAATAATGTTGTTTGCATATAATTTTTTACGTTTTAATACTTTTGTAGAGAAATACCTTACAAAAAGCAAAATTGCAATATTTTTTTTAGCAGATCAAACAACCACATCGTTGTTCTTCCCTATTCAAACCACACCGGGAGGTTTTAGCTCCTAGAACAGTCATCTCTCTTGCACGAATTCACCTCCAAATCACAATACTACATTTCTCAATCGATCATAACATTTCACTGCCGGCCGACTTTGCTTCCCCCCGTTCAGATATCGACTCCGTGTCAACTCCAGGCGTCGGCCCTATCCCAAACCTCGCAGCTAATGTTCTAGAAGTTTATACAGTTAGGAAGATGGTAATAATACTAACAAGGATTCCACCCTCAACCACAGCGTAATGGCTGGTGCTTTCTTAGAACTCGTTTGTAGTAATTATATTTGAAAACTCATAGGATAAAGTTGGAATTAAACTACATTGCAATTCAGTAACTAAGCTTAGTTATAAGTTTGGTTTATTCTTTTAATTGTTGTTCTTATGTGACACTCTAGCTGAGTGCTTAATTTTTTTGGGGAAAAAAAGTTAAATGGACACATGAGACCTAAATTACCAAAATTATATGAATCCAAGTAACTACAGACTGAACAAACAAAACATAATCTTAATATTTGCCAGAAGATGTTTTCAAGCTGCATTACATTTTGTATGGTAATGTGGAATCAGTACGTGTCTTATATTCTGGAGCAGAGGACCGGACAGGTGGCAGATTCTATCATCTTAACATTTCAAGATGCAAAAATCTCAGTTCTAGAATTCGATGGATTCAGTTTATGGACTTCATAGTTCAACGGTATAACTTGTTTGCATATATCTACTTTAACATTTACAGTGAATATTTTAAATATGTTTTTTTCCAGTTCTGCTTTGAAGGTCCAAAGTGGCATAAATTGAAAAAAGGGAGAGAATGTTTTGCAAGATCCTTTGGGTAGGTGTAGTTGTTTATGGCCTAAAATTAACTCAGATATTTTACTATGCACCAAAAGTGTCAGAAAGGACAAAAACTTCTTTCAACGCACGTAACTAAATTCCTAAATGCTTCTGATAAAACTAACCGTTTTGCACTGCTGTTTGGAACCCTAGATGGCAGCATTGCACCAGTTGATGAAAAAGCTTTATGATGCTGTTCCTGGGTTGAATCCCAGATCTTTTTCTCAATCTAATGGAAAAGCTCATCCACCATAGTTGACTCTTGTGTCACTAAGTTTTTGACTTTTATATGTGATGTCATAATAATAATTGGTTGGGTTGTTTTTATAGATTTGTGAACAGCAACATGAAATTGCTAACCAGATTGGGACAACACGTGCGCAGATCATTAGCTTCTTGTGAAGTATATCATATCATCTTTTATTTAAAGCCACTAATTTAGTGTATACATAGGACTCTTTGCTGAAATTGTAAACTAGTGTATTAAGCTATACAAGCTAGGCATGTATATATATAGGATTTGGAAGGATGGATCCGACTCTTCTCTTGATTATTTAACCAGTTGAACATTTCATAAAACCTCAAGTTGTCAAGATTGATATAACCAGTTGAACATTTCATAAAACCTCAAGTTGTCAAGATTGATATCTTACATGAGGCTTGTTGTGCTTCTAGATTTGAAGTTAGATTATTAGTAATCTACTAATCTAGATTTTAACAAAGTGTTTCAACTATTGCTTAGCCATTAGTCCATTAATTTTAACAAAGTTAGTCCACTTGTAGTTGTCACTGAAGCCAAACAAGATTGGTAATTTTATGTAAAATCTTATGTTTAGAGCATCTTTTTGACAGACAAAATTAATCGTACAAGAACATTAAACACAAATTTGATATAGACCCTTTAATATAAAATAAAAAATTCAACCCATAAATGATTTTGATAACCCAAAACTGTGTTGAATTGTTCAAAACAGACCACGATTTTTCTTCCAAATCAGAAACCCTAAATCTGATCTTGAAGCATGATTTGACAGCAGCAGTCGGCGTTAATGATCGATGGAGAGAAAACAGACGGTTTTTGTTGGAACAAAATCACAGATCAACTTATTACTGATGCTGCAGTTAGTACTGATCATACTTAGTACTGATGGGGCAGAACATGTTTACTACTGATGAAGTTGATACTGGTGAAGACTATAACTAAGTTACTACTGATCAAGCTTATTGAAGATACTACTGATCAATAGTAGTTACTACTGACGATGGATCTGGACTTACTACTGGTCACCAAGTTTACTACTAATGTTATGAATTTACTACTGGTGATTGCAGAATACTACTGATGAGCTTATATGGAACATATCGAGTCCGAGATCTTCGTAGAGATAGTTATAGCATGTAAATCAATGTATATCTATAGAATTAGAATGTAAATCAAGTCCTAGAATAACTAGGGTAAATAGTTTAGCTTCAAGGACTATTATAAATAGTTCCTTACGAATTGTAAACGTACGTGTGTATTGTTAAAAACTCGATAATATACATTGAAGCTTTTTGTGAAACTGTGTTCTTAATATTTTCGTTTATTATTTACAGTTCATCGTTCTTAATATATTGTTATAGTGTTGATCCGCTGCAACTTCTATAGTCAATTAGATCTAAGGTTTTTATTAACTTCTTCATAGTTAATCGATCCTGTCAAGTGGTATCAGAACTTTATTGGTTCTAGATCTACTATTTGTTAAGAACAACAAAAAGTTTTAATCTTTAAAACACACACATTATTAATCATGACTGATAATAATGAAAACACTCAGGCCAACAAAATTCCTATACTCACTCCCAACAACTTTGGGATGTGGAAGAATCGTATTAAGCAATACATGCTTATCACAGATTATTCCATGTGGGAAGTTGTCCTTGAAGGAAACAAAACTGGTCCTGGTCAAGCAAGCAGCTCTGCAACTGAGGCAGACAAACTTAAGTGTGAGAAGGAGAAGAAAGACAAAGGAATCGAACTTAAAACTCTAAGCACTCTCCTACTGGCCATTCCTAACGACTATCAACATCTCTTCGTTGAGTATGATGATGCAAAGGTACTTTGGGAAGCACTTGAGAAGAGATTTGTTGGGACAAAGAGCACCAAAAGGAACATGAAGTCTGTTCTCAAATAAGACTTTGAAAATTTCAAAGGAAAGCCCAATGAAACACTCACTCAAGTGTTTGACAGATTCAACAAGCTAATTGGTGAACTTAACCAGGTTGGGGTTAAGATGGATCAAGAAGATGTCAACATGAAGTTCCTAAGGTCTCTAAGTGAAGAGTGGGCCATGTACACAGTGGCATATAGACAAAGAGATGCTCTAGAAGAAAAGGAGTTGGATGAACTCTACAATGATCTCAGAGTATTTGAAACTGAGATAAATCTAAAGAACCCTTCTATTTCTTCTAATAATGCTGCATTTGTATCTAGTACAGGTCAAGGTCAGGAAAACTCCACAGGAAAGGCTGCAGATTCTGAGGATACTGCAAGAGAATCCTTCTTCACTAGTCATGTGCATACTGCACTGATTAGTGATGACTTGGAACAATTGAATCCAGATGATCTTGAGGAGATGGATCTTAAATGACAGATGGCTATGCTGAGCCTAAGGACCAAAAGATTCTTAAAGAGGACTGGTAGGACAAGCCTCAACTACAACAAAGGTGACAAAGCTGGATTTGACAAAACTAAAGTCAAATGTTACAACTGTAACAACCTTGGTCACTTTGCAAAAGAATGTCCTCAGCCAGACAAAAGATCAAAATCAACTGCTCTTGTTTCACAACAAGGACAATGCTATGACTGGAGCTTCCAAGCAGAAGAGCATGCTCAAAATCAAGCTCTCATAGCCTTTACTGACAGCAAATCTGAGGTAAAACCTAAACCTTGTACTTCTGAATGTGCTAAAATTGTTAAAAATTTAGAAAAAGAAAACACTAAATTAAATGAAGATTTAGCAAAAGCAGTAAGAAGAAACCATGAATTTGATGGTGTGATTGCTGATCAAGAACATCAAATAAAGGTGTACCAGATGATTGATCAAAGGAAAAAGGAAGAATTGCTTCAAGCTGTAGATGAGAAAGAGTTTTATGAATTAAAAAATAAAGAATTAACAAGTAAATTAGAAGAATGTCAACTTGAAATTGAACAAAATAAATTAATAATTAAAAAGTTTGAAAGAAGCACTAAAATTCTTGATGAATTAACTAACAATCAAACTACAGAAAAGGTTGTCCATGGGGTGGGATATCATGCTGTACCACCTCCATATAAATTCATTCCTCCACTTAAAAACAGTTCAGAAAGAATCATTAATGAATTAAAAACTGAAAATCAAACTGAATCACATAATGAAACATCTGAATCAAATGATTCTTCTGATGATGATCAATCAATTGAATTTACAATCTCACCTATCCAATTAAATCTCCAAACTCAGTTGATACAAGTTTCCACACAGCACAAAGTGAAGAAAACTCTCCTAAATATGATGCAGAAAATATACCAAAAATTTTAAAAAGGGGAAATGAAAGAAATAAAAATCAACTCTTAGATCAAAGAATACCTGAAGGTGCAAAAAGTAAGAAATTAAGATGTGTTATTTGCAACAAAATGAATCATTTAGCAAAGGATTGTCACTTCAATCCAATTAATTGTAAAGAATTCAAAGAATTTAAAACTTTCAAAGAAAAATCAAAAATACAGAAATTAAAAGATACTACTGGTCCTTCAGTAGTAAATAAACCAAAAACTCCAATTGCTGAAACACCAAGATTTGGAAGAAGTGCACCAAGGTTTGTGCATAACAGAAGAGTTGGAAGCCCAAAGAACAGCAACTACTTCAAGAACAATGGAAAATCCAATCAAAATAAACAATATTTTAAATTTTCCAACACCAGTAAAAACTTTAACAATTTTACTACTGGTGTTAACCCTAATTATAATGCTGTAAGGTACCAGTACAAAAACACTACTGGTAAAAACCCTAATTACAAAAATACTACTGCTCCTAAACCAACTTTCAAATATACTACTGGTGTCAACCCTAAAAACACTACTGGTCATTCTAAATATGGTAAGTACCCAAATACTACTGGTCCATCAGTAGTAAAGTATTCAAAAGCAAAAAATCATGGGTATAAACCAAGATCAGTAGAAAATTCAAACACCAGTAACATTTTTAAAAGGACAGTAGTAAAACTAAACACCAGTAATAAACAAGTATGGGCACAAAAAATGTTTAAAGTTAAATCTCCAAAAGCTTATTTCTCAAAGGATGAACCCAAGACATATAAAGCTTGGGTTCCCAAACTTAACTAATCCTTTACTCTCTTGTGCAGAGCATTCAGATCCCAGAAGAAGGAAGAACATGGCATATTGATAGTGGATGCTCAAGGCACATGACTGGAAATCTACAAATTCTTAAAGATTTCAAGTTATTTAATGGAGGATATGTGGCATTTGGTGAGAACCCACAGGGAGGTAAGATTACAGGTAAAGGTACTGTTACTAATGGCAAAATTACCTTTGATGATGTATTTTATGTAGCTGAACTAAAATACAATCTTGTCAGTGTGTCTCAAGTGTGTGATAAAAAGAATAAAATTCTTTTCACAGACATTGAGTGCATCATTCTTTCTCCTGACTTTATTTTAGATGAAAAATATGTTGTTTTAAGAACTCCAAGGAGAAACAATGTGTATTGCCTGGATATAGGGGGAGAACTCATTTCTTCAAATGAGGTCAACTGTTTTATATCCAAGGCAAACACCACTGAATCAGAACTATGGCATAGAAGGATGTGTCACACAAATTTCAAAAACATGAACAATTTAGTAAAAAGAAATCTGGTCATTGGACTACCTCAAAAACAATTTATGTGTGATCATCATTGTGTTGCATGCCTAAAAGGTAAACAACACAAGTCTTCTCATAAGTCCAAAACTGTGAACTCTATTTCTGTTCCTTTACAGCTCTTACATATGGACCTATTTGGACCTACAAATGTAATGAGTATTGGAAAGAAACAATATTGTCTTGTTATTACTGATGACTTTTCCATATATACATGGGTTTTCTTTCTCAGGCCAAAGGATGAAACAAGTGAACTCATAAAGAACTTAATTGTCAAACTAGAGAAAACATCTGATCAAAAAGTTAAAGCCATAAGATGTGATAATGGCACAGAATTTAAAAATGCTAACTTAATTAACTTTTGTGATCTTAAAGGTATTGACAGGCAATACAGCTCACCTAGAACTCCTCAACAAAATGGTGTAGCTGAAAGAAGAAATAGAACCATCATTGAAGCAGCAAGATCAATGCTAGCAGACTCAAAGTTACCAATCACTTTTTGGGCTGAAGCTGTTAATACTGCCTGTTATGTTCAGAACATAGTATTAATAGTGAAGCCACATTTTAAAACACCATATAAACTTTTTAATAAAAGAAAACCTTCCATAAGTTTCTTAAAATCATTTGGTTGTCCTTGTACTATTCTGATTACAAGAGAACAAATTGGTAAATTTGACTGCAAAGCTGATGATGGAATCTTTGTGGGATATTCTACTCAAAGCAAATCATACAGAGTATTCAACAAAAGACTAAGGATAATTGAAGAAAGCATCAATGTATCCTTTAATGAAAATGTTTCTAATGAACAAGGAAATGGTCCAGATTGGCTATTTAATATAGACAATCTAACCAAATCCTTTAATTCTAACATGGACTTCAATGCAGGAAATTCAAATTGTCACACTCAAAAGGAAGGAACATCATCTGTCAATACTGGTCAAGAGGAGATGAGATACATTGTAGTTAATACTGCTCCAATAGTTAATACTAATGTCAGTAATAACTCAAATTCTGATACCAGTAGTAACTCTGAGAATAAGGACAGCAGTAATTCAAATACTACTGATACCAGTAATAGTACTCAAAATACTACTGGTCCTAACAATAACCTAGATTCTCAAGATACTACTGATACCAGTAACACCAACAATACTACTGATCTCAATGAAGACAATAGTAGTAGTAATTCTGACCAAGATGATGATGAACCAAACATCTATGACAATGAAGGATCACTAGAGGAACAACTGCCTGAGACAAATGAGTCCAATCTTGAAAATCAACTAGTAGTTGATAAAGCTACAACCACAAGGACTCAGAAGAACCATCCATTAGACCTTGTTCTAAGTGATGTTAACTCACCACTACAAACAAGAAGCAAATTAAATAAAAGCTTAACTGCAAATATGTGTAATATAAGTTAATTTGCTAATGAATGTATGTTTGAATGCTTTCTGTCTCAGGATGAACCAAAGAAGATCCAACAAGCAATGAAGGACTCAAACTGGATTGAGGCAATGCAAGAAGAACTCCTTCAATTCAAGTTACAAGCTGTTTGGACACTTGTACCTCTACCCAAAGGAAAAAGAGCCATTGGAACAAGATGGATCTTCAGAAACAAGAACGATGAAAGAGGTATAGTGATCAAGAACAAAGCCAGACTTGTAGCCCAAGGATACACTCAAGAAGAAGGAATAGACTATGATGAAGTATATGCTCCTGTTGCTAGAATTGAAGCCATAAGAATATTTCTAGCATATGCTTCATTCAAAAAGTTCAAAGTCTATCAAATGGATGTGAATAGTGCATTCCTATATGGGAAGATTGAAGAAGAGGTCTATGTATGCCAACCTCCAGGTTTTGAAGATCCAAAACATGGTGATTATGTGTTCAAACTAGATAAAGCTCTGTATGGCCTACATCAGGCACCAAGAGCATGGTATGACACATTATCATCATACCTATTGAAGAACAACTTTAAAAGAGGAGCCATTGACAAAACTTTGTTTACAAAGAAAGTCAAAGATGATATACTACTGGTACAAATCTATGTAGATGATATCATCTTTGGTTCAACAAATGATGTATTATGCAAAGAATTTGAAGAACTGATGCAGATTAAATTCAAGGTGAGCTCTATGGGTCCAATGAACTTCTTCCTTGGACTCCAAGTCAGTCAAAGAACAGATGGTATTTTGATAAATCAATCAAAATATGTCAAAGACATCTTGGAGAAATTTGATTTGAAAGACAGTAAGAGTGCAAGTACACCAATGGAAACACACAAACACCTACATCCTGATGTTGAGGGGGAGGATGTAGATGAACACTTATATAGATCAATGATAGGCTCTTTGATGTACTTAACTGCATCAAGACCTGACCTTATGTATAGTGTTTGTGTGTGTGCAAGATATCAAGCAAGACCTAAAGAACTACACTTGCAAGCTGTCAAAAGAATATTCAGATACTTGAAAGGCAAACCATCACTAGGTCTATGGTATCCACATGATTCACCCTTTGAACTCATAGCCTACACAGATAGTGACTATGGAGGTGAATGTCAAGACAGAAAGTCCACTACTGGTGGATGTCAATTCTTTGGATCAAGACTGGTGTCATGGCAATGTAAGAAGCAAACAAATGTATCAACATCAACTGCTGAAGCAGAATATGTAGCTGCATCTGCTTGTTGTGCTCAAGTACTATGGATTCAAAACCAGCTTCTAGACTTTGGTATCTCTATCCTTAAAACTCCTATTTTTATTGATAATCAAAGTGCTATTAGTATTGTGAACAATCCAGTAAAACACTCTAAAACTAAACACATTGAAATAAGATTTCATTTTATAAGAGACTGTAATGAAAAGAAATTAATCAAAGTTGTTAAAATTCATACTGATGATCAATTAGCAGATCTTTTTACAAAAGCATTTGATGTAGGAAGATTCAACTTCTTGGTTAGCAGTATTGGAATGATTTTAATAAATTAAAGTCTCACTTAAAATCATGTGTAAAGTTTTGTTGTAAAAAGTTATTTATTTAAAGTGTTTTACTACTGTTAGATCTGTATTACTGATTGTAGGCATGTGCACAAAATACTACTGGTAGTTTAATACTACTGGTGTGTATTAGGTATACATAAATACTACTGGTTGGTCAGTACTACTGGTATTCACATATACTACTGGTCTTGTGTGTTGGTGGTTACTACTGATGTCTATAGTCACTACTGATGTCAAAATCCTTAGTTACTACTGATGTTCGTAGATACTACTGACGTTCTTTTACTGGTATCAATTTACTACTGGTCTTTCAGAATCACAATTACCAAACTAACCCCCGTGAAAATAACCGTTAGGCTATGATTCGAAGGGCAATTTAGTCTTTTTGCAAGTTAAATCGAAAGATATAAAAGGCGGCAGTCGATTAGTTTAGCATTATCTTCACTTCGATTTGCTAAATCCTCTCGATAAACCCTAGCTTACGATCAAAAAATCCTGAGTCTGTAACAAAATTCAACAACAATGGCAACTCTACAATCTCTCAACGTTCAAACCGATCTTAAATACTCAGAGTTACATAATATGTGTGCGTTTTTACGCAATCCAGACGGCATTAAAGACTTTCGACCAATAGTGCAATTTTTAAAGAACTCATACATAAAGTTCGCATTAACGGTGAAACCGAAAGCCTATCAACAGCACTTGGTGGATTTTTGGACCAATGCAGAAAGAACAGAAGGTGCAACTGCACCTATGATAAAATCATCGGTGGATGGAAAGACGATCACGATCACAGAGCAATCAATTCGACACCATCTCCAACTACACGATGATGCAGGTATGGTTACTCTTCCTAAGGAATTCATTGCTGAAATTTTAAACAAAATGGGTTAAGAGGGGAGACTCAACATAGTAACTTTTCAAAAGGGTCTTCTCTCCCCACAATGGAAATTTTTAGTACATACTATTCAGCATTGTATTTCTCCAAAAAGAAGTACTTGGAATGAGTTTAATAAGGCAATAGCCTCTGCTGTTGTCTGCTTATGCACAGACCAAGTATTTAATTTTTCTCAAATGATTTTTGAAGGTATGTTGGGAAATCTTAGTTCTACAAAATTTTTAATGTATCCCAGATTTCTCCAACATATCATTAACATTGAATTACAAAACTTGTCAACTCCCAAAAACATTTTTATTATTCCAGAGTGGAACAAGAAAGTTTTCTCAAATATGAGAAAACAATTTAAATTTCCGGGCAAGGAAACCCCATTGTTTCCAAATATGATCAAAGATCAAACACACATTGGAGAGGGTTCAATCATAGATACAACCCAAGTTGAACCTCAACCCACTCCATCACCCCCAAATACAGCCCAAACACCACCCCAAACAGCCACTCAATCACCCACTAACATAGAAGTCCTGAATGTGTCCCAGGAACTTGAAATAAATCTGCAGAGTGCTACTCTTCACTCTGTGGAAGACCTACCAGACAAAACCCAAAATATTTCTACAATTTATAAAAGAAAGAAATATTTCTTAAAGGACACCAGGGGACAAATCGAGTCAATCCCCAGACTCAAAGAGTTGTCCTCCAAGGAGGAGAGAGGACATGAGGCGAGGGCTCTCACTACTGATGCCCCAAAGGTGGGTGCACAGGATAGTGAGAACATCACTAAGACCCAGACCTCGGCAACTTTGAGTGATGACTCATTTGAGGAGTTACTCAAAGGATCCTGGTGCCAAGAAACCACAAGGGGGGGCATCTCTGCTTCTTCTAGGAAGAAGAGGATGTCTAAAAGACCCAATGAATCACCAAGAAGTGATGAGGGTAGTATTAAAACAAAACAATTGACGGATAAAGTGGATTCTCTTGAATCCACTGTACAAGATTGTCTCAAATATCTTACCAATCAGGGAAAAACCATTGCAGTGATGAAAAGACATGTCAATACCATCAACAAAAGAATGAGGCTATATGAACACAGGCTTCATCAACAAACAAAAATTATTAGAAGATTGAAAAAGAAAGTTGATGATAGTGAGGCTCCTCCAGTTGAGCTCACTAAGGGGGAGAAGGATAATATACAAACAATGATTGATGAATCAATTGCAGCAGCAGCATCCTCTCTCCTAAATCTAAAAGAAACTGAAGTTGATGAAGGCCAAAATGTTGAAGGCCCAGAAAACATGTATACTACTGATGTGCCTACTACTGAAGAACATACAGAAATACCAGTAGTAACTCCTACTACTGATATAATAGTAGTAGTAAGTAAAGAAGAGGAAGTAAAAACAACAAATACTACTGATGCCCTATCAGTAGTAACTCCTGAAGTCCCACCAGTAGTAACTACTTTGGTTACTACTGAAGAGGAAGAACTGCAACTTCCTGAGCTAATTGAAAGAGAAAAACATGTCATCATCTCCAAACCACCAACACCTGATCAACCACTTATCATACCTGACATTGATGATAATGTGAACTGGTTTGAGGTAGATGAATGTACACTTCCTCCACATCCCAAGATACTACCAGAAGATCAACTTAAATTGTTTTATCCAAAACTACTACTTTCTGGTATCCCTGATATGAAATACATTCCACCTCCACCATCTGCTCACATTGGAAAAGGAAAAGAAGTATATGATGATGATTATCCAAATAGAGCATTAGGTCATCACATGGTAAACAAGATTAATCATGTCAGAGCAGAAAAGCAATCCAGATGGAGAATAAAACATAGGAAATTTTTGGAGAAAGTGGAAAGGTATCAAGCACTAGAGGAAAATAAAAGGAAAGTTCAAAGTGCAATTCCTGTTCAAATACCTGCTCAAATTAAAGACATTCAGATAGAAGCTCAAGAAGCAGAATTCAAGAGGTTAAGAAAAGTTGAAAAAGAACATATACAATGCCTTGAAGAATTAGTGTCTGAATGCAAAAGAACCAAAAGTGAGCTAACTGATGATGTATTTGAACAGAAGACAAATATGATTGATTACTTGAAGACAAAAGGGCATAGTGCAAAATCCTTTGGCAGAATGAAGATGATGACTATAATTGAAAAATTCTGTGCTGCCAAGAAGAAGGATTTGGCTGAACAAGAAGAAGAAGCAAAGAAATCTAAAGCCAAAACCCTAATCCCAATCAGTCCAACATTAATCAAAGCTGGTAGTGTATCAACTACTGGTGATACCTCAACTCCCCAATCAAAGAAAAGAAAAACTGTTGATCAAGAACAAAGCTCTAAAAAGAAATCAAAAACACAAATTGTACCTGTTCTTGAAATGCCCGTTGCTCCCTTGCAGAACAATCCAATCATCAATTGGAGGGTTATGCAGAATAATGTGATAGAAATAATAAGGGAAGATAAAATTGTGCAGAGATTTACTGGATGGTTACCTTTGATCATGTCCTGTTCAAGAAGTGATGTCATTAAACTACTGATCATTGGAAAACCAAGGATGTCAAAGAAATCATGGAAAGATTCTGGTGCTGGATACTTAACAAAGATGATTGATGCTGCTTTCTATCCAGACAACTACCCAGAACAATTTACAGATCCAAGAAATGTCTATGCTTGGAATGTGATTCCAACTGCACAAATGTACTTCTTTGAAAAATCTGGCAAAGTCTGTGAGCTATATTTGTATGAAAAAGAATATCCTCATTCTGAGAAGACTATGTATCAGATATTCACAAATACAATGATGAAGCCATATGATGCTGTTATGTTCCAAAACAAATTGAATTATTTCACTAAGAGAAACAGCAAATACATCATTGAGCAAAGAAGACAACAGAATCAAAGAACCCTTGAGAAAAGAAGAAGGGAACAAGAAGAACAAGAGAAACTTAGGTGATTGAAAGATAATCAATAAGTTTAGGGGGAGATTGTTGGAACAAAATCACAGATCAACTTATTACTGATGCTACAGTTGGTACTGATCATACTTAGTACTGATGGGGCAGAACATGTTTACTACTGATGAAGTTGATACTGGTGAAGACTATAACTAAGTTACTACTGATCAAGCTTATTGAAGATACTACTGATCAATAGTAGTTACTACTGACGATGGATCTGGACTTACTACTGGTCACCAAGTTTACTACTGATGTTATGAATTTACTACTGGTGATTGCAGAATACTACTGATGAGCTTATATGGAACATATCGAGTCCGAGATCTTCGTAGAGATAGTTATAGCATGTAAATCAATGTATATCTATAGAATTAGAATGTAAATCAAGTCCTAGAATAACTAGGGTAAATAGTTTAGCTTCAAGGACTATTATAAATAGTTGCTTACGAATTGTAAACGTACGTGTGTATTGTTAAAAACTCGATAATATACATTGAAGCTTTTTGTGAAACTGTGTTCTTAATATTTTCGTTTATTATTTACAGTTCATCGTTCTTAATATATTGTTATAGTGTTGATCCGCTGCAACTTCTATAGTCAATTAGATCTAAGGTTTTTATTAACTTCTTCATAGTTAATCGATCCTGACAGTTTTCGAAAGAAGAAGCCAAGTGGGATGGTCGGATGGTAGATTTTACGGAAACAAAATCGTTAAAAAAGTTTAATAGAAAACAAATAAAAATTCAAAGTTAACAGCAATTAATATATATTCATCTTATAATGCGTACGTATATTAACATTCTAAAATAATACTTCTGACCATTACAATTTCTTAAATTTGTATCTATGCACTAGAAAAAACTAAAATTCTTGAATTGCTTGCTCCCTAAGTTAATTCATCTATGATCATACTCTAGTCTTCAACTTATCGGCTTTGCAAATAGGGTTTTCCTTCAACAAATCTTCACGTCCGGCAGCCAAGTAATCATATTTGCATGCATGTTCTTCCGGGAATCGGTGGACCCCACAAAACCTGCCACCACAACGACACCGGAACTCAAACAACCCGATCTTCTTATCGCAAAAATATTGGCACCGTTTATTTGCATGATCATCAACAGAACTTGAAGGCTTTGAGTTGTTTGATGTTTTCACAGTGATTCTTGGTAACATAGTTTTCTCTTGTACGAGATAACTGTCGCTAAAACACATTGAGCAGAGGTTGTTGGTTGCCGGAGAACCAAAAAACCCTGGCTGGCGGCATGTGGTGGTGGTCTGGTCATCTTTGGGTGACGTCATCTTTGGCTTCTTCAATTCGTCTATTTTTCAACTATTTCTATCTCAAAAAGTATGTGAAGTACGTCGTTGAGGTTGGAGTTTGGTTAATTTATAAGGATTTAGGGCGGTGATTTTAGGTTTCGTGATATGGGAAGTATTGGAGGATAGAGTTAAGCTCCAATCAGAATTGAGAATTAGATATGGAAAGTGATTTAAATTTGGAAAATATCTGCGTGAACTTGATCTTTGATTTTCTTGGATATGATGTAATTAAT
This sequence comes from Calendula officinalis, assembly GCA_963853835.1. NCBI lineage: Eukaryota > Viridiplantae > Streptophyta > Magnoliopsida > Asterales > Asteraceae > Calendula > Calendula officinalis. The sequence continues at coordinate 48,963,827 of OY970829.1, read as the reverse complement.
GAAACATTTATTGGGATTAATATTATGAAGAGTGAACTTTAAGTATACCTACGCGGATTTATAGTCATCTTTGATTGGCTTAATATTACGTACGAGGTATATATTAAATGAAACTAAATCTTTTAAAAATATTACAATAATCACAATAAAATAGAAAACTTCGACATCATTATTGTTTATTACTTCATTTTTAGAATTGTTGAACATTATTAAATGATTTTATCATGTGCCCTTAGTGTACATGTTAGAAAAACCATCTATCTATCTATTTATTATAATAAAAGAAGCTTTTAGAAAAGATCTTCTAAAGCCTCCAATACCACATGACAACTTAAGAAAGTACTAAAATTTTAAAATTAAATCCAATTTAAAATCCATAATCAATATTTTTAAAAGAATGGGGTTATCCATTCTTTACCCTAACGTGAAATCAAAATCCAATTTAATATGTAAAATCAAAATCCTTATAAGCCTGTCGAAATATGGAGTTATCCATATTTAAATAACTAAATGAATGTTTAAATTTATCTTTACCCTAGCCTTAATAATCCAATAAATATAATTCTTAATTTATAATTGTTTTAATTAATTTTTATTAAATGTAAACGAGCATATAAAAATTTTATATGCATAACAGTATACAAATATGTAATTAATACTAGCTCCGTATCAAAATAAGTGATACATTTAAAGTTTCACGGTTTCGAGTCAAAAGATTAAAGTGTGAGTTAAAATAAATTAAAGTGGATAGTTATTGGAGAATGAGGTTCACTCCATTTGTGATATTAATGATGTTTAAAAGTAAAAATAAGGGTAAAATATAATTTCATTTTATTAAAGTAGATAGTTAGTGGAGATTGGGTCCCATTTTTTTACAAAATAAGGTAAATTTTAGAAGTGTATCACTTATTTTGACACACCCATTTTAGGAAAGTGTATAACTTATTTTGATACGGAGGTAGTTATGTTTGTGTTATATCAATATAATTCTATTAAATAAATTTTATTTTACTACATAAACAGAAAAATAGTGAAATGCTAAAGAATGTCATAAGGTAACGGCTAAGAATTGTTAAATGGTTAAAGTATAAATATTTTACACATAACAACTAAAAGTGATTGATTAATTTTGAGTTGTTGTTTTTATATGATTACGGTACAAATTAGTTATGAGTATTTTTATCTTTTATATAACTCTCATCAGTTACGTCAACTGACACTTTAGTTTTGTCAAATCAGTGTCACGTCAGCTGATACTTTAACTAACACTCAAATAACAAACTTATGCCATCAATACCCATTTTCTTCAGTTTTTTTGGTCACCACCATTATAAAATATACACATCACAAAATACCAAATACATTATTAGAATACCTTTGAGCCCACACACCCTCCTCGTCGCTTAAACGCCAAAAGGAACTGGGCAACTCGTGCCGTCAACCAAATTTATCTTTAGTTAATAGCATTGGGTACCCGTGTTATCGAAGTAGTTGTTACATCTAGAAATAATGTTGGATATTGTACTTTTATATAAATATTGTCTTTGACACCATCCGATAAAGTTCCACTTAAGTTTAAAAGAAGATGATTTTCATTAGCTAATTGGTTTGCTATCACCATAATAAGAGTTAAGGACAATCATTGTAAAAAGTTGTTATGTATTTGAGAGAGCCAAATTTTTAATTCGGACAATTATATATAGCGTTATCTAAAGTATAGAGCAGAAAATGTTTGAAAATATGAATAGAAGATAAGGGTAGTGGTATAACAAATAAAACATCAAATGTTATTTTTTAATAAGTCTTTAGAAATATATCTTAAGTATATGTTATTTTTAACGATAGTTAGTATTTGGGACCGAAAGCGTGTCAAAGTTTAAAACATATGGATCGTCCGTGTAATTTCTAAGACGTAGAGATCAAATCTAAAATTTTGTCAAACCACAATGACCATCCGTGTAATTTACTCTATTTGTTATTTAGTTACCTTTACTTTATACTTCCTCCGTTTCAAAATAAGAGCATTGGGTACAATAACGAGCCCCCACCCTCGCCTCTCCATTTTGCAGAGGTGGCATCCACGCCGGCTTGCTCCTCCCTCGCCACCACACCGGCCGTTGGGTGAGTGAGGGTGTGCGCCGAATGTTTGGCGAGGCCGGCAAAGAGAGATAGAGATTTTGGGGTGTTTTTATTGGGTAATGGTATTTTAGTGGTCCCAAAAAATATTTTTAGTTAACTTATGGTAAGAGTATTTGGGGTTTAGAATGTGAAATGTGAAATGGTGATTTGGCGCTGAGGTGACGCTGATTTGATGTTCCGACTTAAGTTACCACACCCAATGCTCTAAGTGATACACTTTTCATTTTGAGGTGTTTCAGAATAAGTGACACACTTTGAAAACTTACCATATTTAGTAAAAGGTAGTGGGACACACATCCACTAACTATCTTATCTTACTCCTTCTTAAAGCATTTAGGTCTTCTAAGTTTAGAAGGTCTTAATCTTAAACTTAATCTTAAATTTCTATTTTGGGAAACATCTTAAACACCACAAAATAAAAAAATATTGCTTAGGGGATTCGAACCCAAGACCTTTTGCGAGTACAAACTGTGTGTTAACCAATTGATCTACTTGATACTTTGCTTTATCCCAAAAAAACATCCAACATAACGCATAAACTTAAAATGTCCAGTCAACAATTTCTTTTTCTGTCGGACAACTTATTACGGGCACCCACCGCCGAATTAGCGGGTACGCTGCTAGTCTTCTTTAATATTATGGGTGAACATGGTACGGTACCATGTATATTTTCTTCATACCGTGTACCGTACCAACTATAATTGGCACACTGATTTAGCTACCAGTTTCATACCAAGTTTACTTGGTACCAATTTGTTTGGCTACTAACAATCATGGTTGGTACAAATTGGTAATGATATATACCAATATCACAAGCTTATATCAAATTAATAACAAAATAACAATAAAATATTATCATTGTCGACTAGTTAAACATATTCACAAGTTTTCCGAACACGGAAACAAAATAAGCAAAATGATATAATATGTTACGTGCTATATAAACATAATCTTATACGATAAAATAATAAAAAATGTAGCTATCTTGTCGTAATTGGAGTCTTTGGCAAACAGGTTGGTAGTTTGGTACGATATATTTAACTAAGAATCATAAATTATATATATATCTTGGTTGGTACGGTATACCACGGTATTTAAAAAATTTGTACCATTACCGTACCATGATTATACAATTGGTACGGTACTACCAACCAAACATGTTGGCTACCAACATATTGGCTACCAATTATTCTTAGTACGGTTGGTAACATGTTGGTTGGTTTTGTTCGGTACAAATTTGACACCCATATTTAATATAGTGAAAAAACACACTTACCCTTACTTTTACTTTTAAACATCATTAAATTCACTTTAATCAATATATATGAGACTCATCCTTCACTAAACTATCCAATTTAATTTAATTAACCCCCGTTATCATATTTTGCCTCAAAAACTATGAACTCGAAAGTGTATCACTTATTTTGAAACAGGGGAAGTATATGTTAAACAATTTTTCATAATCATTTATTGAATGTTTAAATATTTCATATTTCTTATTATATGTTTTTAACATTATTGTTACGTAAATTGTATATCATCATGTTTATAGCATTAGTAACAATTCAATAAAATAATTTGTGACAACCCTCGCAATCATGTACTTTACCTGGCAATACCTGGCACTTATTGAAACTCATTTTATTTTAGAATAATCATAACATTCATTCTGCATTTAAGTCTAGCATAAATCATTGCACTTTGTGTTGTAAAACACATCAGTTGTCTACATTTCGGTACAATTTAACAATAACTAAGCGAGTTGGTGACTTAAAGTAAACCTAAAACGAACACGAAGTTATAATTTATAATGATAATATTTTGACTCAATTAAATAAACTTGTACGATAGTTTGTACACGAAATATGCGATTTAATTAAGGAAAGTTAAGATGCAGTACACATGTATATTATACCAACTAAATAATTAGTTTTAAAATCCATCCCTATCTTGCTACTCCATACTCACACGTTGCATCACAGCTAACTATCCGACTTTTTTTTGAGGAATATGAGATTATCCTCACTTTATCAACTACCAGATGCCATGATATCATCATCGTCATCCTTTATTAAACCTCAAATTAACTACCATATTCACCATCCTCTTCACGTATCAGCAATCAAAGATAAACAAAAGATGAAACCAACATTTATAAAGCTTTCCTACGACTGATATCATTCCGGTGAAGCCTCCTAACTCGTCACATCCGAGCATCAGAAACGTCTCCGGCGACTCCTTTTTGCACGCTCTCGTTTACACCTGCACATTCCGGTAAGGTATTCTCGGACTCTTCAAATCATACATGTACATGTATTCATATTTTTTCTTAACGATCTACACTTGGCCAGTTATAGCAACGATCTCCGGCGAAGCCTACGTTATTCTGGCGAAGTTTTTACTCTCTCGAGCTTTTCGATCCTCTCGGTCTCTCTCAGACTCGATCGGTACAATCTCTAACTATTTTTGTCTTTGTTTCGTTTAACCACGTAACACTTTAAGTCGTACCTGTTAAATTGTTGTTTCCGTTTTCCGGGTTTTCTGACTCCGGCGAATTACACACACTAATGTGTGTGTGTTCTCGTGGAAAGCTTACCGGCAATACACCATCGCAAATTCTTTTTTTTAAATTATCTCGAAACCGGGTTTCATCTAATGTGTTTGTGTGTGTATTAATAACCATATTTTCCGGCTAAAAACAAAGATCGCCGGCAGCCTAAGAAGCTGCCGGAGTAATGTCCCTTCTCGATAAAACGCAGCATAGTCACTAGCTTTTGTTATTCTTGTAACACAGCTCACGAAAACCATAATAAGCCCAAATCGTTTTCTGATAACCCAGTTGATAGCCCAAATAACCTTTTAAATTTTAAGCCACAAGTTATTAGTCTTATACACGAACTCCTTAGTTGCTTCTATTAAGCCCACAATGAAATCAGTCATTTCTGTGCCCAACCCAATTCGAAATTTCAGTCTAACTGTACCGCTGGGTTCTTGCGATACGCCGGGCCAGCAGCCGAACTTTAGTCCATCCTTTTAAATGAAACTTGATCAAACTTTACATTTTCATTTAAATTAGTTATTTATTAGATACCATTAATTTAAATTAATTTTCTATATATGTCGTTATAAATAAAATTTTAGATTATTATTTATTTAATTCCTAAATTACTTATCAATTATTTAAATAACCATAAATTTTCAAAACTTCTTAGTTATTAAGTACGTAACTATTTTTTTTAAATTAAATATTATATATTATTTAAACTTCTTACTTACGGTATATCCAATGGTGAATATTTGAACACAATTTATTTCAATAACCACCCCCTTATATCACACAATCGTTTATTTAAATACGAGTCACCAACGTATCGCTCAAGTTTAATTTCCTTTAAGGAATCATTTGTGCATCAATTAGTTTAGGCGTGTCGTTTAGACCGTCACTCATACATTTATTTCTATGTGTTTAGGACGCTAGGATCATTGTGGTTGGAGACCGCTCGTTATTGTTTGTGATTTTGGCTAGCATTGCATCAGGTGAGTCCACAGCCCATCTTTTTATTACATTTTTAACTGTTTTGGGGTGAAAAACATATCAATCGTTTTATAAATATTTACATGTTTCACAACTGTTTATTTTACTTATGATGATACATATCTCCAAAACATGACAATCAATCCTTATGCTCGGACTAAGTTTAGGTGTAGTGCATAACAACATCATTAGATGCTTACACTCATAATCATTAGCTAGTTGCGACTAGGCCCTGGATATGCAGATAGTACTATCGGTTGATACTCCCCCTCCCACAGTGTGATCAAATCAGGGAGTGTATATCTTAGATACAGTAACATCATTTAGAGTTGGTAGTTTTGGTTATGGACTTAGGGTCGGCATTTCAATGGATACCAGTCATGCTTTTCTACGTACTTATTGGTTTACACATCTCAACGTTTATCATATTATTGCCCGTGGTGGCACATCATTTTCAAACGTTATATCATCATACAACTTATTATATCATCATACATTTTATGCCATGGTTGGCACATTGAAACTTTGGGTTTCAAACTATTTACAGCGTTACACTATTATATTTTATGCCATTATTGGCACACAAAAACTTTGGTTTTCAAAACTCATATCAAACATGTGGATTCACTCAACAATTTTGTTGATCATTTTTCATATATTTTTCAGGTAACTAAGTTGAAGCATAAGTCATAATAGCATTGGATAGCGAGCATGCATGTGTCAAGATGCCACGATTATAAATCATTTTAAAACTATGTCTTTTGGATTTAAGTTATTTCATTTACGTTCATTTTTGTGACATTACTTTATTTCAAACATTTATGAAGTTTTAAACCATCGTTGTTTACAATAATCATATGCTTGTGGTTACTCAAAATGTCCACGCCCGTTCTTCCGCAAACCATTTTTGGCGGGGTGTGACAGATTGGTATCAGAGCCATTGGTTATAGTGAACTAACGAGTTTAGTCTATAACTACAAAAAGATTTTTGGACAAAACTATTTTGAGTCTAAACATTTTCGTGGCATCAAAAGTCTCATATCATACATAGTTGCATTTCATAAAGAGTCTCATTGCATATTGCATTACATATCATTCACCTCACCTATACCTTAGAATCAGGTCACTTGGTTTACACTTATATTAGGTAGATTGCTTACATTTCATTTATCACTTACACGTAAACACGCACTCGATAATCTCTACCAAACGTCTACAAGTAGTGACTATTATGGTTACTCTACTATACCGCACAAGGAGCATAGTGGCACGACATCAATCGTCTTCATGCAAGAAACACTTCTACAATTGCACCACATATCTTTGTCACACCTATTGTTTTTCCTTTCACACTGTATATCCTTTTCATACGCTATCCCTCACGCGAACTCATTAATAAAGTTATGAAGTGACAATGATGAAGAAACATTGTATGATGATATTATAAAAACGCCTGATCAACGGTTTTATAATTACATGATACAATGTGGATTTATTAAAGTCATGGATTAATAAAAGGGTGCAAATTAAAATCTTAACATAATACTTTACAATTCAAACCTCAGAAAATTGGCATGCATTCTAAATCATTTAATGTCCATATTCTAATAACTTTATTTCATTTTTATTAGAATTGAAAAATGCCTCCAAGAAATCCTCCAAGAAACACTGCGCGGGGTGGTCGTCGAACCAACGAACCCCCTAGGAATGAACGACAGGTTGAAACTGTGGAAGAAATAGTAGCACGTCGAGTTGCCGAAGCAATAACACAGTATGAAGCGAACAGAGCGGCTCGTGAAAATAATAACAACAATAATGGAGACGCAAATGCAAATCGCCAAAGATGTTCTTTTAAAACTTTCTCTAATTGTCGTCCTCCAACGTTCTCTGGTAACGAAGAAGCCATCGCAATAATCCACTGGACTGAAAAGATCGAGTCTATATTCAGCATTGTGAACGTTTCCCCAAACGACATGGTTAAATATGCTGCTAGCACTCTGGAAAAAGAAGCGTTATCTTGGTGGAACTCGCAGGTGCAAACACTAGGTCGTACTACTGCTGATTCTATGACATGGGCTGATTTCAAAAGCCAACTGACCGATAAATTCTGCCCGAGGAGTGAACTTGCGAAAATTGAGTCAGAACTGTGGAATATCGCTATGGAAGGGTCAGATATTACTGGGTATACTACGAAATTCCAAGAGCTTGCACGATTAGTTCCTCATATGGTTACTCCTGAATGTAAGAGAATCGAAAAGTATATCCATGGATTATCTCATGTGATTCGAAGCTATGTAACTTCTGCTGATCCCACTACTTTCGAGGATGCTGTAAACCGAGCTAAACGATTAACTGATGATGCTATCCGTAATGGTACCTTACAAAAGAAAGAGGCCAATGCAAACTCTCCCGACAACCAAAGCAACACCAACCGAACCGACGACCGATCCAACATTGATGGTAAACGAAGTTGGGAAGATAATCAAGACTTTCATCAGGGCCAACCCGATAATAAGCATCAGAAAACAGCTCGAGCCTACATTGCAATCAATCAAACCAATCAAGGAGCCAAACCCTATACTGGCAACAAACCCAAGTGCAACATATGTGAGTGGCATCATGAAGGAAAATGTGAAAGATGTAACCGATGCAACCGATGGGGTCACAAAGCCCGAAACTGTAGAGCCAACTCTCCAAATCATAGACCAAAACCCAAGGCTTGCTACGAATGTGGAGATCCCAACCATTTTAGAAACAAGTGCCCAAATATAAACAACCGCAACAATGGCAACAACAATCGAAACCCCAACGACAATTAAACCGGTACGTCATCCTTTCATAACAGTACTCTAAAAATCACTAATAGTACGTAAGTCCGTTATTATTTGCAAGACTATCCACATTTTTTTTCCGACCCCTATTCTAGTAGTACGTCGTCTTAAATTTCGGGATGAAATTTTCTTTAACAAGGGGAGAATGTGACAATCCTCGCAATCAGGTACTTTACCTGGCAATACCTGGCACTTATTGAAACTCATTTTATTTTAGAATAATCATAACATTCATTCTGCATTTAAGTCTAGCATAAATCATTGCACTTTGTGTTGTAAAACACATCAGTTGTCTACATTTCGGTACAGTTTAACAATAACTAAGCGAGTTGGTGACTTAAAGTAAACCTAAAACGAACACGAAGTTATAATTTATAATGATAATATTTTGACTCAATTAAATAAACTTGTACGATAGTTTGTACACGAAATATGCGATTTAATTAAGGAAAGTTAAGATGCAGTACACATGTATATTATACCAACTAAATAATTAGTTTTAAAATCCATCCCTATCTTGCTACTCCATACTCACACGTTGCATCACAGCTAACTATCCGACTTTGTTTTTTGAGGAATATGAGATTATCCTCACTTTATCAACTACCAGATGCCATGATATCATCATCATCATCCTTTATTAAACCTCAAATTAACTACCATATTCACCATCCTCTTCACGTATCAGCAATCAAAGATAAACAAAAGATGAAACCAACATTTATAAAGCTTTCCTACGACTGATATCATTCCGGTGAAGCCTCCTAACTCGTCACATCCGAGCATCAGAAACGTCTCCGGCGACTCCTTTTTGCACGCTCTCGTTTACACCTGCACATTCCGGTAAGGTATTCTCGGACTCTTCAAATCATACATGTACATGTATTCATATTGTTTCTTAACGATCTACACTTGGCCAGTTATAGCAACGATCTCCAGCGAAGCCTACGTTATTCCGGCGAAGTTTTTACTCTCTCGAGCTTTCCGATCCTCTCGGTCTCTCTCAGACTCGATCGGTACAATCTCTAACTATTTTTGTCTTTGTTTCGTTTTACCACGTAACACTTTAAGTCGTACCTGTTAAATTGTTGTTTCCGTTTTCCGGGTTTTCTGACTCCGGCGAATTACACACACTAATGTGTGTGTGTTCTCGTGGAAAGCTTACCGGCAATACACCATCGCAAATTCTTTTTTTTTTAATTATCTCGAAACCGGGTTTCATCTAATGTGTTTGTGTGTGTATTAATAACCATATTTTCCGGCTAAAAACAAAGATCGCCGGCAGCCTAAGAAGCTGCCGGAGTAATGTCCCTGCTCGATAAAACGCAACATAGACACTAACTAGCTTTTGTTATTCTTGTAACACAGCTCACGAAAACCATAATAAGCCCAAATCGTTTTCTGATAACCCAGTTGATAGCCCAAAATAACCTTTTAAATATTAAGCCACAAGTTATTAGTCTTATACACGAACTCCTTAGTTGCTTCTATTAAGCCCACAATGAAATCAGTCATTTCTGTGTCCAACCCAATTCAAAATTTCAGTCTAACTGTACCGCTGGGTTCTTGCTATACGCCGGCCCAGCAGCCGAACTTTAGTCCATCCTTTTAAATGAAACTTGATCAAACTTTACATTTTCATTTAAATTATTTAGTTATTAGATACCATTAATTTAAATTAATTTTCTATATATGTCGTTATAAATAAAATTTTAGATTATTATTTATTTAATTCCTAAATTACTTATCAATTATTTAAATAACCATAAATTTTCAAAACTTCTTAGTTATTAAGTACGTAACTATTTTTTTTAAATTAAATATTATATATTATTTAAACTTCTTACTTACGGTATATCCAATGGTGAATATTTGAACACAATTTATTTCAATAACCACACCCTTATATCACACAATCGTTTATTTAAATACGAGTCACCAACGTATCGCTCAAGCTTAATTTCCTTTAGGGAATCATTTGTGCATCAATTAGTTTAGGCGTGTCGTTTAGACTGTCACTCATACATTTATTTCTATGCGTTTAGGACGCTAGGATCATTGTAGTTGGAGACCGCTCGTTATTGTTTGTGATTTTGGCTAGCATTGCATCAGGTGAGTCCACAGCCCATCTTTTTATTACATTTTTAACTGTTTTGGGGTGAAAAACATATCAATCGTTTTATAAATATTTACATGTTTCACAACTGTTTATTTTACTTATGATGATACATATCTCAAAAACATGACAATCAATCCTTATGATCGGACTAAGTTTAGGTGTAGTGCATAACAACATCATTAGATGCTTACACTCATAATCATTAGCTAGTTACGACTAGGCCCTGGATATGCAGATAGTACTATCGGTTGATACTCCCCCTCCCACAGTGTGATCAAATCAGGGAGTGTATATCTTAGATACAGTAACATCATTTAGAGTTGGTAGTTTTGGTTATGGACTTAGGGTCGGCATTTCAATGGATACCAGTCATGCTTTTCTACGTACTTATTGGTTTACACATCTCAACGTTTATCATATTATTGCCCGTGGTGGCACATCATTTTCAAACGTTATATCATCATACAACTTATTATATCATCATACATTTTATGCCATGGTTGGCACATTGAAACTTTGGGTTTCAAACTATTTACAGCGTTACACTATTATATTTTATGCCATTATTGGCACACAAAAACTTTGGTTTTCAAAACTCATATCAAACCTGTGGATTCACTCAACAATTTTGTTGATCATTTTTCATATGTTTTTCAGGTAACTAAGTTGAAGCATAAGTCATAATAGCATTGGATAGCGAGCATGCATGTGTCAAGATGCCACGATTATAAATCATTTTAAAACTATGTCTTTTGGATTTAAGTTATTTCATTTACGTTCATTTTTGTGACATTACTTTATTTCAAACATTTATGAAGTTTTAAACCATCGTTGTTTACAATAATCATATGCTTGTGGTTACTCAAAATATCCACGCCCGTTCTTCCGCAAACCATTTTTGGCGGGGTGTGACATAATTACCTTATAGAAATATTATATAATTTCTTATTTAATATTTTATATCACATTTCTATTATATAAAATTTACGTTCAGCAAAATTACGGCAACCCGTGATTTTTCACGGGACATCATTTAGTTAACTATATAAAATTTACAAATTAGTCAACAATAACTTTTGTCATTTAATTTCTTTTTTATTATTTATCAACGAGGCAACATGGCTCATGCGTTGCACGAGCTTCGTTCATAATAAACAACAATTTTGAAGGTAAATCATATACATTGAAATGGTATTACGGACAAAGTACGTAAAACATGATAACTAACATGTTTAGGTTTGAATGATTACTCTACTAAATAAGCAAAGTGTGTCGGAGGAAAGGTTAAAGTAACAAAACATCATCGTTTTTAATAGCATAACACAAAAAATGTTATTCAATGTTATGAACAGACGGATTGGAAGAAGCACTAACGCCCATGTATTAAAAAGCAAATCCCTCCTGTTTACTCGAGACATTTGTGAAAAAAAAAAAACATACGACATGGTCAAAGTCTTCAATTTAGAGGATTACAACATATTGATCTTAGTAAAAAGAAAATCTTCGAGCCCAGCCTTAAGAGAAATTCAATTCAGTCACTATTTGATTAAAATATGTATGCGGTCAACAAAGCATCACTTCAATGACCAAATTAAAGGATAAAAAATAAAAATAAAAAACATATATTTTTTTAGCACAGTGAAAGTTTCATTCCTGCGTCAATAAATAGAAATGGTATATCGACAGAGTCAATTGATTAACATTAATGAAATTTAATTAAAAAGGAAATCAAATAGAAAAAAATAATAATGTGATGCACATTAAAAAAGTAATCACTTTAATCACGTTAATAGACTATATAACTTCAGCCAATAACAAAAAGGAATAATTTCTATCATTTTTGAAACTTTCTTTGAGACATTTCCTCAAACAATAGGTGTGCATCAAATAACTTTACCCGCCATTATTGGATCAGGTATCCCCTTACTTGAACTCCCAAGTCCTTCACCTGTACCAATTATTATTAATTATTAAAAATCAATATTATAATCAAAATTACCTTCTTTTCAACACATTTTAGGCAAAAGTCCATGGCCAACATTATCAGCCTGAATTATTTGTCAAGTTCTTATAGAGGAATATAATCACCCATATGAACTTGAGTGGAAACAAACATGTTAACAATTAAACTTTTTAATTAGAGTCAAAGTGAAAGTGAACATCAGTAACAAACAATACATAATAATAAATCAACAACAATTATAATATTGATTTTTAATAATTATTCAATGAAAAGGTTGTCATATGCTGCAAAATTTAAACTTAAAAGATCATTCCACTAAAGAATTATAGCAGCCACTAAAAATATGAAAATCCTGTTTCACCCTATAATACTGAAAGTAGAAACAAAGGCATAAAAAATCTGCCTTTTGGTAAGATAATTTGAGTAATTACAATGTCAGATAAATATATCATTAAAATGTTAGATAATTTGGGTAATTACATCCGATGAGTAAATCAAATACTACCTTACCATCGAACAACCATGGTAACTTACATCGAGACAATTAGAAAAACTGTATAAGCATTTGAAAGTATGATGCTTCAATAAAACATCCAACAAACAACCAGTAGGCCAAAAGGCTATACATAACAATACTTAAATCCAGTTTTTCAAAAATTATATCATTAAACTCATAAATTTTGATTGCTAAAACAAAAGATAAGTGAAAGTGACAAACCTTTCCTTCGATATTCACGTCGGTCGAATACACACTTTGGTGTTGACTCGCTTGCATCTTGAGAGCTAACCAAGCTATTGATCCAAGTCAAAGTAAGTCGAGCTCGGGTGGACTCGTTTGCAGCCCTTCATATAATTCTGCCTTGACCTAATTAGATTTCGTGTCATATGTTTCGGGCCAAACTTGATCACTACTTCTAAAGGATAAATTGTTTTTCTATTATGTGCTAAGGAAGAACATTCAAATGAACAAAATTCACAATCTCTGAAAAATGTACAATTTAATAAAGATTAATTAAATCATATTTGTAACGACCCGAAATTTGTAAATAAATAAATTGTATAAAAATATGATAAATAAGGATAAATCGTTTAAAGAACGTGGGAATTGGTTTCGTGTCATTCGGGTATCGTATGAAGAAGTTATGGGCGAAACCGTGTTGGAAAGAATGAAGAAAAATGCAGCCTCAGCTGCGTAGCCCAGATAGCGCCGCTATCTGGGAGTTCGCGGCGCGATCTTCGGCGGATGCGGCAACGACCCGAAATAGCGTTTGGAGGGAAAAGCGAAATCAAGATAGCGTGTGGGTTCGCGACGCGAAGTTGGGACGCGAAATATCACGGGAAGGAGATCGCGATGCGATCTCTAGGTTAGCGGCGCGATTTTCTGTCTATGCAGCATTAAAGTCGGGTTTTGGTCATTTAATGCATAAAGAAACCCTAGTTTTCTCCCAACTCGAGTGTGTGGTCGTTTTTGAGTATAAATCATCATTTGGAGTCGATTTCTTGGTCAAATCTCGTGATTCTTCACTCCTAGTTGAAGATTTAAGGTATATTTTCACTCCCTTGTAGTTATAGCTTTAGATCTATGGGTTTATTGGCTTGGGTTTGAAACCCTAGTTATTGGGTTGGCGAATTATGGTTAAATAAAGGTTGTATACATCTTGTAGACGGTATTTTAACAAAGGAAACAAGTGTATGATTAAGATTTGTAAGAATCTTGAGATTGTTAAACCTAGGGTTTTGGAGATCACCAAATTTGGGGAAAATGTTATAAAAGGGTATCTAGGGATAAATGGTCATGATATTAGTAGTATGTGATGTTGAACATCTTGTGATTGTTATATTAGGCTTTTTTTTTTGTGAAGTCTTGGAAGGTTGACCGATTGTTGGAGCAAAGGGTCGGTGTGAAGAGCACACATTGGAGCATTGTTTGCTAAGGTGAGTACGTGTGGACCTTACTGAGTACATAGCCTTGAATTATTTTATTACTTGTGTGATGGTCTATTTTCTTATTTGTGTAGACTTATGGTATGTTGAGTTAGTGATAGATATTATTGATAATATTAGACTAACTTGTTTGATGACGATGTGATAGCCGAGAGCTAGATAGGCATAACCTTTGAGTTATGATATGATTGAGATGATGTGATGACGCGGGGGACCCCCGGTCATGAGGTGTGGTGTGAGGGGCAGTTGGGTGGATTCCCATCGACTCAACCACGGTAGTAGTCTTGCTAACTGGAGGTAGTCCGGCGAGTAAGGCAGGTATCGGTAGATTGGGCGAATCCTTCTTGCCGGTATCTTGAAGCTTATTAATGGCGATGGGTTTCGGTTAATAAGCTAATGTGGTTCTAGTTAGTTCAGGGGAAACCCGATAACTAGATGTGATTGCTAGGAAGCAAGGTTGATAGAGTCACAATAGGTTGACTAGATAGATGGATGAGTTACTTGTACTATGTTTACATGTTATATGATACTTACCATTATTGTTGGGTCTAAACCCATGTAGCTCACAAGACTTTATTGTCTCACGTACTCCTTGTTTGTTTTGCTATGTACTCAGGTTCGGGATCGAAGGTATAGGTGCGCATGGATAGAGATGCGGGGCCTAGAGTAGAAGAACACTAGATTGGATTTAGACTTGGCTTTGGTTTTGATCTATTTTGTAACACCAACTTTATACTCTGATTTTCATACCAAAGGTTTTTGTAAATCCATATTTTGGGAATAGTTCTTCTATTTAATGAAAATGATATATTTTGGCCAAATGTTTTTGTTATAAAATTGAGGTGTTACAACTTGGTATCAGAGCTATAGTTTAAGTGAATTAGGTTGGATGTCCATCCTAGTCTTAGACTGTAGTATTAGGAATGTAAGATTCCTTGAGATTGTAGGTTGACCTTGAGACTTTATGTTAAGTTTAGGGTTAAACCTAGGGGACCTATGAAAGTTGATGTGTTGTTGAATATTGAGTCTTATGGGACTAATGAGTTGTACATGAGGTACTAAATGTTTAATGTCTTTCGTATAGTCTTGATCGAAAGAAATGGTGAATACTCGGCGTAGTGGGAAAGCCCCGGAGAACCGGGAGGAAGAAATACCTCATGTCGAGGTTGTGGTTGAGCAAGAGAGCCAACCGTCAATGCATCGGGTTGATGAATCGGAGGTCGGAGCTAATAAGACTCCGGTAACTATGGCGGACCTCCAAACTATTATTGATCAAATCAAAGGGACGGTGGCCGAGGAAGTGCACCGTGTAATGGGAAACCGTGAAAAGAAGGAGGATGACCGTGAGTCTGAGGATGAGAGGACCGGGGGTAGTGACACCGGTGAAAGAAGATCATCTACGGGTGGTCAAAGTGATGCTAGGGCAAGGCCCGATGAGAAAGAAGGTTGCTCGTTTAAATCCTTCATGGCTTGTAAGCCAAGTGTGTACACGGGTAGTTCGGACCCGAAAGTTAATATGAGGTGGATCCGAGAGACCGAGCGGGTCATCGGGAGTAGTAAGTGCAAGAAGGCGGATATGGTGACGTATGCGTCACAATTGTTGAAAGAAGACGCTATGGTTTGGTGGGACATAGTGTATGAAACCCTCGGGAGGGAGGTTGTCGAAATGATGTCATGGGATGAGTTCACCATGAGATTGAAAAAGAAGTTTTGTCCCGAAAGGGATTTGGAGAAAATGCATGAGAAGTTTGTGACCCTTAAGAAGGGTGATATGTCGGTGGAAGAGTATTCGAGGGAGTTCACGGGATTGCTCCCGTTTGTTGCTAAAACCTACTCGGATGAGAGGTTGAGGGTGGTCCGGTATGTTAGTGGGTTACCGTGGGACTACCAATTGGAGGTGAAGAGGGCGGTTTCACTTGATGAGGCCATTAGTGCCGCCCGGGGTGTAGAAGAGGTGAATGTGGCACGGATTGCCGAGAGGGCCCATGTGGGCGAGAAGAGAAAAGCCGAAAGCGGCTCGGGTACTTATAAGAAGGGGAAGTTCACATCGAGCTTCTCTAAACAAGGAAGTGTTGGTTCTTGCAAGAAATGCGGGAAGAATCATACCAGCGTGTGCCGAGGAGAATCGAAAGCTTGTTATAGTTGTGGTAAGATGGGGTACCTAGCCCGGGATTGTAAGGCCAAGTTGTCGGCCGATGTGGAGTGCTATTCTTGCCACGAAAAAGGGCATTATAGCAATGTGTGCCCGAAGAAAGGGAACGAGTCGATGGTGTCCACGGCTCAAAAGAAGGTGGAACCGGCGAAGGTGAAGGGGCGATCCTTCCAACTTACTCGGGAGGAGGTGAAGGAGGCACATGATGTGGTGTCAGGTACTCTATTTCTTAACTCCTTGCCAACTTATATCTTGTTTGATTCGGGTTCCAACTATTCATTTGTGTCTCATGAGTTTGGTAGAAAGTTGAATGTGGTATCAGAATTATTAGATGAGGTTTATGAAATAGAAGTAGCCGATGGGAAAACCTCGACGGTTGAATGTATTTATAGGAATTGTGAATTAGAAATAGATGGGAAAAAGTTTAAAATCGATTTGTTGCCCATGGGGATCAAAGCTTTTGATGTAGTTATCGGTATGGATTGGTTGAGGATGCACCAAGCCAAGATATTATGTGATAAGAAAATAGTGTCGGTCAAGACACCCGAGAACGAGAAGGTATATGTGTATGGGGAAAAACGACATCATATGCCTAATGTGATTACCGCCATCAAGACGAGGAAATGTTTATCGAAGGGTTGTGCATCGTTTATTGCATATGTGTTAGACGGCCGAAAGGAAAAGAAGGCGGTTGGTGATGTTAAAATTATTCGGGATTTTCCCGAGGTGTTCCCCGATGATTTACCCGGTTTGCCACCGGAGAGACAAGTTGAATTCAAAATTGTTTTGGTGCCGGGGGCGACGCCAATTGCTCGTGCTCCGTATCGTTTAGCTCCCACCGAGATGCGGGAATTGATGACTCAATTGCAAGAATTGTTAGACAAAGGTTTTATCCGTCCGAGTTCGTCATCGTGGGGTGCCCCGGTGTTATTTGTCAAGAAGAAAGACGGGTCGATGAGAATGTGTATCGACTACCGTGAGTTGAATAAGGTAACTATAAAGAACCGTTACCCGTTGCCGAGAATCGATGATTTGTTTGATCAATTGCAAGGTGCTAGTTATTTCTCAAAGGTTGATTTGAGGTCGGGATATCACCAAGTACGGGTGAAGGAAGGCGACACCGAGAAGACGGCCTTTCGTACACGGTATGGTCATTATGAGTTCCTAGTGATGCCGTTTGGGCTTACGAATGCGCCGGCTATTTTTATGGATTTGATGAATCGGGTTTGTAAACCGTTTCTTGATAAGTTTTTAATCGTGTTTATTGATGATATCTTGATTTACTCGAAGACCGAGGAAGAACACGAGAATCATTTGAGACTTGTGTTGGATGTGTTGAAACGGGAGAAGTTGTATTCCAAATTTTCGAAGTGTGAGTTTTGGTTACGGGAAGTACAATTTTTAGGTCACGTGGTATCACGTGATGGTATTAAAGTTGATCCTTCGAAGATTGAGGCGGTGTCTAATTGGGAAGCACCGAGAACTCTCACCGAGGTTAGAAGTTTTCTTGGGTTGGCCGGGTATTACCGAAGATTTATACAAGATTTCTCGAGAATTGCGGTCCCACTCACGAAGTTGACAAGAAAAAGTGAGAAGTTCGTGTGGGATAAGAAGCAAGAGGAGGCGTTTGGCTTATTGAAGGAAAAGTTGTGTAACGCGCCGATTCTCACGTTACCGGATGGTATGGAAGATTTTGTAGTGTATAGTGATGCTTCAAATCAAGGGATCGGTTGTGTATTGATGCAAAGGGGTAAAGTGATCGCGTATGCCTCGCGACAATTAAAGGATGCGGAAACGAGGTACACGACACACGACTTGGAGTTGGCGGCGATCGTGTTTGCCTTGAAATTGTGGAGGCATTATTTGTATGGTACTCGGTGTACATTATATACGGATCATAAGAGTTTGCAATATGTGTTTACTCAAAAAGACCTTAATATGCGACAAAGAAGGTGGATCGAGTTGATCAACGACTATGATTGTGAGATTGTGTACCATGCGGGGAAGGCGAATGTGGTAGCCGATGCCTTGAGCCGAAAAGTCTATGAGAAGCCGATCAAAGGAAGGTCAATGCGTATCGAAGTCGTCTCGAGTATCATCGAGAGAATCAAGAATGCTCAACGAGAGGTTATGTGAAAAGAAGAGTTAAGACAAGAACGGTTGGGTAAGAACCAACATTTTGTGGAAAATGTGCAAGGGTTGAAAACCGTAGGCGGTCGAATTTGGGTTCCCAAGTTCGGGGTACCCGAAAAGAGTTATTGCATGATGTGAACAAGTCAAAGTATTCGATTCACCCGGGGAGTACACAGACGTATCAAGATTTGAAACGAGTTTATTGGTGGCCCGTGATGAAGACAAGAGTAGCCAAGTACATCTCGAAATGTGCCACGTGTGCACAAGTGAAAGCCGAGCATCAAGTACCATATGGGGTAGCTCAATCATTGCAAGTACCGGCCGGAAAGTGGGAAGACATAACTATGGATTTCATAGTTGGTTTGCCAAAGACGAGTAGGGGTCACGATGCCATTTGGGTCATAGTTGACCGGTTGACCAAGAGTGCCTTATTTTTAGCCATTCGGGAAACTTTGCCACTTGAGAAGTTGGCTAAGTTGTATGTTGATGAGGTGGTTCGACTCCACGGGATTCCATTATCGATTGTGTCCGATAGAGACGCAAGGTTTACCTCGAGATTTTGGAAGTCATTACAAGATGAATTGGGTACAAAGTTGCGGTTGAGCACGGCTTATCATCCGCAAACCGACGGTCAGAGTGAAAGAACGATTCAAACGATTGAAGACATGTTGAGATCGTGTGTGTTAGATTTCGAGGGTAAATGGGATGAGCATTTACCATTGGTCGAATTCTCATATAATAACAGTTATCATTCGAGCATTCAGATGCCACCTTACGAGGCGTTGTATGGGAGAAAATGTAGAACTCCATCTTGTTGGCTAGAAGCGGGAGAGACAAAGCTCACGGGTCCCGAGATTGTAAGAGTAACAAATGAAAAGATTGGTATAATACAAGCCAACATGAAAGCCGCTCAAGATAGGCAAAGAAGTTATTTGGGTTTGAAGAAAAGACCATATGACTTGGATGTCGGAGATATGGTGATGTTGAAAGTATCACCTTGGAAAGGTGTGATGCGGTTTGGAAAGAAAGGAAAGTTAAGTCCAAGGTATGTTGGACCGTTTAAGATATTGAAACGGATCAGGCTTCAAGCATTTAAGTTGGAACTTCCACCCGAGCTTCAAGGTGTGCATGACACCTTCCATGTGAGTTATTTGAAGAAGTTCATTGGTGAAGTTGAAAATATTATCCCATTGCAAGAGTTGCGGGTTGATGCCCCGAACTGGTTGATTGAAGAGCCCGAGGCTATTCTAGAAACAAAGACAAAGAAGCTTAGGAATAAAGAGATCGAGTTGGTGTTGGTCAAGTGGAAGCATTCTCTTGGACCAAATTTGACTTGGGAAGTCAAGGACGAGATTCGGAAGAGGTACCCGGATTTCGTGAACTATGATGAGATTCCGAGGACGGAATCTTCTTAAGGGGTAGATAGTTGTAACGACCTGAAATCTGTAAATAAATAAATTATATAAAAATATGATAAATCGTTTAAAGAACGTGGGAATTGGTTTCGTGTCATTCGGGTATCGTATGAAGAAGTTATGGGCGAAACCGTGTCGGAAAGAATAAGAAAAATGCAGCCTCAGCTGCGTAGCCCAGATAGCGCCGCTATCTGGGAGTTCGCGGCGCGATCTTCGGCGGACGCGGCAGCGACCCAAAATAGCGTTTGGAGGGAAACGCGAAATCAAGATAGCGTTTGGGTTCGCGACGCGAAGTTGGGACGCGAAATATCACGGGAAGGAGATCACGACGCGATCTCTAGGTTAGCGGCGCGATTTTCTGTCTGTGCAGCATTAAAGTCGGGTTTTGGTCATTTAATGCATAAAGAAACCCTAGTTTTCTCCCAACTCGAGTGTGTGGTCGTTTTTGAGTATAAATCATCATTTGGAGCCGATTTCTTGGTCAAATCTCGTGATTCTTCACTCCTAGTTGAAGATTTAAGGTATATTTTCACTCTCTTGTAGTTATAGCTTTAGATCTATGGGTTTATTGGCTTGGGTTTGAAACCCTAGTTATTGGGTTGGCGAATTATGGTTAAATAAAGGTTGTATACATCTTGTAGAAGGTATTTTAACAAAGGAAACAAGTGTATGATTAAGATTTGTAAGAATCTTGAGATTGTTAAACCTAGGGTTTTGGAGATCACCAAATTTGGGGAAAATGTTATAAAAGGGTATCTAGGGATAAATGGTCATGATATTAGTAGTATGTGATGTTGAACATCTTGTGATTGTTATATTAGGCTTTTGGTGAAGTCTTGGAAGGTTGACCGATTGTTGGAGCAAAGGGTCGGTGTGAAGAGCACACATTGGAGCATTGTTTGCTAAAGTGAGTACGTGTGGACCTTACTGAGTACATAGCCTTGAATTATGTTATTACTTGTGTGATGGTCTATTTGCTTATTTGTGTAGACTTATGGTATGTTGAGTTAGTGATAGATATTATTGATAATATTAGACTAACTTGTTTGATGACGATGTGATAGCCGAGAGCTAGATAGGCATAACCTTTGAGTTATGATATGATTGAGATGATGTGATGACGCGGGGGACCCCCGGTCATGAGGTGTGGTGTGAGGGGCAGTTGGGTGGATTACCATCGACTCAACCACGGTAGTAGTCTTGCTAACTGGAGGTAGTCCAGCGAGTAAGGCAGGTATCGGTAGATTGGGCGAATCCCTCTTGCCGGTATCTTGAAGCTTGTTAATGGCGATGGATTTCGGTTAATAAGCTAATGTGGTTCTAGTTAGTTCGGGGGCAACCCGATAACTAGATGTGATTGCTAGGAAGCAAGGTTGATAGAGTCACAATAGGGTGACTAGATAGATGGATGAGTTACTTGTACTATGTTTACATGTTATATGATACTTACCATTATTGTTGGGTCTAAACCCATGTAGCTCACGAGACTTTATTGTCTCACGTACTCCTTGTTTGTTTTGCTATGTACTCAGGTTCGGGATCGAAGGTATAGGTGCGCATGGATAGAGATGCGAGGCCTAGAGTAGAAGAACACTAAATTGGATTTAGACTTGGCTTTGGTTTTGATCTATTTTGTAACACCAACTTTATACTCTGATTTTCATACCAAAGGTTTTTGTAAATCCATATTTTGGGAATAGTTCTTCTATTTAATGAAAATGATATATTTTGGCCAAATATTTTTGTTATAAAATTGAGGTGTTATAATATTGGAGAAATATCAAACAGTAACTTACAAGTTTAACATATGTTATAGAATCGATAACATACAAGTGAACTGGGTAATAGTCTCTTAAAGTATCTGTAAAACAAGGTGTGACAACCCTCAAAATTGAGTATTTCACCTAATTCGTGTTTCAACGTAAATTAGTAAATAATTTATGCATCATTAATAAAGCATTCTTTATGCATATAAGTCTAGCAAAGTCATGCACATTATGTATTTTAACTGTGCACATGAGTAGGGATGCAAGTAATTATTATTCTAGTGGTAGACTATAAATTAGCGAGCTTGTGACCAAACGAAAATTTTAAACCGGAATTAAAATATATATATATATATATATATATATATATATATATATATATATATATATATATATATATATATATATATAAACTTTATATTTTATAAAATAAAGTTGTAGTTAAACCGATGTAATTGGTACAAAAGTTAGTGTAAACTATCTTATTATAATAAAGATACAAGTTATTATAATACTAAATATAATACAAGAATGTCGAAAGTAATTAAATATGTACCGAAAAGAAAACGAGTAAAACCCTCGGTTAGAATATTTTCGAGACAATTGTACGAGTACCTAAGTGGACCTAATATCCATCAATAAATTAAATTAATAAAATGTAATCCATTATTTAAATGTAGTACGTTATTGTTATGAGAAACTCATTTTTGTCATTAATATTTTATTTTAAAAATAAACCCATCTTGCCTACCCCTCGATGTATCTCATAACCGAAAT